>OX375882.1:27833358-28433358 GCA_947359465.1 Metellina segmentata
TTAGACTTTCGGTTCGAGCACATACTGAACGACATTGCCGTTTGCATTCGGATTATGTTCAGCAAAGGACATAAATAATATCTCGGTTCAATAATACTGGAACCAATTTTTCAGAGACGCAAGGAGACCGTCAGTCTCCAAGAGGGGAATTTAGGGTATCCAAATAGAATTCTTTCCCCCGCTTCTATTGACTTTCTTCCCTGCGGTGATTCAAGACCACCCAGACTGACAAAAAGGCAGACCGAGAATTGAGTCTTGGAATTGAATTTTCGATGCGGGATAATACAGATAAATCAATGTATTTACAATATTACCATTCGCTTTTTATGCGCAGCATTTGAGGGCCGACGATCTTTTTTTGGCCGTAGGCCCAAAAGACACTCTGGCCTCACCAGGAGCCTCGTTTCTTAATCACACCGCATATTATAGTAAAAAGTGGTCTCGTATTCAATACCCGCCGTAGTGCGATTTTCCAGTTTTGAAGGAACTTAAAGGCTGCATGAATGTTAATAGATTTCTTACGAGTTATTTTCAACTTTAGAAAATTACACTTCTTATGATAATTATTTCTGATTGCTGGTAAATTGAAAATAATTGCATTTCACTAAGGGGACACAGAAAATAACTTCATATTTCCTAATTACATAGTTCTTCTCGCATTCGTGCCAGTACCATATCTAAAAATGGAATGGCATCATTCGAACGTGGACTTTTAACCGTCGAGAAAAAATCTCCTCACAAAATATAAAGTAAATATGAACATCAATATGAAATATGTGAGTAATAATGTCAGTGGTCAGCATTCTGGCGCACAGACGTGAATTATGCGTGAACTGAGTTGTGACCAACATGGCGACTAGTTGTCACGTGACTGTTCTGTGAAAATTGACTTGATTGGCGGATTTGGCATCTTAAAGCCGTTTGGCGACATCTCATAACAGGGATGAGTGAATGCACATTTCGACACAGAGTAGCGACAAAAAATAGTGAAATCGCTAAACTCGACGATTGTGTCGCGTAGATCAATCAGATGATGAATCAATGGATGGTCATCTTCTTCCATCCAATAGATCAAACAGGTGAAGAATGTTCGTTTCCACCCGTCAGACGAAAGAAGTCCAGTGGTCACGTTACTTCTAGTTTTGGTCACATTATCCTGGGCGAATAAAAGGGTTCTGTTTGGTTCGAGCAACAAAGTGGTAAACTACTGCGATTTGACCCATTTTTTGTCGCCACTACAGAATGCGCATTTACACACCTTCCCTGCCGTTAGATGCTATATCGTCAATCGAGGGAGTCAGATCATGAAACGGCTTACCAAATAAATGTTTCACAGAACATTCGAATTATTACTATTCGACATGATCACTCTTGTCGCAGCTTCTTCTAATAACACTGATCAGTCTACTTACACCTCAAGTCTATAGTTGCAAGCCTATATGACAAATCCACTGAGGTCCCAGCAAGACTCGAGTGACACAACGATGTGGTTCGAAAAAGAAGGGATTTGTTTTATTTTGTTGTCACAAATGCGTGCCTCAAAACAGTTGTACGCCGGGCAGCACACAGCCCGCAGGCCGCGAGTTCCGAGATCGGTGCGATAAGACCCTACAGAATGCAATCAGCCTACTTCGGATTCCTTTTTGGAAAGAAGTCATTCGTACGCTTACAGAATGATGACCTTTTTATCCCCATTCGGTTTCGTTCTGAAGTTTGCGCAAACATTTATTAGACATTAAAGGCACAGCGTGAATCTCGGGCTTTTCTAAGCCACGCGAGCCCTTTCGGCGCTGACTAATGCGGGGGTTTCGTCACCATTTGTGGTCCATTTAAAAGCCGCGTGAGTCCTATTTATCTGCAGCGCTCGCCATAATTGGGGGGTACCCTGGCGTGGCGAATCGTCATCGGCAAGCATGACGCGGGACAGTGACGAATTAATTCCGGGACACACAGAATCCTTAATGAACTAATCAGATCTCTTTGGAACAACTCCATCTTTTGTTGTGTGTTGTCCTGTGCGTCCTTAACAGCTTGATGATTCAACGAGTCACCCATGAAATACTGGGAGGTCCTGATTAAGGATCAGATAGAGCTGGAATTGACCGTGTTCGTGACGTGTTACAGTCACACATTTTGAGAATAAAAGAAAACCACGTGAAATACGAAGGGTTTTAACTCTTGAGTTTCCTGATGAAGGATAAGATGGAGCTTGAACTGACCATGACCATGTCATATTACTTGACATGCTATTTAAAATTAGAATATTTATATACCCGTCTAGAGGGCGTAAGTTCATGTAACAATATGTACATAATTAAATTGGATATTGTTTGTTTCTGAAAAATAAAATATATGTATATACAGTGTGTTCCCAGTTCGTAAACGTGCATTTTTTTATCATACGTTTATTCTGCAAGTCGTAATAATATATGGTTCAAAACAAGTCAATAGATTCAAAATAACAATCGTAAAACCATTGTCTGCAACAAATACAAATATATGCATGCAGTAAGGGATCCGTCAACATTTATTTCAAAGTAAAATGACTACAAAAGCAAATAAGTCAATTGTTAATGAAATGTGGACATTCTATTAAAATATGAAAAATAAAACAACATGTGGATCCTACAACAAGTGAAACACATTGCAGCAAGTTCTCCGTTCTATAAATGCCTGTGAGTAATACGCGTGTGCCCGATTCGAAGTCTGATCGATTCCAGAAAATTAGGATTAAACAAAAACGAGTTTTTCAAATTTTTAAAAAGCGGCGAAACATCCAATTACTCATGACTCAAAACCAGATCTACAATCACAAGTTTGAGAGCGACATTAGGCGGACAAACGGTTCTCGGAAACATCTACAAGCAATTTTGTCGCGATCTACAGGTTGATAACGACACTACTCGAATCGTGATCCGCCAGTTCCGATTCCCTGGTCAACGCATCATACACGTTTGCACAGTTCAAACCATTACCAGTTTAGTTTGCATCTCCGAAACCAGTTTCGGAAGGACGTGACATCTTTGCGAAACAAGTGTCCACCAGAAACAAAACCTTTCATTTCTGGTAGCTCATGTGCCATGGAAAGGGAAAGACAGCGGGGTGCTGCTGCCATGGTGGGGTGAAGGTCGTTTCTGGCCGGAAGTTGGCAGGTAATCACCGGTAACACACATGGCTGCCACTCATTACGGCAATGAGGCGACACCTCGCTCTCACTGAGTTATTTGCCCCGTGCTATTCTCCTCGACCGTAACTGAACTGCTCATAACGACAGCAGACAATCGTCCCCGACGGGGTGCACTTATGGATGAGCAAGGCGAGGGAGTTGGCCCCAGAAATGATGGAAGAGAAAAAAAAAACTAATACTGTCGTCGGGGTGCGCGTACCCGTGCCCTTGTAACCCACTTTTCCCTGAAGGCACGCTTGCGTTTGCCCTGCAGGCTGATTTTCCATTCTCCTCCACGCAATGATAATCCGAACATCGAGTTTCTGAAGAGATCTGCATCTTGCACTTGAAATCTAACGATGGGTAAAACTGACATTTCCCGATAAGAGACCGGGAAAAAAAATTTCGGGGGATGACCCGGTCTTTCCTCTTTCGCTTTCTTATTCCAATTGAGTTGCTGTAGTATTGAATGAGAGTTGCATTTGAAGAGTTACCACAGCCAAAAACGTGTGAGAAATAGCATAAATGTTTAAAAAAAGTCTCCTCACACACAAGCTCTATTTCAGTAGCAATTTTTGCGGTTCAGGAATAAGTAAAGAAAAAATATTTTTTAACCCCTTGGGTACAGACTTATTTGACAAAGTCGTTCGGATTATCGTTTGCACATTAGTTGCTGTTATATTTTCGTATAATTTCGTTTGATAAGAATGGCAACTGTATGAGAGAGATCGCACATCTGCTGATCTCCGCGTTCATTCCAAAAAAAGAATGTCTGATAACGCAGCCGTGTAAATATTTCTCTATGCATGGAGTCGGATTCAATAAAGTGTATTTTTGTAGAGGAACGATTGAATAATTTGATTCAAGAATAGTCTCGTAACACCAATCGCTCTTGCCATGAACAAGAATGCACATGTTTAATTTTGTCCTAGTTTGAATGACGAATTAGACTCGTCACCCGTAACTTAGGCAAAACAAGTGCATGACGAGTCTCAGCCGTCAAATGTACCCGATGGGTTAACAGTTAATTCTAACACATAGAGAACGCTTAAATTAAATTTAAATACTTTCCAAATTTAATTAAAACTTCTGCGAAGAGAAAGTCTTTCAAATATGGCGACAGCGTTTATCAATAGGTGTTAATATTTTCGACAAGTTTCTGTTAGCTTGCGCAATAACGCAAGCGGAAAATCTCTAGAAATCCGTCGACACAACAAGAATCATCTGATGTACAAGACGAATAAAGCATTTTCGAGTCTTTCGACATTTTTTGCTCTGACTGCTGTAGACATTTGTGACACGTTCGCACATCTGAGTGAAAGGTCATTAATACCCAACAAAGAGGCATTCAAGAATGAATAAGTGGACGCTTTGCTTTAGATTTCGCAAATGGCGGAAGACGTTCCAACTACAAGTTCGCGACGTGTAAGGAAGTTCATAAATATTCACTTTCTCTTCAAGGTACTTTCCTCTTCAAATGCGGGAACAATTGTTAAAGTTGTCAAAGGTGATTGATTCTTAAGGCTACTTTCTGAAGATTCTATCAATATTTCAATTGTAGGATGAATGTTCCAGACTGAATTATTCTGAACGTAAAAATTATTTATGGCACATGTAAAGATAATAAATCTAACATTAAAAATTAAAAAGAGGTTATATCACAATGGAGACAATTATTTCAATGTAACGAAAATTAAAGGAACAAATAATACGGCTCAATAAATTTTTAAATATAGTTGGCGAAACAAATAATCACCTACATGCTTACGTACAGCTGATTTCTCCTCAGATGAACTTCCTACCATTCTGGAAGTGGTCTTACCGAAAGTCATCTTCCCATCACACTAGAATCGCACTATTCAACGAAGCTTTTCAAATACAAATTCGCCACTTCTGCAAGTGATCGTATGATGATTTTTCAAATATAAAACTAGGGCTGCATATGAAACGCGTTAAACACGTAAATGAGCTACAGTAAATTCAAAACGAAAGATCGATACCAAATGAGGCAAATGAATAGGTAGTCCAAACTAATTCCGTTTCCCATTACAATACCATTTCCGAACGTTTTTCTCGAATACATCAACAGAACCCCATCGAACGATAAAGTGACAAAACCATTTTCAAACACCCAACTCAAATCTCAAAGGAAATAAAACACCATAATCAGAAGAAGAAAAAATCAGCCCCCAACGCACACTTGAAGTATAAATTGTTTCGTTGGCCAGAGTAACCCCCATTACGGTCTCGTAATGCTTTGATAAAAAAAATATCTAAACTACGCTTTTTTGGCATAAACCCGGTTAGGATCATCCCATTAGAAGGTCCTTTTCACTCCTAGAGAGAGAAATAAGTGTGGGTTGGATGCAGGGATATATTGAGCGACGAAGAAGCATGCCCTCCCCTCCGTCATTAGACCACACCTAATAATCAGGGACCGGTTCTCGACCCACGTTCTTCATGTAACGGACCGAGGAAACACCGCATTGGCGAGAAAATGCTACGCGATGAAGCAGTCCCGTCACGAGATTGAATCGGGTTTGAAAAGCACTCACAAATTCTGGTTTAAACAAGGCGAAAAGTACCGGGTATCAAGCCACTTAGTTTTGTGGTGCAAGGCTGGCATCGACAGTTGGCAATAATTGCCGTCTCCAATTAGCGATAATTTTGGAATATGATAACCTGTCGTAGATTTGCCGCATGCATTTCCACTTGCGCGCAAGTACCCGTTTGGCGATGAAAATTTTTTTTTGTCAATTTGGCTTGGGGCCATTGCCAGTTCTTGAGTTTTCCCAAAGGTCATATTTGACAAACACCAGACAACGTCAAGAAACGGAGATACAACCCAGTGTAAGGAACAGGAATCAAACCTGTGCCGCATATAACTCGCAGGTTGCTAGCAGAGGGCAAATTCACTGTGTCACACTAGCGTGTCTTTCCTGAAGTGGCTCCCAATGGGATCAAAGCCAACGCATGTTCGTGGACGATTCTATTTTGAAATGCAGGTAGATATGTGTGTAGACATTAAACTCGTGAAAATTGAATGGATTCTTCAATTCGATTAACTTTTGTAACTTGTTTCTACAGTATTTACAGTTCTTCACAACTAACATTTACACATTATTTATACACATTATAGTTCCAATTCGAAACATGAATTCACAATGCTAAACAAAAACACACACAGTCATCTCAGTTTACCGTTCCCTTCGTGATAGAAATCGAATTACATTTCGAACAAGAAATCTGCTTCAAAATCATTTGAAGGCACGAAAAAAGAACAGACTACCAGACCAAATAAATAGGTAATCATAGTTGTAGAACTGTAATACTGTAGAAACAAGTTACGAAAGTTGATCGAATTGAAGAATCGATTCACTTTTCAATAGTTTAATGTGTACACACCGACCTACCTGTGGTTCAAAATAGAATCGTCCACGTACATGCATTGGCTGTGATCCTATTAGGAGCCACTTCAGGAAAGACACACTAGTACTAAGCCACAGGTACAGAGTCACTATAGATCAGCTACCGTGAGTTGGCAGTCGAGTCACGTGGATTTAAACACGAGTCGATTAGTTAAGTTAGGAGACTTGGCAGCGTAAACAAAGCGCTTCTACGACTGCCGTCTTTAGAGAGGATTCTGGCTCCAAGTTTACCGTTCCATGACGAAAGCGACAGAAATTGTAAGGCGTTGTCGAGGCGAAAACCAGCCACGGCGATCGCTATTCATGCTTTTGCATAACTCAGATTTCTCCTAACAAGATTTCGCACTTTTATTTTCAAAAATCGATAGCCTCAAAGTCGGTTGTCTTCTCATCGAATTCGCACTGTACCAGAGTTTCAAAATCGTAAACTAAATACGGTTTATTTGGATCTTTGTTTACGCCACCCTCATCTCAGACTGCCACGCTAGACCCGTGACTCCCCAAACTTTTTGACGCACGTGGGGTCATTTTGTTCGGTCAACAAATATAGCCAGGTCAATTGCATTTGGAACCCCTCTCCCACTCGATCTAGTTCGACGAAACCCTAATTCTTCGATATTCTCAACATGGATAAAACAATCCTGTAGAAACAATTGAGTACATGTGTCCAGTTACTAGTCATACAGCTACACATGGTTTAAGTGTGGTCAAGCTTTAAATATTTGTAAGCATAGTAATTAGCGGTGCTTTCGTCCCCCAATTGCAACTTCACATAAAACCAATCAACTGAAATCCATCGAAGGAATTTGTAGGACTGACGATAGTAGGGATGGACTATCTTTTCTCTCTTTTTGAGATGATTGGTGGGGAAGAGGGTCTTAGAGTTTGATGGCAGTCTTTTACAAAAGCGGTGAAATGAGGAGAACTGACAGACTATGTTAAGTATGGGTTGGGGAAGAAGAGTCTGAGCTGAGGGTGCCCATTGCGCATGACTAACACCATTAACCCATCGTAGGAAGAAACCATTTGAGGCTGATGGGACATCAGCAGTCCCTGGTTGACTTCTTGGGTTGAATATCAAGGACTTAACCCTCCTGGTGGGTTATCTTCAAATCGAAAAACACCCTGCAATAGCCAGGCTCTGGTGTAAGAACCTGTTCCGAACATTCACCAATTCTGGCAAGGAATAATTTTTTTCTGTATATATATATATATTTGGATCTTTATCTGGAGAAATAAAAGTGCTCTTTTGTCTTGACGAAACATCACGTCATTAGCAAAATTAACCAGATATTGGACGAGACATCCAGTCATTAGCAAAATTGATCAGATATTGGACTAGCATTAGCAAAATTGACCAGATATTGGACTAGACATCCCGTCATTAGCAAAATTGACCAGATGTTGGACGAGACATCCCGTCAATATCAAAATTGACCAGATATTGGACGAGCATTAGCAGAATTGACCAGATATTGGACAAGACATCCTGTCATGAGAAAAATTGACCAGATATTGGACGCGACATCCCGTCATTAGCAAAATTGATCAGATATTGGACGAGCATTAGCAAAATTTACTAGATATTGGACAAGACATCCCGTCATTAGCAAAATTGACCAGATGTTGGACGAGACATCCCGTCAATATCAAAATTGATCAGATATTGGACGAGCATTTGCAAAATATACTAGATATTGAACAAGACATCCCGTCATTAACAAAATTGACCAGATGTTGGACGAGATATCCCGTTAATATCAAAATTGACCAGATATTGGACGAGCATCAGCAGAATTGGCCAGATATTGGACAAGACATCCTGTCATGAGAAAAATTGACCAGATATTGTACGAGACATCCCGTCATTAGCAAAATTGATCAGATATTGGACGAGCATTAGCAAAATTTACTAGATATTGGACAAGACATCCCGTCATTAGCAAAATTGACCAGATGTTGGACGAGACATCCCGTCAATATCAAAATTGATCAGATATTGGACGAGCATTAGCAAAATTTACTAGATATTGGACAAGACATCCCGTCATTAACAAAATTGACCAGATGTTGGACGAGATATCCCGTTAATATCAAAATTGACCAGATATTGGACGAGCATTAGCAGAATTGACCAGATATTGGACAAGACATCCTGGTTGAGAAAAATTGAGCAGATATTGGACGAGACATCCCGTCATTAGCAAAATTGATCAGATATTGGACGAGCATTAGCAAAATTGACCAGATGTTGGACGAGACATCCCGTCAATATCAAAATTGACTAGATATTGGAAGAGCATTAGCAGAATTGACCAGATATTGGACAAGACATCCTGTCATGAGAAAAATTGACCAGATATTGGACGAGATATCTCGTCAAAACTACCTGGAAGGGTAAACAGAAATCGACGTCTCACTCAGATTTACGTTAAGATATCGTGCATTTTACTTCAGGTCTGATCGATTTTTATCATTTTTTGCTCCCGAATTCTGTTAGGGAACTGCCGGACATCTCGGTTTCCATGCATGCTACGCCACTGACATTTACTATCGGCTGTTATTTCACTTAGTTATAGGAGCCGTTAACGAAACAATCTCAGCCATTAGAACAAATCTCGACAAAGACTAGATTTTTGTAACCTTTCGGGTGGCAACGAGTCACCCCCGAAGGCAAACGATATCTCTCCATAACTGATTGCCTGTGAGTGGGGGAGGCTGATACAAAAACGTCGATTTCGGATCCTCGGGAGAAAAGAAGTGAAGGCAGTTTGGGTATTATAAATGGGGCTTCCGAAAATCCCATTTGTAACGTCAAGGGAGGCCCATTTGTAAGTTGATAAAGTGTCGCCCGGGGCGGTGCCTTGTATCGTCTGGAGAAAGTGGCTGAGCCAGCAGCTCCAGTTCTTTTTGATCTCTGAGGCAGTGGTCATTAGGGTGCTGCACTATTTAAAGGGCCCTTTGATTAATCGAGACAAGTCATAACCCTATCTTTTACTGCGTGTGTTCTTCGGGTTGAGTCGACAGTTTGACTCATCACCTAATTCCCGTGGTCGCGACTTCGGCGGTGTATTGAGTATTAACCAGATGACAGAAAACTTAAACGTTTCGCTATCTGCTGAAAAATCTACGATAGCGTATGATACAGTATAATGTATGTAATCTGGAGATAATCATACACATCGTGTGAAAAGATCTGTATGTTGTATTTCATTGCGCAAAGGCTATAGGTGGACTATTAGCAACAATGTATCTGCAACTGCATTAATGTATCAATAATGAATCCTCAAATATTACCGCTACATCTCGCAGTCAACTCAACTACCCAAACACAGAATTCTAAATAAAATAAAATAAAGTAAACATTAATTCTGACGTGGCCAGATACCGAGTAGCAAAATTAAGCTGTTATGATCTATGAGTTTTTCTTTGGGGCATTTCATGTTCCCTAAAATATTTTAAGTTATCTAAAATTAAATGTTTTAAAAATTATTTCTTAAATCAAGTATTTATAAATTACTTGCGTCAAGGGAAGAAATAAAAAAAGTCAGTTCCCAAACATAAATATTATAATTTAATTCGTTTAAGAAATATTGTTTTTCAATCAATACTGGTAAAACAATCTGAGCTGCGTACCAGCAATCGTTTATACTTAACAAATAACGTCGATTTCGGGTCCACGTACGTTAGTGTTTTAAAATATAGATAAGCATGGGTACAGCTACACTCTACGTTTATGAGTGATGGCAACGGCTTGGCGATTTTTTTTTTGGCGCACTTCTAGTAACGAGTTACGATAAATTAAGGCAACCCATCTTTCGTTGCTGTTGTTGTGGTTTTCATAGCAACCTCGGCAAACGGAAACTTTTAATTTTCATTTTGAATATTCTAGAAAGTTCTTCCAAAATCCGTTAAAGTCGTTTGATTTCATTGATTCGTTTGAAATTTTTTCTTTCCTCCCATTGGTTATTTTGTTTTTAAAATATCCTTTGATTCCATTGGTCCTTTTAAATCGTTTTCTGTGATACCATTGGTCCTTTTATTTGTATTTTGACAGTTGTGGAATTTTTATTTTGTTATAATAGTTTTCATGACAGGATTAAGAGTTTTGTTTTTTTGACCATTTTCGTTTTCATTATTTTTTTACGAGAAAGTTTTTTAAAAATATACTTTTTAAAACGTTCTGAAATATGTTTAAAAAGTGCGTTGCAAAAAGAAATAATTTTTTACTTGGCAACTTTAGAAGTGCGCCAAAAAAATCGCCAAAGCCGTTGCCATCACTCATAAACGTAGAGTGTAGCTGTACCTAAGCATGAAATTCTTCAATTTAAAGTAGTGGACGAAACAAAATTATTGACTTGCAACTCTATTCATAAAATAAAGTAATACGAAACTGTGTACGAATCTTATTGGCTACTTTTCTACAAAGCGTCTGAGAACCCATGGTCAATCATTTCCCAGGTCATTGAGACGATTTTCCAGAATATAGACGATATTCGTAATTTTCCATGATTTTTTCATGACTTTTTTGCGCACAGTTAAATTCTCCGACTATTCTAGGTTTTTCCTGACCCCATTCTGATCCAGAAAAGCTAAAAAAATATCTTGTAAATTTGGACTTAAAAGAGTGTTTCACTAGTAATCCGATGATATGTAATACAGTACAGACTAACACATTGGATTTCCAACCCTCTCAACCCTCGAAGTGGTTTCGACGACATACCTCGTTCATCATGATCTCGTCAGCTTTGTCGGTTTGACGGAGATACCTCGTCGAGCCGACCACCAGGAGGATTGATTAACCCTGAATCAGGCCAGTGAAGAAAGGTAAACAAGTAAAAAAAAGATATCGTAGAGTACATTACGTTACCAGAGGAGGTTGATACCATCGCTCGAAAATGCAAGAGGAAGGTAGATAGATCATCAAGGGACAAAGGCACCATAGATCCAGTTTGAAAGAAAATACCTCGCATGACTATCGCAGTCAGCCTTCGTTCCGAAATCACCTTTCAGCTGCATTCCTGATGCAGGTAAGTGTAGCTTTCCTGACGATAAGATGGATCACAGCAAAAACCCATTGACAGGAATGTTGCAGCGAAACTGGCACAAGAGCTTCAGAAATTGTGATTCCGAGTATTTCTGAATATAAGGCATACCCAGATCATTTTTAATTGCATCGATGAAGTAAGAATTGTTTCTGAGGCATTATTTACTTGCGCTTTCGGTGAAAAGTTTTACAAAAACTTCGGGAAAGGAAGTTATGCTTTCCCAATGTTGCTGACGGGATAAGATACATGATGGAATTACAAGTACTGAAAACATGAGACACGGAAGTCAGATATCAAATGACAAAAATTTCTTGCGCAAAATCTGGCTATCCGATTTGGCGATACTTGTAAAGCAAAAGTACCGCCAAATTTGGAGATTTTCTTCCTGAAAGAAAAAGTTTTGAAAGCCCAGAATATCCGGATAAGTTCAGAAAAAACACCATAGATTAGCTGAGAGAAATGTGAACCCAAGCAGAACTTACGATAGTAAAAAAAAGGTTACACATTTTAGGCACCAAACTTTTGCACTAAGCCCTTTTCAGGGCTCGTTTTTTAAAAATAAAAACAAGTTTAAGAAATGTACGAACCTTGAAACAGACTAAAAGCAATAACAAAGCAGCTCTAACACGGTCGGAAATCCGAAAGCGCAGAGCTTAAACACAAATTCACAACTTTGATTGCTAACCTGGACAAGCGCCAGAACCCACTTCACCACACGCTAATTAAAGGAAGTTTTCATTCCACTTAGAAGAGGCAGGTTTTATTTTCACAAATTAAAAGCTCTCTCATTTTCAAGATCGAAATCCCTTTGAAACAAGAAGACATTCCCGAGCTGTTTCAGAAAAATGTCTTAAAAGCACAAGCCCCGGAGATTCTTATGTGGAGAAACGGAGCAAAATCGATTCAGACGTGGGCACTCGCCTAGTAACTAGCAATTTCGGGGTCTCGGGAGACAATGGCATCTAATTAGCTAGTTTGAATCGGGAAAGAACCACGCCTTTGGATTTCCAAGGTTAGAACTAAAAAGGAGAATTCATTACCATTTCGTTGTTGCTGAAACTCTATTATTTGAAAAGCGGTAAATAGAGGTAATGAGTGCAGTGTTTCGCTGCTTCTATAATCGGGTATGTTTTGCGATAGTTAATTGTACCCCCAAAACGAGCCGTACAAATGATAGATATGATTCATAAGCTTTTAATAGCTCCGCGCGGTAATTCTATTCATGAATCGAATTATCTTTGAAAAGAGTTGAAAGTGCCTTTTCAAAAAGGTGCGATGTCAAAAAAAAAAATTGTGCTTTTCGCTACATTTCTGTAACCTCGTCGTTATGGAGAACTTCATGTGGACTTTTCTTTTTGCCTCTTGAAACCCAACGATGGCCACATTCTTTAATTGTGATCCCGAATTCACATGTTAGCATGTTCGAATAAGAAGAGAATTGAAATCAGACTCAAGTTGTATCGCGTCCATCGCAAATCTGCATCGTGTGTCATAAGACGTAGTTCTGCTCAAAAAAGTGTATTTTTTGGTGTAATTACAATCGTTTACTTTCTTTAGCGCTTGTGATAAATACATGCATACTTGCCAACTTTGAAAACTACGCATCAGTAAAACTTTCGTACCCGAACGCCTCTTGCCATAAAACACAACACAAATACATGAATTAATGCGTATTAGAATATCCGTATATGTCACAATAACTAGTATTATTTGTATTTAAAACTGCATAAGTAAAAGTTCACATTTTTATCCACTGTAGAAACCTTGCAAAGCAGTGGCGTTTTAATACCAAACTAAACACATCCACTGCAAAGAAACCTTCACTTTATGAGTACCTACACATTGCATCCAAAACTGTATGTTACATACCATATTTAAACGTATGTCAGGATTACACATCATTGGTGTTCATAAAGCGTATTTACAAGTTGATGAAAGAAAGAAAACAAATCAATGTTCTATTAACAAAGTTGTTTTCTTTGGTGTTTTATTCAGAAGATGGGGTTGCAGAAAAATTCAATGAAGCTGTAGCAGATTTTTTGGAATAATGAAAACTTAATGAAGTAGTTTAACTCGTTAATGCTATCTTTATAAAGAACCATGGTTTATATAAAGCAAGGTTATATGCATATTTTCTACATATAGGAAATTACTATTCAGGTAAAGTAAAGACCAGTAGACCCTACATAATGTCCTGCTCTTTTATGTTTTTATAAAGTTATATGTGTACGAGTTGAAGTCATAAATGAATTTAAGATTTACTTTAAATGCGTTCACTTGTCGTAAATTTAAAGTACTCTGACCTCAAAGACACTCAACCACAACGGAAAGTACTTAACCGTTACACTAAGTCACGCAAAATTGAATGTGAAGATTTGTATTATTAAACGGCTTAAATCGAAATTATCGTTTTGTAACCGTTCTCGTTTGCTTTTACGTAATGTTGGGTCGACAATTATTCTCAAGAATAATTGACGCATAATTTTCGATATTCCATTCTTAGGCAAGCTTTGACGCCTATTTTCATGCATGCTAATTATTCCCAATTAGTAAAGCTGCGCATGCAGGGTTTCCACAGTCGAAGAACTTGTGAAATAGTTACACAATTCACACCCCGGCAAGAAAAGTGACACAAGTCAAAAAATGAAAATTTTGATGTTATGTCATAGAAAAATATGTATGAGGTGCCCCAGCGTGTTATATTACTATTCTATAGAATATAATAGAAGTTACCACCATACATATTTATCTAAAATTTAAAAGAAGCTTATATTGTTTCAGTTTAAGTGTTTTATAGTATCCTTTAAGTAGATGTTTCTCAAATTCTGGAATTTTGAGTATTGTCACTTTCCTTGCCGGGGTGCGATATGTTTAAAAAAGAAGTCTCAAACTCCATTTTAGCAGCGATTGTAGTTGCTCAGACACAAAATGAATAAGCAAAACCACAAAATGAGCTGATTAAGTATAAAACACACGTTGAAGGTCTCGACTAGAAATTTAAATTTTAGAAATAAAAAATTAAATGTTTTCTGAAGGTTTTCATGATGATTTAGCAAACAGATTCCGATGTTTTCCTTTTATGGTTCTTTTATGGTTACCATAACTAGAAGCCAATAACATGATAGATAAAGCCATGATCGCGCCAAGAAAGATTTTAGACAACGGCCTTGCCTATCAGTTGCACCTTGAAAGTTATAAGAATCACGCAAAAAAAAAATTAGACTACAGTCGTTACAGTAGTTGTACCTTGAAAGTTATAAGAATCGCGGCAAGAAAGAATCGCGCTTGTTATATCTATAGCCGTAGTTTAAAGGTTAAATTTTAAAATTGAAGAACCAAACTTTATTTAATGAGATTATCAAGACAATCTAGTAACCACGATCCCGATGTTACCATGGCCTGGCGCCTAAAATTGACGTCCTTTGCAAAATCTTCTCACGAAAGAAAAATTAGAAAAATATTTTTTTTTTCGTCCGCTATTAGTTTAAAAAAGGACTAAATTTTTGTTGATCTTTAGTGAATTAGAAATAAAATTCGCGCGTCACAATTTTGAAATTAGTAGCTTTTGAGACGATTTTGCTAAAAAAGACGCCCTTAGCCTTTCTTTGAAAAATAGTAACTTAACCTTTTGACAACGGCTATTGATATAACAAGCGCGATTCGTATAACTTACAAGGTAGGTACAACTGCTGTAACGCGGCCGTAGTCTAAATTCTTTCTTGGCGCGATTCTCATAACTTTCAAGGTACAACTGCTGTATTGGTAGTAGTCTATATTCTTTTTTGGCGCGATCCAGGTACAACTACTGTATCGGCCGTGGTCCAGAGTTAAATCATCAGAAACAACTCTGGTCGAGGTATTACAGTAGGACGATTCATTGCACGAATTCCCAGACTGCCGTTTTGCATATCACGGGAACACACAAAAGGAACTGCACTTTTTTAATTCCCAAGTACGGGCCATCCACTTAGCAATGCACATGTTTCAAAGCCTCTCCATCCCTAATAACCTCTTGCCAACAATCCCGCGTCCCAATATTCCCAGCGTTCCCAGAGCCAGATGATACGCGATAAAATGCCACTGCTATTCATTAGAGCGTGGTACGCGGCGCATATTAAGCGGCCGTTGTTTGCAGAGGAATGGGGCAGCGCAAGTAGAAAGTGAGGACGGTCAGACCGCCGATTTGTCACGCGTCCGACAACAATGTACGCCGGTCGCTGCAGGAATGTGGTCGTCCGAAATGCCATCTTCCCGTTCGCTGCGAAACAATCACCCCGTGGCGTGCTCTTTGCAAGGTGATGCCTGACAAATGAGATGGCATGCAGGAAGGAGAGTCCTTTTCGATTCTAAGAGAGATGAGTTTCAGAAATGCATGGTCTGAACTCGATATCAGGACATTAAACTGTGCGAAATATCTGTAATCGAGCCCTCAATGATATCGATAGGTTTAGTTGGTGCCGTCTTACGGTTGATTGCGTTTCATGGCGCAAGGGTCAGATTTGGCCAATCTGTGCCAAACGACGCCAAGTAAATGGACACACATTTACTGACACAGAAGGGAGAAATACACACAGGGAGGAATATAATCCGACAAGCACTGAGCCACGGCGACCAGTGTTGTGTTCTGGACATTCGAACATTCCCCAAGAAACGTTCCGTATGAATACTTTACTTACGAAAAGTCTATTCGAGCCTCCAAAGATTTTGACACACTTAATTCTTGTCTTCTAGTAATTGGTAATTTTTAATTAACGTCGTATTAGAGCAACACAACGGGTTATTGACGACGGTCCGGGATCAATCCTCTAAAGCTTCGGTTTCCTAAGAAAGCGTAGCCGTGATCTAGCGGCCGTGATGTATCGGTGGGTGACGTCACTAAAACGTTGCTTATACTAACACATGGTGTTGGTTTCCTAGAGAGCGTTGTTTGTGAGCGTAACAAAAATGATCGGAGCCGCCATTTCCATGACTGGCGTCATAGCGGTCTCAAACAGATGGGGAACGTTTTTTCTCTTGTAGCGGCCAGATTTCATTTCCTGCTCCAAACGATTCGAACGGAGAGGAGCGAAATAAATAAACATTTTTGACTGCCATTGATTAATTCGTTTTTGTAAAATCGGGATCGTTAAACACAGAACGAAAATTTCAATGGATTTGAAATCTGCGGAAAATTTGACACCAGATCGATACCTTAATTGTGATTTTCTTTAAACAAATAATTAATTATTTAAAAAATGATTAAATAATCAAATGGTAAATAATTGGATAACAAAACTGTTTTTGATATCGATCTGGCGTAGAAATTGACGCTGATTTGAAATCTGTTGAAATTTTCACTCTACCTTCAACGATCCCGAAGTTAGAAACTTTAAACTAGAGAATAAAAAAACACTTTGTTTTGTTTCTGGAATAAAATAAATCACGACAGCCGTCTGTGTTGCCCATTCTCCAACGTATTCTGTCCTTCTAAGTTGACACCTCTGGATTTTTGTTTAGACGGCCGTCTAGTTATGCCCGCGGCCTCATGACGTATCACGGCTGTTAGATAACGGCTCCACTTTCTTAGGAAACCAAAGCTTAAGGCAATACCACGCCATTTTGAACCATGGTCCGAGGACGAGGCGACACCTGAGCTGACACCCCACTCTCCAAACTTCCACACCAACCCAACGTGAGGACTTACGGCCACGACAGATTTCAGCTGCCTCTACACCACAAGCCTACAAATATTCATTCACTGACCCGGATTTGAACCAGGAACCTTCCGATCTAGAGGTTAACACCTTAACAGTAACCACCTTAACTTGGTGGTTAACACCTTAACTATCAGACTGTTTGGTCTGCTCTTGTCTTTCAGAGATCGAACTATTCCCCTTCAAGAATTTTGCGTTACGAATACTCTACTGGTATGAAAAATATGTACTCGAACCCTCAAGGATGTTCACAGGTTTAGATGCTGTCTTCTAGAGATCGGATTATCCCCCAAAGGATGTTCTGGCCACTGCGGATCAATGGGTGTGTCCACTGCGCTAGCAACCTTCGAGTTGTAGACGGCACAGGTTCGATTCCTCTGACAGGTGCATTCCTCTCTGGGTGTATCTCTCTTTCTGTGTCAGTCAAACTTTCATTGTGATATGTCTTTTACTTGACATTGTATGACTTATGTATAGCGCTGTATGGCTAAATATGGCCCTTGAGCCATTAAATCCCTACAAATCAATCAACCAAATCTAAGGATATTGAGTTTGTCATAAATACTCCTCTGATCGAGCCTAATACATTATTAAGTTTAACTGCCTTCTGGAGAAAGGATCATGGATCATCGGATTTTAAGTTACTTATGAACAGTCCGCTGTAAGAAGAAAAATCTGCACATGAGCCTTCTAAAATTTGACAGGTGTAGTTGTTGCCTTCTGGAGATTGGACCATTGCTTGGACAGGTTTAGTTGTTGCCTTCTGGAAATTGGACCATTGCTTGGAAAACCTGGTCATGTTATCTTGATATTTTCTTATCCCCAATTCCGCAAACCCATCCTTTCTTACATAGAAACAGTTTCCAAGTTCCCTTCTCAAAATCATCCGAAAATTCCCCGAATAGCTTCAATTGTGACTGCGATTCCTCACAACCTGCGAAAACTCCAAAACAAACACATCATACCTGGTGGTTTCCATAGTTCCACACAACCACCCACCACTTGTTTGGGAATCCGATGGAGCATTTGAGAACAATTCAAGCGCGTCAGTAAACAATAGGTGTAAAACAGAAGCCGAAGAAACGAACATTATTCTGCGCTATTACCTTCTATCCAAAACTTCCAATTCACTCGAAAAGAATGCAAACATTCTTCTACAATCTCAAACCGGTGTTTAATACAGATGTGCAAACAATGAAGTTACTTTTGATGTCATGGTAGTCCATCATTCAGAAATAGGAGATAATCGTCTCGGTCGTTTTTTAATAATCCGAAACCGATCACGCATCAAGGGAATTCTAAGCCCGAATTATCTTTTCCGGGTGATACAAATAGATGGAACTGTAGCACGCTTGCAGATTACGCACTTTTTATTGGGACAGCTAGCTTCCGGGCTTCGAGATGGTGGAAATCGTGCTATTGGTTTGGATAAAAAGTAAAGACTCATCGTTAACCATTTGATACCCACTGAGTTATGTCAAATCTCAACATCTTTAGTTCTGCACAGTTCAAAGCGTTTTAATCTTTGTTATAGCACCATTTCGATGACATTACCCATTCAACAGTGCCGCGGTAGCCTGATTGGAAAAGTAACAGGCTAGGAACCGCGCGCGGAGAGAGGGTTATAAGTTCAAAACTCAATCCAATAAAGACCACAGTGTAAAGGGGGGCTGGTGCACCTCAAATCTGTCGTGGCCGAAAGTTCTTACGCTGGCATGGTGTGAAAGTTTCGAGTGAGGTGCCGGGTCAGGTGTTGATCTCGTCATCTGACTTTGGTACAAAATTTCAATGTGTTGTCCTCCGATGTTTCACTTCGGGATTGATACAGCAGTTCACGTTATCTTGACCGTCGCCAATAGCCTGTTGTGTTCATCCAGTGCGACGTTAATTTAACTACCTGCGCAATACTTAGCTGCAAAATGTTTTCTCTTCTTGAACATGAATATGAATACGAGTTGCTCAATATCCATCAATATTTTGACATTTGCTTATTTTCATGACGTTATGTATACAGGAGCAAATGTGAAACCTTTTATGTGTTCAGTGAGATGCCTTTTACACCAGAATCGCGTTCTCGAGTAAACGGTGGTCAATTTCAATAAGTCAAACTTGTTTTTTTTTCTAGTAGTTTTCTCGTTCCACGATCAGTTTTTGCTGCGGGCTAATTATAAGACCAAAACCTGCGACTTAAAGAGGATACCGAACCACTGCAAAGAATCATGCCCAGATCAGCATTCGAACCCTAAAATTGTCGATACCAAGAGCTAGAGCGATAACCAATCGGCTCTCATTTGTGCCTGCAATGATGTGGTGTATGTAACAAGCGGAACTGCGAATAGATAGGTGGTTGGGTTTTATGGCGCAAGGATCATATTTGGCTATTCTGCGCCAAACACAAGACAGGCAAAGCCAAGTAAGAGACTTAACCTTTTGCCTACGGCTATAGATATAACAAGCGCGATTCTTATAAATTTCCAAGGTACAAATGCTATACGGGCCGTAGTCAAAATTGTTTATCATCGCGAATCTTATAACTTTCAAGGTAATTTGGTAATTAACGTCGTACTAGAGGAACACAACGGGCTATTGACGACGGTCCGGGATCAAACCCTTAAGAAAATCCGAGGACAACACCTCGTAATTTTGAACCATGGTCAGATGACGAAGCAACACCTGAGCTGGCACCCCACTCTCCAAACTTCCACGCCAACCCAACGTGAGGACTTTCGGTCACGACATATTTAAGATGCACCAGCCGCCTCTACACCATACGCTTACAAACATCCATGCCCGGACCCACACCAGGAACCTTCCGATCTAGAGGCTAACACCTTAAGTAGCCGCGGTAGCTCAATCAGTAGAGCGTCGTGCTCGCATCAGAAGGGTTGTGGGTTCTGCCCTCGGCGGAGCCTGTAATTCTGATGATTGCGAGATCGGCGCTTCGACCTGGCTAAAGACCGTCGTGTTCACTAATGGTGACTGGGGCACGTTAAATAGGTCGTGGTCACAAAGTCCCCCATGTTCCCATACCAAATCAATACCTCTGGGGGTACCTGATCAGGGGGTTATCGGCCTCTGATTGGGATCTAAAATTACGATATCTGTGAGTGAATGGATGTATGAAAGGGGCCTTCCTGTAAAACGGATGTGTCATGTATGTCGAGCAAAGTCGAACTTCCTCCCAATAGGGCTCAATAACATGGAAGGCGCACCCCCTCGCCTGTTGCCTTCTTCGACGGGCCTGGCACTCCTCCGGTCTGCCAGTGTAGGCATAAGAAACAACACCATTATACCTGTTGGTCGGTTAACTTTCAAGGTACTACTGATGTACTGGCGGTTGTCTAAATTCCATCTTGGCACGATCATGGTACAACTGCTGCATCGTCCACAGTCTAAAGGTTTAACATGCACAAGGAAAGTTTTACTGACGCAGAGAAAGAAACACACCAAGGGAAGAACCGAACTTACGCTGAATACAACTCACAGATTGTTTGCGCAGTGGGTATATCCATTGTGCCCCGGAAGGTCCCAATGAATAGAATATTATAAGACTGTTGTGGTTGATTTCAGTCTGAAAAGAGAAGTCTGCAAGACTACCCAGTTGACAGAACTCATTAGTGTGTTTCTCAAGAAGAAATCTAAACTTCGTGCGAAGAAAACATGTCTAGACTTACTTCATCAGTCTAGAAAACAGCACATTATGGTCTAGAAAAGCTAAAAAATCATATCATGAATTCTTATAAGTGTGTTCGACTTGGAAGCCAACCAGATAGTGCATTTTCTTGCAGAAACTAAAAGCTTTTTGAAAAGATTTAAGGATTTTCGGCATAAGTTGAACCGTTTTAAAGAATAAATGCCAATAAATGAACCATGACAACCGTTTTATTTTGCGTGGGCACAAATTCTCGAACGTGTGAAAAGAAAACAATTTTCCCTTCTCCCGTACGCGACGTTAGTGTTCCAGAGGGTGTTCCAAGAATGCGCGAGAGGTTTCGGAAATTCGTGGAACTTTCGTAGGAAATCGAAACAGAGAACGCGTGCAGTGTGCGAATAAATCACGGCCGATTTCTCTTGTTGTGTCTCTTGACATCTAAGAGGAAATCTAAATAGCAAGTGAAGCGGTGGAAATGGGCTGTAATTATTTCGTTTAAAGGAAGATGTGAGAGATGCACTTTCTCTCACAGCCCTCTACCAGAGCGAGCTCTTCGTGCCAAAAGGAAAAGGAAACGGTTAAGTGGGAAATAGATTTTTATTTTCTTCTTCCCCGCATTTCCTCCAACAAAAAAGGATATGACCCCAAAAATAAACAGAATCAGAAAACTTAAGATGTAGAAACACAAATCCAGAGCTCATTGTTAAGTGGCGGGGCCCCACTCATAGGGGGGTCACGGTTACCATGGTAACGAGCAGTAGCGTTGCCGTGGTTTTGTTTCGGAAGGGACCCCCAAAGTTAGAATGGTATTGCTTTTATGCAAAATTAGGACTAATCACATTTTTAAACCAAGTCTTTTCAGGTTATTTTTAGTTATCGGACTATCTATATAGATATATAGAAAAGGACCTATATGTATATTATATCTTGGAATTCACATTTTGATTTTGTGTCACTGTTGGTTTGATAGAATGAATTATGGATAAGCGAGGTGATTGAGTCAGAACAAATTAAACAATGGCTACTGTTCCAAACTCACAAAACCTCTGGTTGCTTAACCGCGACCCTACCAACTGAGCTACCCGTATGAATTACAAGAAAAATGGGTTGAACTTCGAGTAGTTGGTACACATTTTTAGTTCATTGGGGCTCGCCGTCTTAACTGTTACTGGGCCCAGTATGTGTATCTTACTATACATTACATTAACTACATTAGCTCAAAAGGACATAGTAATACAGAAGGAATCTTTCCTCTATGGGTTTACTGAATACCCCAAATGAACTATCATTTGTCTAAATATTTTGAGAAGCTAAAACAGGACGCAATTTGTTTTCCTAGAAACCCTCCACGAGTAATATTTCTGACATTGCCTGACATTTATGCCCTTCATGGTATTAGTTCACAGGCTGCTGACGCGTTCCCTTTAGTATCTGATACCGAATAACGCTGGAAAATGATCCAATCAATCTATAGTTAGTGGAATGATCATACTAATACTATTACAGACGCTCGAGTGAACAGTTCCCAAACTATTTTGGCTCAACGTCCCTTTTTCAAAAACAATATTTTTGGCGCCCCAACTCAAAAACTTCTATCTTACCAATCACAAATTGTAAATGTAGCTTATGTCTATACTTTGACCAAAATACTTATGTGTGTGTGTAATTTTAGAATTTCAAAAAGCTAGTTTCGAAACAAACAACAAGGAACTTAAAGTATTAATCTATTAAAATGAAATGAAAAAATAACACTACAGGAAACACTAGATTGCTCATTATTAATAGTAATTAATTAATAAAAGCAGTGCAATTAAGAATAATTACTAATGAGCAGAATGAGTGCAGTGTTGGGCTACCAATTCGTCCGTATTAAGTTCTACTTTCGTCAGCAGCATCCTGAAATCTCCAGTCAACTATTTGCAGTCAGGGTTCTTTTTTGTTGAAAAAAAATTAGGAATTGGGGTAATTTTTAATTAACGTCGCACTAGAGCAACACAACGGGCTATTGATGACGGTCCGAGATCAATCCCCTAAAGGAAAGATCCGATAAAAAGAATTAATGATAATGCATCACTGCAGTAAGTGAGTCTGTATGGTCCAGTGGATAACTGTTTCCTTAGTCTTCCAAGTGGTTTGGACAAGATGTCTTGTCCATCAAGATCTGACCAATTTTGCAAATAGCGAGATATCTCGTCATCAAGATGGTCATGGTAATTTTTAGTTAACGTCGTACTAGAGCAACACAACGGGCTATTGACGACGGTCCGGGATCAGTCCCTCTAGGGAAAGATCGGACTCGTCATCAAGATATTGTTGGTTTTTATATGATGTCCAGATCAAGATCTGGTCAGTTTTTCTAATAAAATGTTTCGACCATCAATATCTAACTACTTTTGCCAATGGCAAGAGGTATCTGGTCGAGAGAATCACCAGGGGGTTAAAACATTTTTAAGCGACGAAATTGTTTGTGTTCTTTTGCTCCCAACGCTTGCTCCCCAATTTCTCCTAGATCCGACAATGCACCCACCCCCAGATTCCTATAGCATCCACTTATAGAGATTATGCTCCAGTGCTTAAACCTCGTCGATCCTGGTTACGATACCAGCAAAAACCAAATCTTTCAGAGAGGTTTCCACGTAAGAGTTGGGTAATAATTTCTCCATCGCACCAAAGAATCCGTTTCAACAAGATGTCACAAATCAAACACCCCTTGCAAAATAATTTTAATCACATTAAAGAAACGCAGAACGTCTCGCTGCAGACAATCAGCACTTGCCAGTCTCAAATTGCACACGCTGAGCGATGCGGGCAACAATATATTGCTTATGCAAGCCAAATTTACCTTCTTGGTGAATATTTATCTCGACGCAACAACAGAACAATGCCGAGATGACAAAGCCGCCGGAATGGAAACGGAAATTTATTCCCGTCTTAATCAATCGCGATGTTTTGTGTCACGGAATTTCCCCGTGTGGTTTTCCAATCAATTTCCATTCAGGCAAATCCTGATGTCCACTATTTCTCACGACTTTCCAAGCGCATTTTTTTCCTTGTCATTAACATCTCTTTCCTGTTTCATTCACAATTTCGCCGCTTCCTTACAAACAGTGTGGGGGAAATTTACTGCAGACGTGACGTTAAATAAGATACATTATGCATGGATTCTTGTCTGATTGTGGCAGTTTTCAGCTTGTTATGTTCTGAGAAAGTCCATGTTGGGTATTTTATTACGAAATCGCCTACAGGATATAAAATAGGATCGATAATAAACAATGTAACATTTCAACGGGAAGTAGATTTTTATTTTTAATAGCAAGGACT
The DNA here is from genome assembly GCA_947359465.1 of Metellina segmentata. Taxonomy (NCBI): domain Eukaryota; kingdom Metazoa; phylum Arthropoda; class Arachnida; order Araneae; family Tetragnathidae; genus Metellina; species Metellina segmentata. The sequence goes on from OX375882.1 coordinate 27,857,667, forward strand.
ACTAAGTGCAATCAAAGATGCAATAAAAATATAATACAACAGTACAACAAGCAGCTATAGTCAGTCTATAAACCCAAATGGTCCAAAGATTCCCAGTACCACGATGTAGAAAATATAACAGATGATAGTTTCATTCATGTGAGTTGAAATTGTTCGTTGGTCAAATATAGGCCTTTCCGCCATAAAACCCATTCAAAAACTACTCATGTCAAGAGATTTGTTTCAACGTACACAAAAACAAACTACTGGAGAAAAAAAATAGCTTCAACCAAAGTTGGTTGATTGGTAGTTCTCCATCGCACCAAAGAATCCGTTTCAACAAGATGTCACAAATCAAACACCCCTTGCAAAATAATTTGCTTAACTCTGTCGCACTGGAACAACACAACGGCTATTGCCAACGGTTCGGGATCAATCCCGTAAGGAAAGACTCTAGGTAAGGTAAGGTAATTTTAATTAACGTCGTACTAGAGCAACACAATGGGCTATTGACGACGGTCCGGAATCAGTCCCTTAAGGGAAAGACTCGAGGACAACGCCTCATAAATTTCAACCACTGTTAGATGATGTGTGCACACAACACCAACGAGAGGGCATTGAAGCCCATGACAGTGCACCAGCCCCCACGTACACGAAGGCCTTTGGTTGGATCGAGTTTCGAACTCGCAATCCTCCAGTTCCTTCGAGAAGAACGTCTCATAAATTTTAACCACGGTTAGATGATAAGCTGGCACCCCACTCTCCAAACTTCCACACCAACGAGAGGGCATTGAAGACCACAATAGAGCACCAGCCCCCACGTACACAAAATTCTTTGGTTGGATCGAGTTTCGAACTCGCAACGCCCCAGTTCCTCAAAGGGCAACGCCTCAGAAATTTTAACCACGGTTAGATGATAAGATGGCACCCCACTCTCCAAACTTCCACGCCACACCAAGAGGGCATTGGAGCCCACGTCAGAGCACCAGCCCCCACGTACACAAAGGTCTTTGGTTGGATCGAGTTTCGAACTCGCAACCCTCCAGTCTATAATCTGCTACTCTTACAACCACGCTACTGCGACCCAATTTGCCATTAAGAATACCAATGTGGAATTCGATCTTTAGAGAATCTTCTATGGAAAATGGGTCCGTTTCAACGGAATTAGACAGACGGACTTGGTATCGGGAGCAGTTCTAGTGGTAAGCAGACAGCACCTTTGTTGCTACTGAAAAATAAAATTGGGATTGTGTCTACACGTTTGTGTTTTCACTCTGCCAAAATACCAGAGCGCACACAAAGCGTCTGAAACGAATCACAATGATCATTCATCAACGAACCTTAAAATGCAAGAACAGGAAAACAGAATAGAAGAACGAGGCGTTAATGTGCTAAATACTTTAAGGTCCTTTTTGATTGTTTTCGCAGTCAAAAGGTGACAAACCCTGCAACCAGCAGGAAATGTCACAGTCGTGCTTGTCCCACTCTCAGCCAAACGAAACCCAACAATACAGACCAACAAACCGAAATGAACATCCACAAGCTTCATTACAATGCGGTAGATCTTCCACTGGCATCTGGGTCATTAGCAGGTGATAGTAGGTCAGCAACAGGTGAGACAATCGCCGTGTAAAAGCCAGCTTTTCATGTATGTGGGCAATGGCATCTGAATACCTTTCTTCCACTGCAGGTATAATTCTCGGAGGGTAATTAAATCACGCCCTTCATTGAGATAACATTGTTCCGTTTCGGAATGGGGGGTTTCAGAAACGGAAAGTGTTCGCCGTAATGTGTGTTAGCAGTGGTTGAGTCAATTCCGCTTTTGAATGAATTCAGCTTTCACGGGACATGGCAGGAAACGGTTTGGGGAAGTGACCTCGGCCTTCGCCGACCAACGCAACAGCCAATCATAATCAGGGTCATTTCTGTCGATAATGGGAGATTGAAAAGGTAGGCGATTTCAAAAAGCAAACAACAACCATGCGTTTTGAAGCTTCCAACGTCATGAATAAAAATTGAAAAAATGATCACTCATAAGAGATTTCAGAGCCCCAGTCTGATTAGTTTAAACTAACTAATCCAGGAGAATTACCTCTTGAAAAACATTCCCTCAAAGCATCGCCAATAGCCCGTCGTGTTGTTCAAGTGCGACGTTGCTTCAGCCATTTTTTCGACGAGGGAAGGTAATTTTAACTAACGTCGTACCAGAGAAATACAGCGGGCTATTGATCGGGATTTATCCGGGATCAATCCCAATGTCAATAATGCTAAATACAAGATACCTCGTCGAGACACAATTGCATTTTTTTCCTCCATGGGGAATGAAAATCCAAGTAGGACAAATTGTTCCTTGCTCGTAACTGGTGACAGTTCTGAACAGGCCTTTGCACCAGAATTTAACCACCACAGGGCAGTATTCGATGCGATAAACCACCAGGAGAATTAAATGTTTTAGAGGTTTCTAGGGACACACACACACACACACACCACACTACAAAAAATCTCATAAATAATGTCATTTCAATTCTCCAATTTGACGTCCAATAAATGAACAATGTTGCATCCTATGAAAATAAACAAAAAAATTTTAACTTATTTGCACCACGAGTATCCACAAGGTTGTTAAAGATCAAACTTACTTAGGATTTTCTGAAAGTTTGAAGAACAGAATCATAAGTATGTGGTGTCTCCATACAAATCTACACTGTTTGACCAATCCACACCAAATTTCGTACACTTTATACTATAGAACACTGCGGAAAACATACACTATTTTTCTCCTAAATTTAGACCAATATGTTGCCATGAAAATTGGGACACAGGTGGTCCAAAAGTGCCCCTCAAAGCCCCAATTTTTAGAATTTAAAGCTTGTTCTTCTGCTACAAATGGACATGAACAAGGAAACACGTTCTACAGGGTTGAGTTAACACAGGGAAATGTGGCGGTCCTATTTTAGCTGTCGCGGTCATATTTGAAACACGATCAGCGCCAGGTTATTCATTTTAGATAAAATTGAAAAAAAGGAAGTATTTTCCAAATCACCGTCCAACGAACGTTCAATTTTTCTCCTTATTTGAAGAAACTTAATATTTTATAAGCACCATCTTCAAAAACCTTTTCTTAGCTCCAGGAGAATCAATCCGCAACTTGCAAACCAACATGCCATCGAACATAACATGCCGTCGAACAAAACTAGAAAACCCGAAGCTTCAGAACACCGAACTGTTTCTTTCCGCAAAAAGAGAGAAAGATGGGAAATAAAATCCTCTCCATATCTGTTTCCATCCGGAAAAGCAACTAAATTGGCCTGCATCGACCGCTGATGTCGATTCCTTAATGTGGCCATTCTGGGTGAATCATTTATGCGATTCTCGCAGCCGCAGCCTGAGGGGCGAGTCACGGAGGAAGCAGCGATTCGTATTATAGTGTAACAGAGCACATTTTATCCATAACTGGGTGAAACACAAAGACGCACGCTGCTGCTGCTGCAAATAATAACGATATTCCTCTCTTTCCCCCTAGGCTGAGGTCACGCAACAACAAAGCCGAACGGTCTTGGATGTTGGGAGTTTCGGCGAAGCACGAAAAAGCGACCAAAAACGAGGCTTTCGCGTGCTCCAAGTCAACGCTGAGCGCGATGTCTTCCTTCTCTGCTTTCTGATGCACGAGGAAAAGACCTACTCCAACTATGTTCGGTTTTCAAAGGTCTGATGAGAAATAACCCGCGAGAGGGCATCGCAAAAGTCACAGTGGTGTAGCCCAGATTTCATTTCGGTTGGTTGGGTTTTTATGGGACAAGGGTCCATATATGGCCAAGCTGGTCCAAACACAAGACAGACTGCGTCTAGTAATGGATATACACATACGAGTACATGATCGTAGAATTATACCCACCTACAATTTTACGCTACAATGAACAATTTTACATTTCAACCAGTTCTTTAAAAGACTTGTAAACTATTCTTTGTTCGTGTATGCCCATTACCTTGACGTTGTTTGTCGTGTGCTTGAAGCAGCTCGGCTAAATAGGACTCATGTGGCATAAAAAACCCAGCCAACCAACCGTTCTTTACTTCTGTATTCTTGATGGTCACTATTTAGTTCTGTGTCACCTTTGAAGTTTTAACATTAGATTTAGAAATGCAAATATATTGGATGGTTATGTCAAGAACTCAACTGGGTCTCGACTCTTCAAGCATAATTAGATCCTCTTTAAGGCCACATCTCAGACAGATCGCAACTGATTAACCAGTTAAATGTGTACTCTTTTTGCGAAACGAATCCATAGGAGGCAGCAACTATAAATTCGCACAGTGCTTTAAATTCAGTACACGCACAAGCGAACGCATTTGTGTCCTACCTCATCCTATCGGCTTACAATAGAAACAATCTCAAGTCAAAATGTTCAAGGTGTGAATTATTTCACTTTTCTAGACCAGAAGTGGTGATCTGTTGACTAGGTAATGCCACAGCTATTTTTTGCATGAAGGTTAGTATTCTCTTAGGAGTAAAACTTAGTGAATAAAGCTTAAGAGTTTTTACCCTTCGCTATTTTGGGGCAGAGGTAGACCAGTTGGAAGAGCAAATGACTAAAAAACTAGAGGGTTGCGAGGTCGAAACTCGGTCCAGCCGAAGACCGGCATGTACACGGGGACTGGTTCAAGTTAAATCTGTCGTGGCCTCAAATGTCTTAACGTTAGCGTGATGCGGAAGTTTGGAGAGTGAGGTGGCAGTTCAAGTGTTGACGTCATCACCTCACCGAGGTTCGAAATGACGAGGCATTGTCACTGGAGGTTTGCCTTCGGGATTGATCCCGGACCGTCACCAATAGCCCGTCGTGTCGCTACAGTGTGACGTTAATTAAAAACCTACCCTTCGCTTTCCTTCTAATAATGTTTTTGGTTTATGTGTGTTCAAGTACTGTCGCCGACCAACCGGTATAGTGGTTAAGGTGTTAGCCTCTAGATCGGAAGGTTCCTGGTTCGAATCCGGGTTTGGGCATGGATGTTTGTAAACGTATGGTGTAGAGGCGGCTGGTGCACCTTAAATCTGTCGTGGCCGAAAGTCCTCACGTTGGGTTGGCGTGGAAGTTTGGAGAGTGGGGTGCCAGCTCAGGTGTTGCTTCGTCATCTGACCGTGGTTCAAAATTACGAAGTGTTGTCCTCGGTTCTTTCCCTTAAGGGACTGATCCCGGACCGTCGTCAATAGCCCGTTGTGTTGCTCTAGTACGATGTTAACTAAAAAAATTACCAAAAATTATCAAGTACTGTCTATCGACCAAGAGAACTGCTAATCCCGGCACCAAGTCGTGTTGGTTGCGGTAGCTATAGAAAAGGGTTCGTTCATTTTGAGTAAGGGTAACTCTCGGGGATCATTTTGTTTTGGGCGAATGTAGGTGGAAAGAGATATTTTACTACAGATCTTCTCAGTTACAAGTAAAAATCTTAACAAATATGTTTCCAAACTGTCCTTTAGTGCGACAATTTAAGTGGCGAACGTGATAGGAGTTACGTGAAGAAACTTGAACAAGTTTCTTCACGTAACTCCTATGGAAAATGGGACATGGTCCGTTTCTATGGCAACAGAGAGGGGTAGACTTTGACGTGTTTGGAGCAGTTTTCATGGTTCACAGTTATTACTTTGCATGAGAAATAAAAAATTTCACAATGTCTATCATATCTCTCTTCATTCATAGTATTCTATCTTCTGTTTTAGTAAAGTTTTCCTAGTGTGAGTGATTGTGTTTGTGTACATTTACTAAAAGCCCTTAGAGGTACTTCTCCTTAAAATGTGTACGGACTTCGTGAACACGAGGTACTCAAGTGATCTTTTCTTTTCCCATGGAATTTACAGTCTAATAATCACAGGAGCTGCGTTGCCGGGACAACCCAGCGATCTTTTTTATGCTTTCGTTCTCACTTATGTATTCAGTAATCTCTCTTCTTTTCTCTTTCATGACATTTATTGCATGTCAGCTTGGCCAAATATGGTCATTGCGCCATAAAACGTCAAAACCAACCATTTCCTTGATCGTTGTTTGGGCAGCTTGGTCAAGTGTGGCTCCCGAAGAAAAACCCAAAACTCAACTAACCATCCCGCCTGTAACTCGCTTCACAAACAATTTACCAAACACGTACGGATTGAATGAAAGTTAAGGAACAGAAAGGTTTGTTAACGAATTGGAAAGCAAACCTGTTGTAAACAAATGACTAAATAACAGGAAAACGGTTCGCAGCACTAATAACAGATTTCAGAGAAATCTTCAAAAGGTAGAAAATGATCACGAACTAATTATTAAGCCGAAAGGAGAAATCAGTTTTATCTGTCGCTCATTCATTTTCAAATGATTGATTGGGCACAGCGGAAAAACAAAAGTGACATTCAGCGCTCAATGAATTCGATTCACTGGCTGTGACATTTAAATTGGGTCGCAACTCTGAAACGGACCGAAAAATTGCTTCTTGGAAACCACTAATTGTAGAACAACTTATTTTTACGAATCAATGATCACTGATTTCATGTTTTCCTCTTGATTGGATTTTTTCTCACTCTGAAAGAGAAGCACATTTCATAAGAGCTACGGATAACTGCACGTGGTACCATAGAATGGGGATGCTGGTATTTAAAAAAGATGTGCTTCATACACGCCCTAATTCACAGAACCATAACTTAATTACAAAGAAATCCTAGCCAATGATATTTGGAAAAAATTTCACATTCACGTGTACACATTTGTAATTTTTGATGTCCCCTTGGGTACAGATTTATTTGAAAAAAAGCAGTTCGGATTATCGTTTGCACATTAGTTACTGTTGAATTTTCGCATTATCGTTTGTACACTAATTACTGTTATATTTACGTATTATCGTTTGCACATTAGTTACTGTTACATTTTCGTATAATTTCGTTTGATAAGAATGGCAACAGTGTGAGAGTGATCGCACAGCTTCTGATCTTCGTGTTCATTCCAAAAAAAGAATGTCTGATAACGCAGCCGTGCAAATATTTCCATGTATGGAGTCAGATTAAATAAAGAGTATTTTTGTAGAGAACACGATTGAATAATTTGATTCAAGGAGAGTTTCGTAACACCAATCACTCTTCCACGAACAAGAATGTGCATGTTTAATTTTGTCCTAGTTTGAATGACGAATTAGACTAGTCATCCGTAACGAATTCGACTAGGCAAAGCAAGTGCATGACGAGTCTCAGTCGTCAAATGTACCCAAGGGGTTAAAGGCATGTCTAATTTAAACGGGGCACAGGTAGGGTATGCCAGTTGATAGAGGCTAGGATTTAGCAAACGGAGGGTTTCGAGTTCGAAACTTGATCCAATCAAAGATCGTCGTGCCCGTGGGGCTGGTGCAAGTTAAATCTGTCGTGGCCTCTAATGTCTTCATGTTAGCGTGGTGTGGCAGTTTGGGGAGTGGGATGTCAGCTCAGATGTTGACCTCGTCATCTGACCGTGCTTCAAAATTACGAGATGTTGTCTTTGGGATTTCACCTCCGGCCGACACCAATGGCTCTTCGTTTTCCTCTAATATGACGTAAATTCAATTAACTACCAAAGAAAGAATCAGTCGTGGGTTCTGTGGTAATAATTTGGTAATTTTTTAATTAACGTCGTACTGGAGCAACACAACGGGCTATTGACGACGGTCCGGGATAAATCCCCTAAGGGAAAGGTCTGAGGAAAACACCACGTAATTTTGAACCAAGGTCAGATGACGAGGTAACACCAGGGCTGGCATCCCACTCTCCAAACTTCCACACCAACCCAACGTGAGGACTATCGGCCACGATAGTTTTAAGGTGCACCAGCCGCCTCTACGCCATACGCTTACAAACATCCATGCACTGAGCCAGATTCGAACCAGGAACCTTCCTATATAGAGGCTTACACCTTAACCACCAGATCGGTTGGTCGGCGGTTCTTGTGGTTAAAGCAAGATTAGAACATTTAGTGAGATTGAATTTGAGGCCTATAAAATAGTTTTTTATAGTAATTTTTCCACGACAAGCAACGCCTGAAGATAAGTTATACAACAGAATTTCAAAATAAACCCAACTATTTTAAAATCAAACTGGACGCAGAAAACCTTTTTTCGAACTCTTAAAAATTCAGGAAATCATACAATTAAATGTATTTCAATAGAAAAATGAATGAATTAAAAAATAATGAATTCCGAAATCATATATGATAATTGACTGATTAGCACCAATTAGGCTAAAATCATTTTTCAGTCTATCTGGCTCGATCTAGAAATGAGAAGCAAACTGAATTAACCTTTTCAGAGTCAAGGGATTTCCAGTAGTGTGGAATTGCCTTTTCCGTGTATATCACATTTAATGACACATCAACATCTTTGTAGCTTGAAAATTCCTAAAATTTAAACAAGATCAAAACTGGTTACAAGTGAAGTTCTGCACGTATGACTGCACGTTTCAGAACGTAAATATGCATATGGGCCACTCAGACGATTAATGGAAGTGTTTCGGAATTTCGTCACGTGAATATGCGACACATTTGGTTTTTGCGTACTTCTTAGCCCTTTCAATAAAATCAGCATACATTTTTAATTTTATACTAATAATTCCCTCATGTCTACAATACCTACGAAAAAAAAATTTAGATAAAAAAATTCCAGAGTAATAATTTTTTTTAAATTTATAAATTATTATTTAAAAAATAAGCTACGTTAAAAAATAATATTTAAAAAAATGGTACTATAAGACATAATTTACATTCGTAATCGTCTGCTATGAAGCTCGCGAATTGGGTTCATGCAGGATTTATGAAGGTTTAGATTAATATTCCTACACACATATATATATTACAAAGTAATATGCTAATTGATTATAACGTCAGCTCATAACCGGATCAACATATTTTAATTCTGTTCAATGGAAATAAATTCGTTTGATCTGGCTTAGTTTTCATTATAAATTGAGAATTTTAAGTAATTCGGATATCAAATCGGAAATACTAATGCGATAAAGTATGGAAAATCGCCGAAAAATGATTGTGTAGTTAAAGAATATATTGCCGCGAAAGATACTCATAAAATATGACAATGAACAAAAACACACGCTATCTATAAATACAAACTTTCTGCATAACTTGGGAATTTTATATGCATATTTCTACAGTTTTCAGTGCATATAATCCAGGCACTGCTCATGTCTACAAATGACTAATCACATCGAAGAATGCCCCAAATGGAAACCTGAATAATCATCACCATAACGATTTTCAGCAGTCGCACATGCGCAGAAACAGAAAAGAAACTGGTAGGAGGAATATACAGTTAAGATTATAAGAGAACTCACAAACAACCATAAAGAATGGATTATAACTAAAACAGAAAAAGCAATGTCAGTGTTGTGATGTATAATGGCAGAATTAAAAATGCGAAGGAAAATGCGAGAGATGCAATGTTGCCGAGCAGTTTAGACATTTAAATGGGAAGGTAAATGCTCGGAGTAATTATTCAAATAGGATTATCATCATTATCTTCTTCTTATCTTAGGGATCTTAACTGATCCTGCCACAATGTGCTTCTTCAGACACTCGAATACAGTTTTCCTTAATCCTTCTGTGTCAGCTGAACACACAAGACCATTTCATCTCTAGCATACTTGCCAACTTTGTGAAAACTGTGTATCAGTAAAACTTTTGCCATAAAACACAACAAAAATACATGGATTAATGTGTATTAGAAATATCAGTACACCACAATAACTAGTATTATTTGTATTTAAAAATGCATAAGTAAAAGTTCAAATTTTTATCAACCGCAGAAACATCGCAAAGCAGTAGTGTTTTAATACCAAACTGAACACATCCACTGTAGAGAAACATATTCACTTTATTAAGACTACCTACACATTGCATGCGATTTAAACATGTGTTATGATTACACATTATTGGTATTCATGAAGCTTATTTACAAGTAGATGAAGAAAAAAAAAATCTAGGTTCTATTTTTTTTTTAAATTAGCGTTTCAAAATAGCGTTGCAGAAAAATGCAATGAAACTGTAGTAGCATTTTGTTATTTAATAATTCTGCACTGAATTTCTGCTCGAAACAAGGTTTCGGGTTTTTCACGGATTTAGGGGATGGTTGCAGAGAATGAAATATTTCGATTGCTCGATAGAAATATTACATCTGTATCATCATCATCCACATCTTTAAATCAGTAAAATTGAGTGGAAATCTGATAAGTAAAATCCGTAAAAGTTGGCAAGTATGTCTCTAACTTTAAAACTGTTAAACAATTTTAGAATCTTTAAAAATGTAAAAAACAACTTTTGATACTTCGGGTTTTATGGCGCATATTTGGCCAAGCTAAACGGCTTCGAGTAAAAAATGTGAAAGGAACAAAGAGGGATCAAGAAATGAAATAATAAATGGGATAAAAGCGGAAAACAATAGCTTGGGTAACCTGGGAGGGCAAGACCCGTGGCTGTTTACTAAACATAGTAAACCCCATGGGAAAAGAAAGATCACCCGAGTACTTCCGTTGATACTTTGGGAGTTCAAACTCCCTCTGAAAAATTCGATAGACACCAAACCTGATTCTATCTTTAAAAGAAATAACATCGAATTTTGAATTCAAAACCCGATTCGGATCCCATTGGTTTTCTCGAAGATTCTAGAACCAGGAATCTTTAGGCGACAATTAATACACTCAGAAACAGATCCGGAATACAATTAATTAGATTCCCGTTCTTCCAGAGAATACAGGACTTCACTCATCCCCCCAAAAACACAACAGGCACACCTTTTTTTTTTATTAATAGAGTTGAAACAATAAATGTTGCAATGTCTCCTTCTGAAAATCGTGATACCAAACCTGTCTCTCAAAATGACGAAATGGAATTTCGAATTCAAGACCCGGTCCAGACTCCATCCGTTCATTCCAAGATTCTTGAACCAGGAACCTTCAAGCGACAAGAAATACACTCACGAACAAGCCCTCAATACAATTAAAATTCGACACACCCGTTCTTCCAGAGATTAGATTACTTCACTCCCTCCTCAGGCAAACACAACAGGAACACCCCCAACCTTTGAGAATTTGGGGTTCAAACTCCCTTTGAGAAATTTGATATACACCAAACCTGTCTCTCTCAAAATAACAAAATCGAATTTCGAATTCAAGACCCGATTCGGATGCCATTCTATTGCTCGAATGTTCTTAAACCAGGAATCTTCGAGCGACAAGTAATACACTCGGGAACAGACCAGGAACGCTACAATTAATTCGATTCCCCGCTCTTCCAGAGATTCCAGAAATGCAGCCCCCCCCCCTCACAATCGGCACACCCTATCAAACGGCACAGTAGAGAGGGTCTCTTCTTCATTTCACTTTGCTCTCTTTTTTCTGAGCCTCTGCCATTTTTTCTCATCCCTCTCATCGGCATGTTTGTGCTTCCCCGAGAAGCTGATGGAACAGGGGACATTTCTCACCCCCCGCTGTAGGGGCACCCGCCCCCATCTCTGCAATCGATCGACCCAAAAAGGAGGGGGTCGCGCAGAGACAAACTGACTCACGTCGGCGGTCGAACGCCTTCCGCCGCCCCCCACACTGGGTCGAATTGAATCAGGTCGAAATAATTTCCGATACTGGGCAATGGAATGGAACAGCACTTCTCAATCTTCTTGGAGTCCCTACCCCCCGTGACTGCGAGGGGAGGGGGAATCTGCAGAAGAAAAAGATTTGATTTGTTGCTGCCGGCGGGGGTGGACGAGGGATGGAGAGGTGAGGCGTCGGTGTGGTCATGGTGCAACGATCTTTGCGACAGACACGGTGGGGAAGAGATTTGTGGTACGGAATAATTTGCGAGAAATGGAGTTCGGGAGGGAGTCACTGCAGAATGTTTTTTATTGCTTCTTCAAACAAATCCACGGGATCGACGGAGGACCGCGGTAGCACGGTTGGAATAGTAACGCAACGGCAACCGGAAGGTCGAAACTCGATCGAGCCGATCTTCGTGTCCGTGGTGAATTCGCCGTGATCGTCGTGCAATTTGCCATAGCCTCAAATGTACTGTGAAAGTTTGGAGGGGGAGTTCCAGCTCAGTTGTTGACCTCGTCATCTGACCGTGGTTCAAAACAACGAGGTGTTGTCCTCGGATCTTTCTAGTCTGGATGCATCCCGGACCGTCGCCAACAACCCGTTGTGTGGCATTAGTGCAACGTTAGTTAAAATAGTACCTTCCTACCAAGCAAGGAATCTACGTGGCTCGGTGGCTTTTACCATTGCACAAGCAATCTGTGAGTTAGCGGCGGACTAGGTTCCATTTCTCCCTGGATGTATTTCTATCTCCAATGTCAGTAAACCTTTTCTGTGTATGTCTACTTACTTGACGTTGTTTGGTGCAATTTGGCTAAATGTGGCTCTAGCGTCATAAATATAAAAACTCAGCCCAAGTGTCAATGCGTTCTCGCAAGTAGATGAAACTCCCGAGCTGGTAGGTTTGCACGAGTTATAAGTTGAGATCGGGGCTCTGAACAGGAAAGTCAGGCAAATTCACCTCATTTTCAGGAAACCAGTCCAGCATGACATGGAGCTCGATCCTGAAACAAACCATCATCGTATTGCCATAGTGTAGACAAGGCCGAATTGTTCAGAATGTCGAGGTACACGTCAGCGTTCATGGTACCAGATACATAAAGTCCTGAGCAGGAAAAAGAACTCTACACTAAGATGGATCCTCCTCCGAATTTCTGCAGAGTCCAGATACTTTTATCCATTACACTTGAGGAATACTTGCAAAGAAAATCAATTCAATTCAAAGTATATACCTTCACGCCCCCATAAAGACTTTAAGTCTTCTGGTGAGTCCCGGAGGCCGTGGATTAAAAGAAAATTCAAAGCATATGGAGTGTGGAATTCAAAGTATGCGTATTCGTTTCTGAAAATGTTCCTTTGAATTTGTTTCAGCATTTAAGGATACCACATAAGTTGGTTGGTTTGACTCTTATGGCCAAAATGCCTTATTAGGCCAAGCTGCGCCAAACACCGTCAAGTTGATGGGCATAACGATAACAAGTGGGCAAACCCACTGACCCACGGTGGCCCCACTTTGAAAAGACTGATTCCAGTGAATGCGACAAAAAAATTGTGGACTTACAATCCACATCTGAATTGGGTTACCTAAATTCCATCGTCTGTAGACGATGGAATTCAGTCAATTTAGGCCTAACATCGTAAAATCGAATTTTTAGTCGCCATGCTCTATCCTTAAACGTAAAAAAATTTATCATTTATTTGTTTTAGAATCCGAGAAATTGAGTTCAGATAAAAGTCACCCGTTGGGGGGGGGATAATTCCAGCTGTAAGGTTTTGTTTTTATCTGCGCTCTCTCATATGTCGATGCTTAGTATCGTGAACAAATTGAAAACAAAATCAGAACGTTGCAACCAACAGGATCGTATTGTAATCTGTTTAAAAGATATAGCACTATCAAAACGTACTTTTAATTTTTATTTTTTGACCTGAAAACCAAAGTCTTTAAACAGTCGTAAAAGTTTTTCTTTGTCAGTTAATGAGTTTCTGGTCTAAGCCAACAATATCGGTTTAAAACGAAGTTTTCGCGTAACACAAGGAACCCATAAAGCAAGATTCCTTAGCACAATCGATGCTAACTTCTCCACTTCACATAAGGAAATACCTACAAATATTACGACTCAAAAAAATTTCCCCTTGTTGCTTTTGTGTACCAAAGGCAATAACCCAATCGAAATAAACAGAAACCCATTTCACCTTTTTAAGAGCACAATTGCCTTATTGCAAGTGTTCCATGCCCTACTAAGCAGGTCCTTAGAAATCATTTATATTCCCTTGCATAACACCGATTAGAAGCGATGCTCCTAGACACAACACTGTCCCCAGACATTGGAGTAGTCCGATAAGGACTTTCCCGCTTATAAAATCCATGAGTCGGGAAGCGCGTGAGGCAACTGTACCAACCTAATTAGCATGGGCAGCTACAGGTGATTCCGTGGAACGACGTGGAAGGGATGCTAAGACAAGTACGCTCGGTTTATATCCCGTGTAATTGCTTGCTTTCTAAACTCGCGCTCTGAATAAGAGAGTCCAATGAGAAGATAATCCGCATCGTGAATGACGATCGCATAGGGTTTGATGAACACGCAACTCAAAATAAATTGCATTGCAATTATTTCCCCCTTATTTTGGGACGAGTAAATTGTCTGAGTGATTCCTTTCCACTCTTTTAGACTAACAAAAATTAGGGTCATTTCAAGTCTCTTACGTGCTTTTAAGGTAGATTGTTGAATATACATCGGCACTGGAGAAACACAGAGGGATAATGGCGACGTCTGGGATCAACACCAAAGGATAAGATCCGAGGACAACACCTCGTTTTTTAACCACGTTTAGGTGACGGGGACAACACCTGATCAGGCACCCAACTCTAAACTTCCATATCACGCCAACGGATATTTCAGACCTGGGCAGATTAAACTTGGACAAGCCTCCATGTCAGTGAAACTTTCATTAAAACAGTGTGTATGTCAATTCACATACCGTTGTTTGGCGCAGCTTGGCCAAATATGGCATTTGTGCCATAAAATCCAATCCCTTCAATTTTTCAAGGTTGGAGCCTCGTTCATTATTGTTTCAGTTTATCCTGCCAGTAAAACCCGAATACACTGACCAAAGGAATATTTTCATTAGCAACTGTAATCAGTGGATATAAAATTCAGAGCATGACTTAAAAATAAATACGGGTAATCCTGGAATGTGTGACAGGACCAAGAACCCATATAATTCGCGAGCACATACTTCTAAAGAAAACACGAGGCCAAAAATCTCACTCATTCAGAATGTCTCGTCAATAATTTCTTTGAAACAAAGTAAATTACAAGCTAGATTATTTTTTAACGAAAATTAATACTTGTGCTTTTAGAGTAAATTAAAGTATCGACGGGTTAAATACGATTCATGCAGCAAACCACAGCCTCCATAAAATCAAAATATAACAATTGTCATTTCAATAACAGAAATATGAATAGGAAACAATAGGTTTTCAACGCTCACTTGTCCTGAAAAAAATTTTAATCGGCAAAATACGTAATCCACCGTTTAAACAGAAAATCCACATCACAAAACAATGCAGAAGGATTTTTCTCCAAATTAAAATTTGCATCGTTTCATATCATGCGTATCACATTATAAATCGATCACTAAACTCTCACATGCACATAAACATGCGAGCCAGATTTTTCCCCCCGTCTAGAAGGGGATCGAAACACGCATGCGCACACGACGTGGAGTGATGTCACGGAATCGATGGCTTCCCAGAAGGCTCTGTCATCTTTCAACTCTACCTGTACGGGAAAACATCGGATGGCATCTTAACCCATATTCTGTTACATTGTTACCGGATGCTGCGACGTAAACATAAACACAGACTATCAAAATATTAGGCCGAAATTAAGTAACGGCGGTATTTGTGTGTTGATTGTTTATGAGAATTTGGCTTGGTGAATAATAGTTCGATAAGAATTTCTCAAAAGTCCGAAGTTTTGAATAAATATCCATGTTATTTCTGCAACTAGGGAAATCTTACAAGACGGATAAATAAGGCACTTTTTGTTGAAAAAAAGAGGGCCAGAACACGAAGACAGCAAAAAAGAACCTGTTTAGTAACAGAACTTGGAACATATTCCGGATGAACGTTAAAAAAAGAAATGACAAAGAAGTATCTCGTCTTGGATACAAACAAAAACAAAATTTAATCTCGACATCTACATTGCCACTCAGAAGAACAAAAATAAACGTGAAATATTTAAAAATTTTAAGAAATTCGTGAACAAAATTAAATTATTTGTCTCGTATCTAGAGCAACAATTTTAACAAATAATTCTGTATTTTTATAAGTTTAATATTGATAAAATAGTATCTTAAAGTATCACACAAGAAAACAGAATATATCAGTATTTAAATAAACACACATGAACATATATTTTGGAATAATGCTTTAACAAATGGATTTAAATATAGGGAGCATAGGGTATTGAGATAGGTACTACTTCCGAAAAAATAAAAACCAGTCGAAGACAATTTCATCTAGAATTAATGATAAGAATGGGGAAAAAATTTAAAAATATTATTAAACTCTATTTATGATTTATACTACAGGTACCTTACTCAAAACCACCAGCAAACAAACTCATTTAAGTTTATTCTATAAATAATTTAAAGTAAATAAATAACAAATTATATGAAGCTTATCAAAAAACTTATCCTGAAACGAAAAAGGAACTTTTTCACTTCATTTACCACTAGCAAAAAATCTATGCATTATAAAAAAAATTATACACATAATTATCAGCTAAATTTAATCCACATAATTTTTTTAGTTATAAACAGGAATAAACAGTTTAAAATAAGAAAAGAAATGAAAAGAAAAAAAAACTTATAGATCTTATAGTAGGAAAGTATCTTTCCTTACTTCCAAGGTTTTTAAATGTACATTGTTAAGTAATGCGCAGTTCTAATCTAAATTAACAAGATTTAAAATAAAATGTTTTTCCCCTTGTTCCATTTGAGGTTAGGTGTGGATTATCACTCTACGGTCATTTTTTGCTAAGCGAGAGCTAATTAGACCAGGACCAACAGCTTAAAGTGGATTTCGAAACACTACGAAGATTCGTGCGAGAGTGCAAACGAAAGGATTGTTATCATATTGAAATAATTTCAAATTAAAGAAATCTTGGATCGAAAATTTCCTTCACCATCCATACAATAGCCCAAATGGTTCCATATAAACAAATTAAACTTAAGTATTTCCAAAACATAAAAATCAAAAGGTTTGAAAATTCCAAAAAAATAGTAGTGAGTGAGTTGTTATATGCGTACAAAGCTAAACACATAAGCATATTGGTCCATATATAAATAATGAACCACCTACAGATTCTGCTTTCTTCAACAATAATTCTTTGGGCATAATATAAGCACAATTCTTCGGACAAAGAAACAAATTGTTGTACTTCTTTCAGCTGCAATGCTTTGACACACAATGGATAACTGAACATAATACAATCAGCCACTTTTATAAATAGAACACAAAAAACAAAATTCAGTGAGAACTTTCGCGCAACTAAAAGCAGAATTTTAAATCCAATTTATGAGCTCAACCCAAAATATTTTTACGAAACTTGCCGGTTCTTCGCAACTAAAAAGATACTTCGAATAAATTCTGTTTCCCATGCTATCCGTTCAAAAAGAATTTTCTCGTGGCAGTAAAGGCTTTTAGAAACGCAAACCGAAAGAACAGATACCACAAGTTTCTCTGAAAAGCGTCAAGATAAAAATGTAAATGTATTTTCATAATGCAGGGTCATACATCATACTTTACGCTGCATTCGAATGGTCAGCAAAGAAATGCACAAACCTTCAAGAGCACTTGTACGGACAGTTGAAATAAGCGAAAACAAAAATTCATGAGAAAGAAACTTATTTCTTCTTCTGTACCTTCCTTACATCCCCATAGGAACGTTCGGACATAGATGGATGTTGGCACAAATAAGAATAGGCATAAGAAAATCCGTTTTCCCGTACACTTCTTTTGAAAAGAGAACCGATGGAAAATGGCGCTCATTTTTGGAATAAAATTCTTCGGATCTTTCTCCGCTTCTCACTTCAATTCGAATAGCAGTGGGATTTACGGAGCGAATCTTCCAAAGGAGTTCATTCCTCCTTGATTTTCACTTTGAAGAATGGTCTGCTCCTTCAGATAGGCTTTTACGACAAAACAAGGTCGGTGAGTTGACCTTCGCATGGTCGAAAAGAAGCCTTTTTTTTTTTTCCTTCTTATCTCTCGAGCCTCGACACAAGAAAACAAGGAAAAGATTGGACGGAATATGTAGGTAATGGACATCGAGGAAAATTACTGGTGAAATAATTATCGAAACACACGAGAGAATGGGTGACAAGTGAGAACATAAAATGGCGTGTTGAATAGACCGAAGGAACTTGCACAGAAGGAAGTCACTGAAACAAAGATAATAAAAATTACGAAACACGACTTATTTTAATTAAGGCTCTCACAATCGGATATTAGACATGGAATGTATAATTTATTGGGTCGAATTCAGTGAATAACGTGACAGTAAAAACGCGGGTCAGAATTTTGCAGCTGGAACTATGACCTATCGGTAACGTGACCGAAGCTGATATTTTGCTCGGAGCAGTTGATTTGTAGGAAAGGATCATATTAAAAAAACAGAATGGTTTTAGTGGATACAAACCACACACATGGAACATTTCTGAAACGAATGCGATTCGCCAAACATTTCACGAAGTAGTCAACCAGAAAGAAATAAAAAGATTTTCCTTTATGTAATGTGGCTTTGGGAAATCATTTCAGCAAGAAAAAATTGCAAAATAGTCTACAAAGATTCTGAGCCAATAAAGAAAGTTATTTCATCTAAAAACCCTATTTTTGTTTTTTCCACTTTAAAAAAACATAATAATTTGAAAACGAGTAAAACGAATACACACACACACACTAAAATTAGAAAATGTGATATGTACTTTCAACGTTACGTATACCATTTAATAATAAAGATAAAGCAAAGAGCATTTCACAAGGCATATTTGATTTCATTGTAATATAAATGATTTGTAACAAACCAAAGAACATTAGTGAAAATACAATTTTTTAAAACAAAATATGAAATCGAGTGATATTTTAAGGGTGTAACCAATTGAATCATATGGTAATAACAGCAATAGTAAATAATTTCATTTTTAATTTTCCTATTTTCTTAGAATAAGTATTAAGTGTAGAGATGCGCAAAACTATTATTTCAGGATATCATAAAGGTTATTGCTAATTTGCGCAAAGTTTTGAACTGCTAATAATAACTACGTTACCATTTGAAAATGAACACTAACAATTACAGAATAAATTTAATTAATAAACTGTTGGAAATTGACGTTATAGGTTTCTTTAGGCAGTTTGTGATAGCTTAAATTTTTTGTATTATTATATATTAAATTATTAAATATTTAAATAAACTTTAATACTCAAAATGTAGTTAGTGTAACCAATAATTGTAAATATTTTCAATAACGTTACTAACTGTTAATTTGTAATCACGCTTGTTATTGTAACAGATATTGGAATAACACAACTCATCTCTAAAACTTGATCGTAATAGAAAAACACGTTGCGTTCAAAATACGAAAGAATCTTTTTCACTTTGAAAATAATGTTATAGAATCGTCGTGTAAATAAATCCCTCTGGAGTGACATGTTTCTATTCAAAGACAGATCAATAGTTTGTGATGAAATACCTGACATTTTTTTTTAAGCCTATGAATCGCTTTCTTATTTTGACGTAAAATAGCAATTTCCAATTTAAAAGGTCAATATTTGCTTAATAAGCTCCACACAATGGGAAAAGTCGAAAAACGCCATTTTTCAGTCCTTTTGTGAACGCAGAAAATCGATTCTTCGAAGCCCATGACAAAAGACCTGAGACGAGATTCTCGTTTTCTTTTCACTCGTATTCCTAGCTCACTTCAGTGAAAGCGGTAAGTATGGATTTCTGATTTTCATATTTCTATTCCTGTTTCCCGATTCGGATTTAAGTGAAAATAGAAAGAATTGTTCGCTGCGTTCGTCTAAAACGATGATGACATCCTCAAACGATAACGGCTACATTCAATGTTTTACTATCTATTCTTACGTAAATGGCTGTATGAATTTCAAATTACAGAAAAGAGGGAAAGAGTTAAGTGGAAAATTCCGAACAAATAGACAGGCATGTCTATTTGTTCGTGTTCTTAACGTGTGTGAATTTTATTTTAGTTCGGGGAACCACAAAAAGTTTAATTCCTGTACATATTTAATGATCCCAGATATTCTTTTTCACTGACTCAGAATGTCAAAAAAAAAATTATACCGTAAAAATTATCTGAATTTGATTTATTTGCAAATGTGTTTGCGAGAAACTACGGTGAAATCCTAAATGTAATTATAAAAATTATGTTAAATAAGTGTTCTCTACATTTAGAATATTAAAATGTCATCGGTAGTACAACAATTTATGTTTACATTCGCACCGTTAAATATAAACCACAATAGCATACTTTTTAATTGCGAATGTCACATACCGTTGAGAACTAGTCAAGAAACCAAAATCTGCAAGTTTTGTCATTACGAGTTAATGCCTGCAAACACAACTAAGCAGGTGTTAATTCTCAGATTCATATGAAGATGTCGACTGGTTCGATGAAAGGTGGCAGGTGAAAAATACTAAGTAACTTTAGTAAAAATTAATCAAAAATTCACTAGCTTACCAGCATATCGCCTTTCCTTAAAAAAAGAAGCAACATGGAGGCTAATATGTTTGAATCGTCCTTGGTAGCTGCATTCTAAAGATATTTTAACCTGCAGCCAGCTCGAGCAGCGCTACAGAAAGAAAAAGTTAATTTGCTTTCATCTATTGCCAGCCACCGGACTAAATTTCATACGTAGACTGATGCCACCACATGGTCATTAAAATGCTGAGCATAAAAGTATTTGATGGCTTATAACCCTGTTGTTAACAAATGCAGTTTCTATGGCCATTAGACCACGTGCTCCAATATTTTTCAGCTGGACAATTAAAAACCACTAGTGTAGGGCACTCATCCAAATGTCCTCCAAATATAAGCTGTCCAAAGTCGCACAAATTACAGTCTAGGGAATAATATTAGGTTGAGATAGACCGGAAGACTGTTGTGGCCAGTAAGCAGTCAGAAATTGGCAATCGCTTCGATTCGAGGAGTTTCGGACACATTTATAACTCCAGAAAACAGAATACACGCAATCAACAGTTGATTGCTTTTGTGTCTCACAAGTGCTAGAATGTCAGCTCAAAAGGAGCAAACTTGGATATACCTGTACAGGGCGAATCTGTTCAAATTGTAAATGGTGGTAGAAAAGGCCCAAAATAAACATTTTTGTCAATAAATGTGCGTCCGGAAATACCGCGTTTAGGCGGTAGAGGCGATGTTTAGGTCCAGTCTATGAAAAAGTTTCTGTGGCGTAAGGAGTCATATCCGTTCGGATTTTCAACAGCAGGCTCCGATTTCGTGAAGCCATACATGCTGTTGAATATATGCAACAACAATAAAAACGCTTGTAATTGGGAAATTCTTTTGCTATCTGTAGTGTTTGATATCAATTCATTTTAATGCTCAAATTAAAAATTTCATTTTCTGAATTTGAAAGTAAACTGTCCATTTGTACTTTCGTACAACTACAATCTAAAAGCAAAATCTATGTGGTTCGACCTTTTAAACTAATACTACACAAGGGTGAATATATTTGAAGAGAGAGAGAGAGAGATTATTTCTCGTCTACAAGAGACGCTTGAATCTTTTTATCAATTCAGTTTCGTCATGACATGGTATTTTTAATTAACGTCACACTGGAGTAAGTTCCGTTTCCGATAGCTCTCGATGCATAAGTGACCATCCAAGTCTCAAGTAGCGTAACTTCACCTAATATTGCTCCTCGCCATAAAAACCAACCAATCCAGATCTAAAGAAGCAGATTTAGATACCGCTGAAGCTGAAAATTCATCGGTGGACATGTAAAGCACAGAGATATAGCCCATTGAGCGATATATAGCGGGATTACAGCCTGCCTTTTTGACTAGCACACCAGAATATGGTAATGATACATTACATACGACACAATTAGGAGTCGTATTATGCCCTATAGATATTGCGAGACTCCAACTTTCACGCAGAATCACGAACATATTGATCCCAGTGCTTACAACATATTTTTTCCATTGTTAAACGTCACCAGGCAGGACTGAACACGAAGGCACTAACACTCACCAGGTGTGACGCGATAGGTGGTATAAAACTCAATTGTTCCCAGCACGGTGTTTGCATGCGTTCTCTTGTGAACTTTCACTCTCATGCCACGAATATCTCATACAGAAAGTTAATTTTCCCACAAATAAATGTCGGTTTATTTCCCACAGCCGAATCACGGATTGAATCACGAAGCCGAATAATATAACAGTATAACCACTTTTATTAGATACGAAATGAGTATATTCTACGGGGTTTTATCGCAATAAGTAAGTGTGCTACTCGCTTATGGGGTGTGTAAAAATAATTTTTCTTTGTCATTTTCGTGTAAACGTATCCATCTACATGAATTTGTACTTGTAAATATGCTCAGGAAATGTAAAATGCTCGAATACTATGGAAAATTTACATTTGGACATATGTTTATTCCAAAACAAACTAGAAAACTGAG
Source organism: Metellina segmentata (assembly GCA_947359465.1). Taxonomy (NCBI): domain Eukaryota; kingdom Metazoa; phylum Arthropoda; class Arachnida; order Araneae; family Tetragnathidae; genus Metellina; species Metellina segmentata. Next base: position 27,879,956 of record OX375882.1, read on the forward strand.
GGAGCATTTAAGAAAATTAATTTAGTGAATGAATTACTTAATACTTTTAAATTTACCTTTAAAATAGTAAAAGAGAGAAGGGCTTGGCAAATACAGAACAATTACAGGCTCATTAATATTTAATATATTCATTAATTTTTATGATTATTAGGATTTATTAATTAGCATACTGATATAAAAAACAATTTGTTTAAATTTGAATGTATTCATTATAAAATTCCCTGTTAAGCTACTATTTAATGTTCTTTAAAGAGAGAACAAGTGACATGTATGCATTAAAATCGTCATTTTTCACCTGAGACATGTTTCAACATCTTGGTGCACGAATCTGGAGCATTGGCAACAATATCACGATGTTTTCTAAAATAGATATGTGTGTGAAACTCAATACATATATATATAAAAAGATTTAAACAAAAACAGGAACAATGGATTTTTTTTGTGAGTCATGTAGTCCATACAAGATTTCTTTTTAACAGCTCTCTTCAGCACAGAACAAGATGTGCTCCAGGGTCTCCAGGGTCTTAGTGGGTTTACCTAATATATCAGTAGCCTGCGAGATGCAGGCTGGGCAAGTTTTAGATTCTTGTAACTATTCTGGGAGTACTTCTCTCTTACGTTTCAGGAATAGATTTTTCTGTGCATGTTTGTCCATTCACTAGACGGGCCGCGACAGCTCAGTTGGTTGTCTCGGATAAAAAACCGGATAGTTACGAGTCCGAAACTCGATCCAGCCCTAGACTGATGTGCACATGAGCGCGTTAAATCTGTTGTGGCTCCAAATGTACTAACGCGGAAAAGTCGTCAACAGTTTCGGCATCTGCTTGGTCATCGGAGTCGTGATCTAGTTTGGATCGCCAGTTGGGATGCAGAGCGAAGGATAATGAATTATTCGTTTGTTATCTTTCAATGATATTCAATTCGGATTTTTTTTAACGCGGAAATTCGGAGAATGGGGGAGCTATATTAGGTATTACCTCGTCATCTGACCGTGGTTCAAAAGCACGAGGTGTTATCCTCGGAAACTGCACTTCGGGATTGATCCCGCCAATAGACCACTATATTTCTCCAGGGCGACGTAAGTTCAAATATCCATCTACCTACTGCTTATTTGATAGAAAAAACATTGCTTAGATAACCAATCAACCGTACTTGGAGAAATCGCCTTCTTTTGACTAGCATAGAGTGTGTGTGTACTCTGGTGGAAGCTTCAAGTCGAGAACAAGAGACAAAAGGGAAAAAAATCGAATTGAATATCATTCAAAGAGAGAACAAACGAATAATTCATTATCCTTCGCTCTGCATCCCAACTGGCGATCCAAACCAGACCGCGACTCCGATGACCCAAGCAGATGCCGAAACAGTCGACGACTTTTCCATCAACGAAAACCAACAGAACATTCCTCGATAACCCATCTACCCGATACCTCTGAGCAAAGTGTATTTCCACGACTGAGGATGAACATTCCAAGGCGGGATGTGTTCCACGGCAAATAGCTTGACCTGGATTCGGTGAAGCGTGGCAAGCGATTTCTTGATCGGGAGCCTCCCACGTATCCCAGGCGTTAGTCTTGCGTAGAATAGGCCGCTGATCCCCGTCTTCAGCCAGTCGATACTCGCCCGTTATCTCTGGCAGCTTTAATGGACATGTGAGGCGCGAAACTTTTGACAGCGTCACATGCGATTTGACAAGGGCTCTGGTGGTCGATATTGGGCGGTGTGAATAAACTTTTGCGGATATTGGGATCAGAAAAGGCTCGATTGAAGACTGATTTCAAATTCACGGTTATGAAACTGCATCCCACCCTCAGGGGCACATCGAACGGCATCATCTTCTCCCGTGGGGTTTACTGTCTCGAGTAAACTCGGGAATCGTGCTCTCGGGATACCCAAGAGGTCTCTTTCGGCTTTCATCACACTACTCTGTTCCCCAATCCATCTTTTTTTCCATTCACGACATTGTTTCTACTTGTGTTTGGCCCAGCGTGGCCAAATATGGCCCTTGCACTTGCACCATAAAGCTCCAAACCAACCAGCACACCTCTAAAGAAACTGATTGATTTAGCGCCTGGTCACAAGTTCGTATCTCGCACGTACCAAAGTCGGCGAGCCGCGGTAGCTCAGTCAGTAGAGCGTCGGGCTCGCATCGGAAGGGTTGTGGGTTCTGTCCTCAGCGGAGCCTGCAATTCTGATGGTTGCGAGATCGACGCTTAGGCCTGGCTAAAGGCCGTCGTGTTCGCTAATGGTGGCTGGGGCACGTTAAATAGGTCGTGGTCACAAAGTACCCCATGTTCCCATACCAAATCAATACCTCTGGGGGTACCTGATCAGGGGGTTATCGGCCTCTGATTGGGATCTAAATTACGATATGTGTGAGTGAATGGATGTGTGAAAGGGACCTTCCTGTAAAACGGATGTGTCATGCATGAAGAAGTTCAACCCCTCCGGGGCAATGGCACCCCCAATTGGGCCATATATGGCCCGCACGACAACAACAACCAAAGTCGGCTTGGTGGGACTTGTTTGAAACGTTTTCTTGCCGAAAACCCTCCAAGTGTGATCCGTAAGGTGGTTATTGTATTGCTTTGTTGGCTGCTTGAAGTATCCTGATTCTTTCAAAACGACACGTAAATGCGGACCACCTTTTCCAAAGACCACCAGGACAGATATCCCTTAAGACTCCCAATGAGTGCATTGTGAAAGCATCTCCCATGGTACCAAGGCTTAACGCACACTGATGAGTTCTAGCTAACAAATGCTTGAAGGAATACACGATGTATCCTTAATTAGTTGATCAGCCTTGTTCAAGGGCCGTATTGTCCAAACTGAGCAAACCAGACATTTTTAAGTGAATGGACATACACAAGCAAAGTTTTAGTGACACAGTAAAGGAAGAAGTACATCCAGGGTAAGTTAAAGAACTTGCACCCCGCCTACACTTGTTTCAAGCAATTGTCTTGAACTGAAGTGGTTCAAAAGGCGTGGGTGTCTCGACATCGTGGACGATGTTGGTTTGGTTCGATTTTTCGCTCTTAGAAGAGAAGGTATGTCAGAGTGACCGAGCGATGTCTAATTTGATAGACAGTGTGTGTAATAGTGGCCAAGAACAGGACACTGCATACCTAAATTGGACAAAAACACGTCTCATTCCTCTGAAGTGTACAACGAATTTGACTTATTCGTGTTCTTTTTCAGACCAGCACACAACATTTCGTATTTTTGATCGTTATCAGAACACAGGCTGTCATAAATCGATGTTCGTCTACTAGAACAGTAGCAACCAAAACACAAGAACAACTGTTCTTAGAACCTATCTGTGTTCGCAATCGGTCGTTACAAGGTATTTTCAAAAATATTATCCAGTCATTAAACGGTTCTAGGTAGATTTTGTATTCCAACTTGTAGTTTTATATAATTTTAATTAAATGTGTAATTTAAAATATATGTTTCCTTAATGCCAAACAGGTTCGCTTCAACTACCTACCAAGCTATCCTTTGTGAATGAAGGTTAGATTTTTTTTTTCTTCGAGAGAAACACATTGGAGAAAGCAAATTGAGTAGAATTTATTCCTTCGAACTGTTTTATGACTTAGTGTTTTTCACTTGCAGGCCGACGACGCATAATTTGTCCCTTTTCATTTCCAACGAGAAAGCTTTCTGTGTCCTCGTAACACCGCGTTCTTTATCCCTGCTCCAGAAGCAGGATATGTCGATAGGTTACTGCAAATGAAAAAACGAAAATCGTGTTTGAAAACTTCGACAAAAATTTCTTTTTCACAACGATTTCGATTTTTTTCGACAACCATTTCACCTTATCCGACGCAATACACCTTCCTCACAAAATGAAGAGACCTTGCAGCACCGGTAATTTCAACACACACACACACATCCCATCTCTTTTCCACAATAAAACCAAGTTTAAATGACGCAGGGGGTAATTCCCTACCATCTAATCTTCCCTATTCCTAATCGCATTGTTCGCGCAGGGAGAAACATTCGGAGAGGACGGGAGGCATTATCCAGAAGGCTAGTAAAAGAGACAATAAGACGTTCTACCGGTTTGTTGAGTGAGTGAATCTATTTTTTTCATATCAGGCTTTTGTGAGATCTCGGGTTTTCTTCCTTGAGGCCGCCAGGAATCCTTGTTCGCTTAACCCTCTATGACCTAAATTATTTTTGCTTCTATGGGCGAATGGAGATTCGTTGTTACACTATGCTGTTCCTCGGCGCACATGTCAAAGAGATAAAAAGGAGAATGATTACATGGAGGAGGGTGATTTTCTTTTTCGGTTTCTTTCTATCAGGGGAACCCGGTTTCTTTTCCAGGAAATTATAAGGTCTGGGTGAGTTATGGAACACTCGTTTGTTGCTCTGTTGTAATTGCATTGAGTGGTGCTGACGTGAGTTTTGTCGGAGGTCTATGCTGAAGGAGATGGAGATGCCGAGACCTGACCAATTCGATGCGGTTTTGCCGAGGTCAGGAGATTTATAAATCGAGACAGGCTTTTGGGATGGGGACCAAGGGGTAACATCAATGTGCAAAAGCGTGATACAAAATTCAAAGACACCATCTTCAGATCGTGGTACCGGTTGGAAACGCAACGGATTTAGCAAGGTTGCGATTAGGCGAAATGGCTTTACGTTGGCTCGTATATATAGTTTGGAGTGTGCTGTGCCGGCTGAGGTGTTGACCTTGTTTATCTGACCGCGATTCAAAATTACGAGATGTCGTCCTCGGATATTTCTCTTCGGGACTGATCAAGTACCGTCGCCAGTAGCCCGCTGTGTTGCTCCAGAACGACGTTAATTCAACTCCCTCCAGATCTTGGTATGAAATACAAATACTCGAAAATTTACTGCAGCACAGCTTGGGCGTTATTGGATTTTCTACCATAAAACCCCAGACAACCAACCAACTATCGAAAGCGTATTGCTTGTCTGCTATAAAGCCGCAGACAACCAACTATCGAAAGCTTTAAATATTGCTTGTCTACCATAAAACCGCAGACAACCAGCCAATTATCGAAAGCTTGTTGCTTGTCTACCATTTATAAAACCCCAGACAACCAACCAACTATCGAAATATTATTGCTTGTCTACCATTTATAAAACCCCAGACAACCAATCAACTATCGAAATATTATTGCTTGTCTACCATAAAACCACAGACAACCAACCAACTATCGAAAGCTTATTGCTTGTCTACCACGAGAACTGCTCCCGAAACTTAGTCTGGGCGCGGCGGTCGCTATAGAGACAGGCCCATTCATTTTGATTAGGAGTCTTTCTCGGGGATGACATTATTTTTATTTTCTGCTTTTTGCGAATATTGGCGGCGTGAAGAAGTATTATGTAGTACAGATCTTTTCGGCGACAAGTAAAAATTTCAACAAATATGCTTCCAAATTGCCATTATATGACCAACTTGAAACCATCCCCAAGGGATTGTTGAGGATTAGAATTCATGCCTTTGGCCTTCTAGGATAAAGGATTGTTTGTTTGCTTTGTGAAAAAAAGGGCATATATAACTATTTAAGTGTACTTTTGACTATCGCACAAATCAGGCTGAGAAAGCTAAGAAAAAACGAAACCAAATCAATATAACACATTCGAAATCTTAAGATCTTAAAAGAACTGATGATGTTGGCAAGAGCCTCGCTGAAATACACAGCTAAATTAAATGAAGTTAAAGGTCTTATCAATACAATTACTGCACTGATAAATGAAAGAATGCAACTAATAAAATTATCTTTGCTGAGTAGAATTTTAAAATGTTGCTTGTGAAAGATGCATCTATATAAATAAAAATGGAGTGTTTGTTTGTACATTGAATATTTTCGACCCATTTCAAGTTTTCTATCCGTTTTGGACCCTTTTGATGCCAAATCCGCCTTTTGCGCGTTTGGTGTCTGTCTGTATGTATGTGCCCTATACACGTCCACACGGTTCAATATATTTTCATGGTAATTTGCATACATTGAGTACTTATCTTCATTTAGTGAGTGAAATTGGTTGCGAAAGTCTGTCTGCCCGTCTTTCTGTTCTATGTTCCATTTTGTGTGTTTGTGTAGGCATCACATGAATTTTATTCCATATTTTTGATTGCAATGTGTTTTATTGTATACATTATCTATTAGTTTAGTGAATGCAATATTAAACATTTCTTTATTGTTATATTTAGTTGAGTTTCATGCTAAAACACTTGAGTAAGATACTTAAATCAACCATAATTTGGTATTTTGGAAATATAATGTCTATTGAGTATTACGATTACTTTGATTTGCTTTACCAGTACTACTGAAAAACAAATTATTTTTCAAAAAAAAAACTTTTATGTTGAAATATTAGCTGTTACTTCATTTATTTTGAGTCTTTTTTTGTTCTTTGGTGCAATGTAAACTATTTCCGAATATTTTTGACAGATGATATTTTTTAACGAACAGGAATAAAACGGAAACTCGTGCTTCTTTCGCTCTGAATTAATTTTACATTTCTAAATTTTATGCACTTTTCAGTTGTAAGTTGTGGCAACTGCAAGATCAAGAAATAAAAAGGAATCACAAAATAATATTTTTGAAACAACTTTTTCTCGACATCTTTTATTTTGTTTTATTTCGCTGTTTTCTGTTTTAAATATTTATTATTTTAATAAATTGTGTTTCTTTTTCATCACAAGCAATACCACCACAAAGTATTCGACTAAAAGTGGTAGGTAAGTCAGTATAAAGCAAGTTGCAAGTGTATCTATGCCATTATTGAAAGAAAAATGCCGTTATTGAAAGAATAATCTTAATGTTTAAAAAATCCGAATTAGAATTATTCAAACATTAAAAAATTCTTTGTCATAATGACAGAAGAAAATCGCGAAATTCCACTGTGTCGCATGCCGGATGTAAGAGTGCCACAAGTAAAAAAATATTGTTTTTTTGACTACGAGTGCGAGAGCACTCGCCATTAATCGTCGTGTTTATTAATTGAGTTGAACATGAAAAGAACTTAAGAAATGGAATTCCAAATCTCCCTCAAAATCGTCTTTTGTAGCAGTAACCTTAGTGTCACCTTTCGTCATTTTGTAGATACGTCATACAGCAAGAGTGCGATGTATGTGAAATGTATTACATGAGTGCATATGCATGTGTAGGATTTGTGTCCAAAGTAAGTTGTAGAAATTATAAAGATGGCGAAAGGTGTTAAAATATTTTTTTATTCTACGAAAAAAATAAGTAATTATATATTTTCATCATCTCTTCAATCTAGAGTAAACCAATTCAAACCGAGTAAGGTCGGGTACTTTGCTAGTGTTAAAAAAAAAAACGATAAATTGTTAACAGCAATTCTCACCAAATTTTAAGGTTAAAACAGATTTTTCCGAATTGCTGCATGCCCTACTACAGTGCAAAAGTTATTACTTGCGGATGCCTATTAGAAGTTATGAAAATAAAACATGCAGGAAAGATGTTTCCCCAGCCACGCAGATCTGATAAGCACATGAACAACTTTTACGAGTACGCTTGCACTCAAACCGGCTTTGAATCGCGGATTATTCCCCCTTGTTTTCTTTCTGCTCTTTTTTACCAGCCCTCTTTGCAACAACGACCTAATCTTAAGACAGACAGTCGAAAAATAACAGCATTTACAGTTCGACTCAGAAAGTCTCTTAACTTAAAGGAGATTAATCTCAAAAGAATCAGAATTTAATTTATCATTGATTAAATTATCCATCTAATAAAGGATAAATTAAATTCTGATTTGAAACAAAAATTTTCGGCAAAGTGAAAAATTATGATAAATTTTTATTTTTAAATTGCTTAAATTTTCACTCTTTCTCTGATCTGTATGTAGAATTTTAAATATAATTAGTTTGGAAGCAGTAAATAATAAACAAAATACAAACTATAAAAAAATCCAATTAATAGAATTTGCAAATAAATTTGTTGAAGAAATTCAACAAATCAAAACTTATTCTATTGAGTAAAATGAAGTATATTTTAGTAAAATTAAGTATGATTTTCAGCAAACATGGGTCAATTAAGTTTACCCAACACAGGATATTTCAAAAAATTATGATAAAGATTCCGCTACATAAAAAAGTGTATTAGTTTCGTTGCAAATGCATCAAATATCAATTATTTTTAAATCAAGTATAAGTCATTGATTTTAAATCTGAACCAGCTTTTAAATTCAGAATCAAAAGCCAACAATTAGTTTTAATTATTGAAAACAAACACAAAAAAGCATTGGATCAATAGATTCGCTAAATGCATTGTAATATAAATTTTGAGAAACAGATAGCCTCAATAGTTTTTTTATTCTTAATATGAACATAAAAAAGTGAAATTTATGAAAGTCAAGCTTGGTAAAAGGTAGTTTCTTAACAAAGCAACACGCGAATAGAAGCGTGGAGAATGATATCGACCGCATTTCCGCGTTATCACGAAACTATGAATATGATCCCGATTTAAAATTCAAATATGAAAAGTCCAACCGTTCTATTCCTTCGCCCATTAGAATAAAAGGCAGTTTTCTCTCGCTACACAATAGAATGCAAAAATAAAAGAAAAAGAATTTCGAAAGGTGTCATAGTTTTTCTTCGGTACACGGCCATAAATATACAAACAATATAAGTAAGGTTGCAGTTAATGCAGCGTGAAATACACGCAACCTATTTTTTTTCAATCGCTATGCATACGGGAATAGAAAATTTCGTTCAGAAAATCGCAGGCGATACTCATTCTTAAAAACATAAATGGCAAACGCCAGAAACAATTCAGCAGATTTCCCATTTATAAAATGATTCAAGCACGAACTGCAAGTAGAAGATAAGGACGACGGCATTAACTTTTTACTAGACTATTCTTTACTTAAGAATCAAATTTCAAAGATTTAACAAAGAAATCGAATTATTTCCGAATAAAAATAAGATTAACAGAAAAATGAATCTGACCATAAAAATGTTTACATATTTGATTTTTTTTCGTATAAAATATATACGAGAGCAAAAAATAAAATAACTACTTAACAAGAGATACATTTTTTTTTGTACAAATAAAACTATTATAATAAAAAGTATTTAACATTTTTGTAGATAAATGTGAAATATTTTCACATACGGCACAAGTTGTGATAAGAATATTATTAAAACACCAGTAAATGTATTCATCTAGTAGTTTATCGTAATTGTAAATCGAAATGAATATTTAATTATTAAATAAAAACCTCAAAAAGTTAAAACATAATATAATCTTTTGGTTTAATCTCTCTTCATGTTTTAATGAATCAAAGAATCTTTTACCAGTTTTGAATCTACCTCTAGAAACAGTCTACATGCACTAATGAGAGACGAAGTTTTTCGTACAACTGTCAACAATCTACAACAGCTTTTAAAATAAATATCTTGGAAGAAATATAAATAATCAGCAATGCAATTGAAAGATAGAAAGAGTAATGTAAATAAAAATGGGTTTTAGAGCAAAGGAAAATAACAAATAAGGAAATGCGAACATTAGAATGGCAAATCGATTGAGGAACTAGTGCATTGTGTATAAAATGTAACGAGATCAGGTTTTTGGAGAACAAGAAAGACGAACATATTCTTTAAGAAATATATAATGTGCTCTGAATAAAATGCCATATCAAAAGAATAAAAATATTGCACAAGTGCATATGTAGTGAACGAAGAAATAGAAATCATATTAGGGTACGAAACGTATTTTAATCAATAACTCGAAAGCAAAGACAATTGCTCTCAAATAAATGGAATATATCTTTTTAAAATGCCATTTTAAATTCTCATCAGAACTATCTGAAAACTATCTTGAGTATAAATTTTACTTCATGAAAAAAAAAAGTTTTAGAAGTACTATTTTAATTTTAGTGACTTTGGGTTTTGTGAATTCAGTAGCGGATTTTCTTTGCTGAAAAACTTTCAACATTAATTTCACTATGGACAAATATAGAATAAGTCGTCTGAATCAAATAATTACTTTTGAAGAAAATTAAAATTAGAATATGACAAAAGTCGTTGCGACATGAATAAGTGCCTTTCTGCGATTAATAAAAGAGCAGTTACAACCGAAAGTTAGTTGAAAGTTATATATCATGTCGTTATATGCGTGACATTATTTTTAAGTTGATTCTACACTATTTTTCTCAGCTTCATAAAGAATATCGTACGTGATAACCCAGCAGGAAAAATTCTTTCCGCGAAACAAGGAAAGAGAAAAACGCAGTATTCAGAATGTAGTCCGAAATTCTACAAACACAGTTTTCTCAGAGATTCTTGCATGCAATAGTTCATTATAACCATTCTTGCTCGTATTTTATTTTCCTTTCTACATTTTCATTCTAGAAAATTTTTCCTCATCATGAACTCAGTCCAGTTCAATAAACAATAACAAATCTTTTCATCTAACCAACATGTTCAATGGTCCACAAGTTTAAAATTATCGAAATCAAAAAGAAATAATGGTCTACTAAAGACATTAAACGAATCGAAAAGGAAATTTTCAGCACGAAAATCAATGAAACCCTAGCGAATGAGTAAAAATGCATTTCTTTCCCAAAACCTAAAAGGACAATTGAACGAAAATGTTGCCTATTAATTCTTTTTGTGTTTTCCTAGCGAAAGTATTCTTACTTTGCGAAAAAAAGCAATACCTTTTTAATTTGCAACTTCGGCACAGTTCTGATATCCTAATAATAATTCGCTTCTGTAAAACACACTAAATATCTTTCTCAGAATATTTAAACGGAATAAAAAGAAAGCGTTTTCTGCACGCAAAACAATGCCACCCCAAGCAAAAAAAAAAAAAAAAAAAAAAAAAATAAGGGAGAAAATAAAAATTACTTCATAAAACTTTAAATGCACAATCGAACGTGAATTTCGCCCATGAAGTTCTTAGTGTTTTTACATAGAAGCGTTCTTACTTTCGAGCAAATGCAATCTCTTTAATTTGCAACTTCAGCTCAGTTCTGATATTCCAATAATCCCACTAATTATTCGCTTCTCTCTGGAAACTCGCAACAAATATCTCTCCCAGAATATTCTAGGTTTTTTAATTAACTGCGGCATCGATTTTTTTTTCGTTTGCTGTTAGGGGCGGGATGGCAGCAGAAAAAAAAAGATTTAATATGTTCCAAAAACGAACTTTTTTTGACAGAACGCGATTCATTTACTTTCTTTGGCCATAACGGATTAAATGAATAATGGGGTGATTAAGAAGGTAAAAAAAATTTTCTTCCAGATAATTAAATTCATAAAATAGAAACGTTTTTAGAGGGGTCATAATTAGAAAACTGTCGCGTTTCCAAGTTAGTTACGAAACGTTCAGAGCAGATGGCATTTCTTTGTATTTTTCTTCTCCATAAAGCATGAAAACAATTAAGTGCAACGGGAATTAAAACTAATTAATGAAAGGATAAAAGGTTAATTGGGTTTTTATTCTTTCTCATGAAATATCGGGAAAGTGGACCCCTTCTTTGTTGAGAGTCCCTGTATTTTTGATTAATCAGCTGTGAGAAATTGTTTATCTACGCATAATCTGACCGTTATGTACTTCCCGAAAATAAATATTTCCATCCTAAGAACATTGTCGCTTTCCTTATAATGATATCATTGAAATAGACTTTCACGCGTCGAATAGGTATTGAAACTGGGTTAAATTGAATCTGTATCAGTTTTTTTTAGCACTGCACGAAGACTCAAATCCTAGCACGTAGTAATAAATGACAAATGGGGCTTATTGTTTACAAGAAGTAGGACAACCAATATTAGAATAATTTACCAATTGCTTGTTATACCACAACACTTACAATTGAAAATATACATAAATAGAATGGTAAATAATACATACAAATTGAATATGCAAGTGTCTCAGCTCCAGCAATTTCCTTTTACACAATTCTTTCAAATATAAATATACCACAATCGCACAAAATACAAAGTTACATCAAATTGGGTAATAGATACGCTATGAAATAAATACATGTATGAAGAAAGGATGAAGTGACATATATATAAGTATGGTCATGCATAAAATGTTTCCGTTTTTATTCAGCTTAACCTTTTTAGACTACGGCTGGTACAGCAGTTGTACCATGATCGCGCCAAGAAAGAATTTAGACAATGGCCAGTACATCAGTTGTACCTTGAAAATTTTAAGAACCGTGCCAACAAAGAATTTAAACTACGGCCATTACAGCGGCTGTACTTTGAAAATTACAAGAATCGCGCTTGTTATATATCTATAGCTGTAGTCAAAAGGAGTAAAAATAGTCATCATTTAGCTCTGTTTTAAGTTTGTGTCTTTCATTTCCTCTTTCTCACACGAGCCCTTTAATTTCAATATGGTTGTCTCGTTGTTAGCTGTAACTCCACGGGCTCACTTCGATTACAATCCCAACCCCGTAGATATATCGTATGAAATAATTTTATTTGCCACCCGTACTTTTCTGTATACTCTATTTAATTCATGCTCTGCAGACGGCAAATTAGATTTCACTCCAGTGGTTTCCACGAAGTATCTAGATCTGACCAATTTTGCGTGAAGTCGTTACTACAACGCCAAAATCACGAATATGCATTTTTGGCGATTTTCACTTAAATGCGATTTTAGAGTCGCCATTTCCATGTTTTATGCTATGACAAAGTCACACAGCTTGATTCTAAGTGGAAACGCCGATGTACATGTGAAAATAATAACCTTGAATATAATAACCTCTATTTTACCCAAAGCATCAAAACTTTAAAAGCGCTTTTTTTTTTCAGATTCGTGCCTTGGCGTGAAGGTAATGGTAATGGTAATTTTAGTTAACGTCGTACTAGAGCAACACAACGGGCTATTGACGACGGTCCGGAATCAGTCCCTTAAGGGAAAGATTCGAGGACAACACCTCGTAATTTTGAACCACGATCAGATGACGAAGCAACACCTGAGCTGGCACCCCACTCTCCAAACTTCCACGCCAACCCAACGTGAGGACTTTCGGCCACGATAGATTTAAGGTGCACCAGCCGCCTCTACATCATACGTTTACAAACATCCATGCCCGCACCCGGATTCGAACCAGGAACCTTCCTATCTAGAGGCTAACATCTTAACCACTATACCGGTTGGTCGGCCCTTGGCGTGAAGGTAAAAATATCGTGTCCAACACGTTGTGACGAATTTTGCTTAAAAGACGATGAACCCGTCATCAAGATGTTGCTGATCTTTTTTTGAATGACGAACAAGATCTGGTTAGTTTTCGAACGACGATGAATCTCGTTCATTCAGATCTGGTCAGTTTTGCAATTGACGAGATACCTCATTGGTACAACCAACAAGACGGTTAACCTAACCTTTCCCGAAATTTTAGAATTGCAGATCCCGTGCGTTGGTTTGCACAAATCAAAAACTCAGCGATAGACTATTTTAAGACCCCAACTCTAATCGTCAACAAGCAAAACTACATAAATTTAGCCCAACCACTGAAGCGTGACGTATTTACACTAACTCCAATGTATTTACTCAGCAACCAGGTGGTGAACGAACTGAGCATGAAAAGAGCAGTATTTGCCCTGAGAAGGAAAAAAAAAGCGGGATCAAACCTGGGTCCACGCTAGCCGTGAATAAAGGCGCCAATTTATGCCAAGTGCAAGTAGATACACGTTACAGTTTCCGCATCTTCATGCATCTCAACATCGGACACGCGTTAATGACCGAACCGGATTTAGCCCACAGCGACCTTCCGATAAATCGGGGACCCGGCACATATTTAGCAAATATAATCCACACGGACGTGCCTCGAATTGGAGTAGGAAGGGCAATTGCTAACGGAACCTCCCGATCGACCTTGACGGATGGAAATTGCAAGTTGTAAACTTATATTCGCAACTTATAATATAAAGTAGATATAGGTCCCGATTGAATTTATTTGTTTTCGACAGATGGCTATTTTTCGATCACAACAAAGGAATTTATTTGAAATAGGTACAGTTATTTTGTGTTAGTCACAGTTAAAATGCACAATACGTTCCTCGTAATTACATAAATCCACCCTTAACTTGGAGCCGCAGTAACCCTGTTGGATGGTAGGTATTTTAATTGACGTCGTACTGCAGCTACACAACGGGCTATTGACGCGGTCCGGGATCAATCCCCAGCCCGGTTGGAAGTGTCGGTTATGTAATTTTATTTGTAGTCGTACCAGAGCAATACACCGGGCTATTGACGACGATCCGGGATCAATTCCCAGCCCGGTTGGAAGTGTCGGTTATGTAATTTTATTTGTAGTCGTACCAGAGCAATACACCGGGCTATTAACGACGATCCGGATTCAATCCCCAGCCCGGTTGGAAGTGGTGGTAAGGTAATTTTTAATTAAAGTCGTACTAGAGCAACACAACGGGCTATTGACGACGGTCCGGTAATTGGTAATTGGTAATTTTTAGTTAACGTCGTACTAGAGCAACACAACGGGCTATTGACGACGGTCCGGAAACAGTCCCTTAAGGGAAAGATCCGAGGACAACACCTCGTAATTTTGAACCACGGTCAGATGACGAAGCAACACCTGAGCTGGCACCCAACTCTCCAAACTTCCACGCCAACCCAACGTGAGGACTTTCGGCCACGACAGATTTAAGGTTCACTAGCCGCCTCTACACCATACGCTTACAAACATCCATGCCCGGACCGGATTCGAATCATGAACCTTCCGATCTAGATGCTAACACCTTAACCACTATACCGGTTGGTCGCCAGACCTGTTGGAAGTGGTGGTAAGGTTAATTTTAATTAACGTTGCCAACCCCTCTGTGCGTCCCCTTTGGCACGGTGTGGAAGTTGGGAGAGTGGGATGTCTGCTCAGGTGTTGACCTCGTCATCTGGTCGTGGTTCAAAATGACGAGATATTGTCCTCAGATCTTCGCCTTTGGGATTGATCCCTGACCGTCTATAACAGTCACCGTGTTGCTTCACTACAAAGTAAATTCATCTACTCAACTCCTATTCCTATGAGCGTCTGGAGATTTCCGAGTAGTGTAATAAGAGAGTTTAGACTAGAACAACAAAAGTTGGGGGTCAGGGTCAATCCAGGAAGGGGGTCAATAAACAGCTCTGACAAGGACCCTCATTTAAGCACTCCAGGTCCCAACAACACTTAAGGGTCACAGAAACACTGACTTGGACAGAAAAGCTACAAAATTATATTTATCTCAAAGATCACAAACGGGGGAATCACATCAGGGGACGTTCTTCAAAAGTGTCGTCACAATAAAAGCAAAACATCCAAGATATTCGAGGGTGGAATTTCCGTTTTACCTGGAATGACTGAGGGGGCATTTTACTCCGAATTGTTATCGTTTTCGAACACAGAGGCATCAAATGGGCGGTCTTACAGAGAGGTTTGAAGATAAATAGACGTCTGAGAAGAAGGAAATAATGTTGTGTATATGGCTCTAAATACCGATAGTACAGAACTTGAACTAAAGTGGAGTAACTGTTTTTAGTTTGAGTAATCAAATTAGAGTTTTACTTCCACTTTTATTTATCAGCCAACAGATTTAACGCGCACCTACCTGCTGTTCACGCATAGGTGAAGCTATAAGAAGGTTTTTAAAAGAAGTAGAGAAAAAGTTGTGGAATTCTAATTGTCTACCTGTGTTATGTGTTGTGTTGTGGGAAAGAGTTTTCTTACCCACAACGAGAATAGACTTTTTAGTGTACTAAATTCTTATGAACTCATTGAAACGCGAATGCTTAAATAAAGCTAAAAACGCCATGTTTGAAGAAAGAAAAGAATGATACGGCAAGGAACGTTATATTTCATATTATGAAAGGTGGATTTCTAAAGTAGAACCTTGCTTATCGTAGACTATTGATAACCCAGGTCCATAAGATGATCATAAACTCGGAGAGACACAAAACAGCCAAAAAGAAACACAGAAAACATTTACTGCACGACATGTCACTACTAATGCCACTGAAAGATTCATAAAGCAAGTAAACTCTTGAATTAAATTCGGGTAAGATTACATGGCCACTTGGTTAATCAGAGCTCGAATAGGTTCGACTTTCCCTCTCGAAGTCAAATAGCTAAAGTGCTTTGTTAATGCATAAAACAAAATAAAAGACAAAATCCTAGTTTTCAGTGTGAACTGTGAAGCAATTGCTTTAAGCCGTATATATTATTGTACCTATGTTACTACGACGATGTGAATGACGATGTACAAATCCTCCCCTTCATCATCATTCTCAATGGAATTTCAACAACCACAGTGAAAATGCGATTGACGTCATTTCGGTCCGCAAATTTTATTAAAAAAACAGCAACCTTCACAACTGGTATTCAGTTCCTTAGGTCTTTTGTCGAACTGGCCGACCCAACCAGATCTGACCCTTCAACACCCCTTCTTTTCTGTTCTTAAACCGCTTGCTTTTTGCACGTGCAGAGAGAAAGACAGAAAAAAAAAGAACGTTTTATGATCTCTTCAGAATGCGCCATTTTTTTCCCTGACGCACGCTTTCACCTCAACCGATCCAGTGCTTTTTGTTACTTTAAACACAAAACGAAGCTGTCTTTTTTTTTCTTTCTTTTGACACTCTTGAGACACTACAGCATAGGGAAAGAGAGTTTGGCCAGCTGCGTCGAAGAAAACTACATCCCAAGTTACCTTTACCGATTTAAAAAAAACTCAAAAGCATATTTTCAGATGGTTGCTTGGAGGGATAGGCGATGCGTAAGACTAATCCCTTGATGTTCGGAACGGTTCTTCCATTTTAACGCCAGCTTTATCATAACTATTTCAGCTGAAACGGTGTTTTTTTTTTTAACTCGGAACAATCAGATTATGCTGAGTTGTTCCGGTTCCTCTTGACTTGTGGCTTCCAAGGTAAAAGTTAGACTAATTAAAATTTTTGTTTGGTCTCGGATCATCTTCGAAATATTTTCCTTTAGATTATGTTGATATAAACTTTCACACTGCGCTTTATTTATTATAAATTCTGTAAAGTTGTTTCTCCTTTAATGGGCTCGATGAGACGTGCTAAATGTGTTTCTTGTACGTATTCTGAACATGAAGTCAGTTCGTTTGTTCTTAGAATACGATTTCAGCAATTCGTCAAGAAAATTCTAAAGAATAAATTCGGAATTCATATCTGATAGTTAACTGGCCAGCACCAATTAAACTAAATAAATTTATGAATGATTTTTGGCATACAAAAAATTTAGTACATTTAGTATTCCCGGGTATGTGGACTGCCGTATATAGCTAGAGTTCTATTTGACATCAGAATATCAAATAAGAGAATATTTATATACCTGAGCATCCTAATTTACCTAGAATATTTACATATTTTATATTTACAAAACGTTTTATTAACCTTTTCAGTCATCCAACACTTTTGAAAGGATTGAAGTGAAATTTGTAAGAAATGGACTGCTATTGCAAATTAACAGCTTACACCAGCTTCAATGCTTAAACTCCGTTCATTCTTACTATATGAAACGGAAAAATATCCCTGAAAAATTATTTCAGATTATGAATATTTTTTATTCTCGAGTGTTCAAAAAACATCGACGTGTTTAACTTTGATATTATTGGGTAAATAATTATTATAGAATTCAAATTGGAGTTAGGTAATCCATTGAAGTTACGTCGCACTGGAACAACACAACTGACTCTTGGCGACTGTTCGGAATCAATCCCGAAAGGAATAACACGATAACAACAGTTCATAATTTTGAACCACGGTCAAATGCCAAGGTCAGGATATGAGCTGGCACCGCACCTCTCCTATCTAGCACACCACACCAACTTGAGAATATTTGAGGTCACGTCCGATTTAACGTGCACTAACCACAACGTGTACGATGGTTTTCGTTGGATCGAATTTCCAACTGCTAATCCGTGACTCAAGTATCTAGGCTACCGCGGCCCCCATAGTATATGAAAGGAAACGAAAGAGAATTTTCCAACTGTTCAGAAAAGCAATTACACTATAATATAATAATTCTGTGGAATTTAAAAATATTTTATTCCAAAAAATGCACTCTAAAAGTAAGTCTTGATATATATATAAAAGGGAAATCTGAATCTAATTTTATCGACGCGTATTCTTTTCAACTCTATTTTATGGACACCATTTCTAAAGAAAATATTCAAGCTGATCCGACTCGAAACGCCGTTGAAAAGAGAGAAAAATAACAAAACCAAGAGAGAGAGAGAGAGATTTTTACTAGTACAAAAAATTCCAGGAACACACTACACGCTTTCCAGTTTAACTCCTGAAATATATATCCTCACGTAGGGGAAAATCATCGGGAAAAGGGACTCAAAAACTGAATAGTATTCTATTTTTTATGGTATCGCTCGTCCCCTAAAAAGATCGTCTGCTATGCGTTGAGAGAGATATCCTTCGAGAACTTGAATCGCGAGGGAATATGGAAGAAAACGAATAAATAAATAAATTTTAAAAACGGTGAATCCAGGAGATCTCGTCTGTTTGGCGAGAGATACCGAGCAAAAAGTTGAGGGCCACGTACAGATTGGAACAGCACGAAAAGGTCGCAAAGAAACCAGGTTATTGTGAAAGGGAGGAGAGAGAGAGAGAACAGGTTATTTCTGTCTCCGGTTAGACGATTCGCTTGTTCGTTCGAACGACTTTTGGAAGAGTCAGGCTGGTGAAAAAGAAATGAATAAATAAGCAAAATAAATGAAGTTGTGTGTTATCCTCGAGAAATATACACATATTAGTTCATAAATTAACTCGCAGGTGCTACTTTTTGATAAGAAAAAGACAGCAGGAAACGTAATTACAGCTTTTCAAGGATGATGAAAACAAGTATTTTTGTTCTTTTTGGGGATGATATCATCATGACATCAAGGATGTAATGTTTCTGCCACAGTGAAGTTTTATTTTCTGGTTAAAATATAATAAAAAAGAATATTCCGTGAGGGGAAAATTAACAAGCGTGGCTGAAATTGTTAAACAAACTACAACCAACTTAATGTATAAAGGTTAGGTCGGAGATTGCAAGTTTAAAAAGCCGATTTTTTTTAAAGTACATATATCATTAATTCATCGTTTACATACTGTAAACATCTTAATAATTTCCATTTAACGTGCACTATGACACAAACAATAATTTATAAATAAAATAAGCTTTATACATAAAATAAGCAAACATTTATGGATTCGAATTATTTTTTCGCCTTCGACAGCAGATGGCTTGACGATAGTATACAAAATACTTTTATTAATGAATAGTGAATATTTTTGCAAAAACATTGAAGAAAAAAAACTAAAATCCAAGCAGAATTTTTTCGATCTTGGAATATGCTGCAGTTATTATTAGATGGTATTCATAGTTATTATTCCACAAAAGCAGATGAGAAGTTTGCATTGTCACCACATTCAACTCGAGGGTGATTAATTGTAACTCTTTTGTCATAACTGTTTTAAAGAACAACTATGCAAACTGCAGATTAGATTTTTGAATAAGAGCTGTTGACCTTTTCACCGAATACACATCCAACTGAAAAATGTTTGACTTTTACAGATTAAAGTACGTCAACTATGACATGTAAAAATGTATGCAGAATTATATTCAACTTATTTGGTTCATTCTCATAGTTATTATTCCACTAAAGTTATGATAATTTACGTTATACAATGACACTGGATATAACTCGAGACTGATTGAATGTAACTCTTATACATAGCTATTTTAAAGAACTAAGACAACTGCAGATTGGAATTCTGCATGATACCACACAGTAACCTTTTGGAACACAAATTCCAATTAAAAAAATGTTGGATGGAAACAAACTAGAGCCCAGAATTGAATTCAATTTATTCAGAATTCTATTTGGGTTCACATTCTGAGCTATAAATAAGAAATTACATTATAAAATGGTACTGAAAACAATCTTTGGGTATATGATTGCAGTTTTTCTGGCACAACTGTTTCAAAGGGCAACTAAGGAAATTACAGATTCGAATTTTTGCATGGTAATAGTTGACCTTTAGAAATAGCCCAAATTCCAATTCAAGTGTTAGACGGATACAAATTGGAGAACTTAACAACGCCAACCACGACATGGAACGATTTGTCCAGAATTCCACTCAAGGGCCTAGAGGACAAAAGAAAAGTCTTTTCAGAATGAAAAAAAACGGTCCATTATCCTTGGCTATAATGGACAGCACGCACGTCAGAGCCTCTTATGGGCGTGATCATGCAGCATGTTGTAACTAATTGTTATTACATATCGAAGATTACAGAGGAAACGTTGATTGACACACACACACAACTGTAAAAACGCCACAAGTTTCCGGTTGAGAAATCTAGAGTAGAGTTAAGTTGTTTCACGAATTTAGATTAGAAATAACAGCTGAAATGTCAGCCACAGTTTTCAATGGAAGACGGTATTTTTGTTCGTGGCTTCATCTTCCAAAACCAACACTCTAGATTGGACTGGATAAATCACTTACGGCAGGGGTTCCCAAACTTATCTTAGTCGTGGCACCCTTAAGAGAATTAGAATTTTCTCACGGCACCCTCATCATGTAATATCTATCTGTGATACATTATTATATATATTTCATATCTGTACGACTTTGAAGAAGAAATTAGAGAAGTAAATGGTAAGAACAAAGACATAATTAATGCAACTCGTATTTAAAATTCACACAAATACTTTAATTGTACTTAATAGGAAAACATAGCCTGTAGGTGAAAATTAATTTAAATAAAACAAATAAAATTACCCTCAATATGCTCTTGGAGGTATATATGTGTGTTTAGTGCGATGGGTGAGTCTGCGGCTCGCTCCACAATTGTTCGAATCGTGGAATTAAGATGCAGCTACTCGCGATATGCTAGTGATACAGCTACTCGCATTTCTTTTACATCAATTTTCGAACGATATTTGCTCCTTACAACATCAGAAGCGGCTCAATCCCATGATAGTACTTTACGCAAGTCCAACTTGATTGGCTAGTTTCACGGGCTTGGCTTCACTTGGATATCTCGCCAATTTGATTGTTGCAGTAACCATTTGATTTTGAATATGCGCGTCGTTTCGTAGAAATACAATACATACACTAGCGCCTCAGCGTACAGCGTAAGTGTCCGACAAGTTGACTCTGATTTGCTCCTCATATATATGTTGTTAGTAATATTTCTTGCAAACTTATATTAAAGGGTACTTATACTTTAAAGAGCTTATTTTCGTGAAGCAACGATGGCCTAATGGCTAAAGTCACCCACCTTTAGATTAGCGTCGGCAGCGGAGGATGACAACCCGCGTTCGAACCCAGCTGTCGGAAAAATTTTTAGATCCTCCAAATTATTTTTAAAAAATTCCAATTTAATTCCTTTTCATTCTATTTTACTTTTCCTAATTTTTAATACCCTTTTCATATTTTTCCAAGCTTCCGTTGATTTTACATAAATAATCTAAGAACCACTCCTGAACTCACTACCAGCTGATATTTTCCCGCCCCTCTGCCGTCCCCTTTGCTTTAGGATGTTGGTGTCGTATCCACCGCTGGCTTAGGACCATTCTGATGTAACAAAAAGCATACATAAAACACTAACTTATATAATTATTAACTTATATAATAAAAGGATACAATTTTCGGCTCCCACCTCTACCCACCCATAGCCATGGATCTGAAAAGAAAAGAAGAAACAGAAAGGAAGAGATAAATCGCCAACACCTATAAACCTTATTGACATACGTATCTAGGTCATGTGATCCGATTAGCCAATCAAGTTGGACTTGCGTAAAGTACTATCATGGGATTGAGGCGCCTGTTACAACATCAACTGCTTCATGGGCGCTTCGCGGCACCTCTAGTCTCTCCTCTCTACTTGGCACCCCAGGGTACCGCGGCACAGACTTTGGGAACGTCTGACTTACGGAGTGCCTGCTACCCAAGCAGTTTATCAACACACACTCATAAGACATTTCTGGGCAATAACAGTGATTTATTTATAAAATAAAAGTATAATGCATAAGTATGCATGCTGAGAACACGACTTATTTTGAGCTCAACGAAATATTTATACTGGGGAGAAGGTGACATTAAAAAATTCCACCACCATTTTGAAGCCAGTATCAAAGTAGTAATTCCATGTAAAAGCCGATTGTTCTGCAGATATTTCTAAATTATGGTAAAAGAAAAGCAACGTGAGTTCCGACAGTAAAATTCTTTTTAAAACTATCTATGTATAAAATATACACTGAAAACATTTATTTAAAAAAAAAAATTTTAAGACATTCTAATTTTATTTTCTAACAGTATGATGAAAACTATATTGCGTTCGTACATTTTTTGGAAAAGCGAACAAGTTTTAATTTAGTTCGAGTTCAGTTCTATTTTTCAGTAAGTAAGTTCTCAAAGTAAATTTGAAAATTAAAACAACAAAACAAATCAAATCAAAACAAATCAAAATAGTTACCACTATTTTGAAGCCAGTATCAAAGTAGTAATTCCATGTAAAAGCCGATTGTTCTGCAGATATTTCTAAATTATGGTAAAAGAAAAGCAACGTGAGTTCCGACAGTAAAATTCTTTTTAAAACTATCTATGTATAAAATATACACTGAAAACATTTATTTAAAAAAAAAAAAAAATTTAAGACATTCTAATTTTATTTTCTAACAGTATGATGAAAACTATATTGCGTTCGTACATTTTTTGGAAAAGCGAACAAGTTTGTTTTAATTTAGTTCGAGTTCAGTTCTATTTTTCAGTAAGTAAGTTCTCAAAGTAAATTTGAAAATTAAAACAAAAAAATGTCTTTCCAGAATTAAAATACAAATTTCCAGGAAAGTACAGTTTTCTGGGATTCTCAAGTAAATTCAAGTTTTCCTAGGGCCCTTGTAAAAATTAATTTATCAGGTTTACAAATCTTTGAGGAAGGATTCTGGAATTTCTATATAATTTCCCAAAACAAGACCATTCTAGATGAACAGGACTGTAACAGACAGGCTCTATATCAAAAATTTAGTATGTTCTTACTCAAATAGGGATCGATTAAAGTATATTCAACTAGTTACCACTGTCCCAGCCTAAGCCGTTCGGTGTATCACCGCGTAATTTTGAACCACAGTCAGATGACGAGACATCCGAGCTGGCACCCCCACTCTCCAAACTTCCACACCAACCCAACGTGAGGACTTTCGGCCACGACAGATTTAAGTTGCCTCTACACCATACGCTTACAAACATCATGTTAATTCACAGATCTCCATGCTATCCAGCTAAACTATCACTGCTGATTCATTTCTGCGAATTAGCAAGTACCACACCTTGCAGAATAAGTGGAAGATGGAAATCCCTTTTTCACAGCTGCGCTAATTCACTTTATGATTCTTGGACACAAGCAACAACGTTCACTAAAGAACAAGTTGCCAAAAAGTAAGAGATTTCGACAAAAACACTGAATCCAAAAGAAAGATTTCCCACGCACACTCTTCAAAAGACGGAAGCCGCAATTTCCAAAGATCTTCTTTTCCAGGGCCGTAAAACAATTCCGGTGCGTTGTCAGGCGGTCAACAAACCCACCAAAACGTGACCGACGAAGTTAAAAGAATTACAGTTAAAAGAGATATAATTGAAACATGCAAAAAACCGAAACAAGAAAGAACGAAGCTTCCCGAACCATGTCGCCATTTTCAAACAGAAGCAGCTGTCGCAGAACGAGATACTCATAAAAAAAAAAAGAACTACCACCGCAGAAATGTGTGAAGGCTTCCTACCGACGATGAAAGAAAAATAATTTTTAAAGCAGCGTCAAGATAATATATTTGGGAGCAAGGGAGGAAAAAAAATGGTGGGGAAATAAACCGTTCATTTCCTCCCACCAAAATGAGCGATGTCGTTTCCGCGGAGGCGTACTACACAAAGCTGTTCGAATCCACCTTATCTGCATACCTCTATTTATTCCGGTCACTGTGGCAGGCTTTCATTTTAGAGGGTGTAATAAAAGACGAAGGGTGGAACGTCGTATACCCCCTTCCGTCATTTAGCTCGCAGCGGTCGAAGCTCTAAGGGGAGCATTATGCAAAATTATTCTGCATACATAAGGCGGAGTGAGACTTACAGAGGCAATTACGAATTTCAATTTTGTTTCAGGGACGTATGGGGGAATATCCTTCCCCTATCCAATTAACAGGGGGTATGCCCGAAAACCTTAGGATTCCTCACATTTGCTTGACAGTCACGTTGTGGATAATGACTGAGAATGAGGAATTTAAAATGCGTCGATAAATAGTCTTCAAAAAATGGGGTAAATGTATTTTTTTTAATGGACCGCTACGATGATGGCTGTGGTATTTTTAAATTTAGAATGCATTTTTGACTTCGCAAATAGCACATGCTGGTGGAAAACTATTTTGTGTGTAAATATAATGGCATGAGAACATGCTCAGTGTCCTCAAAATTACATACGGATTAGGTCAATTGAGCTTATACCTCTTGTCACTGTAACCCAAAGGAACTAATTAGTTCACGTAAGCAGTGTGTTCCAGATGAAATTGAACCGAAGAAAATGTAAAAAAACACTGCTTGTATAAAAATACTTGAATAGCATAAAAATCCAAGGTTCCTCTCCCTCAACACACACAAATTGTTTGGTAAGAAAATTTCTGATAAAATGATATTTGTCTGGTATTTAATACAAAATGATAAAAGATGAAAAAAGTGATGAAAGAAATGATATTTGTCTGGTATTTATACAAAATGATAAGAGATGAAAAAAGTTCGATTGAAAATGTTTGATCCAGTTTTGTGTTTAAATGGGTCAGATTGTATAAGCCTTATAGAATCTGAGCCTGATACCTTATACTATAAGGTATCATTTGAGTCAATCTCAAATATAACTAGAAAAAAGAAAACAAAAACCGATTTTGGCTTAAAAATGAACTTCCATATTAATAGAATTCAGGCTTGCGCAAATCATGTTACCAACATAATCCAAATACAGAAAATACAAAGCAGGCACTCTACAGAGGAAAAACGTTTCTTTTGGCAAAAAAAAAATATACTCTTCTAGACCATACATAATTAGAATGCGGATAGAAAAACTGAAATTATTTGTGCTTTTGATAAATAAATATGTGCATATCTTTTGATGTTACTAGTTACACATACAGGCATCCTGAAAATCACGCAATTTTTTAAAAAGTACGCCGAACAAACCAACCTCTTTAAAATAATATATACTTAATATCGTTATAGGTTTGGGTCTTTATTTTTTTCATCGTATATCATATACGTAGGGATGCAGTTTTCAAAAGAATCCTATTTATGAAACACGCATTGCTTTTCCATCCTAATTCAGAAACACCTGCAGAACAGGCTAGGTATACACCTAAATATTCTATATAAAGGCCGCTAAGACAAAAATATCCTATTAATGGATTCTTGACCACCAAAAAAATTAGAGGTGTTCCTTTTTTCGAACTGGACGATCCTATTGATTAAAACGAATACTATTGATGAGCTATTCTAACTATTAAAAAAAGCAACTGGAAATTTCCTGCTTTGATTTAAAACATCAAATTTCCAACAGCTGCTTCATTTTTAATTTTGGTATTTCACCAAAAGAGTTGTCAACAGATGCTGCGCTATTTTTCACAAAAAAGGTTGTTGCAACGATATTGTTCGAAACGAGCATTCTCCATGTTCAAGAACCTCATGGTAAAAGATGGATGGGAGTAGGGTGCCTACAAGATGGGGGGGGGGGTGAAAGAAAAAAGTCGGAACAAGAGAATCTTCAACGTCCCGCCCCCTGCCGTTAATACCCCAACAATGCGGAGACAAAGCAAGACGGAAATAGATTCCCGCGAAGTTTGAGGAATCGGATGGAATACAGAGGAGAAACAAATCAGTGGATCAAAAGCGGAAGACGTGCCAAGAATATTTGGCAGGCAGCAGGAATGGAGTAGTAGCAACAATACTATACGCTGCTTTCTTTTTCTTGGGGAAGAGAAAGTTCCGTTACAATGTGCCAAGTGATTTTGTCACATGCGACTTTGATGTGTTTGGGTATACAAAATTCCATAACTTTTAGAAAGCTTACACGTCGCTTTTTCAAGAGTCCTTTTTCTTCATATACTTGATTGGACCTTGTATAAAAAAACTAGCTGAATACCCGGCGTTGTTCGGTTTAAAATATGACACAAACTCTGTAGAACATGTTTCCTACCGCGACAGCTCCATGACCGCGACATTTCCCTGTGTTAACTCAAATACACAAACTCTGTAGAACATGTGTCCTACCGCGACAGCTCCATTACCGCGACACTTCCCTGTGAACTCAAATACACAAACTCTGTAGAACATGTTTCCTACCGCGACAGCTCCATGACCGCGACATTTCCCTGTGTTAACTCAAGTACACAAACTCTGTAGAACATGTTTCCTACCGCGACAGCTCCATGACCGCGACATTTCCCTGTGTTAACTCAAATACACAAACTCTGTAGAACATGTTTCCTACCGCGACAGCTCCATGACCGCGACATTTCCCTGTGTTAACTCAAATACACAAACTCTGTAGAACATGTTTCCTACCGCGACACTTCCCTGTGAACTCAAATACACAAACTCTGTAGAACATGTTTCCTACCGCGACAGCTCCATGACCGCGACATTTCCCTGTGTTAACTCAAGTACACAAACTCTGTAGAACATGTTTCCTACCGCGACAGCTCCATGACCGCGACATTTCCCTGTGTTAACTCAAATACACAAACTCTGTAGAACATGTTTCCTACCGCGACAGCTCCATGACCGCGACATTTCCCTGTGTTAACTCAAATACACAAACTCTGTAGAACATGTTTCCTACCGCGACAGCTCCATTACCGCGACACTTCCCTGTGAACTCAAATACACAAACTCTGTAGAACATGTTTCCTACCGCGACAGCTCCATGACCGCGACATTTCCCTGTGTTAACTCAAATACACAAACTCTGTAGAACATGTGTCCTACCGCGACAGCTCCATTACCGCGACACTTCCCTGTGAACTCAAATACACAAACTCTGTAGAACATGTTTCCTACCGCGACAGCTCCATGACCGCGACATTTCCCTGTGTTAACTCAAATACACAAACTCTGTAGAACATGTTTCCTACCGCGACAGCTCCATGACCGCGACATTTCCCTGTGTTAACTCAAATACACAAACTCTGTAGAACATGTTTCCTACCGCGACAGCTCCATGACCGCGACATTTCCCTGTGTTAACTCAAATACACAAACTCTGTAGAACATGTTTCCTACCGCGACAGCTCCATTACCGCGACACTTCCCTGTGAACTCAAATACACAAACTCTGTAGAACATGTTTCCTACCGCGACAGCTCCATGACCGCGACATTTCCCTGTGTTAACTCAAATACACAAACTCTGTAGAACATGTGTCCTACCGCGACAGCTCCATTACCGCGACACTTCCCTGTGAACTCAAATACACAAACTCTGTAGAACATGTTTCCTACCGCGACAGCTCCATGACCGCGACATTTCCCTGTGTTAACTCAAATACACAAACTCTGTAGAACATGTTTCCTACCGCGACAGCTCCATGACCGCGACATTTCCCTGTGTTAACTCAAATACACAAACTCTGTAGAACATGTGTCCTACCGCGACAGCTCCATTACCGCGACACTTCCCTGTGAACTCAAATACACAAACTCTGTAGAACATGTTTCCTACCGCGACAGCTCCATGACCGCGACATTTCCCTGTGTTAACTCAAATACACAAACTCTGTAGAACATGTGTCCTACCGCGACAGCTCCATTACCGCGACACTTCCCTGTGAACTCAAATACACAAACTCTGTAGAACATGTTTCCTACCGCGACAGCTCCATGACCGCGACATTTCCCTGTGTTAACTCAAATACACAAACTCTGTAGAACATGTTTCCTACCGCGACAGCTCCATGACCGCGACATTTCCCTGTGTTAACTCAAATACACAAACTCTGTAGAACATGTTTCCTACCGCGACAGCTCCATAACCGCGACATTTCCCTGTGTTAACTCCTTCACAAACCCTGTAGAATGTGTTTCCTTATCCATGTTCATCTATTGCAGAAAAACAAACTTTAAATTTTAAAATTAGGGCTTCGAAGGGCACTTTTAGGACTACCTGTGTGCCAATTTTCATGGCTACAGATTGGTCTAGAAGACAGGAACGAAATAGCCTATGTTTTCCGCAGTGTTCTAAAATATAAGTCTACCAAATTTGGTGTGGATTGTCATGTGACCGGATTTTTGCACTAAGGATTGATCCTGGACAGTTTTCAATAGCCAGCTTTGTTGCTTCACAGCGACATTAATTAACTACCTACCTAACTAACCTGGTCGAATAATGTCAAAATCTGATGACGTGATTGTCCCCTCATTCTACATATTCTATAAATGATGTCATTTAATTATTTAATACAAATGCTTCATTTAGAAGATATTCCGAAAACAAAATGGTATCCTTACATAAAAAAAAAAACACCCCGTAGTATCAGAGACATATTCTCTGTCATGGATAACGAAACAATCGCTGAAAGCATTTGTTGGATAGCATTGGGAAAGTTGGACATCTCCGGTGTTGGAGGTCGAGGAAAACCAGAACCACCCATGACGTCCCTATCCAATATTAAACTCACCCTGCTTGTTGAACATAACACACTTATCAGCCTCCCCCCTTCGTAATCGTGATGGAATCTCTTGAAAGGGAAACCCTCCCCCAGCCAAAGCAAAGCGGGAGTCCCTCATTGCACTCAAGGGTCTGCATCAACGAGCAGAAGCACAGTTTCCGCAGAACCACCATACAAACTGGCAACAGTGTTACCGATCTTCAAACGCGATATTATTGGGCTCCGGTAGCGCCAGGTAAAAGCGGAAACAGAGAAACCCCCTACTTCCTGTCACCCCTTCTATCCCTTCCTCCCGAAACCGAATTGGGGAAACTGGAGATGAAATTCCAGCAAATCTAATCGAGAGGCTGTAGTAAAAGAAATCGGCACCTATATAGGTGTGAAAAGCAAGTTCTATCCAGACAACAGAAATTCTAGAACATTGCATTGAATAATTTCCTTATCGGAACCGAATTTATATTTTATAAAGGAATATACTAACACATGATGTGTGTGTGTGGATTTTGAATTTCCACAGTATAACTTAAAAGACAAAAGAAAACTTCAAATAAATTCAACTAAAAAAACGCAAGAAAATAAAAAGTACTGAAATTTCAGTTTTAGATTTAAAACAGTCGTTTCCATGACTGGATTCAGATTCGTACAGTTGGAATTCAATGGAATTCTAAGTTAACGTACTTTTTATCAGTGTCTTTTTATAAACAGACGAGGTTAAATAGTTAGAACTATATAACCAATATAAAAAAAAACTATAACAATACGTTTACAAAAACTAATGTGACTTTTTTTCCACAATGACTTGCCAATTGAACTTGTTTTTCATCATGGCACTTAAAAGGCGGAATTGTGAACCATCTGGCGTTACCATGGTGATTTATTTGGACAATAGAGAGCACAACACGACCGCGTGGTATTGTTTTAAAGTTCACGACGAAGGTCTATTCAAGTATACGAAGAACACTTCTCTTGAAAAATCGTACCCAACGCTCCAAACTTACAGCTCAATCAGAACTGAGCCTATGCTTTCGTAAGTTCAAGTGTTTACCAATATTTTAACTTGTCTAACGCAAGGTCCAACTAATCAATCATTTATTCTTCTAATCCGCGCGTACTAGAATCCATCACTAAATTAAATAGCAACCTGTCCTAAATTGAAGACAACGACACAGAACAAAAAGGACTCCAAAAGTGCAAAGGCCCGGTGCACACATCCGGTTTTTCAACGTGCGGCGACGCTGCCGCAACGCAAGTGCGGTCTGAGATACATTAGATTCAATGAAGTAATGCCTCCAACGCCGCTGCGGCGACGCACGTCCAACTTGCGTGTAATTTGTATCGCTGTTCCCCACGGTGCCGCTGCTTGTTTTCGTAAATAAATGTTCATAAAGTACCTTGTTTTCATAAATAAATGGAATATAAATAATAATAAATAAATGGTTGTATTTTACAACGCCTATTTTGTTTCAAAATATACTTTTCTTACACCAAGTAAGCGAAATAAACAGGTTTTCTTCGATAGAATATTTATCGCAAATGGCGCGGAATGTGTTCATGCGTCATTTCACGTGTGTGTGTGTGCATAGTTGGGCTTCGGTGCCGCAGCGGCGCCGCACGTTGAAAAACCGGATGTGCGCACCGGGCGTAAGTCATCTAGTCTCCAGTCATTAATTTGCGTCGATATACATCCACTTAAACAAAGTATGTTCTCAAATCGTAACCAAGTAAAGCATACAGAGATGAGTTATTTTAAGCGCTATTAGGGCCTATTTTCTATTCCTTAAGATAAACATATTCTTGCAAAAGTTGAAGGGACTACGTAAATCTCAAAAGATAACATCCACAATCCACCAATAAGCTTATAGAAATAATCCATTCTCAGCTCTAAAAAAAGAATAAACGTGGCGAAATCTATTCTGTTGCTATGAAATGAAACTTAAAGCAACTCTCGCAATTTTGTCCAAAAAAAAATAATTACAAGGCGACAGCTGGAGCGAAACAATCTCATTCCATAATGAATGATACATGAAAGAAGTGCATCAACAATTGTCTCAACAGCGCGAATTTCCACAATCCAGATGACATTCGCTAATTGAACTTACGACTGCTAATGAGAAAAATTCGGAATGGTAACCAGAAAAGCGTAAAAAAAATAACTTCCATAAATGTCATCAAAAAGAGCTTGCAGAGATGACGCAATCTTCTTTTCTTGTAACTTACCCTTTAAAGGTTTGTGCCATATCCATCATGCTTTGTTGTTTTAACCGTAGAGCTTGACAGGTGAGGGAAGGATTTGAAAGGTCTCGGTTGTTCTTAAGAAGGTCCAAATAGCGCCATGGAAGCTCATAAATAACCATATATCATGAAATGCGTTAATTTTAAACTATCTTGCGAATGTCAGCGAAATGTTGAAAAATATTACTGTGCGTGGGTGAGTTTCATTTAATTAAATGGAAATTGTATGACAGACAATGGGTAATTCGGTGCTTTCACTTAACTCTGCCAAAACATTTCAAAACAATGAATAAAGGACGCATAGGGAGAAAAGGACCTTCATATTTCCTCATATTTGGGTCTGGAAAATGTAGAGGCGAAGAGAGAACTAGAGTTTGGAGGATCTGGGACAAATGAGGTTCATAAGTAATTTACGTATTTAAAATGAAGACAAGTGGGATAAATGTTATGAAAGCTTCGTTTGAGACAGTGAAATAACATTAAGCAAACATTCAAATCTTGAATCCCGAAATTAATCTTTTATTTTCCTATCAGTGAAGGTTGATGCGATATGTAGTTGCTATGGTTACGTCATATGGTTTTGTCAGTGAGAAAAACGTGTCTTACTGTATGAAACCTCGAAAATTCGGCACTTTTTCTGAGGTTTTTTTTCATTATTAAGGGGTCCGGGACACATTGAAAAAAAAATTTTATTAATTAATTTAGAAGTTTGAATTTTTTTTTGTACTGATTACCCATCTAACTAATAAGCAAAAACACAAAACAAAATTTTATCAAAAGTTTTTTACAAATTTTAAATTAAAATTTTTTGAAAAAAAGGGGGGTCATTTTAAATTGCTAAAACTCAAAATATTCGTGATCAATTTTCAAAATTCTTGCAGTAAATTATTCACAGATTTATAAACTTTAATTTTGATTCAGCAATTTAAAAAATATTAATTTAATAAAAAATAAAAAAAATGCATTTGAAAGAAAAAATTTGAAAACTTTAAGTTACTTTTTTTTTAAAAAGTCATATTTTTAAAAGTAAATATTTGTTTCAAATTTGCTGAATCAAAATTAAAGTATAATGTTTGAAAAAGATATATATTCCAAATTTCAACCCTTAAACTTTATTAGTTTTCGACTTATAGCAATTTGAATACAGGAAATCTTGAAAAAATGTATCATGGAGAAAAAAACATTTAAAGTTTTAAAGACAGATGTTGTTGCTATGACAACAACTGTCAAGAGAGTTAGATTTTCAAAACAACGCACCACAAAAATTATTATATCTCTAGTTCTAATTAAGATAGAAACATGATTTAGATTACATTTTAAGCAGAACACAGAGAATTTCTTAAAATAATAAAAATAAATTCGAAAATTTGACGATTTTTGTGTCCCGGACCCCCTTAACAGATTTGAAGATTGTACATAAGCAGTTTTAAACAACGGTGAAGCAAATGGAAATAATAACCATCAGTCTGATGAGGATGCAGATCAATAGAAGACTGTTGGTTGGATGGGATTTGTGCTGTTAGAGCCATATTCGGCCATGCTCCGCCATACACAAAACAGACAAAATCAAGTAATGAACATACGCAAGGAAAGTTTTACTAACATTGAAAATAGAAATAAACCCTGGGAAGAATCGAACCTGTGCCGTCTACAGCTCACAATTGCTCTATCGGCACAGCAAAAATTTTTGCCTCAAGTAAAACATTTAGTAATCAACAAATTTTCGCACAAGAAAAACAGATGGAATACATTCAGCCAGCCATGAAGGCCAACACGAGGTCATTTGAGGCACAGACAGGTTAAACGTGCACCAGCCTACACATCCACTGCGATCTTGGGTCAGATCGTTTCAATCTCGAAGCCCCCAGTTACTAATTCGCGACTTTTAACCTTTACGCTGCGGTGCTTAGATTGTTTCAATCGTCTCACAGATCGGTTCTTTCGCCTTCATGTCCGACTCCCCTTACCCAATTTGAGTAATGGAGCCTTGAGTGACATCCATACGATTCCGACTGACGCTTTCGTTTCATAGTATTGTGTGGCGTATCGTTTGGCGTGAGATAGATATCCCCGGAGAGACCTTCTGCCTTAACCCAAAGCGTTCAAACCTCACGGTCGACAAGATAGGGTACCGAACAAAAGGAGGGATCCTCCAGAAGGTCAGTCGCTGACAGCTCGTAAATGGCGATCGATGCCAGCGGTCACTTAAAAGTGGGATAACATCCACAGTACACAGATCTATACCATGCCGCTGGTGTAAACGAAATTTTAGTGCAACACTTGTCTATCTGCCGCAGCGAAAAACTTAACAACTGAGCTACCACCTATTGTTTTATAACGAACACCTCCGATTGTTTTCTAACACAAAAGTGTTCTATGTGCGTTCCATAACACCTATTTCGTAAGATTAAAGCCCCCGTTCACATGAGGCGTTTCAACGCGTGTACGGCGAGGGTCCCGCCGTTGAATTATGTTTATTTATTCCTCGAATTCAAATATCTATCTTTGCGACCTTGAAGAGCGGGACCCTGATAGCCTCGCCAAACGCGCGTTTTACGCGCCTCGTGTGAACGGGGCCTAAAATCAAGTAATCAATATTTCTTAGGGGCTCCTTCTTTGACTGCGCAACTGTTATCTTTCCATGGAAACTGCAGCTTGGTTGGAAGAAACACTTTGATAGGTTACTTGCCACTAATTTCTCGAGCGCGTAATCAATTATTAATAACGGTGCGTTGTTCCAAGCTGTAAAAGCGTTAAACGGTTCCAGCGGGCAAGAAGTAAACCGAATCAATTAATAACTGACCCAATCAGCAACACGGACAAAGACGCGAGGCATCTTACAGAGCATTCCAGTGAAGTTCGCAAATTGAACCATGTGCCAATGTTATTACCGGAATGATTTATCGCTCATGCAGTCGTTTGTATCAGAAGCTGAATACATGCCGGGGCCAGGGAGGCACGAGTATCGATCTCGGGGAGAGTTATAATCGATATGAGCATCGTTTCAATCGATGCTTATATCAAGCATGGAAAGTTATAAAAGCTAAACACACGCAGACGAATCGATATTGATTTGTGGATCGGAGAGAGGAGGTAGATTGGGTATGGCGGGAAGAAGAAGGGGGGGAGGTTCGTCCACGCGAACGAACTCCGGAGTTGTTCGAACTATAAATTCCACGTCGCAGCAGACATTCCATGGCTCTGTGAGAATGTGTACGCTTTTGTTCGAGTATCAAAATAAATGTCATTTAGGGCCACGTTTGCAAAATATTTGTTTCGTAAATCTGTCACAATCGAGAACAATACCTCAAATCGCGTTTCTCAAAACGAGGCGAACTCTGAGAAGGGATTCCAAAGTGGCACCACGACGAGTACACGCAGATATACTCAACTGTGGCGGTTAATACACTGGGGCGCGTCGAGCGTATTTCTTAAGCCACGTTTACACCGGATTTGCACAACTTCTCTCCAAACATCGAAGCTATTCTGAGAAACGGCATCAACTGAATCGCCAAAATCTCGAGTCGGGGTGGCGATTTGGAGAGTTCGCGGAGTCAAATTTGTTTTCCACCAGGAGTCGGTAAAGATCAATGGGTTGAAACTTTGGGGGAGATTTCTCCGAGACGACTGCTTGACAATAACCGCTGTCATCTGCCCTTCGGCCCCCTGTGGTCGCTCACCCCGTCTTTTCTTTGCTCTCTGTGATATTCTGCCCTCATCGCTTGCCTTGACCACATCTCCCGCCACCTCCAAGTACATCCGGGGTGCCCGTTGTTTCGATGAAATTACACAGACTGCTGCTGCAAGCAAAATATCCTACACACTCGACATCTTGATGAAACAACAAATGCAACTTTTTTTTCACACGTTCTACGCTGCATGTAAAGTACTAAAACCTAAATTCCTCCAACATGGAGTGTATTGTAAGTGAGTTATAACCGCAACATAAATGCAACTTTCTGCATAAAAAGCTTAAAATTAATTCATATGAAATTACTATTTCATTTTTTGCCCTCTGAATCAACCTTTCGATCACGTGT
Organism: Metellina segmentata; assembly: GCA_947359465.1. NCBI lineage: Eukaryota > Metazoa > Arthropoda > Arachnida > Araneae > Tetragnathidae > Metellina > Metellina segmentata. The sequence goes on from OX375882.1 coordinate 27,914,899, forward strand.
GTGCGATCTTGCGAACGTCGAAGTACTGCGGATCAAACAAGAAGTTCGTGAAAAGAAGGTGTTCGTCCTAACAGAGACAAAAGTGAAATAAATGGCAAGAAGTACTTTAACACATTGGTTGGCACTCTTTTGACGGTTTTTGCTGCACTTTCCCGAAATGATCCCAGCAAATCTAAATTTGCTGTGTGTGTGTGTGTGTGTGTGTGTGTGTATTACAGAATATATATATACAGTAACCTAAAATCAGAATTCAAATGAAAACTTTGAGCAAATTTTGAGTCGAAATGTGAGCGCTGCTTTGGAAATGAAATACCCAGCATGCTGTTTGTGTGTACATTTCCATAAAGCACTCTTGAGTCACCCACACTTTTTCATTCAGTTTGTTGTCGAAAGTTAAAGTGCAAGCGTCTTGTTGAACTATAATTGTTGGCCCTGAAAAGGACCGTTTTTTAAATGGCCCTGAAATGATCCTCCGCTTTCTTTGATTTGTAATTTAAAAAAAACTGCACCAGCTCGACTAAAGTTCTTTTTTTTTTTTTTTTTTCAATAAAATTTCATCCGATAACGGTATACATTCAATTGAGGCGACTCCGTGGTAAACAAAGAATCGTACAATGTTGCCAAAACGAGATAACAAATATCGTCTTTTTTGCGTGCCACGTTAGAGAATTATATATTCTGGATTGCTCAGCTCTCCCTTATCCCAGAATCTCCTCCGTAAGGCAGACTATGAAGTTGAAAGCCGCACAGGTGAAACAGTGTCCGACTACGGCGTCCAATCCAATACCGTAATGAGACGACATATCGCGTCTTTAACAAAATGGGCTCGATCTTGGTGGAATTGATACTTCGTCGAAATCATTTGGAGGGTTGACTAACTATTTTTCATGAAATTCCAAAACATTTGTGATGAGAGGTAGCCTGGTGATGAGGACTGGTCACTTTTCGGATGAACAAAGTGTCAGTTAGATTGCGGTAAATTACTGTAGATTGGGCTTTTCGTTGCACACATAGAGAGCAAACAACATGGCGAAAACCGCAGGAAAATTTCAACATTTATCAATAAAATATCGATTGATAATAAAAAACAGCAAAGAATGCGGATCAACTCTTTTTTACACTCCTCGGATTATTCGTGGTTCAAAAATACGTGGTGTTGCTCTGGTACGATGTTAATTAAAATTACCTTACCTCCGATTTTATTCCAAATTAATTTTTATCCTATTCCATATCACGGCTACCGTTCGACGTGCCTAATTAGAAATATGTTACTTAATATCATTTAGTTTGAGCGTGTTTTGATAAATACAATATCAATATCAAGTACAATATGTGTAATACCCCCACTTGTACGTGCACAATAAAAATAAAATTTATGGAGCGCTTTTACGCACTCACAGTATACTTCGCTGGAAAAACTCATTAAAAGGCACCGAGTTGGTATTTTTCATAGAACTACATCGAATGGCACGATATAGGTCAAGGAGACCTTAAGGTCCCATGCGGCTTTCTAGGCCTTTAGACTGAATCCAAATTTTACAGAAAATAATAAGTTTTTTAATATACTAGGGGGTTTTGCCCCCTGTTCGCCTCCGCTCGCCAACCACCAGAAATTTCGATCTAAAAGTTCCGAAATTTGTATGACCAACTTTTAATTGCATTGACTTTATTTATTAACCAATTTCAAAAATAATTGTACCATAAGAAAGAGTACATTAGAAAGTTTTTGTTGATGATTTCAAATTTAAAAACTTGTAATAATAAGATATAGATATGGCAGTTTTAAAAAACAGTAACAAAAATGTCCCGATTTTTCCCGAATTAAAAAAAAATATTATCAGGAAACAAATTGAAATTTCAAAAAAAACTTGGGGTCCTGCAAAAATTCACATTTAGCGGTACTCTAAAAAAATCACGGCTGAAAACTGAAATTTTTTTCCTTTTTTTGTACACTCGCATTAGAAATTTCGCTCAACTTTTTTTTAATAAGGAGAAATTTTTGTGTGTTCGTCTTTGGCATTTTTACTTTGCTTTTATAATTGAACGTAGTTTAAATATCAAAGAATAAAATAAGTTTCGACGAAATAATTCTACCAGTTTGACCGGCACAATTAGGAAATTAGCATAAGGGCTGATGGCTGTCGCGTTCGCGATTTAGTTTTAATAAGACTAAAATGTCTGATTACTTCCCCTGCCTGACTGGCGACATTACAAACGGAGCAGTTTGGTAAGAGCTTGAAGGGGTCGGGTACACCAGCCTGTTATCAGACAAGGTCACGATTTCACAAGGTCATAAATGACAAATACCCATCCAAAAGATCAATTGAAACTGCGAACCTCCTGCTGCTTTTCAAAACATTTAAATGCTTTCCAACAAAAACGAACAAAGTTATTAGATTAGTCAAATTTAAAATTTACGAACATGTTTAATATTTTGAAATTATTTAGTGCATCGAAGTTATATTTTTACAAAATAATGTGCATTTTTAAGGATGTTTAATTGAGGTTTCTTGAATGCAGACTTGTTCGAACGCCTTCTAACGTGAAAAGGCTCCTCAACTTTAGTGTGACCGCGATATAATTATGACCGATATCAACTCGCAATAATGTCGGTGGAGTGGCAACGGCACTAGTATCGTTTGATAACGCATATGGGACATTTGACAATTGTAAGTGGTAAGAGACGATTGATCAGTTCGTGACAGCGCGCCGAAGTGTTGATAATTATTCTTCTACTATGAGTGGCGAGTTTTCTTTTGCTTTAGTTTTCAATGCTTCTGAACTAAAGGTGATTGAATATTGATTTTTGGGTAGGTAATTAAAGCATAACATAGTGGACTAATCGTGCGAACTGAAAAATTTAAATAAACCCACTATTTCAAAAGTTTGTGTGCTGAATGTTTCTGATGGTGTAGGATTTACGAAAGATGCGTGAATCAAACATTCGAAAATAGAAAGAATTGAAGGTAAGATACTAGAAAACATAGCTTTACAAAAGGACAGTGATATTCCATACCAGAACCCGTTTTCACCATTATTTCAGTTGACAAACAGTGCTATGAAATTGACGAGAAGATTCGAAGTAATTTGGAATGAGCCCTTTTTGGGATTCCGTACAGATAATGAGATTCCATTTGTTGATGTTCCTTTAAGATTCATTTAAAAGTATCAGTAGGTTGTCTTCTCATATCGAAAAATTCTATGGAGACGGACGTGCAGAAGAAACTACACTAAAAGTCTGAAAATATAATATTACTCTAAACTAAAAAAACACCATCAGTTGACGAAGCACGGTTTTAAGAAACGGAAGCTGTTTTAAAAAGAGACTCAGAGGCGTACATGAGGATAGTGACTTATGAGAGCTTAAGTTTAGCTTCATAGAGATGGAAGACTCCTATAAACACGTGTCGAGAGGCAAAAACTGATCGAAGATCGACAAATCAAACTCACAAGCACATGGAAACTGCGTGATCCACAGACGGCGCTCTTAGAATCGATAATAGTCAAGCTGCCAAAAGGCTTGAAGGGTGCTGGAGCACTGAGACTGAGAACTTGCCGAGCAGTAAAGCCCTCTACTAAGTAGTAGTTAAGATGATTAGGGAGTTCGTTCCTGTGAGACTTGTTTAACAAGTTGGGTCTAAGTTATACAATGCCAAAAGGGGGATTAGTAACTACAATACTTGAAGTCAATCTAAGAACCTGAACTGTGTTGACAAAGACCATATCTGAAATGCTTAAAATTTATCAACTAGAGCGTGAATTTTGTATTGGAAATTAGCCACTTCGTACCTGCGGTCTATATACACGGATCTTTCAGGTTTGACCTTCTGAAACCCAACTAAGAGCAAAATGATATGTTATAACCACGGAATCGCATATGACACGTTCCTTGAACAGTCACAAATACAGATTCCTGGTTCCAATGAAGAATTTTGTCTTTGTTGGGTATCATGCCTTACATGTCTACCTTTGGAACGATGAGGTTGAACGAGGGTTTGACAGTCATCTATGGATGCTTCTTGGAATGGAAATGAGTAGAACTAGAGCACATCAAGTAAAGCTTTGGGTTACGTTTAAACTCTGCTCTCTTCTTTTCGTAATTTCACTGACATTTCCTCCCGATTGTCACCCCGACAGGAAGCGAACAACGATTTCCGTTCAAGATTATAGACTCGGGCATCCCGACAAGCGGTTCACGATCGCACTGATGGGGAAATTTGTCTGCCACCTGTTGTGTCGTGAACGAGGCTCATAACGAAAACATTTAGGATAGACATCTGAAACAAAGGATACATACACGGGGGACCTGTGGACCTCCCTCGGTATTTTTAGGGTCACCTTTCTCTGAGGGATAAACATTTAGAAATACACAAATGTGGGAGTAAAATGGAAAAATATAAATTGTCAATACACATCTCAATCAATATGAAGTAAATGGGGTCTTACTAGTCCCCTTGTAATTTATCGTGAACATAAATGGAAAAAAAATTTTAATGGTGATGAGGGAAGGGTGTACTTACCAATCATGAGCAGTGAGACGGTCAGATGCTCCCTGCCCGTTGCTTTTAGGGCGCCTAGCACAGTGCCTACAATGGCACAGCATAGTCCCACGAACGCGATCATCACAATAAACCACCGGATGCTGACGGTCTGAGTAACCATCACGCCGCAGCAGTGCTTGGGCTCGTCCGACTCGGAGGCCGCGGGCGCCCCTCCGCCGAAGCCCCGGCGGCCGCCGCCCCGCTCCCGCGGGTGGAAGGCGCTGCGGAAGGCCCCGCGGCCACCACCCCGGGGCGTCCTACGGGGGGCGGCCGTCGCAGGCGGCGGTGGCGGAGGGGGGTGCGAGGGCGGCGGCAGGCGTCGCCCACCGCCCCCTCGTTCCGGGGGCAGCGTCGAGTAAGGCGGCGGCAGGTGCGAGTTCAGGATGTCCGGCAGCGCGTTGCCGCCGCCCGAGTCCGGAGCCGCCCCGTCCGACGGGAAGGCGTCCGGGGTCAGCTGCGTGTGCGCCGCCGCCGGACGCCGCGCGCTCCGGCCGCTCGGTCGACGCGGGGGAACGCTCTCCCCCGCCGGACTGCTGGTCATGCCGCCGGCCGTCACTTTGCCGGACACATGGCCGGCCGGACGCTTGCAGAGGTCGGTGTCGGAGTAGAAGACGCCGATGCTGTACACCACCTTGGACGACGAAGCGGACGAGCGTGTTCCGGTGGCCTGACCTACTTCCTCCCGACGCGGAAGGAACCGGACGGTGTCGAACGGGCCGCGGACAACATCTCGGGGCAGCGCCGATCCCCAGTGACGACGCTCGAACCACAGGCGGCGCGGGTAAATCCGACGTTGCCCTGCGACGGGCGGCGAAATTCCTAGGGCGTAGCGCCTCTCGAAATGCGACGTCCACTCACAATCACCAACTCCGCGACGATCACAATTAATCCTTTCCTCTGGCCCGCACTCCGAACGGATGTCAACAAAGCAACTGTCCACCAACTCTTCTTCGTCTTCGACGTAAGCGCTGTTGTCAACTCCGTTGTCGATCGGCAACTGAGAGCAACTCAACGTCGCCTGTGACGAGCGCGCTTCCACGTCGCCATTGGTCGGCGACCCCAGCGCCATCTGGATGTCGTCGTCGACGTCAGGTTTTTCGAGTATCTTCATGCTTCAGGTCTGGGAAATCCTAAATAGTGCAGAAAAAAGAAAATAATAAACACATTTTCTTTTCTCGTACTTCTCCCGCATCAATACATCACGTTTAAGCTACTTACATTTTTTAAAAATAGAATCATTTTTCTCCCAGAGAGAAGGAAAAAATAACAATCCTTTAACTGTACTGTTTTTTACTTTCCAAAAACGTCGCATGGAAGAAAATACGACCTATTTTTTAACTGATGTGCGGGCCAGAATCTGTTCTTGCAGTGATTTAATTGCAATCAAAAAGGTTAAGTAAACTCAGATGCGTGAAATTAAGAAAGTCGGACCATTTTCTCTGTAAAATGCGACATATTTTATTATGCACAAAAAAATTCAACCTACTTCGAATATTCTTGTATTTTGTTCCGTTTGTCCATTAGCAAGATATTTTTTATACTTTTCACTTTGATTTATCCTAATTCTCAATGCTGAAAAAATTAAATTTCACATGTAGGGCGATTTTTAGGTACGGTTATTCGATACTATTTTCTAGCTCGACTTCGAGGAAAGATGAGAAATCATAAATGCTGCTTTCTAAAAAGAATATTGAAAAAAAAAAGGGAATTTTCACATAAGTAATTAGGCGGTATCTTTTTGCTCAAAAATGTTTCTGGTGATGTCTGCCAGATAATTACCAACTCAATAAGGGAAATAAAATCCGAAATTTTTTAAAGATAGAATTGCACATCCATATTTTTATTAATTATGGATAATCCATTTTTTAACAAATAGTGATGGTATATAATTACATTTTATTCAATTAAATATGGAACATCAAGAGTATACAAGAGCGGACTGATTTCTAAAATGTATTGCAAAACATTTTTTTAAGCGAGCCATATCTTTCAAATCATTAAAAATATTGTGTAAAACGATCGAAACTTCTCACATATTACGAATGATCGTAATAAATATTATATTTTTAATAAAAATTTCAAGTATTAATTATATTTAAACAAATTGAGATAGGATAAATAGGCCGAAACAAATTTTCTTGTAGTGAGAGATTGTGAAGAAATTTTGTTTTAAAATTTTGAGTTTTCTGAATATACACTTACATTTATTCAACTGTATTACTCTGTACTGTTTATGCTCATTGCTACTTGTACATAGTTTATATTTTATTTTATTTCTTCCAATGTATAAATTGTACAAATTTTGCAATCATTTCCCCCACGGGTCATAAAGATACAAATAACATAGAAAAGTTTATTTACAGGTTCCTTAGTTAACATTAAAGTACAAAATGTAAGTTTATTTAATTAGGTTGTCGGATAACATAATTTACGTCGCACTTGTGCGACACAAGGGGCTAGTGGTAGCGTTTGAGGTAGGTAGATGAATTGACATCGCGCTGTTGCAACACAACGGGCTATTGGCGACAAACCGGGATCAATCTCGATGGGAAAGATTCGAGGACACTTTGCAATTTTAAATCTTGGTAAGATGACGAAGTCAACACCAAGCACCCAGGGAACTAGCGCCACCACAATTGCTAACGCGGTGGGCAAATCCACTAAGCCTCGTAATTTAAAGAAATATATCTTAGTCATTACATATCACGAATTATTCATAAAAAAGTTTCGGTTTCTTGGAATCTAATTTCTGCACTCTTCTTTTTTTATCCTGGAAAAATTAATCAAAATAATTTTTTTAATGAAATATTTGTGTGGAAAGTTTAAATTTAACATTCTAAATGAGTTTACAAACCCACCCCTACTTGATTTAATGCTTTCGTTTGATTAACAATACAAGATGTGTTAACATGAGTTGCAATTATCGTTTCGTCACGTATATTTTGTTAGCTATATTCAACAAGGCTTTAAGCTTATATATGAAAAAATTTTGATGGAACCTATTTATTCTCTTAAACCTTTGGATATATGTCGTGCTCCATCGTTGTGACGTTGAATTGTTTTATTTGCGTTTCTAACAATTAAAACAAAACAAGACATAGGTATAATCGATTACTTAACTTGGAATCCGAGTATTTTCAAACAACGAATAATATTCGAATACATATTCACAAAACGACTAATCAATAGTAAAAATCGGCCAACTGCGATACAAGACGCGTTTCATAAAAATAAATTAGATTATTTATAATGAATACTTTGGGTGTTCGAATACTTGGGGTGAATACTTTGTTATCCGATTACCTTGGTATTCGAGTACTTTTGTATTCGAATACTTTGTATGAGTAATTTGGTACCTCTATACTTAGGATGAATACTATTGTATTCGAATTTGAGATAGCATCGAGTATAACGAATACTTTTGAGTAGGTATCGAGTGCAAGAGTACTTTTGTATTCAAATAATCTTATCTACTTCTCTGATTACACCATGTATTGGCTAAGAAAATTCCGAAATTACAAACAATGTGATGGACTATTTGTTTCTGGTCTTATATTGAGCGAATAAATGTGTTCATTTCCCAACAAATCGCAATCACTGTAATCGCTTTCGGAACCGAACGAAAATTTTAGAACCATAATCCACGTTAAAAACCTTCTAATAAGTTTTTGCACCTTTCAAAAATTGACTGACCCAAGGTCGACTACCTTCACGTTTGAGCCTAGCTACGTTACCTAATTTATGGAATAAACTCATCCAAAACCACGCGACTCAGATACCAACTAGTGATGCGACATCGGCAGCAAAACATCGATCTTTTGAAACATCGAAGTTAAAAATTAAAACATCGATGTTGATAATACATTGCCCCAAAAACATCGATGTTTTTAAAATTCAGTGTATTAAACTTTTATAACGGTACTCTTTTCATTTCAAAATAAAACATCGACAACGTAAAAACATCGACAGGTATAAACACCGATGTTTCCAAAACATCGACTCCAATACATCGATGTTTTGAAGACATTGACATCGATGTCACATCCCTACTTTTCAGACTCTTCACCCTTGGACACTTTGGTCTAAAAGTATGTTCAATTTGCTGATTATAAAAATTATGCTACTTGGTTATTTTTAAAATTTTTATAACGGTACTTTTTTCATTTCAAAATAAAATATCGACAACATAAAAACATCGACCGGTATAAACATCGATGCTACAAAAACATCGACTCCAATACATCGATGTTAAAAACATCGATGTTAATGTTTTGAAAACATCGACATCGATGTCGCATCCCTAATACCAACTAGTCAAGGCAGACTAAACCAGTGAAATTGATAATGCATAACTTTTTAGTATGATCAAGAAATTTGTCAGATACATTTATTTCCATGTATGAATAGCCCGCTGTGTTTTTCAAGTACGACGTTTATTAAAATTACCATATTATATAAAATTACCGTTCCATACCATACCATTCCATTCCATACCATACCATACCATACCATTCCATACCATTCTATTCCATTCCATTCCATACCATACCATACCATACCATTCCATAACATTCCATACCATTCTATTCCATACCACACCATACCATACACCATTCCATATACCATTCCATAGCATACACCATTCCATACATTCCATTCCATACCATACCATACACCAATATATAGCATACACCATTCCATACCATACCATACCATACCATACCATTCTATTCCATTCCATTCCATTCCATTCCATTCCATACTATTCCATACTATTCCATACCATTCCATACCATTCCATACCATTCCATACCATTCCATACCATACCATACCATTCCATACCATTCCATACACCATTCCATAGCATACACCATTCCATACCATACCATACACCATTCCATAGCATACACCATTCCATACCATACCATACCATTCGATACCATTCTATTCCATTCCATTCCATACCATTCTATTCCATACCATACCATACCATACACCATTCCATAGCATACACCATTCCATACCATACCATACCATACCATACCATACCATACCATACACCATTCCATACCATACCATACCATACCATTCCATACATTCCATTCCATACCATACCATACCATACACCATTATATAGCATACACCATTCCATACCATACCATTCCATTCCATTCCATTCCATTCCATACCATACCATACCATACCATACCATACCATACCATTCCATTCCATTCCATACCCCATGTGTGAATTTTTATCCCCATCTCGTAACTTACCTCGTCATAAGCAGCATGCCTTACTTTCAAACGCAATCTAATTCAATCTCCTAATTGCCATTTCAATCGTATTACCTAATGAATGTTGACGGAATGAAACGTGACGCAGCGAGGCACCGACCGTGTCGCAAACAAAGACTACCTTAGAGTTATTTCCAAACCACTTCCTCTACCCTTAATAAACTCAATGACGGTAATGAGTTTCGATTTCTACTCGCCCGTCACACTGCGACGTCATTGTTACCCCTCTGCTGCCTTACGGAGATCGGGTTAGTTTTAGCACAGGCGGATTAGATGTCGGAATGATTAACCATTTCCGTCGTACTCGAGCTGAAACGGAAGGGATTTTTATGTCGATTTCTATAGAAATCGGTTGGGTTTCGTGTGATTAATGATTGAAACAAATGCAGTGCACTTGACTTGAAGTCATTCTCCATCTGCCTTCCCTATACTTCTGGTCGGCCAAACGGTCGATGGTTAAGGTGTTAGCTTCTAGATCAGAAGGTTAATGGTTCGAATCTGGGTCCGGACATGGATGTTTGTAAGCGTATGGTGTAGAGGCGACTGGAGCACCTTAAATCTGTCGTGGCCGAAAGTCCTCACGCTGGGTTGGTGTGGAAGTTTGGAGAGTAGGGTGCCAGCTCAGGTGTTGCCTTGTCATCTGACCGTGGTTCAAAATTACGAGGTGTTGTCCTCGGATCTTTCCATTAAGGGATGAATCCCAGACCGTCGTCAATAGTCCGTTGTGTTGCTCTAGTACGACGTTTACTAAAAATTACCAATTACCCTACACTTCTGGTATGTAGGTCGAAAGTCCTCACGTTGGGTTGGTGTGGAAGTTTGGAGAGTGGGGAGCCAGCTCAGGTGTTTCCTCGTCCTCTGACCGTGGTTCAAAATTACGAGGTGTTGTCCTCGGATCTTTCCCTTAAGGGACTGATCCCGGACAGTCGTCAGTAGCCTGTTGTTTTGCTCTAGTACGACGTTAACCAAAATTACCATTACCAATTACTAGTATGTAGGTATTTTAATAAGCGTCGCACTGGAGCAACACATCGGGCTATTGGTGACGATCCGAGGACAACACCACGTAATTGTGAACCACGGTCAGATGATGTTAATACTTACGGACTTTTTTTATTTAAATTATGGAGTGTAGTGCACGTTTCTAAGTGTTGAGTCGTCGTAGGTTGTCTACTATTTTATGATATAATCAGGAGAGTCAACAATATTACAGAAAATAAGTCTCTGTCAGGAAACGAAACGTAGCAAATAAAGCCTTCCTTGGAGTCAGGAATAATGTTGCCTTGTGAAACATGAATGTTTTTATTTCCCCGTACGCCGATTAGGGGATCGTCCGTAAGTTGAAAAAGGATTTCACGGAAATCCCACGTTGGTGCTGTGGTGGCGTATACGAAAATTATTCGTGTGGCTCTGTAATTTATCCAAGCAAATTAAATTTCTGTCATGCTGCGCGGGCTGTTTACAGATTTAATATCATTAGGATACTGCTATAAAGAACGATTGAGACATTTTACCCTTCATGTTGAGACCTGGTACGTACTTTGGTAGATAGGTAGTTGAATTAACGTCGCACTAGAGCGTTACATACTTTTATTTTCCAAGTTTTTTGTATTTGCTATGGTGGAAAAATATCCCTTTCAGCACTCGTTGTTTTGCTTTACTCTGTTGTATAGTTCACGTTGGGTTAGCGTGGAAGTTTGGAGAGTGGGGTGCCAGCTCAGGTGTTGCTTCGTCATCTGACCGTGGTTCAAAATTACGAGGGGTTGTCTTCGAATCTTTCCCTCAAGGGACTGATCCCGGACCGTCGTCAATAGCCCGTTGTGTTGCTCTAGTACGACGTTAACTAAAATTACCATTACCATTACTGTTGTATAGTAACCTGTCCTTTTCGCAGACAGCTTTCCTTTACCCGTCAATTGTTTCGACGTTATAACTCTTCCACGATCTGGTCAATTTTGCTAAGGACGTGATATCTCTTTCATGATCTGGTCAATTTTGTTATGGATTGGGTGATTTCGTCCAACGTCTGTTCCATTTTGCTAGAGACGAGATATCTCGTCCATTTTGATAAGAATGAGATATCTCGTCTAAGATCTGGTCAATTTAGCTAAAAACGAGATATCTCGGCCAAAATCTGATTAATTTTTCTTAGGACGACTTATCTCGTCCAAGATCTGGTCCATTTTGCATAGGATGAGATATATCTCGTCCAAGATCTGGCCAATTTAGCTAAGAACGAAATATCTCGTCAAAACAAAACTGCCTTATTACTTCGAGTAATAAGGCAGTTTTAATAAGCAGAATAAAGTCCAAGTAAAAAAAACTCACCCTTGACAATAATTGGTGATGATTTGGAATGTTTTTGCGCCAAAGTATGTGCACTACAGGGTAGTTTTTAACGCAAAGATACTTCACAATGAGGATTAAAAATCCTCCAAATTGTATTTTAGAACTTTACAGAATTCAAGACAAATTGATAAGAGACCAGGCCATTTAAAGAGATTGAAATTGAAAGATGCTCAATAAATCTTAAGCGAACACCCAGTTAGTTCTGAATAGAAAATGCGTACACAAAAAAGAACTACTTAAATTGTTTTAAATCTGTCAGCAACTTTTCTTTTGCATAGTGCTTTATTTTTTTGTAATTTATAAAATTTTAGTAAAAATTTTGTTTCTTTTTCAGAGCGCTTTTTTTTTTAATATATAAGGTGAGACGCGCAAAAATATTTGATTATGACCCTTTTGTAGTTTTTTGAAATAGTCTAGCGGATGCCGTATTTTCAAGATTCTGGGAGTATAAAAACTAATGAATAAATAGGTAAAATCGTGTTAATTAATAAATTGAGTATAATTTATATAATTTTGGAAAAAGATTGTGTTTTTGAATTGATATCTAGGTATACCTCCATAACCAAATTTTAAGAAACAGAAAAACGAAGTGACGAAGATATTTGTACAATATATTCACTAGATGGCAGCACGACATATCTTGGATAGCGTACGTCTGTCGGATGGTGTATCAACCGGTTTCAACACATCAAATAACAATTTTTAAATGCCTCGTAATAAATTTGGAAATTTTAATTTATTAATTCTTTCTGAAAAAAACACATAATCACACAACACATTTCGGGATGAGTATTACAAACCACATATTTTTAATTCATTGACATCTCTTGTTTTTTTTTCTCCATCAAATGTCAAAAATATATTATTTAGGTCAAAAATATCTGACAATTTTCTGACTCAAAACTGACTGTAGCCCTGCAACAAATTCTTTCCGAAAAGAATAAATACTCCTCATGGATTCACCCAGAATATAAATTTGGCGGAGAGGATACATTGATATGGATTTATTTCTTTGTGGGTACACACTATTTTTTTAGGGTGTGTATCCATTTAAAATTATATTAAAATGTCGAACTATACGAACCATGAACACAGGGGGTCGTGGTTTCTAAGCGTGCTGCTTCTAAATGTAGAATTGCTTAGATCGTACAATTAAACTAATTTTAGAGTGGCTATATTCTTCCAAATAAAGAACTGTATTAAAGTTAAAAGGGGGCATAACTCTCGTATTAAATATAAACTATACAATATTTTCAAAACCATTGTATTATTTTGTTCAGTCCCCTTAAAGAAGAATTAAATAAGGTTCCCGCGGACTTATAAAGATTTTTTGCTTTATAATGGATGTGTATAAAAATACATTCAATAAAAACTGTCTCATGACAAATTTCCTTTTTTGCCTTGTTCCATTTTGCCCTAAAGCACTAGATATTATCCTAGTTTTATAGAATCGCAGTACCAGTATCATGCACTACAGCAAATAATTATTTTTTTCTCGTATTGATCCGTTTTATCAACGTTTCTGGTTTTCTGAGGATAAGTGCAAGGTTCTACTTTACTTTAATAAAGATGTTTTTACTTTCCAAATTCACTACGAAGGGCTTAAGCCCTATACGCCTCCGTGGGTGTGCGCCTTATACTACTTGTTAGTGCATAAAAGCGAAGTCGCACTAAAACTTTCAAACGAAATTTAACATTGATGCTGAATGAGTGTAAAGCGGAGTAACGTAAATCACATCTCCCCCATATAGACGACGGTATAGACCTCTAATGTTCATTACAGGTCTATACAGATTTCAGCAGTACTGGTTTTTTTTTTCTTGGCCTACTTTTCGCTGTAGTGCACGTAAACGTTTTCCCGGAGATACGCTATTTTAAACGCATAAATCAGCTAGTTTTTATACATACTCCCTCCTTTTCACATATGTTATTCTCTTTATTTTACTTTTATACTAACTGAGCAGAACTGAACCTCAACTCTGGGCCTTCCTGATTGATTCTATTTATTGATGGCAAAGTGTCGTTATAGTGCAGCTCCGTCGATAATCGCAGTCGATCTTAGGTCAGTCGATTTCTGAATAGGTGTGAAAGGTTGTCTCGGATAAAATCTTCCACACACTCTATGGACAAAAGTATTCGGACACTGCATGTTTTTCAGAAAAAGTGCGTTTCTACTCTATTTAGTAACGGATAGTCCCTCCAGTTTTGCTTGCATTACAGCTGCAACACGTCGAGGCATACTTCTACAAGTTCTCTGCAAATCTGGGCAGGAATAGCTTGCCATGCCTCTTGCATGGCTGTGAGAAGAGATTGCTGTGAAGATGGGCGTGCGTGGCGGTGTCGTACTCGTCGCTCTAGTTCGTCCCACAAGTGCTCGATCGGATTGAGATCAGGGCACTGAACAGGCCAGTCAAGCAAATTCCCCTCATTTTAAGGAAACCAGGCCAGCATACGTCTTTGCAGTATGACATGGAGCTCGATCCTGTTGGAAGAAACAACCAGCATTGCCGTAGTATTGCCAAAGTGTAGGCAAGGCCGAATTATCCAGAACGTCGAGGTGCACGTCAACGTTCATAGTACCAGGTACATAAAGCAACGAGCCGAGTCCTAACCAAGTAAAACAACCCTACACTAAGATGGATTCTCCTCTGAATATCTGCAGTGTCCAAATACTTTTATCCATATAGTGTGTGTAAAAGCACGAATGGCGATTGCCGTGGATGTTTCCCTCTACCAAGTTGTTACCAATGATATCGATGAACTATTAATTAAGAATCAGAATCCACGCTAAAGACGCCAAATGTGGAAGACCTTTGTTTACGTCCAAACCCTATCACCTAATTTAAGGAACTAGCCCGGCGTTGCCCGTGCCCGTCGTGTTGGTTTGCGAAGCAACGAAAAAAAATAATGGTGGAGTGGTCGCAAACGGGACTGTAGCGCCAAGGCGTTTGTTTTGGTCGCCAAACCAAGATTTCGGAGATCGCCATAACAAGATGGCGCGGTGTCCATGTAGCAAAATTCACACTGTGAACCTATGCATAAATGGATTTGACAGTAATTTCTATGGATTTGATAGCAATTTCTATGGATTTGATAGCAATTTCTATGGATTTGATTGTAATTTTTTGCGAAATGGTATAGAAAAATGAAACTTACCCTCATTTTGTCGCCACATTATAAATCGCTAGAAAATTCGATGCACGAAAGAATATTCGTCTTTTAACGGAGGAAGATGCCCGGATAATCTCTCTCAACAGTCTCAATGTCACCGTGTTTTAGCGGCAGCAAGTACATCTGCAAATTTGCTACTGCCTACATTAGTTGCGGGAAGAGTACCAAACTCCTCGAATATACCATCCTTTCGGCAATATGCTGCACATTCCGCTGGTGATCCACGAACAGCCTCAAAATGCGAATCATTGTCAAGCTTCTTGATCTCGGATATTCTACGCCGTTGTTTAAAATAAATATAGCCCTGACAATGGACACGTTTAGTCTCCCTACCGAAGCAAATATATTCATGGCAATCCGAGTTCGCGAACGGCTCATTCTCAACTTGAAAAGAAGTAAACACCAACCATTACACACAAAAAAACACGGTAATTAACTGGTAATTTTTAGTTAACGTCGTACTAGAGTAACACAACGGGCTTAAAAAAAAAAAAAGACGGAGTAGTTAAACAAGAAAAAAATGCACGAGGAACGATAAAACACGGTGAGACGATAAAAAACAAAGTGGCGGATTAAGCGTCGTTATCTCTTAGCGTTAAACGAAAAAAAAAAATCTAAACCAATCAGTGCACGTTTAATTTCACTTCAAAACACGGTTTAATTCCGATCAGATAGCGTCTTTAATCCTAATCTTCTTAATAGGGTTGCCATAAAAACATCCAAAAGGGAAGGTTACCACTTTGGCGAGAAAAAATGACTGTCCCGTTTGCTACCACTCCACCAAAATAATTTTCTCCGCGTGCAAAATGAAAGCGGAAACGTAAAAAATAATTTTCTGAGCATTCTCCGAAGCGATGAAAAAAACTCAGCATGGTTACAAGGTCACGTGGTTAGAAAAGTCAAGATTGGGGCTATTCTTCTGTCGTCCGGACGAAGAACCAGGTAGAGAATAAAACTATTAAATTCATTAAAAATCTTCTAGATTAAATTTTAAAATTTCGCCGCGACCCAAAAATTGCAAAAAATTCGGACTACCTGTGTGCCAAATCTCACTGCTGTAAGTGCCATAGAATCGTCAGGATTTTGCGCCCGCGATAAAAACAGACAAACACTTCCTTTTATAATATTAGAGATAGACATGTCCGAAACCACGTGACTGAGCTGTCTTCTCGAAGGAACCGGAGCATACTCAATATATAGCATCCATATTCACAAAATGGACTTCATACCTCTAAATGAAATGAAATTATCCAAAAACACAAAACAGCATTTGGTTTGCAATAATTAAATAAAATGCTAGGCAAAAAGCCACCAGTCATGCTACCACAGATTCTAAACATTTACTTCAATTTTATCTCTTTCCCTTGTTCAAAAGGGGACTTGCAACTGTGCTTTCCAACCCCTTGAGTCACCTCCGAAATTACTTTCTGAATACGTTCCTGGAATTTTATACAAATGTTTGAAAGCGTCGATTTTCCCATTTGCAGTGTGTACATATTTCATAAACTTCAATATTTAAAATACTATTTATGTATCAGATCCCAATAAATGTTATGTACAAGTGCATCATTAAAATCAAATATATTTAAAAATTACGTAAAAATGCTTTAATTTTGATTTAAATAGCGTAAATCAGGGCTCGAAATACCTGGGTGCACTGTGCACCTGAAAATAAAATTGTGCACCTAATTTTTTCCCTCTAGATGCACGCAGTGCACCTATCGTTAAAAAAAGAGGGGGAAACGTATTTTATGTTTTTTTTTATGTCTGAACAAAATATTAGTATCGACCTCTCTCGCTCTAAAGGATGTTAATTAAAATTCCTAAATACACACTATGCGAAAACTTTAATCCAGAAAATGCTATGTTGCAATGAAGGAAAAATACAAAAAGGATGGACACTAAACCTTATGGGTAAATATCTGCCCAAAACGTAGACATTTCTGATTGCCCACCAATGTCAGATGATGACTGAATATTTGTAATTTATAATATCGCAGATAAAAAAAAATGTTTAAAATTTTTTATTTACTATCTACTTGTAACATATTCAAACATACCCAACTAATAAAGTACTATACATTACATAAATGCTCTTGTAATACGTTTTTTAAATGTGCACCTAATTTAAAAACGTAGGTGCGCAAGGTGCACCTGTATTAAAAAATCTATTTCGCGCGAGGCCTGGTGTAAATAAAATAAATTTTTAGTTTGTAGTATGAGGTAATAAGTAAAATTTTTGAAATTTTGTTAACTCGTTTCAAGCAATATCCCTCGTATTTCACATGACTTCCGAGAATACTTGCACGGATATTCATTGCTGTCGTTGATTTCCATTTCAATTTTAGATTAGCAAAATGCTTGAAATAAGCTTTGAAAACGAAATATTGCGGTGAATGCAATTTGAACATGAAAAACAAAGAAAAGGATGTGCACATGCATATATGTAAGATGTCAATTCTTGACCTTCTAGTCACATATTTTACCATTTATATAAAATATTTATCCTAAATATTATATTCTAAAACTCATGTATGATCTCAATTCTTGACCTTCTAGTCACGTATTTTGCCATTTATGTAAAATATTTATTCTAAATATTATGCTCTAAAACTCATGTATGATCTCAATTCTTGACCTTCTAGTCACGTATTTTACCATTTATGTAAAATATTTGTATTATGTTCTAAAACTCATGTATGATCTCAGTTCTTGACCTTCTAGTCACTTATTTTACCATTTATGTAAAATATTTATTCTAAATATTAGTCTAAAACTTGTTTTACTTCTTGAAAAATATAGAAACGTGGAATAAACACTCTCATCAGCAATGAGAAAGTTGTGGAAATTTGAAGTCTCCTAGCGATTGTTTTGAGGTTTTATGGCTCAAGGGCCATATTTGGCCAAGTTGCGCCAAACAAAAGACAGCAACAACTAGGGAAAGAGACAGGTAAATAGCAAAAGGGTAAGCGAGGGTAAAAGATAAGGGTGGACAGATCACTTTGATACCTAGGAGTGTTCTAATGAAGCAAGAAAAATACTAGCAGCAAATGATCAAAGTATGCGGTAAAAACAAAATAGAAAGGGATCAAATATCATTATGTGTTGAAAAAACAAATCTAAACTATGCAGTAACATAAACTCGAGCATAAATACACTAGAAAACCATTTGAGTCAAACGCAATACCGACAACGTACCTTTTTCCAAGAGTAAAAATTCTCAATAAATAATCCTGCGAATCCAATGTAGCGCTCAGTTTCCTTCCGTTGATCCAACTGAAACGCAGTATTCCAACTCAACGGTTAAATCCGAAAATCAAGTAATCCCCCAAGCCACTTGTAACTTTCTGCAAAAGACAGGGGAAGCGACAACAAAGCAGGAACACACAAGAGCCAGATGTGTTTGTTCACAAAAACGTCCAATCCCATTCAACTCTAGTCCTGATGACTGATGAGCACCTATTATGTTCCCTCTCCCTTCAATCAGGCTGGTTCTATTATCGCCCCTGTTAATCGACTATGCTCGACGATAAGACGAGATTCATTTCAACCGCTCAATGGTTTCATTGGCTATTTATCTATTTTGTGTTGAGAAACTTGATTAGTACGAGTAATTAGACCCAAAAGGCGAGTGATATTCGCTTTCCTTGTCCCTTGGGGTGCTTGGATGTTTCGGTAGTTACCATGAATAAAAGCGCAGGTTGAAGGTAATTTGAACTTGTCCTCGCAGCTACTAATTGACCAAATTTACGCACGTAGTCTTTATTCAGGTAAAAGTAATGAGGTGTCTATATTACCCACCATGGTTCCCTCACAGAATGCTGCTGGCATGCCCTTTGTAGTGCCGATGGTAGAAGGGATCAGTGCTCAGGACTGGACAATGGACGTACCACTTGCTCACCACCTGAGGCGCAGTAGATCATCTTCTTTCAGTGATGGTCCTCGGGGCAAATCTTATTTAAGCGTGTTCAGGAATCACAACCCAAGTGATCTGTTCTTTCTCTGCTTTACCCTCACCCAAGGTAAATGGATTCTCAATACTATAAACCTTAACCCTCGCCAACCCTTCTGCTTTTTGCTTTTTTCCGTCCCTTCTTGTTTTGGGTTTGGCACTAGCTTGACCAAACATGGCCCTTGCGCCATGAAATCCAAAACCAATTTTTCAGTATTAAGGCTTCACAAAAGAGTGTGAAAACAATCGAGATATTTTTAGTATCGAATACTTGGTATTCGAATATTTCTTATAATCGAATACTTGGTATTCGTGTATAATCGAATAAATAAAAAAATAAAATTTTTATAATGGAAGAAATGGTATTCGAGTACTTCTTAAAATCGAATACTTGGTATTCGTGTATTTTTTATAATCGAATAAATGGTATTCGAGTACTTCTTATAATCGAATACTTGGTATGCGTGTTTTCAAATATCGAATACTTGTTATTCGAATAAGTTTTAAGATTGAATACTTGGAATTCGAGTGCTTTCGTGTATCGAATAAGTTTCCGAAGACATTAAAAAAAACGACTAATCGTTAGTAAGAATCAGTTAACTGTGATACAAGACTTTTGCATAAAAAATAAGTTGAATGAATACTTTGTTATTCGATTACTTGGGATGGATACTTTGGTATTTGAATATTTAGGATGAATACTTTAGAATTCGAGTACTTTGCAACACGATTACTTAGGACTCCGAGTACTTTGGATAAATATGTTTGAGTACTCGAAAAAAACCTATTACAAAATCTAGAGCATTTAAATATATTTGATTTGAGCTATGAATCTGCTTAATAATGCACACTTATGAAATTCTTCAGTAATTTTGATAACAGGAAGCAATGAGAAAACGATTTAGAAGCCTCGGGTAGACAATTAAAATAATCAAGTATCCGAATGTTTACTCTATAACGACGCACCAAGAAGTTGTCCAGGAGTTGTGCCGGGCTCGATCAACTTGGAGCGGCGCTGACTGGGGACTATAATCTTTAATAACGAGTCCCGTTTCCAACTGTGTCTGACGACAACCGCACACGTATCTGGAGACGTCCAGGGTAGCGTAAGGATCCTGCCTTTACTATCGCGCGCCACACGCCCACAACAGGGCGTTATGGTCTAGGGTGCCATCTCCTTTGATAGCCGGACCTCTTTAGTAGTTATTTCTGTACACTTAGAGCACAGCGGTACGTAGGCGACATTATACGACCGGTTATGTTACAGTTCTTTTTGCGACACCTCGGACTTACTTTTCAAAACCTAATACCCGGCCGAATACGGCACGTGTTGCTATGAAACTTTCAACTTGTCTTCAAACTTTCCCAACACATCCTTGATCAGCTAGGTCTCCTGATCTCTCTCCCATAGAGCAAATTTGGGACGTTATGGGAAGTAGGGATGCGACATCGATGTCAATGTTTTCAAAACATCGATGTATTGGAGTCGATGTTTTTGTAACATCGATGTTTATACCTGTCGATGTTTATACGTTGTCGATGTTTTATGTTTAAATAAAAAAAGTACCGTTATAAAAATTTAAAAAATAACCGAGTAGCATAATTTTTATAATCAGCAAATTGCACATACTTTTAGATTAAAGTGTTCAAGGGTGAAGGGTCTGAAAAGTAGGGATGCGACATCGGTGTCGATGTTTTATAAAAAAAAAAACATCGATGTATGGAGCCGATGTCGCATCAATAGTTGCTAAACCAGTTTTAAGAAATGAGGAAAAAAGTTTAAAAACACTGAATTTTAAAAACATCGATGTTTTTGGTGCGATGTATTATCAACATCGATGTTTTAATTTTGAGCATCGATGTTTTGCTGTCGATGTCGCATCACTAGTTGCTAAACCAGTTTTAAGAAATGGGGGAAAAAAAGTTTAAATACACTGAATTTTAAAAACATCGATGTTTTTGGGGCGAAGTATTATCAACATCGATGTTTTGCTGTCGATGTCGCATTGCTAATGGGAAGGCGATTGCAACCATCCCGGCATGTTGACCATTTAGCCCGTCATGAGACAATTTGGTACTAAATTCTGCAGGACACCATCCGGGAACTTAGCATCCAGGCCAGAGGTGGACCAACGTCTAATTGACTTCCTCCCTTTGCAACGGTCAAACTCTGAAATAAATCATTCAATTGTTCTGAAATTTTAACTGTTTGCTTTTCTATGTATGTTCTTCACACCCACCAATTTTTATGGCAATCGGTCAACTCCTTCTTGGAACGTCGATTTTATTTGTTTTACAGTGTACAGTACTTTGGAATAATTTGGTAATTTTTAGTTAACGTCGTACTAGAGCAACACAACGGGCTATTGACGACGGTCCGGGATCAGTCCCTTAAGGGAAAGATCCGAGGACAACACCTCGTAATTTTGAACCACGGTCAGATGTCGAAGCAACACCTGAGCTGGCACCCCACTCTCCAAACTTCCACGCCAACCCAACGTGAGGACTTTCGGCCACGACAGATTTAAGGTGCACCAGCCGCCTCTACACCATACGCTTACAAACATCCATGCCCGAACCCGGATTCGAACCAGGAACCTTCCCAGTACTTTGGAATTAAATACACAAATTATGGATATTTCTACATGTGACTCGGCAGCCGAGTTAAGCTAGGTTTTTTTTCTCCGGTTTTTGACACACCGAGCTCAAAAGGTTCGCCATCACTGGCGTAGCCCAACGCAACTGTGCCGAAGACGGGCATGATCCGGAAGCTACGTTTTTTAGAGGGAAGTGGTGAATAGGCAGACAAAGGCTAATTGAGTAAGTGCAACCCAGATGGGGCAATTTTCCGCTACCGAGACTCCGTCTTCCTGCCCACACAAGGCGCCCTCTTGTCTTCATTTTCAGACGACGGGGAATTATGGATTCGGTTCTGGCATTTCATTTCACATCTTTGAAACGCTCCAGTTTTTGCCACTGTTATACGAAGGGCCAGATTCGTATTTGGGAAATAATTTCGGTGGGATCAGGGGCAAATAATTCTGACGCCGCCCTCTGTCCGAAACAAAATTGACTATTTGAAATGATAAGTAGGGCAACTTTTTTGTTGCAGTAAAAATGGGAAAAGTTGCATTTATCATTCCCTAAAGTTGCATTTATGGAAATAAAGTTGCATTTATTTTTGATACACTAAATTCTAAAATAAATTAAATTATTCTTAAAAAATGAAAAAAATTCAAAATATATTGACAATTTTAGTTGTGTAAAACAGTATTATAATACATACTGAAATACAGAAGAACGTTGAATGGCCGATCCTTGGCCAGTAATTTCTTTAACATTGAAAACATGCGCCATCTGCAGTCATATAATGTGCTGTATTGGATAGTAGAAGCGCAAAATCCTTTCCCTCAACATTCAGATATTTTAAAACGTCATCTACAAGGCTGATCGACACTCACCTCGCAAACTCTGCAGTCGAATACGCAAGTTTCCTCTGGATTATCAAGAGTGCCAACCGATGTGTTAAAGTACTTCTTGCCAATTTATTTCACTTTGGTCTTAAGACGAGCACCTTCTTACCATGAACTTGTTTGATCCTCAATACTTCGGCTTTCGCAAGATCAGACACACGTGATCGAAGGGTTGATTCAGAGAGCAAAAATTGAATTAGTAATTTGATATTAATTCATTTTAAGCTATATTAAGTATTCAAATACAAAAGTACTCGTTTACTCAATATTTTAAAATATACGTACTAGATTCTTTCTTGTATTCCGATACGGTAGTATTCGTCCAAAGTAGTGATGCGAAAGAACTCGGAATACAAAACGACTTGGCTATCAAAGTACTCGAATACCAAAGTATTTTGGATTCATGTTACCTAAATTTTACGGTAACGTATTGTCCTGACCAACTGCTTCATAACGTACGAAAACGAGATGAGAGTGTTGGAATACAAAAGTGTACTTCGATATTTAAAAGTTATCGTACTAGATTCTTTCTTGCAACTCCGATAAAGTACTATTCAAAAAGTATTGATATGAAAGAACTCGAATACAAAAGAACTTGGGTATAAATGTACTCCAATACAAAAGGTAATTGGTAATTGGTAATTTTTAGTTAACGTCGTACTAGAGCAACACAACGGGCTATTGACGACGGTCCGGGATCAGTCCCTTAAGGGAAAGATCCGAGGACAACACCACGTAATTTTGAACCACGGTCAGATGACGAAGCAACACCTGAGCTGGCACCCCACTCTCCAAACTTCCACGCCAACCCAACGTGAGGTAATGGTAATTTTAGTTAGCGTCGTACTAGAGCAACACAAAGGGCTATTGACGACGGTCCGGAATCAGTCCCTTAAGGGAAAGATTCGAGGACAACACCTCGTAATTTTGAACCACGGTCAGATGACGAAGCAACACCTGAGCTGGCACCCCACTCTCCAAACTTCCACGCCAACCCAACGTGAGGATTTTCGGCCACGACAGATTTAAGGTGCACCAGCCGCCTCTTCACCATACGTTTACAAACATCCATGCCCGGACCCGGATTCGAACCAGGAACCTTCCGATCTAGAGGCTAACACCTTAACCACTATACCGGTTGGTCGGCCAATACAAAAGGACTTGGATATCAATGTACTCGAATACCAAAGTATTTCGGATACATGTTACCTAAGTTTTACGGTAACATATTGTCCTGTCCCACTGCTTCATAACGTACAAAAACCACAAAGACGAAATTTCTGTTTTCCCTGAAATAGAAAAGGGACAGTGGCTTGGAGCTTGGACCCCTTTCTGTTCGATCTTAATGGTATCCACACCAGTAGCAGATCACCCACTAGGTGTGAGGTCTTTTTTGCCCCCTCCATATCGGCAGAAAGGTACTCTTGATCCTCCACTGAGAAAACACATTAATCTCAATGGAAAAAACCCAGGCATCCCAATGAGGAACTTGCATATTTAAAAAAAAATATTTTTATAATATAGAAAATAAAAAAAATATGACGGAAAGTATCTTTCTTTTTTACTTTTATAGCCCGAAAAGATAAAATAAAAAATTTTTTAATTCGCACTATTTACTTCATCTCAAAAACGCTAGTTTTCCTACGCCGCTTCTTGTGACGTCACTATGCACTATGACGGTTTGTTTACTTTGATAGCAACGTTGAAAAAGCAAGAAAAAAATTAAATTGATTGTCTAAAAATTAAAAAAGCAAGCAATATGAAATTTCAACGCGCTAGACAAACGTAAAGATTACATCGTGGTGCACAATGACGTCACGCAGCGTTTTGAGGTTATGTGCTTTTGCCGTACTTTTCGGTAATTTAAAACTTGAAATTTTAATTAATTAAGTCCATTTTGTGGGTTTTAATGGTCGTTTTTGAACATTTCGACGATCAAACTATTAATAAAACACAGAAATGAGCATTTTTCTCACAGGTGCAAGTTCCTCATTGGGTTGTCCAAATAGGCTGTAGTGTGCCGTGTGCCCTCCTGCGGATATTTCCTTTGGCAAATTTTCTTATGCTGTTCAGACCTTCGAAACGATGGGGGACAGAGAGAGCTGCGGGGTCACGATCACCCCGGCTCAAGCCCCCAGGCAAGGAAAAGATGAAATCGCTTCGAACTACGTTCTGCGATCCTTTGAAATCTTCCTGTCTAAGCTCCTTCCCACACTGAACACTACCTTTTCTTGTTGAAAATATGCCCCCATCGTTAGAGAAGGGGCAAAGTAAGCCAACGGCACTAATGCTATAATCCAACGAAGGTAAGTAATTAGGTACTTAACGTCGCTCTGATGCAACACGACGGCCGATTGGCGACGGTCCGGGGTCAATCGTACAGGAGATCTCTCCTCTATGGGATCAATCCCGAAGGGGGAAAGATCCAAGAACAACAACACGTAATTGTGAACCACGAACTACTGATGACCAGAACAACACATTTCCTCTACTCTCTGATCTTCCACTCCATGCCAAAGTGTGGACATCAGAGGCCATGACAGATTTAACGTGCACCAGTCCACGTCTACACGACGGTCTTTGACTGGACGTTGTTCCGCTGCTCTTTCAATTGGGATACCGTGGACTTATGATCCAACGAAAGTAACCTCACTCATTTCCAACAAAGTAAAAGTTAAATAAAAATAAACGTTTTCCCCTATTTTTTAATGGAAATATGAAAAATGCTTATCTAGGCCCGGTGCACACATCCGGTTTTTCAACGTGCGGCAACGCAAGTGCGTTCTGAGATACATTAGATCCAATGGAGCAGTGCACACATGCCTCTAGCGCCGCTGGGGCGACGCACGTCCAACTTGCGTGCAATTTGTACCGCAGTTCCCAACGGTGCCGCAGCTCGCCGCACACGTTTCTCCGGTTTGAAGTACCTTGTTTACTTAAATAAATGGAATATAAATCATAATTAATAAATGGTTGTATCCAGTAACGTCTATTTTGTTTCAAAATATACTTTTTTTAAGCCTAGTAAGCGAAATAAATACGTTTTCTTCGACAGAATATTTGTCGCAAATGGGGCGAAATGAGTACTTCGTTATTTCTCGGTTATGTGTGCATAGTTCGGCTATGGTGCCGCACGTTGAAATATCGGAAGTGTGCACCGGGCCTTAATAAGAACATTTATGCATTCACCTGACCGTGGTACAAAATTATGTGGTGTTGTCCTCGGATATTTCCCTAAGGGTATTGATCCCGGACCGTCGTCAATAGCCCGTTGTGTTGCTCTAGTACGACGTTAATTAAAATTACCATTAACTTTGACAAGGTTCATCTGATCGTGGTTCAAAATTACGTGTTCTCCTCGGACCTTTCGTTAGGGGATTGATCTCGGAACGTCGTCAATAGCCCGTTGTGTTCCTCAAGTACGACGTTGATTAAAATTACCTTACTTTACCTCACCTCAAAACCGGGCTACGTGGCCCAAATGTTTGGAAGGTAAGGTAATTTTAGTTAACGTCTTACTAGAGCAACACAACGGGCTATTGACGACGGTCCGGGATCAGTCCCTTAAGGGAAAGATTCGAGGACAACACCTCGTAATTTTGAACCACGGTCAGATGAGGAAGCAACACCTGAACTGGCACCCCACTCTCCAAACTTCCACGCCAACCCAACGTTAGGACTTTCGGCCATGACAGATTTAAGGTGCACCAGCCGCCTCTACACCATACGTTTACAAACATCCATGCCCGGATTCGAACTAGGAACCTTCCGATCTAGAGGCTAATACCTTAACTACTATACCGGTTGGTCGGCCCAAATGTTTGGAATACCCTCGTCTAGACATTAGCGACCGGGTAATTTAGTAATTTTTTTTAGTTAACGTCGTGCTAGAGCAACACAATGGGCTATTGACGACGGTCCGGGATCAGTCTCTTAAGGGAAAGATCCGAGGACAACACCTCGTAATTTTGAACCACGGTCAGATGACGAATTAGCGACCGGGATCCCTGACCCTGTAAGCCCTACCCATTAGTTACTTCTCTGAATATATTTCGGTCACAAGATAATCAGAACAATCAGGCCACCAAAATTACATTCGCCTAGGGTATCAAACTGACCGCCACTGTATGGGGGGGCCCTGACCCAATGAGACCCGCCATTCGCAGCGTGAATGCGATATGGCGAACCTCACAGAACGTGCCCCGTCGTTCGAACCACTTCTTTCAGATAGCGAGAGTCACGATCGGACGTAAACCGACCGCATTTCAAATATTTTCAATCAAGTTTCCCCCAGCACTTGCGCCGACCAACCGGTATAGTGGTTAAGGTGTTAGCCTCTAGATCGGAAGGTTCCTGGTTCGAATCCGGGTGCGGGAATGGAGGTCTGTAAGCGTATGGTGTAGAGGCGGCTGATGCACCTTAAATCTGTCGTGGCCAAAAGTCCTCACGTTGGGTTGGTGTGGAAGTTTGGAGAGTGGGGTGACAGCTCAGGTGTTGCTTCGTCATCTGACCGTGGTTCAAAATTACAAGGTGTTGTCCTCGGATCTTTCCCTTAAGGGACTGATTCCGGACCGTCGTCAATAGCCCGTTGTGTTGCTCTAGTACGACGTTAACTAAAATTGCCATTACCCCAGCACGTGCTCTGTTCCGATCTTCACTGATGAGTAGAATGTCTATCGCGTGGAGCGAACTGATCTCAAAGAAAGGAGGGGAGAGGGGATCCGCGAGTTGAATAATGAAGATGTGCCGTGACTTGAAAACTCAATCAAGCCAACTTTTTTCTTTTGTTCTTGTTGAATGCTGTAAATAGGTAGGGAATTAGCGAGTTTGGGAATTCAGCGAACTTGAGTGAAGTCAAAAAAAGTATCACACTTGGTGTTGGTAATTGGTAATTATTAGTTAACGTCGTACTAGAGAAACACAACAGGCAATTGACGACGGTCCGGGATCAGTCGCTTAAGGGAAAGACCCAAGTACAACAACTCGTAATTTTGAATCACGATCATATGACGAAGGAACACCTGAGCTGGCACCCCACTTACCAAACTTCCACACCAACCCAACGTGAGGACTTTCGGCCACGACAGATTTAAGGTGCACCGGCTGCCTCTACACCATACGCTTGCAAACATCCATGTACTGACCCGAATACGAACCAGGAACCTTCCTATCTAGAGGCTCTCTCTCTCTAACACCTTAACCACTATACCGGTTCGTCGGCCACTTGGCGTGGGTTCCTAAATGTGCGGTTAAGGTGTTTCTCTCGATCGAAAGGAGCTCAGGTGTTGCTTCGTCATATGACCGTTGTTCAAAATTACGAGGTGTTGTCCTCGGATCTTTCCCTTAAGGGACTGATCCCGGACCGTCGTCAATAGCGCGTTGTGTAGCTCTAGTACGACGTTAACTAAAAATTACCGTTACCATTACCTAGATCGGAAGGTTCCTGGTTCGAACCCGGGTCAGTGCATGATGTTTGTAAGCGTATGGTGTAGATGCGGCTGGTGCTTTTTAAATCTGTCGAGGTCTCAAATGTCCTCACGTTCGGTCGTGTTGGTTTGAAGAGTGGTGTGCCTGCTCAAGTGTTGAATCGTCATCTGACCGTGGTTCAAAGTTATGTGGTGTCTTTCCCTTGGGGGATTGATCCCGGACCGTCTTCAATAGTCCGCTGTGTTGCTCTAGTACGAAGTTAATTAAAAATTACCCATTACCATCCTAAATGTGCTCAGCCTCTAGATCGGAAGGTTCCTGGTTCGAATCCAGGTCCGGGCACGGATGTTTGTAAACGTATGGTGTAGAGGCGGCTGGTGCACCTTAAATATGTCGTGGCCGAAAGTCGTCACTTGGGTTGGCGTGGACGTTTGGAGAGTGGGGTGCCAGCTCAGGTGTTGATTCGTCATCTGACTGTGGTTCAAAATTACGAGGTGTTGTCCTTGGATCTTTCCCTTAAGGCAGTGGTCCCCAACCCCCGGGCCGCGGACCGGTACCGGTCCGTGAATCAAATGGTACCGGGCCGCCAAAGGAATATTAAATTATTTCAATTTTATTTACTGTGGTGTATTTCTCTCGGGTTTGTGCGGTTCTTATCTATGAAATGTCAACTCAAATTAGGAGGCGGTAATCAGAACTTGAAATTTGTTACTAGAGCTTCAATTATATATATATATGATTTCTGTATGTCTCTATTTTCCAATTTTGACAAATGCGACAACTGTTTTCAAGTTGGCAGACAAAGTAGCTGCATTTAAAGCCAAACTGAAGTTGTGGGTACGGCGCGTGAACAGAGGCATTTTGGACATGTTTCAGACATTAGCGGGGATTTTAGGCGAGACTGAGCCGAAACATTCATTCTCCCAGTTGGTGCACGATCACCTGTCTTTGCTTTTAAAAGAGTTCGAGCGCTACCTCCCAACCACAAAAGACCCACTAACTTAAAGGAATAGATCCGCGATCCATTTGTCAACAAATCAGGCGAATTTAGAATGTCTGTGCAAGAAGATCAACTGTTGGAAATTGCAAATGAAGGCGGCGTTGAAACTACGTTCGAGACAACAACTCTGCCGGTTTTCTGGATTAAAATCATGGTGGAATACCCTCAGATTGCCACCACAGCATTTATATCCCTATTGCCGTTTCCGACAACCTATCTATGTGAAGCGGGGTTTTCTGCAGTGACAGCAACCAAAACAAAACAAAGGAATAAACTGGACATAAGCAACACACTTCGGGTGTCATTGTCTCCTATTACCCCCAGATGAAATCGTCTCGTTGCAAAGAAACAAGCTCAGGGCTCTTATTGATTAAGCGTTCTAGTGAGTTAAAACGTCAAATCAAATAATATTCATTTTTTGGTGTAACTGTATTTTATTTTAAACGTATGTTTAAATACAATTAAATTATTAAATAAAAACAATCTAAAATATTAACAATCAAAGTGCCCACCCCCAGCGGGCCCCGCTAAAATTATCAAACGTTGATCCGGTCCGCGGCGATAAAAAGGTTGGGGAGCACTGCCTTAAGGGACTGACCCCGGACCGTCGTCGATACCCCGTTGTGTTGCTCTAGTACGACGTTAAGTAAAAAATTACCAATTACCTAAATGTGCTCCGGCTCGATTCCCGTCGGCTCATTCCTCCCTGGGTGTATTTCTATCTTCCGTGTCTTGTAAAACTTTCGTTTCTATTACTTGGTATTGCACGTCTTGTGTCTGGAGTAACATGGTCAGATATGGCCCATCCGCCAGAAAACCACCAAACATACCTACCTAAAAGAGCTCACTAGTTTGATATTAAACACACGAAGGTATTCAGTTTCCGAGATTAGTCACGTAAACAAATAACTGGGTATGCTTGGGTCGAAAGTAAAATAAAATACACTACCCTTCAATAATGGACCGGTGTTTTTCGTGGTATGGCCTGGGACCTTTGCCTGTTGTTCCTGGTCAATTGAACGCCGACGTCTACATGAACATTTTGAACAACCAGGTTCTTCCTACGCTCTGGGAATTTTATGGAATGGACGAATGTTACTCCCAGAACGACGTCGCTCCGTGTCATGTTGCAGCCTCTGTCAAGCAGTAGTATCAAGATATGGATGTAAAAAGTCTTCCCTGACCTACTCAGAGTCCCGACCTAAACCCCCATAGAACATTTGTGTGACGAGGTAAAGCGACGCTCACGGACCAGGGAATTACGTCCGAAATCTACAGCTGAGCTGGCGACATTCTTGCATCAGGAATGGACACAAATACCCATAGCTGTGTATCAAAATCTTGTTGAAAGTATGCCCTGAAGGGTTGCTAGTGTAATTGCAGCACGTAGTGGTCCATCCCCTATTAAAGTATGTATTATTTCCCTTATACCATCACATCTTACTGTCCAGTCCATTATTGTATTGTAGTGTATAATGCTTATAGCTTTAGGCAAAAGTATAGGTCAACTAGATTCATTGTTGTTTATTTTCAGCAAGACAATCAAAAAATTAGTTTTAGCCCCGAGTTAAAATGAGCCTATTTACACTATAGACGTGAAATATATGTAGATTAAGCATTACTATTGAGGGAAGCTACAAATGTTCTAACCATTATGTCGACTAATAGTTACTTGGCTGAGTTGCGAAAAATTGACTTTGTTTACAGATTTTGTAGTTTACCATCTCATTTATTGATATACCATCTCGTGACAGGGTATCTGATGTAGGAATACCTATTTCTATTGAGTGAGAACAAAAATGGTGAAATCAGGGAAGTCGACTACTATGTCACGCGGACCAACCATATGATGAATCAAAGGAAAGTTATCTTCTCCAAGCCTGTGAACCAATCAGAGGATGAATGTTCGTTTCGTCTTAAAAGTAATCTAAGGGTCACATTGCAAATGGTTTTGATCACATGTTTCTTGAGCACATAAAAAGGTTGCCATTACTCATTGTCTTTGAATGATACACAAAACTTGATCGTATTAGTAATTGAGGTTCTCTCTTTTAAAGGTGAGAAATGAGAAAACAGGAGAAAAATGATAGATCGTGTACAACGATACACTGCGCATATCTGGATCGGATGCTGGAAATTCATAGTTCCGATTTCACGCGATTTGTCTCCGTGTATTATTCCTAAAGTGTGCTCAAACACAAAATACGTGTGAAGTGTTACCTTTTAATTTTAATGCCTGCCGAATCAAATATAGTGTCCAAGTGAACAAACCTTTCACTCTATCCTTCTTCTCAGTATTTCACTTCAACAAAACGCAATGAAAAAAATTTTCAGCTGTAAAAAGAATTTGACCGTCGTGTACAAAGGGGGCTGGTGCACGTTAAATCAGTCGTGGCGTTAAATGTCCTCACGTTGCCGTGGTGTGGAAGTTTGGAGAGCGGGGGTGTGCCAGTTCAGGTGTTGCCTCGTCATCTGACCGTGGTTCAAAATTACGTGGTGTTGTCATCGGAACCTCGACTACGCATCTGCTTTCTGGTCTATTTTCCAACCTCATTGTTGTCTTGTGCTTGGCGTAGCCTGGCCAAATATGGCCCTTGCGCCATAAAACCATCTACCGACGAAGCATATCAAATTGCTTGCGCATATTCTAGAATTTGCAATGACAACACCCAATTTTGGTTCCGAATTTCGAATCAAATTACTATTTAACCTCGAACACCAAGTCATATGGAGCCGACCAACCGGTATAATGGTTAAGTTGTAAGCCTCTAGATCGGAAGGTTCCTGGTTCAAATCCGGGTCCGGGCATGGATGTTTGTAAGCGTATGGCGTGGAAGCGGCTGGTGTACCTTAAATCTGTCGTGGCCGAAAGTCCTCACGTTGGGTTGGTGTGGAAGTTTGGAGAGTGAGTTGCTAGCTCAGGTGTTGCTTCGTCATCTGACCGAGGTTCAGAATTACTAGGTGTTGTCCTCGGATCTTTCCCTTGGTAATGGTAATGGTAATTTTAGTTAACGTCGTACTAGAGCAACTAAACGGGCTATTGACGACGGTCCGGGATCAATCCCCTGAGGAAAGTTCGAGGACAACACGTAATTTTGAACCACGATCAGATGATTCTAGTCTAGGGTAATGGCAATGGTAATTTTAATTAACGTCGTACTATAGCAACACAACGGGATATTGACCACGGTCCAGGATCAGTTCCTCAAGGGAAAATTCGAGTACAACAACTCGTAATTTTGAACCACGGTCAGATGACGAAGCAACACCTGAGCTCCTAGTCTAAGGGATTTTTAAAAATTGGTAATGGTGTTTTGGTTTTTACGTAGGATCGAAATCTACTCTGATGTAGACTGAAATTCAATCGAACTATACAAGGTGAAAGATACTCATTTCTTCAGTTTTAGATAAGAACAGTAGGATGATAACGTGAGGCGACAGAGTGCTAAGCTATGAGCAATGGCAAAATCTTGAGTAGACCAAAGCAAACAATGTGGGGGAACTTAACGGATGTTTGATAGAAGATCGGTTCCTCATCGGTATGAGTGGGGGCGCCATCCTGATTAGAAAAATATTTGAGTGACGGAAATATTGTCCGGCGAGTTGAAAGTTTAATTTTTAACTCTGAAATCATAGAAAATGAAATATTTAACTTAATTGTACACTTCTTTGCATGATTTTTTCTTTATTGGTGAAATAAATCAAGGTGATATAATTCATGTTCAAAATTAAAGGAAAAATGGTTAAAAAAAATCTTAGTACATATTTATAGTATAAATTTAGCAAAAAACAATGTGATGGTATCATGTGGTATTTTTTAAATTAAACGCAAACTTTTTTAGAAATTGCTCTAAAAATAACAGAAATACATGTTACAAACCTTTCTTCCATTCATTTTCACTTTTTTAGCAATAGAAACTCAAATATAATAAAACAAAATTAAAAACGAAATCATACTTTTATTGCAACTACAACAAACAGCGGAATGACAACTTCAAGCTCGTTTTACTGATAGTGACACTTGCTTATTTTTGACAGCTATGTTTTTTTTATGCAATGGACATTAAAAAGGTATCCAGACACGATCAACTTAAATTGAACTTGTTCTTTTATATAATTTTTGGGCATTCAATGTTATGATGGAAATTTCCACCATTATGCAAAGAAGGGTTAAGAAATATTTTACACAATGTCTAAATTTTGAACTCGTAGTCAATTTTTGTGTTGATAGATAATGTCCCCATAGAGAGGAGAGTTTCAGAGCAAAAATAGTTAAAGTTTCTGTACCACCTTAAACAGCAACTATACAAACCATCATAAACTCAGAACCTCTAAAGATTTTGAAACTTTGTGGTCCTAGTAGGAAAATGTGGTTAAAAATCAATACGTCTAGAGCACAGAACTTAAGAATAATTCTGTGAGAGAAACGGTGAAAAATATTCAGAAAAACAACACAACGGCACCCTTCGGCTTAGAAGCTGTTCTACATGCAAAATTGTGTTCAACAAAACTTTATTTTACGTTTTTATTGTATTTTTCTATGCGAAATAATCAGGATGTGATCTAGAATTTGGAAAATATTTGAAATGTAAAACCTATTTTCGAAAATATCATAACGAATCCGGAATTGTTTAGTAAATATTGTTTAGAGTAATAGCTTAGTATGTTTCCAAATCTTCTTTTTACCATTCCTATAAAAATTCAGTTGAAATTACAATTTACTAGAAAGATTTGGGCCTTTAAGGAAATCTCTAAAAGGTGTCAAATATCTTCAATGTAGTCTCAAGGTCAATAAAATCTCATAACATCGGGTCATATTTCATGGAATAAATTAGTCGTATCACAACATAATTTGAACGATTTTATTCATTTTAACTGTTTAAAAAACAATTAACACTCCATGACTCCAACAAATACTGTTAATAATTAATTCTTTAAACCAAGTTCTATGTAAAAAATTTAACTTTTAAATTTTCAAAAGAATTATGAAATCCCGTCACATTTTTCCTGGAATAAATTAGTGTCATTTCATAATTTGAGAGAGAGAGAGAAATCGATTTTACTTCTTTCCAACAGTCAAAAAGAACAGTAAATATGCACGTGACTCAAACAAATAGTGTTAATAATTTGTCTCACAATCAATTTAAAAAATTTAAGCGTCTGAAAATTTCAATAGTTATTATGTACCGCCATTTTATATGAAATAAATTATTATAATTTCATAATTTGTGTGAGAACGTCTTTCATTTCAGATGTCTAAAAATCAGTAAATGACTTGATACATCTAAATGTCATAATTGATCGTTTGTCTCAAAATCAATAAAATAAAAAATAAAAACTTGTCTCAAATTTTCAATAAAACCATGAAGTACCATGAATAATCGTAAATTTTGAATGGAATTTTCCAAAAAACCCAGTGAATATGCACGTGACTCTCTCAAACAAATATTATTAATAATTAATAATTTACCTAGGTTTAATAAAAAGTAAAATCATCAAAATTTTTCATTGATACCAAGTGTCATGCGGTTCTTCCATCAATAATAAGACCAACTTTCTTTCAAGTTATGATTCGCAGCCCCAATCGTACGAAATAGTACTAAGTAGCAAGACATGTTATCTAGAGTAACTGCTTTTTGAAGTACCCAAGATCTTATGCAGCACCCGAGGAAAAATAGTCAGAGAAAGCAACTCACCGTTAATGGTATCGGTATATCCATAAACAATTCTCCAGCGAAGAGACGTGAAAGACCAACACTCCCTTCTACAAAGAGCCTCCGCTATAAAACTCCTCACCATCCCAAAATCTTTCTCTGACTGAGGGTGAGGATGACAAACTTTCTCCTCTTCCCTGTTCCCCTCTCTCAGCCCTGCATCCCCCCTATTTTCACGCACTCCCCCTTTGAATATATAACAGCATCAGTGCGCGCATGTGTCCCGCCAAATGATAAAAATTGGATTCCATTTCGCTCTTTCGCAGCAGGCGACTCGCTTTCCGTTGTGGTTGCAGTTACGTCTGTCAGTTCGGAATTCTATATTTCGAGTCGTGAATATTGGCAAACGATTATTGAAAAATTCATGAATTTTTTAATGTGATTTCTTTTTAGCGGAGAAAGTTATCGTTTGGAAAATTTGATTTTTAAAAATCATTTTTTTAATTACTCGCTGTTCTTGATTAGTAAATAGGTGAACATAATCAGGCTTTCTACACTTACGTAATTTGAATTGCAGTGAAGACTACTTTTTCGCTAAAACTGTGAGGTAATAAATTATTTGTTTCGCTTTTTGATCAGAATTTAAGCAAAATCGGTAAAAAAATAAGAAGAAAATTTATTTAAGATCAATATCATTTTAGAGTTTTTTAATAACATATATCATTTAGTTGCCCGGAACTAAATTTATGTACAAATTCTTTTTTTCTCTTTAGTGGTAATTTATCATTGTTATATTAAAGATATTTTTACTGTGATTCTTATGATTTCTCTTCACTATTTTAATAACTAAATAATAACACATCTAAGTGAATAATTAGATACTTTATTATTCAACCATTTTAAATGGTAAGTTTCGGGAGAATTCTTTGTTCAATTTTTATTCTACGAAATCAAACATCAATGTCATGGTAACTTTTTTTTGTGTAGACTGAAGACTCATATTATCGAAATATTACTCGATCAGTACAGAAGTATCGAACACCCGAAAATTAGGTTCTCTTTCTAGAGCTTTCTAGTTCTTATACCGAGTTTGACTTTCAGCTTAGAAAGATTTGCTAGCATTTCTTCAGCACACAATCAAGGCCAATGAAAGCTTCCATGTCCTATTAAAGCTTATATTTCATCCAATACGGAATCATTTAATATCTAACTTTTGGAATTTTAGCACATTTTAGTGACAAAGATATCATTTGATACTTTTGATATTATTATTTTCAGAACTTTGGTCATTTATTAATTCTATTTTCATATGTTACAAGTTAAAAACCTCATCCACCAAAGAAAATTTAATTTTTCATCGGCCATCTAAATCGCGTCCACGTTAGCCAGCTTGGAAGATAACTGATACAGGAGGGTTCGAAACTAGATCCAACCATAGACCATCGTATATATGGGGGCTGGCTCATGTTGACGTGGTGTGGAAGTAGGAGAGCGGGGTGCCAGCTCAGGTGTGACCTCGTCAAATGACCATGGTTCAAAATTAAGAGGTGTCCTCGGATTTTGTTC
Source organism: Metellina segmentata (assembly GCA_947359465.1). Classification (NCBI taxonomy): domain Eukaryota; kingdom Metazoa; phylum Arthropoda; class Arachnida; order Araneae; family Tetragnathidae; genus Metellina; species Metellina segmentata. The sequence goes on from OX375882.1 coordinate 27,951,330, forward strand.
CTTGGCTGTCTCCAATAGCCCGTTATGTTGCTCCAGTGCGACGTTAATTCATTTACTACTTACCATCTAAGGTAAGGTAATTTTAATTAACGTCGTACTGGAGAAACACAACGGACTATTGACGACGGTCCGGGATTTATCACCTAAGGGTAAGATCCGAGGACCACACCACGTAATTTTGAATCACAGTCAGATGACGAGGCAACACCTGAGCTGGCAACCTTCTCTCCAAACTTCCACACCAACACACTTTCGGGCCGCGACAGATTTAAGGTGCACCAGCCGCCTCTACACCATACACTTAAAAATATCCATGCACTGACTTGAATTCGAACTAGGAACCTTCCGATCCAGAGGCTAACACTTTAACCACCTGACCGGTTGGTCGGCACTAACCATCGGAATCGATCTGATTTTTATGAAGCTGTTCTTGAATAATGACAAAAATGAGAAAATAAACGAATTCGATAAATACAACCTGTTTTTCCTGCAACAGACAAAATGTTGCCGAAACAAAGAATGTGAAATTTACTGTTACGATCCAATTTTATTGATATAATTAGTGAATTTAGATTGTACTTGAGGAAACTCAGTTGAGTCGAAATGTTCTTTCGGTTGATTCAAATAGCAAGTGAAAGCAACAGACGGGCCATCCAATGCTCCAAGTAAATCCCATAAAGCCCGACAAAACACCGATGGAATGTCGACGATCCAATTTTTATTGATATAATTAGTGAATTTAGATTGTACTTGAGGAAACACAGTTGAGTCGAAATGTTCTTTCGGTTGATTTAAATAGCAAGTGAAAGCAACAGACGGGCCATCCAATGCTCCAAGTAAATCCCATAAAGCCCGACAAAACACCGATGGAATCTCGACGATCCAATTTTTATTGATATAATTAGTGAATTTAGATTGTACTTGAGGAAACTCAGTTGAGTCGAAATGTTCTTTCGGTTGATTTAAATAGCAAGTGAAAGCAACAGACTGGCCATCCAATGCTCCAAGTAAATCCCATAAAGCCCGACAAAACACCGATGGAATCTCGACGATCCAATTTTTATTGATATAATTAGTGAATTTAGATTGTACTTGAGGAAACTCAGTTGAGTCGAAATGTTCTTTCGGTTGATTTAAATAGCAAGTGAAAGCAACAGAGGGGCCATCCAACCCTCCAAGTAAATCCCATAAAGCCCGACAAAACACCGATGGAATCTCGACGATCCAATTTTTATTGATATAATTAGTGAATTTAGATTGTACTTGAGGAAACTCAGTTGAGTCGAAATGTTCTTTCGGTTGATTTAAATAGCAAGTGAAAGCAACAGACGGGCCATCCAATGCTCCAAGTAAATCCCATAAAGCCCGACAAAACACCGATGAATCTCGACGATCCAATTTGTATTGAGATTATTAGTGAATTTAGATTGTACTTGAGGAAACTCAGTTGAGCCGAAATGTTCTTTCGGTTGATTTAAATAGCAAGTGAAAGCAACAGACTTGCTATCCAATGCTCCAAGTAAATCCCATAAAGCCCGACAAAACACCGATGGAATCTCGACGATCCAATTTGTATTGAGATAACTAGTGAATTTAGATTGTACTTGAGGAAACTCAGTTGAGTCGAAATGTTCTTTCGGTTGATTTAAATAGCAAGTGAAAGCAACAGACGGGCCATCCAATGCTCCAAGTAAATCCCATAAAGCCCGACAAAACACCGATGGAATCTCGACGATCCAATTTTTATTGAGATAATTAGTGAATTTAGATTGTACTTGAGGAAACTCAGTTGAGTCGAAATGTTCTTTTGGTTGATTTAAATAGCAAGTGAAAGCAACAGACGGGCCATCCAACCCTCCAAGTAAATCCCATAAAGCCCGACAAAACACCGATGGAATCTCGGCGGCGAACAAGCGCGTGCGCCGCATTACCCCACCTGGCAATGCCCGCCGCCTGCAAAACAGGGAAACGGTATGTCCCCTGCTCCACCCCAGGTGCGGAGGTGATAGGAGACGCGCGCGCGACATCTGCGTACTCGCGAGACAAAGGGGGCCCCCTCAACTCAATAACGGTCTTCCCAACCCCCACCATCGTTTTCCATCGCAGAGTCGTTTTTTTCCCCTCTTCCATTTGCTCAAAAGGAACACACACGACAAATAATACTGTAGCAGACCGTTTGCTGCCACCCCATCGGGAGGCCTGCCACCCCTCCACCTTTGGCAATCCACCCTCTCCCGTAGAATTCGATTGGGAAAAAAATTGGAAGTTTCGAAGGTGGCGGAGTGGAGAGGTGCCTCTCGTGGCTTCCGCCGCTGCGCGTCATGCTCACCCTCTCCCTCTCTCGGTATTAACTTTTTGATTTTCAGATATGCGTCATTTCTCACATAACCGTACTCAACCAAAGGTGGCGTGGCGCGTTGTGAACAACTGTGTAAGACGAGACTGAATTTGCTCTACTATGATGGATGCCCGAATAAAATGGGGGTGCTTGCTTTTTTTCCCCGCTACTGCACATCTTATCAAGGGGTGATTTAATCCCGGTGCACACATCCGATTTTTCAACGTGCGGCGACGAAGCCCAACTATGCACACATAACCGTGAAATGATACAAGTTCTCATTTCGCGACATTTGCGATGGATATCTATCAAAGATACTTGTTGCACAAAAAATATTTTTTGAAACAAAATAGACGTTACTGGATATTAATTATTATTTATATTCCATTTATTTAAACTTCAAAATTACGAGGTGTTGTCCTCGGATCTCACCCTTGAGGGACTGATCCCGGACCGTCGTCAATAGCCCATTGTGTTGCTCTAGTACAACGTTAACTTTCAATTACCATTACCATTTATTTAAGAAAACAAGGTACTTGAGACCGGAGAAGCGAGCTGCGGAGACATGGGGAACTGGGGTACAATGTGTACGCAAGTTGAAGCGCCGGAGGTATGTGTGCACTACACTATTGGATCTAATATATCTCAGACCGCACTTCCGTTGCCGCAGCTGCGCCGCACGTTGAAAAACCGGATGTGTGCATCGGGCCTTAACGTCGCTCTAGAGCAACACAGCGGTCAATCCGAAAAATACGAGGTCAATACCTCGTAGTTGTGAATCAAATAGCAAGAGACGACCCGTGATTAATCGCAAAGGGAAAGATTTTAAGACAACATGTCGTAATTTTGGGTGACGGTCAGATGACGAGGTCACACCTGAGCTGGCACCTCTATCTCCAATCTTCCACACCTCGACAAAGTGAGGATATTTGAGGCCACGACAGATTTGAGTGCACCAGCCGCCACGTATGCGATGATCTTTGGTTGGACCTAGTTTCGAACTCACAACACTGCGGTTCCTAATCCGCTACTCTTCCAACTGGACTACCGCACCCTCGCATCTTCTAGGGTAATTGGTAATTTTTTGTTTACGTCGTACTAGAGCAACACAACGGGCTATTGACGACGGTCCAGGATCAGTCCCTTAAGTGAAACATCCGAGGACAACACCTCGTAATTTTGAACCACGGTCAGATGACAAAGCGACACCTGAGCTGGCACTCCACTCTCCAAACTTCCACGCCAACCCAACGTGAGGACTTTCGGCCACGACAGATTTAAGGTGCACCAGCCGCCTCTAGATCATACGCTTACAAACATCCATGCCCGGACCCGGATTCGAACCAGGAACCTTCCGATCTAGAGGCTAACACCTTAACCACTATACCGGTTGCGCATCTTCTAGGGTAATGGTAATTTTAGTTAACGTCGTACTAGAGCAACACAACGGGCTATTGACGACGGTCCGGAATCAGTCCCTTGAGGGAAAGATTCGAGGACAAAAACTCGTAATTTTGAACCACGGTCAGATGACGAAGCAACACCTGAGCTGGCACCCCACTCTCCAAACTTCCACGCCAACCCAACGTGAGCATCTTCTAGGGAGCAATGCTTGAAGGATTTTACGTTCAGAAGATGGCATTAGAAAGGAAATTTCAAGATGAACTTTTTAGCCTTTTGTACCAGATTATGATAATCTTTTGATTGTTGAACTCGTCTGTCATTTTATTTTCTTTGTATGAAGGTTGGATTCCTCTTTCAGAAACACAGAGAGTAGAGTATTTTCCTTTTCGTTTTTTCAAAGAACTTCTTTTTGATTTGATGTTTCACTTGTAAGCAGACGAATGCTATAAGGCTAAATTTTGGTAAGGAAAGTTTCATCGGTCCCGATCTAGAGGTAGAAAGTTGTCCTCATTATAATAAGGCAAGATAATCCGCAAGGACTCAACAAAAATTATGTAAGAGGGGATCAAATATTGGATTGATGCAAAAGTTCGTCCCGGTTATTTTGGCAAAAAATTTACCATACTGGAGTTAATTATTTTACTGGAAAAAATTATTTTATATACTAAAAATAACATTTATTAAATATGGTATGCGTCGTTCTGTTTGATGATATTTCTCCATCTCTGCGGTAGCTGCATAATCCCACGCTCTTGAGTTTTCATGGCGAAAGAACTGATTCAGGTAACGAAGCTTTATCAACCACTACGATTCATGGAATCGTCAACGGTATCATCATCATGCACCACACATATTTTATTTTGTCTCTGCGGGCCATCCTTGCCTTTTCGAAAATAAAAAAAGCATATGTTGAAAATGCCCCTTATTTCTGCCATTTTTAATGCTTAACATAATTCAGAAAAGCTCAATTAAACAATACAATTCCTTCTTTCAAACAGCATCAAAATTGTGAAGAAGATAACACTTTGGTTTTTGGGATGCAATGCCATCTGGTGCTTAAAAACCGGGTGAACTTTTGCACCAACCCAATAGTTTCAGCTACCACCTCCGCCGTTGGCAATCAACCTTCCCTCGTAGAATGCGCTGCAAAGCAATTCGGAAAAAAAAATAATGGAAATTTCGAACGTAAAGGGGAGGTTAAAAGGTAGCGGGGGGCCTCTCCCCTGCCTTCCGCCGCTGTGCGTCATATTCACACCTCTCTCTTATTTTTTTTGTAACCGACTACTGACTTGGGGTTTTCGTCATCAATAGTAGGGCGTCCATGGAAGCCTATAAGCCTCAATCGGTTTCTTCCTATAATTAGTTAATGGCGTTTGTCACATGCCCAATGTGTACCTTAGGCACAGACTTCCACTACATGCTTGTTATTGAGACCAACATCCAATCCAGATAATTGTGCGCAGTTGATCCTTTTCCATGTGGTCTATCATTCACCTCATATGCATTTTTAAAGGGGACGCCTGGTTGGAAGAGTAACGGATTAGCAACCGGAGGGATGCGAGTTCGAATCCGAGCAAAGACCGTCTTGTACAAAGGGGGCTGGTACGTGTTGAATCTATTACCTCAAATGTCCTCACGCAGGCGGGGTGTGGAAGTTTGGAGAGTGGGATACCAGCTAAGGTTTTGCCTCGTCATCTGACTGTGGTTCAAAATTACGTGGTGTTCTCTGATTTCCCTTTGGGTAATGGTAATGGTAATTTTAGTTAACGTCGTACTAGAGCAACACAACGGGCTATTGATGACGGTCCGGAATCAGTCCCTTAAGGGAAAGATTCGAGGACAACACCTCGTAATTTTGAACCACGGTCAGATGACGAAGCAACACCTGAGCTGGCACCCCACTCTCCAAACTTCCACGCCAACCCAACGTGAGGACTTTCGCCCACGACAGATTTAAGGTGCTCCAGCCGCCTCTACAACATACGTTTACAAACATCCATGCCCGGACCCGGATTCGAACCAGGAACCTTCCGATCTAGAGGCTAACACCTTAACCACTATACCGGTTGATTTCCCTTTGGGATTGATCCCGGGCGGCCCGTTGTGTTGCTCGAGTTCGACGTTAGTTAAAATACCTACCTTTGTAAAAAAAAGTAGCTCTAAAGTTAGCAACCGATTGGTCCAACACCAGTTCTGCGACACCAAACTGACTGAAATGCGCATGCGTACTGGCATGTTTTCTGTACAGAGTACGCATGCGTGTGTCGTATGTCTCGTGGCATGCTGTTCCAGAGTGTGGCCGGACTAAGAACAAGGGTTAAAACAACGAAACATCTGTTTAGAATTGCCAGCACTGGGCTTAATTTCGCCTTTTAAGCTCCTTTTTAACAGCCTAAATTGATTTTCATAGTCTGCGGAAAAGAAATAACGCCGAATTCAGTTGACTTACTTTGAGTTCTATAAAGCTAAGCAGCAGATTTGTTTATATAAAGTTGTGTGTGGTCTGCGAACCTTCTCAGGTTGCTTGCACGTGGAAGACCTGCACGAGAGAATCGAATTCAATGGATAAAAAATTTCCCCTTCCATAGGAAGAAAATGTAATTTGAGTATTTTTTTTTTCAGGCTTATTTTCAGCTAACCCAAATCGATCTGGGGACCACATTGAAAGGTGCAGTTCGCATACAATTAGAAGTTTGAAATTACCACAGTGAAAATAAATTTCATTTTTCAGCTAATCACATCAATTAATCAGTGGTTCTCTTTGCAATCAATGGTTTTTTTGACTGAGTGGTCAGTTTTCGTTTCGGAAACTAGCATAATTGCTTTACCAGTAGTGAAATGTTCAGAAAGTAAATTAGTAAACGACAGGTCGATTATAAACGTTGGTTTCGTTTCAAGACAGGTTTGCTGCTGATTGAAGGATAGATAGTTGGCAATTCAATTAATATCGCACTCGAGCAACACAACGGGCTATTAGTGATGGTCATGAATCAAACCCCCTCCCCCGAAGTGAAATTAGGACTACACCTCGTAATTTAGAACCACGGTCATATGACGAGGACAATACCTGAGCTGGCACCACACTCTCCCAACTTCCACACCGCGTCAACTTGAGGACATTTTGAGGAACGAAAATATTCTACATACACCAGCCCTTGTGTACATAACAGTGTTTGGTTGGACGGAGTCTGGAACTCGCAACTTTTCGTTTGCTAATCCGCGACTCTACCAACTGGGTTGCCTCGGCACTCTGACTCTGGAAATTTCTTGTTTTGTTTTCAAAGTAATTTTACAATTTTTTGCAAAGTATCCTAAAAACCAGAAAATAATTTTCTCAACAATACGTATTCTTCCACGTCATGCTTTTGCCAAGATAGGAATAGACGTTGTTTTTAATATAATAAGTTTTTTTTAAAAATCTAGTTAGTTTTTTTTGTAATTGAATCTAACTGTTTAGTTTTGATTTGTGGTTTTCAGATTTCTATGTTTTAGATCAGGGATTCCCAACCGGTGGTACGCGTACCACTGGTGGTACGCGGCAGCGTTTCAGGTGGTACGCAAGGATGATACGAGCGACCCAAATATTCTACGATGTATGTTCGATTTTTTAGTATGTACAGCCACGTTATGCTATTTCTTATGCCATTTGTTACTAGTTACTTGTGTGAGAGTGGTTTTTCTGAACTTTTGTATGTAAAAAATAAATATAGAAACAGAGTAAGTGTTGAAGAGGACTTAAGAGTGAAGTTAAGATTCATTGCTCCTGATATTGATATTTTAACCTAAGACAAAAAACAACAAATTTCGCACTAAAAATTGATTTTTGATTTTTTTTAATTTTGTTTGCTTAGTTTGTACTAATTATTTAAAATTAGTTGTTTTTAGACCTGTGAGTAAAATATGGAGCTTTCTTAGTATTTTAATTAAAATAAAACAAGCCATTTTCACTTTGCTGACATTAGATATATGTTTCTAAAAAAATATAGGACTGGTGGTCCGCCAAAAATTTCAAAAAATTTCAAGTGGTACGCAGTTACTAAAAGGTTGAGAACCCTTGTTTTAGATGATTTGGTAAAGTGTGTTTTTCACGGTAACACATTTCCGTCTACTTTATTTTTTGTCATGAGTTTTTATGTAAATTAGGATCCAGCTGCATTTTTTACTTTAATTATTAGATGAAATTCATAAAAAAAAATATTTTCTCAGTATCGCTTTCAAAAGAACTCGTGACAAACTATTTTTTTAATTAAAAATTTCAAAAAAAATTTTTGTATCCTTTTTACTAAACAAAAATGCTTTCTCTGAAAAATACATTCAATTAACATTTCTCACAAATTCTTAAAAGTTTTTTTTTTTAAAGCACTGGCCCGTGGGGGGATCGAACCCACGACCTCCGCGTTATTAGCACGGCGCTCTAACCAACTGAGCTAACGGGCCATGGAACGGTTCTGTTCATAACTGGAAACAAACCAGAAGAGTATTTTGAGTTACGTGATGTCATCGTTACAGTGACGTACAATATTGCAAAGGTTAACTCTTTATACTTGTCTTTAATTGCTACTCACGTCATATCTGACAGTTGTTCAACTTTGTGTGGTTGTCTTAGGTTCTTTCTCTTGTGTATTGATCCTGGACCGCCGTCAATAACTCGCTGTGTTGCACTAGTAAGACATTAATTAACTACCTCATTGGCAACCGAAGAGTATCAAAGAGGAAGTAATTAAACTAATGATTTGAAATCTATTAAAAATTAATTACTCAAGCTGAGTTTAATCAATTCTCAATAAGGTAGGCAGGTAGGTATTTTAATTAGCGTCGTACTGGAGCAACACAACGGGCTATTGACGACGATTCGGGTAATGGTAATGGTAATTTTAGTTAACGTCGTACTAGAGCAACACAACTGGCTATTGACGACGGTCCGGAATCAGTTCCTTAAGGGAAAGATTCGAGGACAACACCTCGTAATTTTGAACCACGGTCAGATGACGAAGCAACACCTGAGCTGGCACCCCACTCTCCAAACTTCCACGCCAACCCAACGTGAGACGACGATTCGGGATCAATCACCAAGGGAAATATCTGAGGACAACACCACGTAATTTTGAACCTCGGTCAGATGACAATAATTCTCAACAAAATAATTTCGTAATTTATCATCTGACATCTTTACAAACCCAATCCTTAAAATGATAACATAAAATAATTTTTCAATCTTAATGTCATTCATTCACAGCAAATAGCTTCAAAATTCAAGATATGCATAATCTTTGGTAAACAAAAAAATATGTATTTTCTATTCAAAAATAGTATTTAGGTCATTAATTTCTACCTATCTTCAAAGTGTGTTAAACACCAACCATAAAAATTAATAGTATAAATTTATTATAAATTAAATATTCAATCTTAATTTAATAATTTGTTGACAAAATTATTTCTAAATTAAATACTTGAAAAACATCAACTTCAACCAAAAATTTCCATTTGTGATATCTTTTTTGCGAAAAACTGAATTTTTTGCTTTATATAAATTGAGACATCTAAAGTCGAAACTTGTTTTAAAAAAATAAGTTCTGGCCCGTGGGGGGATCGAACCCACGACCTCCGCGTTATTAGCACGGCGCTCTAACCAACTGAGCTAACGGGCCACTGAAACTGTTTGCTTTATAACGCAAATCCAAATCAGATAAGTGTTCCTTTTGAGATTGTCGTACTTTTCGGTATACGGGAAAATGTATAACGCCAAATTGCATTTGTGTGTGTTGTCGTCCATTCATTACTTATCTAATCAAAAAGTAACCATTCAAATAAAAAATGAAATCAATTCAGAATTAAATTTTTGATGTTTCATCTTATTAATTCACGTTAAGAAAGGGAAAAAAAATTTTATATCACCTCTGACAAAGAAAAAATTTAATTGCATTATCTTGAAAAGTATTTACATGAACTAAAATTTAAAATAAATTTTCTACCTAAATTTCAATAATTGTCAAAAAATAAGTTTTTTAATTAAAAAACATATTTAAAAATAAGTGTCTTTTTTTTACCCCCTCTTACAAAAAAAAATTCCGCTTTCTATATTTTGCCAACAGATTGTGTTTTCCTTATAGTTATATATCAGTTCACATGCTTGTTTTTAAAAACAAAGAACTGGCCCGTGGGGGGATCGAACCCACGACCTCCGCGTTATTAGCACGGCGCTCTAACCAACTGAGCTAACGGGCCGTTGAAAACAGTTTGCTTTGTAACACAAAAGGAAATGAGACACAATTGTTCCTTTTGAGATGTCGTATTTATCGGTATACGGGGAAATGTAAAACATCAAATTGCCTTTGTTGTCCATTCATTACTTATCTAATTGAAAAGTAACCTTTCAAATTAATAACATGAAATCAATTATGAATTTAATTTTTGATGATTAATCTCATTAATTTACGTTAAAAAGTTTCAAAAAAAATTTAAAAATCTCCCTTGACAAAAAAAAAAAAATTTTATGCAATATCTTGAAAAATATTTTTATTAACTAAATTAAGAATACATTTTCCACCTTTCTTTCATTATTTACATAAAATAGTTTTTAAATTAAAAAGCATATTTAAAAATAATTGTCCCTTTTTCGACCCTCTAACAAAAAATTCCACTTGCTCTATTTTGCAAAGAGATAGTATATTTCTTGATACAATCAGTTGTTTGATCAGTTCACATGCTTGTTTTTAAAAACTAAAGACTGGCCCGTGGGGGGATCGAACCCACGACCTCCGCGTTATTAGCACGGCGCTCTAACCAACTGAGCTAACGGGCCACACCACCAACTTGCTTCATGCAGATCAAAACTCATAAATATTTTAAAAAAGGTTTTGTGGGTTTTTTTTCGGAAAAACATTTCAAAATTTCATGCACCATTTTGCTCTATACTCTGTTTCACCTTAACTTGTCAGTAGAGTAAAGGCTACGTTGACCGCATCACAGCCGTTGTCGTAGAAACTAGGGTTACAATGTCAGAAGAAGTCAGCTATAAGCGAGGAAATTCGCCCTTTTTGGCAAGGAGAGATAAAATGCACGTGGAAATTCTATACGTTTCACAGATCTTTAATTTCTAATGGCTCTTGCATTACATTTGTTAATTAAACAAAAAGCTACTCTATGTTAATATAAATGCGTTTTGATTTTTCTAAATGAGTATTATTTTTAGTTATTTAAAAATATATATATTTAAAATTTTTTTACAATAAATGTTGTTTAAAAAAACAGTCTATTTAAAGATGTGATGAACCATAAAATTCATTTTTTGAATTTACTTACCTGAAAGCTAAACACCTTGATTAATACTTCTTTTTTCAATTTTAATAATTTTATTAAAGGAAATTAATCCAATTTAATTACTCCTTTGGTCTTACATTTGGTTGGACAAGGTAGGGGAGAGTGCGTCGTCTGCTAAAATATGTGTTTTTCTTAACAGCAAAATATAGTCTCCAAATTAAATCAAATTTATTCTGATATTAAAGAAAGTAAATAACAAATAAAAATACATATAACATAGAGGATATAAAATACATTCACAATAAATAAATAGAATATAAAAAATACAAATATAGTGAATACACATACAATAATAAAAAAAATGAAACCATTTTAAAAATTAGAGTTAAAAAAAATAAACCTTATATGTGTGAAACATATTCTGAAACTCGCGGAACGGTGTCGGGTTGATTAGTAGTAAATTATTAATTTTATGAATAATTTAAAATAGTTTACAAGAAAGTGTACAGAAGAAACCAATCTCTTTCATGAATAGTAGTTACAATGAGAAAACTATATTTACGTTTTACTTATTCATCACATGCATTTATACATCATCAATATATGTAAAACATAGCAAACATCATAACAAATCTATTTACATTATAATATACTTATTCATCACATGAATTTACACATCATCATCACTTAACATTTCCGAATCGCTATCAGACTCACTATTAAAAGAAATTACCAAGTTCTTACTTTCCCAAATATCATCCACAAGTCCATCTACTTCCCACATGTATTTCTCTTTTTCAGTAACATGGTTTATGCAGTTTTTCCAATTTTGTACAGAGACCTTTTCAATCCCTTGGATGACTAAATCCTTCACATCGTTCAGTTTAAAAGTCTTGTTTTCCCTGGCAACGTGTCCTTTTACTTGACTCCATATCATTTCAATGGGATTAAGCTCACAGTGATACGGGGAAGTCTCAAAACCTTATGTCCAAATTTTTCGGCAATTTCTTCAACTCTGTATTTATCAAACATATGTTTGATTTCGCTAACTTTTTTCAACAGTTCAATCTTGATCATGTCCTGGTTCCACGTAATGTTTTTCAACGATAGCCATTCTTGAATTGCACTTTTTTTCCAAGATGTCGTCGGAATTTTTTCTTTCTTCACCGAGTGATAGGGGGCATTGTCCATCACTACAAAGCTGTTTCGTTTCAATTTAGGCATGATATCTTCAAACCACTTCTCAAAATGGTTACCATCCATTTCTTCGTGGTAGTCACCGGATTTTTTTCCTACAAAAATGTCAGCCGCATCAGGTACAAATCCTTCATCACTTCCGATATGGGTAATGATGAGTCTTCTTCCTTTTCCTTTTGGTGCAGCCAAGCCTGTTGTCAAACTTGAAGAGGAAGCTTCATTGGTGCTTTTGATGTTTTTGTCTTGCCATACTCGACTTTGTGAGTGTCCTTCATTCACCCATGTTTCATCTAAATAATAGATTGAAGCATTTTCATTCTTCAGTTCTCTACTTTTTCGTAAATAATTTCTTCGCCATAAAATTATGTCGTGTCTTTCTAAAAGCATAGCCTGCCTTTTTCGCTTTTCAAAGGAAAATCCCAAATCTTTCAGTATCCTGTACAGTGTACTTCGGCTAATGTTTGTCGAAAAAATATCCTTATCATTGTTAATTTCATTTAGAACTTTGTCCAATGTAGGAATTTCATTTCGACGAAAACAATCATGAATTTTTCGTCGGATGCACGATAAAGTAAAGTTGTCATATTTCATCATTCTTGTTCTTTTTCCAACGGCATAAGGTCGTTTTTTTCCTGGAGTACTCAAAGGACTTGTCGTCTTCTTTTCTTTTTTCAAACGAAAAACAGTTCTTTTGGAAACACCAGTTAGTTGAGACACCTTTCCGACGATTTGGTTAATGGAATCACTATGGTTTTCTTCTCGAAGTCTAGAATAAACATTCAATATGTTCCTGCGAGCTCCACTACCAATTGATTTTCCTTGCTTTGATGGCGTATACAGCTTGGATGGTGACGTTCCTTTTTCAGCCATGTTCAGAGTATCAAACACACTCCAATAAAATAGCACAAGAGAGATATGAACGTAAATACACACGCTAGCAAAGACGCAGAGCGAAATGGCGCAGACTTGGCCGGAAAGCGTATTACGCTCGCCAGAAATGTTACCATGGAAACCGGTTTAGAATTCCGTTTCGGATATATTCATTCGCTTCGGTCAAAAAAAAATGCTTTTACAAATAAATAACCGATTATAAAGGTTCAAAAATCACTCCTTCATTGTAGGACAATTTTTACACGTTTATATGCATTTTCTTTATTTTAAATTCCAAATCAAGTTGGAATTATTTTTCATGCGGATGAACATCATTTCTGCCTTTCCCAATACTGACAAGTTAAGGTGAAACAGAGTATAGTCATGGAAGTATTTTCCAGTGCATTCCTGCATAGGTTCTACCACTCAGAAAAGAAAAGTTAATGAATTTCTTAAATGAAATTCTCTTTTAAACAACATCTAGAGCAGGGATTGAGGTATCTTTCCTAGTTGGAAATCCGCATTAATTCAGTTGTAATAAAAAATGATGGCTGTGCATACAAGAAGCTTCAACTGGCAATTAAAAAATTTATATTATTTTGTAAAAATCTAATTATCTGTCTATTTAACACTTATGGTTTATTAATGTTCTGATTGTGGAAATTTTTTTCGTTGGTATCAATCTATTTTATTCTTACCTTTGTATTCTATACCCGGCTATTAACTAGGCTGTATATAGTCCTTAAATCTAGTTCGTTTTTAAATACGTTCATTCAAAAAATAAATTCGAAAAAAGATGATCATAAATGTATTAGTAAAAAGCAAAAGGATTTGTTTTGTAAAATTAAGATCCAGTAAAGGCCCCCTTAAGGACCTAGAAATCTACAGATTCCCTACACACATAGCAAGTCAATGGGACGCATTTATTTTGTCTTGGACTGGAGCCATTAAGAAACCGGTTTTTTGCTAGGCTCTATTTCACCCTTATGGGTTAATAGCCGTCAATCCATTTTTGATTACTAATGTTCCAATTGTACCAGTCAATATCGGACGATTTTTGTGTTGGTACAAACCTATTTTGTTCTATGGTATTTTATATACATTGATTTAAAAAATAAAATACAAATCTAAAAGACGGACACAAAAAATGCAAAAATAAACGGATTTGCTCTGTAAAATTTGGATTCAGTCTAAGGGGCCGACTTACGCACCTAAACGCCTAGACGTTCCTCACCCTTGATCCAGAAAGTACAAAACAAGTCAAAGGAACATCTCATATCTGTTTTGGACAGAAGCCATTAAGAAAACTCGGTCTTTTGCTAGTCAAAGTCAGCAATGTTTTTGGTAGAGGTAATTGATTAACCTGGTTGAGTATGGGAATAATCGGCATATTTTATCCAAATTACGAAAATAATCATACTTTATCTTCATTTTAAATGCAGAAATTTTGTTTTGGACAGAGGGCGGTACACGCACAGCCTCATTTGCATAAGGTCATAAAAAATTTAGCTCTGACTCCGATCGATACCCGGATGTAAAATGTCAAATTCACTCTGTTGTCGCATTCACTTCCTCATATTCATTATATAGTAACCAAACTAAAAAGAACCACGAAATTACAAGTTTAATCTCATTAATTCACATAAGAGTTTCCAAATTGAAATTCTAAAAGTCGTCTTTCATAAATATTAGAAAAACGTTATCTTGAGAAAATAACTTTAAAAAATATTATGTAAAAAATAAAAATCAATTTTTCAACTGTAATTTTTTTTCTATTCTCAGCGAACAGTTCCAAAATCATGAAAGTATTATTGACAATCCAAATCAGTTTAAAAATACACTGGCCCGTGGGGGGATCGAACCCACGACCTCCGCGTTATTAGCACGGCGCTCTAACCAACTGAGCTAACGGGCCACTGACGCAAACCAGTTAATACCTGGAAAGAAACCAAAAGAGTATTTTAAGTTCAGTGATGTCATCATTATGTGACGTAAAATATTGCCTACCGTTATCTCCTTTCTACTTATCTTTTCATTTTCTACCCAAGGGCCTTAGGAAAAACGTACTCAAAATAATGATTTGAAATTAAAAATTTATTATTCAAGTCGAACTTTATCAATCCTCGACAAAACAGTTTTAAAAATAAAATGTAAAAATAATCCATGACAAAAATTTAAGAGGAACTACTACCTTAACAAAGCACCTCTTTAAAAGGATAACATGAAATAAATTCAGAAATAATTTTTGTCATTCATTCACAGCAAATACTTTCAAAATTTTACGTAAATTGTTCTAACGTTATCAATTTCGACTTTTCTTCTTATTCAGCTAAGTGCATTAAACATCAACTACTCAAATAAAATATGAATTTATGAACATTTAACTACACAAGATGAATTTAACCAATTCTCGGCAAAACAGTTTCAAAATTTAAAAAATCAATTTCGACGCCAACAAAAAAATTCCGATTGTTACAATTTGTGAAAAGATTGTATTTTTCTTCCTGCGACTCAAGGCTGGTTTAAAATAAAAATGGCACTGGCCCGTGGGGGGATCGAACCCACGACCTCCGCGTTATTAGCACGGCGCTCTAACCAACTGAGCTAACGGGCCACGGGAAATTTGGTACAACAGCTGCAAAAGAAGTCTGAGGCCTGCAAATCAAGTTCGGTAGAACTAGTTTATCAGTATAGTTAATCTTTGCTGGGGAAACTTGTTTTCTGTTTTCATTCAACAGATTACGGCGTTCCTTTCGAGGAGAGTTGATAAAGGAAAGTATGCCACTAGTCATGAAACACAATTGCTGAAAAATTGACTTGGAGCCTATATTAATTTAAATTAAATTTTATAATACCTTTGTATTTAGGTCTTATACAGGATTTTGTATATCAACAAAATTTTTCTATCTACAGAACTGACATTTTGAGGCCATAGAGGCAGATATTCCTCTTCATTATTCTCTAGTTTGCTGATCAAGATATAAACTCTTTGGAATAGACGCGGAAAAAACAAACGAACGACCTTTCTTTAGTTTAGCTTGAATTATACTATATGGACAAAATTCAGATTTTACACAAATTATTTTCGTTGCCATGTTTCAAATCTAAATAAATTGTTATTGCTAGTAGTCCCATGTGTACTCTGTACTAACGGCGCACTAATGAATGTACACACTTACTAATCTGTACACTTCTAACCGAAATAACTACAGGAGAATGTTACTGAGAGGCAAGGAATATTTTGGCTACTCGACAGTTCCTCGTTTTGGCGTGGTGTGGAAATTTGAAGAAGCGGATCGGGAGGTTAAAAAAGGATATTTGATAGAATTTAGAAATTACAGTGAAGTTTCGATTAACCGTTACGGTCGAGACCGTGACGATTAAACGAATAGCAATAGATGGATAACAGAAAAACCTTAAACAACAACCTACCCCATCCATTGTATATGAATGAATGATAAAAAATGCACGTTTAATAAATAGAAATACATTATCAGGAGGTAGGAGTACGTACATACACGTATTTCACTTTTTGCTGCCATCTGGTTACTGTATATAGAGTACTGTAAGTATGTGAGTAAGTACTATTAACTTTTAATATTTAATTAATTAACTTTTAATAACAGACTGACGGTTAACAGAAACTGACGATTAAAAGAGTGACGGTTAATCGAAGTTTCACTGTACTTCCATTATCAGGAGCTAGGATAGCATAAAGAAGACACATGTCAAATCTGAAGTCAGGAAAGAAACTCTCGATTTTTGTATTTTTATTTGCTGTATTCTTTTTTTGAAATATTTTAAAATTCTTGCTTACATTTGAGTGTAGAATTTCGCAGGAGGATGCGTTTGTAATGACCTGCAGGAAACAAACAAAATCCATATGGGTGATAAATTTGATGAAGGCTTTGTTTCCTTCTAAACATAAAAGAGAGGAGCCACTTTAAAAAAGGATTCTTAACTTATCAGCACGCGAGAATGTCTACTCTATTTTCAACTTTCACGGAAAACAGCAGTGGTAAAAAAATGATATCTTCTTGTTCCAATTTTTTAGGGGGAGTGTAGAGAGTGCGTCCAATCCACTGAACAAAAGACCTCTTTCAAGGGGAAGAGATCGTAAAGAAAAAGATCCCGATGGGCGAAAAAGAAAATCCTCTGACGCAGATGGCGAATCAAAAAGCAAATGAAAATTCGACATTTGAAGGAAGGAAAAAAATCTAGCACTACAGGATAAAAAAAGTAACTGTTGTTTCCCCCGGGTATTTTTTCATACTTATTCCTGTCAAGAGAGGCGGCTAAAAAGAACGTTTGCTTACTCAGGACGAACAGAAGACAAGGCCAGTATTGTTCCATAGATCACTCAAAGTAAAGAAATCCCGTAGAACGTGAAACAACGAAAGATCAGAGGATTTATACCGATGCCACTTGTTATTGTAGAAACTTTTCTTCCTTCATCATATTTCTGTTTCTTGCCGCATTATTACCTCTTCCAAGAAAGACAAGCAAGAATCCTGGATTTTAGTGAAACGTAAGGCTTTTAGTAAACGTCGATTTTAGTGAAAACTTAAAATCGATGGTAAGATATATCTTATAAAAAAAACTAGAAAACAATTGAAATATGACTGTCTAATATGAAATTAATCTAATAAATACCTATATAACTGCGAGTTTAAGTAGCAGAAGTTTGATTTTGATTCCTGTAACTTACTCTGGGTGTATATATGTGTTACTATTGTGTACATGGTCGTTACTTGACGTTGTAGGCCAAATATAGCCCTTGCACCAAACAAAACAATAATCAACTAACCAATAAATATACGCTTTTTCTGTTCTACGAGATGAGGACAAGTCCCTGTTAATGGTCTCTCGTTCATCATTGAGGTCAACTATTGCAAGGGCCGTTCCAGGGCGGTGTGGCGGGTGTGCCCTTGCACGTTTGTCACGAAAAATAGGGTCGTCCGAAAGAGGGCGCATTATTCCTCCAATAATGAAACATGTCCTCCACTTAATTTTATATACTTGTTCGTTCTTTGAAGTGCTTTTTTTTTTGCGATTGAAATAAAGGATAATTTTGAACATGTGTGCGCGCATTTTGTTCTGTAAAAAGTTATAATGTTCAAAAGCAATCATTAAAGGCAGGAATGTTTTGAGGTAGAGAGAGAGAGAAACCAGTAGAGATCAAATCCTTTCCGAAATTAGTTTAGGAATAAAACTATCAAAAACACGCTCCGTCAGAGAAAATCAAATTTTCATACTTTATTATAAAAAATTTAGTAAAATGTATGTCTGAATTCGTCACTGGGAGCTGAAACCAGTGGAGGGTATGGACAGCTAATACGGAATAACCCTGGCTGTTGCTAAGCAAAAATATATGGATTTATGTAAAGCTAAAATGGTAACGACTTTTTCTGTAAAACTAAATGTGATGACACTAGTATTTTTTTGTGGCAGAACGTGCTTCAAAAAGTTCTTGTGGTTTGTTTGTCTGCACTATAAAGCCCGGTGCACACATCCGGTTTTTCAACGTGCGGCGCCGCTGTCGCAACGCAAGTGCGGTCTGAGATACATTAGATCCAATGGAGTAGTGCACAGATGCCTCCGGTGTCGCGGCGTCGCTGCGGCAAATTGTACCGCAGATACCCACGGCGCCGCAGCTCGCCGAATAGGTCTCAACTACCTTGTTTTCATAAATAAATGGTTGTATCCAGTAACGTCTATTTTGCTACAAAATGTACTTTATTACACCAAGTAAGCGAAATAAATACGTTTTCTTCGATAGAATATTATCGCAAATGGCGCGAAATGAGAATTTGCGTCATTTCACGGTTATGTGTGCATAGTTGGGCTTCGATGCCACAACGGTGCCGCACGTTGGAAAACCGTTTGTGTGCCCCGTACCTTAATGTTAGTATTCCGTGAAGCACACCTCTCGTCTCAGTTACCTGCTGTCTTGAACCCAAATCTCAACTGATGTCATCCCATCTTTCCTCGTTCCGTATCAGTCATCAGTCTACTATTATGTTTCGGATTAACGAAGGGTGGAAACGAAAATGTTTTTCCTACGGTACTCGGGCGTCGTCTGATATTCATTACACACATTAAGGCCCCCCACCCCCTAAAGAGAATTAGGGGGAACTTTTCTCCGCACCAGGGGTCGATGGGAATCTGTACCACGAAATGGGGTCCGCCTACCACAACAGAATGTCTTGTTTTTCTTCACAGTTCAGAGGAAATTACCTCTCCCATGAAAGTATCACGTAACAGTTGTGCAATGCGTGGAAATTGAGAGACGTTGTTTGTTTAGAAGAGAATTCAGCATCATACTGGAACCAGTGAGTCTCCAACTATTTCAAGCTTCATGACCCCACCGTATCAAACTTGAAGAACTCTTCGCATATTTCAGCGAAAAGAAAATTGTTTTTCAAAGGTTATTTCTACGAACCTTAAATATTTATTGGTGGGTTGGCGAGCTTAATCGAGCAGGGGGCGGAGCCCCCTAGTGTTCTAAAAGAACTCAACTTTATAAACCATTGTTGCCAAATGTTTACTGACGTTTCGCTTCTTCAATTTTGACACTTAATAAACCCTAAACTAATAGCCGCATCGGGAAAAAATCTTAATAATTGTCCAGGGAATACAATGAAGAACAACCCATGTTAATTTTTTTTTTCCGATCAGTACTTTCTCGGGAAACCGTCTAAGAATCGAGCTAAACAACACAGTTTTCAATCCTGCGGCGTCGGCGGCGGCGGTAACATTTTTTTAATATAGAGAGATTTTTCACTTCAAAAAATATTACCACTAAAAATGATAAATCATAAAAATGCTTCATAGAAAACAAATGTTTTTCAAATCTTAACAAATTCCAGGTCTGATAAAATTAATGCCGGGCCTGTTAACGAGCAGCGTGTGAAGTATAAGTAGATTGAGAGTTGCTGTTAAGATGAGCTTTAAAAAGCGTGACGAATAAGTAGACAAATAGTCACGTGATTGTCAGTCTACTGTTGGTGAGAAATTGACTTACTTGTTCAATTTAGAGTATCTTATGTACTCGTTTAGAAATTAACATGACATGATAGGTTGGGTGAGTAAATGTGCTCTTCAAAAGAGTGGCGCCAAAAGTGGCGAAGTCGCCAAAGTCTGCGACTATCAGATGATCAACCAGTGAACCAATCATGTGGTGAATGTTAGGTTCCACCCAGCAGACAAAGTAGTCTAAGAGTCCGGTTTCTTCTAGTTCGGGTTTGAAATGATCCTGGGCACATAAAAGGCGTTACTTTTATGCTTCCGCTACCCATAATCCTTTTCTTACAACGTATTTAATCTTTCCCTTCGACTTCCTTCTCTTATGGAAATTTATTTTGATTAGTCTCTTATTCTGTGGAGGTAAGCAGTCATCTGCCAAATACTCCGCAATTGATACTTCTCTTATGCCCCACTCTCCAAATTTCTACACCATTCCAACGAGAGGACATTTGAGACTACGATAGAATAAACTTTTTCCAGCCTCCACGTTCACGTTTAGCTTTAGCTTCGTTAGCTTTAGGTGTTTTCATTGAATTGCGTTCATTCCTTGTATTTATATTTCTAAATTCCTAACAAGAGTTGAAAAGTGAAAATGAAGTATAATTTGAACAAGCATAAAATAAACAATCCAAACTCAAGTATCAATATTTTTTCAAAATGTGGGTTACAATTTCAATTTAGCTCAAAAAACGATCTAATAAGGTTTCCTAGGATAATTAAAAAAGACAAAACCTCGCAGCTGTGAAATGTCTCCCCTTTCCCATTCAGCCCTAGAACCTCTTCCCCCACATGCTTGACATGCGTGACAGGTGTAAAGTTACTCGGGGTGACAAAAAGGGGTGGAGGCTGTCTCTGGAAAGGTTGACAAGCTCGCATATGGTTCGCAGGTGGGCTTCGCAATTAAGGGGTGTTCCCAGAAGACTGAATTATGAAGTGACATCTCACAAGTGCGCGGTGTTTCAAAGAGCTCGAACAAATTGATCCAATCTTTGTATTTTGAATAGCCCAATGTGCTTTTTAAACATATTTCCACATTATCGGGAATTTCAAAGAGGATATTAAAAGCTTATCGATAGATAGTTCGTTGGAAAGAAAGTTTCTTCATGTGGAATTGAGGAATCGAGATTAGCTTTAGGTGAACTGGAACTCAAAGATATCAATTTTGAGGTTCTCGGAGATTTGGGGGCGCGATAAGAACGGACTGGTAGAGTAACGGATTATCAATCCGAGGATTGCAAGTGATGGAGTTATAAACTTGGTCCAACAAAAGATCATCGTGTAACGTGTCGGGCTCACTGGAGCACGTTGCATAAGTTTCAATAAGGCTGTTTTGAGTTACACCCATGTTCGAGATGTGCTAAGAAACGGTGGCTGTCGCTCTTTTTAACAATTGCTTATCAACATACATAATTTCCTGTTATGAGTGGTAGGTTGTAAGCTATTCCGATTTAAAAGCGAACGCAATCTTATCTAGCATCCTGTGTTTTTGTATTACATTGAAGCAGAAAGGGGGCGCGATGTTCTAAACATCATACACTTCAGCAGGATAATACACTCTATAACAAAAAAATCGACGCACCAAGAAGGAATCATCCGATTGCTTTGAAATTTCGTATGCAAAAATGTTTTGACCAAATATGCGAATGATTAAAATTTGGTGTCCAATGAATGAATAGTGGGATCTCCAGCGCATCGGAACTGCGCATCCAGCAGATGTATATAAGGAGTTGTTCTTGAACTGTTGTTAAACATTTCTGCTGCATTGCGATTTAGGATACCTTTCAACGACTGAAAAAATGCCTCGCCGCAGGATTCGAGCTCATTACGAGCAACTTTCAGAGTTTGAAAGAGGTCGTATCATTGGATTGAAAGAGGCAGGTTGGGCAAATCGGAGAATCGCTCGTCATGTGAGTCGAAGCGATGCTGCGATTAGAAGATGCTGGCAAGAGTGGGTGGACAATTGTAGATTTCAGCGTCATGATGGTGGCGGTCGACGTAGGGCCACAACAGATCGCGAGGACAGAGTGATTGTCAGATTAGCTGTCACAGCGCCTGATTCATCTCTACCAACCATCAGTCGTGCGACCCACACACGAGTGTCCACCATGACGATTCACAGACGGCTGAGAGATAGAAATCTACGCTCGTATCGACCGTTACGCCACCTGCCATTCACGCCTGCACACTGTCGAGCCAGATTACAGTGGTGCTTGGCTCGATCAGGCTGGAATGATGCTGACTGGGGACGTATAGTCTTTAGCGACGAATCCCGCTTCCAACTGTGTCCTGACGATCATCGAAGACGTGTATAGAGACACCCAGGGCAGTGTGCCGATCCTGTTTTCACTGTTGCACGCCACACGGGCCCTCAACAAGGAGTTATGGTCTGGGGTGCCATTTCCCTTGATAGCCGGACCCCTTTGGTCGTCATTAGAGGTACACTAACTACACAGCGGTACGTTGACGACATTCTGAGACCTGTTTTGCTACCGTTCCTTTCGCAGTACCCTGGACTTATTTTTCAGCAAGACAATGCCAGACCACACACGGCACGTGTTGCTATGAACTGTCTTCAAGCTTGTCAAACACTTTCTTGGCCAGCCAGATCACCAGATCTCTCTCCCATCGAGCATGTCTATGATATGATGGGAAGGCGATTGCATCCGGTAGGGAATGTTGATGACGTAGTCCGACAATTGGAGCAAATTTGTCAAGAAATACCGCATGAGACCATCCGGGAGCTTTATCGGTCTATACCACGCCGTGTGGCAGCTTGCATCCAGGCTAGAGGCGGGTCAACACCTTATTGAGCTCGTTACTGTAACTCTGAAATAAATCGTTCGATTGTTCTGAAATTTTAATCATTTTCTATTCTGTACATAATTTTCCTATCCACCAATTTTTGTCTCCATCGGACAACTCCTTCTTGGTGCGTCGATTTTTTTTTGTTATAGAGTGTATTTAACTCGTTGTAAGTTATTTTATTTGTGTTGATTTGAAGCTATTAAAACAACTATAAAGATTTCTTTTACCATATTTTATTTAAAATGAATAAAGTCAGTTATAATGGAAAAATCCATCAAAAAAATAATCATTTCACTCGTTTTTATTTCTGGTACTCTTTTTATGGATTTATTGAGGTCAGAATGATAATATTTCTGTTAATATTCTCGGTTATATTTTTCGTTTTTGATATTCCTAAAGAAAAATAATGAATATTATTTTTAAATCTTATCAAATTTTTGCTTACGTTCTTGATCAACACTGTTTGGATAAAATTACGCACTAAAAAGAAATTACAAAAGAAAAATAATTTTTATGTATAAAAACCATGGATAAAGAACAATACTATTCAATAATCATATAATCAGACATATTTTCGTCAAGCATAGTGTTGTAAGTATGCACATTTTTCAAGTTCATAAAGATGAAAGCTATTCACTCTTTTCATCAATCTGTAGTGAATAATGTCCATCAGAGATCTTGAAGAACATCTTGCAATAGGTATTTTTTATCATAAAAGCAACACTGTCCTTTCTTAAACACCATTGTTGTATTCACCACATGATGTTTCGATATGATTTAATATTGAATACAACGGTCATTTTTCATATTTTTTTACATGTTTACATACATTACATGATTTAATTTTTGTACTTTACATCTTTTTATACCATTTGCAGTCTTTTTACTTTGATTTCCCAAATATACTATATGAGTACATTTGAGGCTTTAAATACCTGTATGAGTATGAAGGCACATGTAGATAAGGGAGGGGCTGATAGCTTAAGGGGAACTGGAACTCAAAGATATCAATTTCGAGGATCTCAGAGATTTAGGTAAACGGTAGCCTGGTTGGAAGATTAACGGATTAGCAATTGGAGGATTGTGGGTTCGAAACTATGTCCAACCTAATACCACCGTGTACCGTGTCGGGCTGGTGCCCGTTAAATCTGTCGTGGCCTTATATGTCCTCACGTTGGCGTAGTGTGGAAGTTTGAAGAGTGGGGTGCCTGTTCAGGTGTTGATCTCGTCCTATGACCATGACTCAAAATGACAAGGTGTAGTCCTCTGATCTATCCGATCGGCTTTGATCTCTGACCGTCGTCAATAGCCCGTTGTATTGCTCCAGTGTGATGTTAATTAATTTGCTACTTACCATCTAAGGTAAGGTATGGTAACTTTAATTAACGTCGTACTAGAGCAACACAACGGTCTATTGACGACGGTCCGGAATCAATCCCTTAAGGGAAAGATTCGAGGACAACACCACGTCATTTTGAACCACGGTCAGCTGACGAGGTCAACACCTGAGCTGACACTCCAAACTTCCACACCAACCCAAAGTGAGGACAATTGGCCACGACAAATTTAAGGCGCACCAGCCGACTCTACACCATACGCTTACAAATATCCATGTTATAATATGGATACACATTCGGTATAAATGAATCATTACGCTCATATAAACGCTCAATTACATGCGTAATTGATGAGATAGAAAACACAACGCTCTAACTTAGATGGCGGGAAACACCATGTTGTTGAAAAAAAGCTATTTACTTAAAAAGTCTTCAAATTTATAAAGACAAAACACTAAAAAAATAATAAATAAACAATCTAGAACACGAAATGGAACATGAATAAGCTATATTTTATTTTTTATTTAATATACACGCGTTTTTCTCGAACACACAAAAAGTTCCCATGTTGTCTACGGGAGCTAGGAAAATACCGCCTCGGGAGGTAGAAAAGGTCTCTAAGCCAATCAGAAAGTGTTTCCCGTATGTCGCCACTCTTTTTATATAGGCACTCTAGCTACAAGGGACCAAATTTGGCCCAATGCGCATGCGCGACAGCCATTTTTCTACCAGAATCGTCTCAAATAAGGTTGCTGGGCGAATTAATATATAATTTCAATTAGAACAAAAAGTATATATTGTAATAATATGGATACATTCGGTATAAATGAATCATATAAACGCTCAATTACATGCGTAATTGATGAGATGGGATTGCACAACGCGCTAACTTAGATTGCGAGAAACACCATGTTGTTCAAAACAAGCTATTTACTTACAAAGTCTTCAAATTTATACTGACAGAACACTAAAATAATAATAAATAAACATTCTAGAACACGAAATGGAGCATGAATAAGCCATATTTTCTTTTTAATTTAATATACACGCGTTTTTCTTGGAACACACAAAATGTTCCCATGTTAAGTTTACGGGAGCTAGGAAAAGACCGCCTCGGGCGATAGAAAAGGTCTAAAAGCCAATCAGAAAGTGTTTCCCGTATGTCGCCACTCTTATTATATAGGCACGCTAGTGTAAACTAGCGTGCCTATATAATAAGAGTGGCTACAAGGGACCAAATTTTTCCCAATGCGCATGCGCGACAGCCATTTTCTACCAGAATCGTCTCAAAGAAAATTGCTGGGCGAATTAATATATAATTTCAATTAGAACAAAAAGTATATGATTGTAATAATATGGATACATTCGGTATAAATGAATCATATAAACGCTCAATTACATGCGTAATTGATGAGATGGATTGCGCAACGCGCTAACTTAGATTGCGAGAAACACCACGTTGTTCAAAACAAGCTATTTACTTACAAAGTCTTCAAATTTATACTGACAGAACACTAAAATAATAATAAATAAACATTCTAGAACACGAAATGGAACATGAATAAGCCATATTTTCTTTTTAATTTAATATACACGCGTTTTTCTTGGAACACACAAAATGTTCCGATGTTAAGTCTACGGGAGCTAGGAAAAGACCGCCTCGGGCGATAGAAAAGGTCTAAAAGCCAATCAGAAAGTGTTTTCTGCATGTCGCCACTCTTATTAAATAGGCACTCTAGTTTAATGCGGCTTTAGTTCCAAGTACCTAAAGTTAATTCTGAACTTAAATCTGGCGCCTCATTACGAACGTTTCCTTCCGTTGAGGAACGCGAGCTGTCCCCGTTTTTATCAAACCGAGGGTTCCTTGCGGGGTTGCCGAAGGTCACGTGTCATTCACGGCTTGTTTAAAAATGAGATGAATTCTAATCTTATCAGCTATTCCTGACTCACTCTTTACAGAGAGCAAACTCTTTGCTTTATCGGCAAGCAGAAAAAATCCCCTGGCACACACGGACCTAAAAAATTTCCCATCCACACACTCGCATGGCAATCTGTCAGACAATCCATCAACTTCATTTCATTCCCGTTAATTTAATCTCCGTTATGCTTTGGAAAGTGACTTCGAGAAAAGGCGGAATGTTTAATTCCGGGCTGGTACCGAGCCAACTGTTTAGCGTAAAAAGACAGTTTATGCAGTCGTTTTGTCACGGGAAGTTTTTACGATGATCTCCGTTATAGCTCTGATGCCGTAAAACCGTCTTCTTTATATGACGTTTCAAGTCGTATAATTTGGACAGCCCCATCTGGATTTAATCTCTATCGCCTCGGCGGATATGGTGTACAATACGGATCGTTCCCTTCGGGATTGTTCCCGGACATTTGTCAATTACCCGTCATGTTGCTCCAGTGAGACGTCATTTAACTACAACCTGTTGCTCCCTGGTGCATTTTCTGTATCAGTAAAACTTTCCTTATGTGTGTAACAGATCTTTCCCTTAAGGGACTGATCCCTGCTCGTCGCTAATAGCCCATGTATTGCTCCAGTGCGACGGTAATTTAATATCTACTTACCTTATGAGTAGTAATTGGTAATTTTAGTTAACGTCGTACTAGAGCAACACAACGGGCTATTGACGACGGTCCGGGATCAGTCCCTTAAGGGAAAGATCCGAGGACAACACTTCGTAATTTTGAACCACGGTCAGATGACGAAGTAACACCTGAGCTGGCACCCCACTCTCCAAACTTCCACGCCAACCCAACGTGAGGACTTTCGGCCACGACAGATTTAAGGTGCACCAGCCGCCTCTACACCATACGTTTACAAACATCCATGCCCGGACCCGGATTCGAACCAGGAACCTTCCGCTCTAGAGGCTAACACCTTAACCACTATACCGGTTGGTCGGCTACCTTATGAAAGTATGTCCATTATTTGACGTTGTCTGGTGTTTGACTGAACATGGCCCTTACGCCATAAAACCCCAAGCAACCAATCAAAAAGTCCACTTTTTCAACATGTCCTCGGATCTTTCCCTTGAGGGACTGATCCCGGACCGTCGTCAATAGCCCGTTGTGTTGCTCTAGTACGACGTTAACTAAAATTACCAATTACCAATTACCACTTTTTCAACGAAGGGTTTTATCTGTCAAAGCTGACCGGTCTGGCAGTTAAGGTGTTAGTCTCTAGATAAAATGTTTCGGGTTCGAATCCGGGTCGGTGCATGGTGTAGAGGCGGCTGGTGCACCTTAAATCTCTCGTGGACGAAAATCCTCACGGTGGGTTGGCGTGGAAGTTTGGAGAGTGGGGTGCCATCTTAGGTGTTGCCTCGTCATCTGACTGTGGTTCAAAATTATTAGGTGTTGTCCTCGGATCTTTTCCTTAAGGGATTGATCCCGGACCGTCGTCAATAGCCCGTTGTGTTGCTCTAGTACGACGTTAGTTACAAATTACCGGACCGTCGTCAATAGCCCGTTGTGTTGCTCTAATACGACGTTAGTTACAAATTACCTGACCGTCGTCAATAGCCCGTTGTGTTGCTTTAGTACGACGTTAATTAATAATTACCAATTGCTGTCAATTCGAAAGCTAGGTGGCGGTAGTGTTTCTTCGACGGAACGTGCACGATGTATCCCTTGGCTTAATTTTGAAATACGATTTCAGTACATTGGCAACAAAAGTTCTAAAGAATGACTACCGAATTGATACATGATAGGTTTATAGGTCAACGCTAATTAGATCAAAAGCTAAACGTCGCCAAAATGGAAGTAAACTAGATTTTGAGGTAACCCCGCTGTGCATAATGCCAGAGCATTTTGGTTGTGGAAGTAAAATCTTTAGTCATTCAAGTTTGCTTGCACTGTGAAACCCTTTCATACGTTTTCTGAACGGGGACGTCATTTGACTTGATTTTCGAATATGATTCTACCCCATCGCCAATAAAATTTCCAAGGAATGAATTCAGAATTAAAATGTGATAGATGATTAGTCAATACTAAAACGATTAAACGCTAAATGCCGCTCGTAAACGTTTTCGGGATTTATTTAAAGCATTTTGCGAGTCTAAAACTGAAATATCACTGCAAATATATTTGGTCATGCAAAATAGATCGTATCTCTCCCTTAAGGGATTGATCCCCGACCGTCGTCAATAGCCCGTTGTGTTGCTCTAGTACGACGTTAAATAAAATTGCCATTACCATGCTGGTAATGGTAATGGTAATTTTAGTTAACGTCGTACTAGAGCAACACAACGGGCTATTGACGACGGTCCGGAATCAGTCCCTTAAGGGAAAGATTCGAGGACAACACCTCGTAATTTTGAACCACGGTCAGATGACGAAGCAACACCTGAGCTGGCACCCCACTCTCCAAACTTCCACGCCAACCCAACGTGAGGACTTTCGGCCACGACAGATTTAAGGTGCACCAGCCGCCTCTACACCATACGTTTACAAACATCCATGCCCGGACCCGGATTCGAACCAGGAACCTTCCGATCCAGAGGCTAACACCGTAACCACTATACCGGTTGGTCGGCGCCATTACCATGCAAAATAGAAGGCAGTTAGGCAGTCAGAGTTGATTTAATTGGTAATTTTTTAGTTAACGTCGTACTAGAGCAATACAACGGGCTATTGACGACGGTCCGGAATCAGTCCCTTAAGGGAAAGATTCGAGGACAACACCTCGTAATTTTGAACCACGGTCAGATGACGAAGCAACACCTGAGCTGGCACCCCACTCTCCAAACTTCCACGCCAACCCAACGTGAGGACTTTCGGCCACGACAGATTTAAGGTGCACCAGCCGCCTCTACACCATACGTTTACAAACATCCATGCCCGGACCCGGATTCGAACCAGGAACCTTCCGATCTAGAGGCTAACACCTTAACCACTATACCGGTTGGTCGGCGTAGTCAGAGTTGATGGTAATGGTAATGGTAATTTTAGTTAACGTCGTACTAGAGCAACACAACGGGCTATTGACGACGGTCCGGGATCAGTCCCTTAAGGGAAAGATCCGAGGACAACACCTCGTAATTTTGAACCACGGTCAGATGACGAAGCAACACCTGAGCTGGCACCCCACTCTCCAAACTTCCACGCCAACCCAACGTGAGGACTTTCGGCCACGACAGATTTAAGGTGCACCAGCCGCCTCTACACCATACGTTTACAAACATCCATGCCCGGACCCGGATTCGAACCAGGAACCTTCCGATCTAGAGGCTAACACCTTAACCACTATACCGGTTGGTCGGCGTAGTCAGAGTTGAATTAACGTCTCACTGGAGCAACAAACACAAGGAGGTATTGGCAACAGTCTGGGATATTACCTGAAGGAAAAGATCCAAGAACAACACATCGTCATTTTCGACCACGGTCATGTGACGAGGTCAATCACCTGATCTGGCACCCTACACTCCAAACTTCCACATCACGCCAATGTCAGGACGTTTGAGGCTACGACAGTTTTAACGTGCATCAGCCCCCCACGTACACCATGGTTTTTTGGTTGTATCGAGTTTCGAACTTGTCCTTTGTCCTACTCCTTAATCAACTGTGCAACCATGGCCAGAAAAAAAAAAAACCAGAAATTATGTTTTATAGTGGTAACTTTTTCACCCTTCGCCAAAACCAACATAAAAACCTTACCAGTATGCATTCCTGTAGTATGAATTACCATGTAATCCCTTCCAGGTATTTATCATGGGTGCGTCCCTGGAACCCGACCCTCTCCCATTAAATTACTTCAGGGGGTTTGGGCCCTTGAGGGTTGATGCTTGTGGTTAACTCCCGACTTACATTTTCTTCAAGCTTATGATTTTGGCAATCGCCTTTTTATTTCACTGTGGTATGTGCCGCTTTATTCCGTCTTGAGACTACGGACACATCCATTGCCTCTTCCACCGAAAGGTTGTCGACCCTTTCTGGAAACGAAAAGAGAGATGGGGTGAAAAAGAAAAAACCCATCATGTTCAAAGAATATCGGAGGAGGTCGTGTTGAATAGACATGGAATGGCCTAATAACTCTGACTCGGGCACGAAGTTCCGCTGCGTCATATCAGGGGATTAAATTTAATGAAGAAGCGCAGAATGGCTGTGGGGGTCCGATAGGGGGCAGATTCGGATGACTTTTGACCCCCCGCATGACAGTGGTCCCTAGATGAGACCCCTTTCGGCCGCGCTGCGTGGGAAGATTGCCACTCGGATATGACGCTGATGCTATCAGCTGCGGCCGTCTTTTCAGTTGGAGTGATGCAAGTCAGGAGACGCCCGTTCGCGATGCTGCAAACTGGCAGACATTCTCGCATCTGCTGCCCGGGTCCCAGTATCAGGTTAGATGATGGCACCTCCCCAATATGTATCTTAACCCTCCACATGATTTCGACTACCCATCTCGCCCATCAAAATCTGAACAATTTCGCTAATGACGAGCAGTAACGTCATTAGCAAAATTGAAGAGGTATATCGACTTTTTACGGTTACGAAATCAAGATCTGATGAGTTTTTTTATCTAATGACGAGGTATCTCGTCCATCAAGATTAAGTCAGTTTTGCTAACTTGTCGAGACAATAACCAGGTAACTCCTACATAGACAGATAGCCCGTCGAGACAATCACCAGGTAACTCCTACATAAATAGCCCGTCGAGACAATCACCAGGTAACTCCTACATAGACAAATAGTCCGTCGAGACAATCACCAGGTAACTCCTACATAGTCAAATAGCCCGTCGAGACAATCACCAGGTAACTCCTACATAGACAAATAGCCCGCCGAAACAACTATCAGGAGAATTAAGTGGCCATTGTTTAATTTGCATAAAAAATTTCAGTTTTTTATTCCACACCTCTTAGAACGAAGATTTACCTTTCAATCGGAAAACGGATTACACATTTGTACAGAAACTTATAAGGGCCCTGTTACCGTTGGGCCCCTGTACTTTATGGTACCCCTCCTTATGTGATGGAAGAGGGTGAAGGTTGTTTGAAGCTTCTGTGCCCTCAATCTCCAGGTGATGAATATCCCTAAAACATAGCGTAGATTTTTAATAAAGAATATATTTTTTATTAAAGTTGAGATAGGATCTTGGATGGAGAGCAGGGCGGGTGCCGGTGGCTAAAAGAAAGAAAAAACATGGACACAAATACACATTGAAGAGACAGCGACAATTTGAACACAACAGTTTCGGAACAAAATGCTGCTTAAAAATTATGAAACCACTTTTAAGGGTAACAGACCCGCTTGGGTTAGAAGTAATTTGATTTCAAAAAGGTAATGGTAAAATTAAATAACTGGGGATAAAATGAAAGAGATGCAAGTCCGAAGGGATTTTCAGCACTATGTAGCACCGCCTCTTTCAAGAAGCATCAAGTTCTCGGTGGAGCGCGGACACCACGTGATGCCCTTATGTGATGGACGCCATGTTTGTTGGCATTTTTTATGGCCACATATGACCAGGCTGTGAGGTCTCAGTGGATTTCTCCACTGTGCCAGGAATATGCGTGTTGTAGGTGGCGCAGGTTTACGATACCCATGTGGTGTATTTCTCTCTTCTGTGCCAGTAAAACATTTCCTCGTGTATTTCCATCTAGTGTTTGGCATAGTTTGGCCAAATGAGGCCCACGCACTATAAAAAACGTAACCAACAAACCAAGCTAGTTTTTATGTTGAAAAAAAAATGGACACACAGATACAAGTAGGTTTACTGTTGGAGTGAGCCGCGGTAGCTCAGTCAGCAGAGCGTCGGGCTCGCATCAGAAGGGTTGTGGGTTCTGTCCTCGGCGGAGCCTGCAATTCTGATGATTGCGAGATCGGCGCTTCGACCCGGTTAAAGACCGTCGTGTTCAGTAATGGTGACTGGGGCACGTTAAATAGGTCGTGGTCACAAAGTCCCCCATGTTCCCATACCAAATCAATACATCTCGGGGGTACCTGATCAGGGGGTTATCGACCTCTGATTGGGATCTAAATTACGATATGTGTGAGTGAATGGATATATGAAAGGGACCTTCCTGTAAAACGGATGTGTCATGTATGTCGAGCAAAGTTGGACTTCCTCTCAATGGGGCTCAATAACATGGAAGGCGCACGCCTCTTGCCGTCTTCGACGGTCCTGGCACTCATCTGGTCTGCCAGTGTAGGCATTAGAAACAACAACTGTTGGAGTAGTAGCAAGAACCGAACTTACAGATAGAGTCACCTACAGACTGCTAGCACAATGAGTGACCACACTGCACTAACACGTTTATGCGTTCAGTGTAATATAGTACACATCTTATAGGTAAGTAATTGAATTAACGTCTCGCTGGAGCAACACAACAGGCTATTGACTACAGCCCTCGAGCATTTCCGATGACAAAACCTCGTAATTTTGAACCATGGTCAAATGATGAATACATTATTAACGGTGTTATATTATACCGGGTAAAGTTGTTTGTTAAGAATCCTTTTGAAACATCGCCTACAATCGTGTATTGCTATTCAGAAAAGATATTAATTGAAATTATCGTCTCACAAACACCTTGAAGAGCACAAAACAACACACACAGCACTCTTTTTACTACTTCATACTGGAGACCCGTTAACATGAGCCATCGACGAGTCCAGCACTTTTCTAATCTTAGCATGAATTAGTTTTTATTATCTATATATTTTTATATTATATATAACTATACTTTTTATGTTACATATAATTCTATTTATATTCATGTTTTTTGTTTCTATGTTACTTACACTTATGTTATTTATATTCATAATTTCAATAATTTTTATAATAATGATTCAAATGGGCATATTTTATTAAAATAATCTTAATTTTAAGTACACATATTTTTTTTTTTGACAAAGCGGCTAACAGCAGCATTTTTTGAGCCGCGGTAGCTCAGTCAGCAGAGCGTCGGGCTCGCATCAGAAGGGTTGTGGGTTCTGTCCTCGGCGGAGCCTGCAATTCTGATGATTGTGAGATCGGCGCTTCGACCTGGCTAAAGACCGTCGTGTTCACTAATGGTGACTGGGGCACGTTAAATAGGTCGTGGTCACAAAGTCCCCCATGTTCCCATACCAAATCAATACCTCTGGGGGTATCTGATCAGAGGGTTATCGGCCTCTGATTGGTATCTAAATTACGATATGTGTGAATGAATGGATGTATGAAAGGGACCTTCCTGTAAAATGGATGTGTCATGTATGCCGAGCAAAGTCGGACTTCCTCCCAATGGGGCTCAATAACATGGAAGGCGCACCCCCTCGCCTCTTGCCGTCTTCTACGGGCCTGGCACTCCTCTGGTCTGCCAGTGTAGGCATTAGAAACAACAACAACAGCAGCATTTGCTTTAGGTCCCAAAAAGTCTAGCGTCACCTGATTGGTCTGTTGGAAAAAGTTTTGTAATAATTTCAAGCTTAATTTTCTTCTTGCAAAAAGAGGTATTTTCTAGTGCCGTGCGTGTGAAAAGTGTTTCCGAGCACTACATCTTTGGAATACAAAGATGTAAAGTCAACTAGAACGTTAGTAGTATGTGGGCCTCTTGAGCGGCAAATTCAAGATGGCCGCCGTTTGTTTATATTTAGGAGGAGGAATCAGATAACGTTGTTGGGGGGAGATAAGGTTTTGTGGTGATAAGAGTTGAAGCTGACAACTGATAAGAGTATTTTCATTTTTCGGTGGACGAGATGACGTCATGTTGTTGATGGTGAGTTTCCATGGTGATGAAGGACTGGTAGCGTCATCTGGTGGTAGGATGAGTAACCATATTATTGGAATTTAAAAAGGATTTTCTCGGATTCGAACCGAGGACCATGGGTTCCGAAAGTAGACATGCTATCCGTTGAGCTATCGAGCACTTGAGGGAAGGAGGTGTTTAAATGTAGTGTTTGCTTTTTCTCTCAGTTTGGGACTTGTGAATATTTTAGAGTTTTAATTTGAATAATTAATTTTATTTTGGGTTGAGGCCTTGAACGACTGGTAGCGCCATCTAGCGAGGGGATGGACAGCTAAATGTACTTTAATGAATATACTATAATATAAAATTACGAGAATTACGGTATAAATTAAACGCTAAATGACAGGTAGCGTCATCTAGCGAGGGGATGGACAGTTAAATGTACTTTAATGAATATACTATAATATAAAATTACGAGAATTACGGTATAAATTAAACGCTAAATGACAGGTAGCGCCATCTAGTGAGGGGATGAAGAATTTAACGAACTTCAGTGAATATACTATAATATAAAAATTGAGGGAACTACGGTATAAATTAAAGACTAAATGACAAGTATCGCCATCTAGGGGTGGACAGAGTAACAAATAGTTTTAAAAGGATTTATTTCCCAGCTATATTTTAGAATTAAATGGATAATTATTTGAAAGAAAAATAATAATACGTGGATTCGAACCCAGTAAAAGGTAATCACGGCCAACCGATTTTACACAAGTACTTTATCCGTTCGACCATGATCACCTATATGATCGTGTTGTATTTAAAATAGACTTTCATTTGGTGAATGCGTATACTATCAAATATTGAAAATTCTGGAACTGGTGACTCAGTTTTGTTTAGCCTGTGTTAATTAAGATAACAGAAGAACCGGAGGTATACCCGAAGACACTGATAGGATACAATCTTAAATAAATGAGAAAGCTTTGCTATTTAGAGGGATGTTGTTTTATGATTGTGAGAGTGCAAATGAATGACATGCTACAAGTACATCCCTCATGATTCACGGGAACTTTTGATAGAGGTACTATCTTTGAAAATGAGACGAGAGGGGTCTATCAGGAATTTACAGATAACAGTTTAAAGCAGACGTTCACGGATCTTGAGGAAAGGGAAGGGGGAGTGGTGATTTACATTTGAAAATACACCAATGGATTAATTAACTATAGAAGGGAGGGTACACAACTATCGATACACGTGACTCAAAAGCGATAAGTGTTAAACTATAAATACTTGAGAACGGTGCAATTTGGCAGTACAGTTGCCTTGTCATGGGAAGTTAGCTGCCCAGTGACTGCTTTTCTCCACGGATTTTGTGCAAAATGGATTTGAATGATCAAGATGATGTTTCTAGAGTCTTTGCTGAACACCCCATTGGCGATGACGCCTTGCGTGAAATAGACGCATTGGAAAATGATTTTTATGTAAGTATAATTTTACCTCAAATAAAATTTTAGATGTAGTATGAAATGTTTTAGATTTAAATTGTATATTAAAACCCCAATTTAATTCATACAGGAAAATGACGAGCTGGACCGACTTTTTGAGGAAAATCCCATGGGTGAAGACGAACTTGAGTGGTGTAGTGAAATTGAAAGCGATGAACTTGTAAGTGTATTCTCAACACTTAGTACGTTATATGAAAATGTTCTATAGAAAAGGTAAAGTATATTTTCTTTTTGTCTTTTAATGTAGGTATATGACTTTGAAAATCAAATTGGATGTGGAGTGGATTTGCCGTACACCTTAACACAGACCAGGCGAAGGGTTAACGCTCGTTTCCAAACGGAAGAACGAACCTACACGGCTCTCATTAATGTTGATCAAATTCCCCAACAATTACGAGGAAGTGTGATCAACACGGCACTCACCTTCATGACATTGCTTTTGACGGCTCTACTAACGGAAACCACTCTCAATATGTTGGAAAACGATTTCATAAGGTATTGTTAAAAGAAATGTTAAACTGTTAATATCCTTTTATGTATTTTATTTCAGGAGAACGTATACGATTGCTATTGAATGTTTTTCTAATTTATTTTACAGATTCTGTTTTTTTTCGGATCATTTGGACCGTCCCATTTCCACAAACTTGAGGATGATTCGGGACATTACGGTGGAGTTTATTCTTGCAACGATTATGAAAGTGTTGCAGGTAACTATTTTTCTCCTAGAGATTTTTATAAAACTGTGTGAACTGTAAAAATATGATTTTCTTATGTTTTGTTTTATTTCTTTCAGAGCAAAGACAGCATTCCACTTGATGACAGGTCTCTAAGGATTGACGTGATCACCGTACGCAATCCTCAAGGAGGCGGTAAACGTAAGCTGTTGGATATTGCATCTAATCGTCTCAACAAGCGTAGTATTGTCTGCATACCCCGAGAGGACGATGAACTCTGCTGTGCACGGGCTATAGTAGTGGGAATGGCCTACCTAGAGAAACAGTCGAACTACAAATCCATAGTTGACAATCGCAGACCTCTACAAAAACGTATGGCACTAGATCTGCATAGAAAAGCTGGTGTGCCCCTGGGACCTTGTGGCTATTCAGAAATACGGAAATTTGAGGACTACTTAAACGCACAGATTCATGTGGTTTCTTCGGACAGCTTGAACAAAGTAAGTACCCCTTTATTTTCTTCTAAAATATGATGTACAGAGTTAGGAAATTTAAAACTAAATCATTTTTAATTAATATTTTTAGGTTGCTTATAAAGGACCTAACCGCGGACCTACTAGTCCTCGAATATTCCTGTATTTCAACGATAATCACTACGATACCATCAACTCAATGACAGGTTTCCACGGTCTTAATTATTACTGTACAGAATGCGATAAGGCTTACAACAACATCCACGTTCACAGATGTGTTGTTATTTGTAATGTATGTTACTCTCGGGAGTGTGTAGAGGGTGTTTTGAAGGCATGCGCGGACTGTAACCGTACATGTAGGTCTGATGACTGTTATGCCCGTCATAAATTGGTTGTAGGTAAAAAGGATAGTTTTTGCCAACAATTTTATATTTGCCTCCACTGCAATAAATTTTTAAATTCCAAACAGCGACCCCGTCACCTTCATAAATGTGGTGAAACACTTTGCAATAACTGTAATAAATATTCGTTAACAGAGCATATATGTTATTTAAAGAAAACTACCCCTAAAACTAAGAGTGAAAAATTTATATTTTTTGATTTTGAGACCGATCAGAGTGATTCAGAGCATAAGGTAAACTTTGCTGTTGCCATGTATGCGGATGGTACCGAATTTGTGTTTAAGGGATATGAGGCCTGCGACCAGTTTTGCGCATTTCTGTTTTCCCCCCTGCATAAAGGGTATACGGCAATTGCCCATAATATGCGAGGTTTCGATGGCCAATTTGTTCTAGCTTATTTGCTAAACCAAGGTCTCACTCCTTCTGTTATACCAAATGGAACCAAAATCATGCATTTAGAGTTAACATCTTTAAAAATAAGAGTGATTGACTCATTTAACTTTTTGCCCATGGCTCTTTCCAAATTCCCCAAAACGTTTGGTATAGCTGAATTAGCAAAAGGTTACTTTCCCCATATGTTTAACACCCCAGACCATCAAACCTATATAGGCGAGTTACCGAATGTCTCCTTTTATACACCCGATACAATGCATACAGCTGAACGTGAAAGGTTTTATGTTTGGTATGAGAAAAGGAAGAAAGAGAGTTTTAACTTTGAGGAAGAAAAATGTTGAAATACTGTAGGTAAGTTTTTTTTGTTTTTTTTACGTCTTCAATATATATATTTTTTAAATATTATTGAAATGGGTTTTCTTATTTTTAAATATATTTTTTAGGTCGGATGTTGATATTTTGCGAAGGTGCTGCTTGCAGTTTAGAGAGGAATTTTTAAACGTGACGGGTGTGGACCCCTTTCAATATGTCACCATTTCTAGTGCCTGTATGGCTACATATCGCTCTAAATTTATTTGCAGCGATACGATAGGACACATGCCCAAAAATATGTATATTAACAGAACACGACACAGTCTGGGGTCTATACAATGGTTAGACTTTTTAAGTCATAAAAATGGAATAGCCATTTTACATGCAGGTAATGGACTTGGTGAAAGAAAGGTGGGTGGCATATCCGTTGACGGTTTCTGTGAAGAGACCAACACAATATATCAGTTTCAAAGTAAAGATTTTTCTAAAAGAGTCTAACACTATTACTTTTCAAAGAAAAGTTGCTCATAACTTTTTAACATTCTAGGTTGTTTTTTTCATGGCTGCCCTGAGTGCTACCCCGATCAGGACGTAATCAATCCGGTGAACGGCTGTTTTATGTGGGAGTTGCACAAACGAACGATTACAACCCAGGCAAAACTAGAGTCCATGGGGTATAACTACATAGAAATGTGGGAGCACAGTTTTAATGCATTGAAGAAAACATGTACAGATTTGCAGCTCTTTCTGTGCACGCACGATGTGGTGGAACGACTGAACCCCAGAGATTCGTTTTTCGGAGGCCGGACAAATGCTGTGCGTCTTTTCTACGAGGGGGAGGTTAAGTACATTGATTTCACGAGCCTTTATCCCTACGTAAACAAGTACAGTCGGTGAGATATATTATAATTTTTTTTAAATACATAGTTTTTTAGATGTGCGTATGACTAAAATGTGTTTTATATATATTTTTATAGTTATCCTATCAAACATCCGGAAATTATAACCTCTGACTTTGGCAATCTCAACGAATACTTTGGAATCCTAAAATGCCGCGTATTACCACCAAGAAAGTTATATTTCCCTGTTTTACCCTATAGGTAATTATGTTGCATATTTTTTGTTAAAAAAAAACCCACTGTAACTTATATACTGTGTAATTTTTTTTTTTTTGAAAGCAGAAGATTAAATTACACTTGTTTTTTACAGATCAAATAACAAATTGACATTTCCTCTGTGTAAAGTATGTGTAGAAACCTATCAGCAACAAGAGTGTCAGCATAGTGATAATGAGAGAAGCTTTGTGGGTACATGGGTGACAGAAGAAGTGAAAAAGGCATTGGAAAAAGGCTATGAAATTCTTAAAATTTATGAGGTGACTAATTACTTAGTTAAAACTAACAATTTATGTTAATATGTTTAAGACAACTCTTAAAGCAACGTTTTTTAATGTTAACAGATCTATCACTTCAAGGAAACCCGTGTAGGGCTCTTTTCTGAATACATCGACACGTTTCTGAAATTGAAGCAAGAGTCCTCTGGATGGCCTGCAGGGTGCACTTCTGATGAAGAAAAGCATTTGTACATTCAGAATTATAAAGAAAAAGAGGGAGTTGACCTTGACCCTTCTAAAATTGGTATTAATCCAGGGAAGCGGCAAGTTGCCAAACTGTGTCTTAATAGGTAAATAACGCATTTTTTATACGAGCTCTGATAATACTAAAATATAAGACTTCATGATAATACTAAAATATTAATTATATTTATTTTTATAGTTTCTGGGGACGTTGGGGGGCATGTGTGAAAATAAGACACAGATGAAATACCTGACAAAACTATGGGATTTGAATAAAATGATAACGGACCCTACTATAGAGGTAATTTACTTTTAAAAATGTATCAAAAGATGTGTACGATTGTAAAATGTTTGTAACAGATGCAGGAGTAAAAATAAACTGTTAATATTAAAGTTTCTAATATGCGTTTTTTATTGTTACAGGTTAGTGATCTCTATCTACCCACTGAAACTGTAGCGGCCGTACAGTACAAGACCAAAGAGCAATATGCAGTACCATCCAACCAAACGAACATCTTTCTTGCCACCTTCACCACTGCATGGGCCCGACTCAAGCTGTATGAGGAGTTGGAAAAATTGGGTGAAGACGTTTTATATTTCGACACTGATAGGTAATTATCACTTTGGAATTATGTTAGCACTATGTTTCTACTAAAAATTGTATAAAGTGTTTTATAACAATTCGTATTTTCAGTATATTATATATATTTATTTATTTTTCAGTATCATATACGCCTCAAATGGCTCGAATGACCCAGCATTAGGATCCTTTTTGGGAGATTTTACAGATGAGTTGGACGGCAAGACCATTCAAGTTTTTGTCTCTGGTAAGATATTTTTTTTTCAATTACATGTGATATTTAACTTGTGTTTTTTTAATGTACACCCAAACACATACTTAGCATGTTTAATAATCATAAAAAAAAAAAAAGATTCTTAGATTATTTCTTCTCCCCTAGGTGGAGCAAAAAACTATGCCTACCAAACCGAAGACGGTGTCCAAAGCTGCAAAATCCGAGGATTCAGTTTAAACTTTAAGAACTCTCAAATATTAAATTTTTCCTCTATGAAAGAGTTAGTACAGGATTTGGACATGACAAACACACTTACAGTTTGCAATAAACACAAAATTACTAGGGACGTTAAAAGACGTAAAGTTATTAATGTCTTAGAAGAAAAAAAATATAGACTCGTGTATGACAAGCGAGTCATTAAAGACAATTTTAAAACTCTTCCCTATGGTTTTTAAGGACGCTTGTCATGTCTAAATCTTGTACATATAGTGTACATATTTTGTTTTTTAACTTTATATACCCTTGGTTTTAATGTAAATATTGTATTTAACTGTATTTACTTGTGTATTGAATAGTACTTAATGTAAAAAGGGTTTTACTGTGGCATTCGCACTGTGGTACAGCAATATGTAGTTGCTTGCACAATTCTGTAAATGTCTTTAAAAACCACTGTTTAGAATATACTCAAAACATTGCTGATTGGTTCAGTACGTGTGATCTTATAGTTCAATCAAAGGCTGACATATTCTACAAAGTATAAAATGGTGAGCTATCTTTAAAATTTAATCAGTTAACATGGAACTCTTAAAGTTGAAACACCCTTTTACTATGCTAGTAGCAGGCCCAACGGGGTGTGGTAAAACGTATTTTGTGAAAAACATTATTGAGCAGAAAACTATAGCTAATTTTCCAACGAAAGTACTTTGGTGCTATGGTGCTTATCAACACTTGTACACCAAAATGCCCACAGTGCAGTTTCACGAAGGATTGCCTGCTGTCTTAAACACAGTTTCAGACGCTCTAATAGTCATTGACGATTTAATGACAGAGTTAGGAAACGACACAAAACTTACAAAATTGTTCACAAAGGGCAGTCACCATAGGAATTTAAGCATTGTATTTATTGTGCAAAATGTGTTCCATAAATCTTCTCAGATGAGGGATATTTCCTTAAACAGTCATTACTTGGTTTTATTTAAAAACCCAAGGGATAGATCTCAGATAACCCATTTAGGCCGACAGTTGTACCCCTCCAACAGCAAATTCTTTCA
The DNA here is from genome assembly GCA_947359465.1 of Metellina segmentata. Lineage (NCBI taxonomy): Eukaryota > Metazoa > Arthropoda > Arachnida > Araneae > Tetragnathidae > Metellina > Metellina segmentata. Next base: position 27,992,637 of record OX375882.1, read on the forward strand.
AGAAGTATTTCAAGATGCAACAAGCAAACCTTACGGTTATCTGTTAGTTGATTTGAAGCCTGATACGGATGATACATGGCGTTTACGCACTGGCATGTTTGCCCAAGACACTTTCTATCTTTATCAGCCTCGCTGATGCATGACTTGGCAAAGTTATCATATAAATACCCTTGTTTAGTTTGATTAACTCTCATTTGTTATCAATATGACTAAGTGCACACGACTGCAATTAGAACAGCTGAAACAAGTGGCAAAGAGTAAAACAAAATCCGATCTTTTGCGAAAGTGTTCAAACAGTACGATAAAATCTGTGTGCGAATGCGCATTAAATTTATTAAAGGGTAACGTTCCTGTTTCAAAGTATAGAAAACACAAGCTTGCTCTGTATAAGCATAGTATCAGAAAACTAGCTGATACATCAGTCCCTTTGTACAAAAAGCGCAAAATTCTCATTTCCCAAAAAGGAGAAGGCATTTTAAGTATATTATTGCCAGCAGCCATTTCGGTGATAGGATCCCTTATCCATGGAGTACAGTAAGAAATTAATGTTAGTGCCGGAGGACAGGCTTCCTGCTTTAGTGAATGAACATTTATCCGAAATGGACAAAAAAATGCACGACATATTAAGACAGAAATCTCTGAGTGATAGTGAAAAGGCCCTTCTCTACGTGCAAATTTTACAACATTACGTAAAGTTTCCAATGCAGACAGAAAAAACCCCAGTTCAGGACCAAAAGATTCAGCAGGCAGAAATTCCTACCAACAATTCAAGCGATATACCATTTAAAAGTGAGGAAAAAGACACTATTTTAGAAAGTGTTCTGAAAACTGTACCCGTTAGACAAAAGCAGGTTGCTGTAGAAATGTACGATTTTTTAAAGAATGCGCAAAATACTTTAAAGTGGTCAGAACAAGGGGAAATTATTTATAATAATAAAATTATACCCCGTTCGAATATAGTTCTCTTAATTGACTACATCTTAAGAAATAAAAAGAGAGCTCCCTTTGGAACTAATGTGTTTCAGAATGCAGTAAAAGAAATGCATTTACCTGTTAAATTCATTGCAAATGAATATATGTTAAAGAAACTTGTACCCAAAATACTTGTTAAAAAACAAATGTATGCTAAAAAGAATGAATGGATTCGTTATAAATAAAAATATATTTAGTTTGTATACTTATGTGTCCTGAGATTATTTATTATTATTAAAAAAAGTTACACAAACACAAAATTAAAAGTAATAATTTTTTTATTTTTTATAGATAAATCTTACACCATATTTTTTTTTCACAAACTGATAAATTCTAAAATCATTTCTTTTGCAATGTTGCAAATATTTTAAAATAGAATACATAGATTTTCCTTGACATCGTTTCAGTAAATAATAAATACAATAAGGTCCACATACATTGGAAGTGATACTTTGAAAAGGGAAGGGGTTCCAGTTCACAATAGGAAATTTAGAAATAAATCGTAAAATGGGTCCTTCAAAATGTTCTGGGGAGCGACCATATGAGTCAAATAATTCTAGAGATTCGCCTTCAATGAACATGGCGATCCAATGCGATCCGGGTTTAGAGTGTGGTTCCACGTTAATAACCATAGCACATTTTCCACGTACACGAGGGATCTTGTCTGCTGGATATACACCTCTAAAGAATGGAGCAGCTTGAGGGTCTTGGGATAATATACGCATAATATGTTGTGCATACATTTTCTTTTTTAATTGCTGAAGTCGTATATGATGTTTCTAGATTTGTTGATTTCAATCACGTTTTCAAACTCTGCATACACAATAACGTTTATAGTGTGTTCTAAAGGCTCTTGAAATTTCATTTCTAATCTCATGTTGCTATGTTTTATAAGATTGAGGTGCTCGCCATCGCAAAGATCAGGAGACAAGTCAAAAGCAAGCAACGTGTAACCTTTGGGGTATTCTTCTCTCGAAATGTTGTTTCCGTAATTGTCACCTATTTTATCTGTCCCTAAAAACAAGCTCTGATAAGCTCGAATGTAATTGTTATGCGCAAAATTAGGTTGAAGTGCATTATAGGGTGTAGGTTGGCCATCCACATAAAGTGCTATGAAATTCAAATTGTAGTGTTTAAATTGAAAGGGAGATTTTGAATATGTTCCGTGAAATGCATCGTTATCTACGCATCCAACAACGACTCTCTTTGGCATTTGACCCACAAAAATATTATCTTGGGTAATGGACATATTTCCTTTAGGAATCGAATAACTTTTACTTAAAACTCTATTAATAGGATATTTGGCTGTTTGCTTCTCCAGAGCCTTACTATGACCTAAAGTAACACCTACACTAACACGTACTTTACGCACAAATAAAGAGACATGTTCAAGCACTACTTTATAATCTCCTGTACCCATCAGACAAAATTCCGGTTTGCTACGTATGAGTTTAATTTTTAAATCCACTAGATTTAGTAAAAGTCTATCTTGATTAAATAAATCACTGTGTATAGCACCTATCATATCTATAGTTGAACTTAGCTTGCAGAAGTTGCATCTTTTAGTAAATCCCTTATTTGTTTCGTTGGCCAAGTGTTCGCCTGTATCTTTGTAAAAAAGTTCGCAGGTTAGTTGCGAGTTTTTGCTGTCAGATCCGTGATTTAGTAAAGTTTCTATATAGGAACTATAAGGATACATGTTATTTGAACTGGAAACTAAACGCTCGTTCAAATTAACGTCAACTTGGGAAAACAAGGAATGAAGAAACATGTTAACAGGGCCTATAGTGTCATCTGGCGTCAAGGTCTTTCCATCACTTTTTAAAATTTTGGCTCTTACATACAAATGTGTTTGAGATAAATCCATATATCCTCTCCACTACCAGAAACGTGAAATTCTACAGGTCCACCGTCAGCTACGTTCGATAACGGGTGAAATTGCACCCATTGTCCGCCTTGTATAACGGTCTGTGTAGGAGGTAAGTGAAATAATTCTAATTCTGACTTGGCACATTCTGGAGAGTCCTTTAAAACAAACGCCATTATGGATCAAATATATCGCGTGCTTGCACCTTTCGCTTTTTGATTGTAATGACCCGTTTTGCAATTGTACGCTTTCTTTTATACTTTCCTTTACCCAGCATGAATTGCGCCTTATTGATAGCTCTTTTTGCTAAACTTTTACTCTCTTCTTTGAATCGATTCTCTGCTGATTGTTTTAAGTCTTTCCCCTCCAAAATATCATTTGCTATCTGAGTCCCTGTTCTTAAAACTGACTTTCCTACTGTTTTCGCACCGCTGAAGAGAAACGGCAGAGCTTTACGAAATAGGCGACGAAACATGCCACCAATTCCGTACCCTTTCTGTGAATTGTTACCCCTATAGAAAGCCATTCCAGAGCCTGTCTGACCTGCATAATGCTCTTCAAACTTTTTAGAACAACACACATACGGTACACACGTCATATTGGTGTCACACAATCAACGTGTATAACTAAAATGAATGTGTTCTCTTACGTTCTTTGGTATTTATAGTAATTGCCGTATCCTAAAATGCAAAACAACAAGTAACTTACCCCTTTCAAAGGGTACTAAGTCTCCGGAATTTAAACGAATTTGAATCTCTATAGTTTGAAAATGCTGCCGTATGACTGGTACGTAATGAGGTCGATCGTACAAAGCACTAACTATTTCACCATCATTACCGGTTACCTTAACAACTCGCAGAAGAGGAGCTTGTATATTACCAACTGTTTGGGGTTCCACAATATCACTATATACGTATAATAGGGGGAATGAAATGTTTGGATCAGCAACAAAAGAACTTTCCAATACACCTTGTACTACTTGAGGAATAAATCCAATGAGAGTACTGAGTCCCTCTTGTAAAATAACTTTGGCATCGTTCTCAGCTTTTATTTTAACCCGCTTGGTATTGTTGTTAAACTGAAATTTTATCTTATTTTCATGTGCCGGTAAGTACATAGCCTTTAAGATATCTGGTACCGATTCATAACATCCAGCAGGTAGTTTTCTAGTAATTAATTTTCCATCTCCTAAATCAAAACCGTATATATTGTTGTTTTCATTTATATTATACCATGTGTGGGGGTATATTATTTCAGCTAATCCTACTTCCCATTCACCGTTTAAACTTATAGGAGTGGGTAACTGTGTCGTATAACTAGAAATCTTGTTCTCGGGGAAATATTGTAGGGAGCTATCCGAAGGCAACGTCACGTAAAAAGACATTTTTAACACTAAGCTAATAATAATATCTTATTCGGTATTTATAGGTGTCTCACATCAGAAACCCATGCATTAAACTTTTCTGGGTAGTCTAGAAATTTTACAAAATATTCTATTTTATTGTCAACTTTACGTTTCTTTAACACCTTTTCCACAGGATAGTATCCGGGGGGGGATTCAGACACCTTCTGAATTTCCTTTTCATAAAAAGTGCCCTCAATTATTTCATTAACCAAATCTTTTAACTTATAAACGACTGGTTTTCTAGGAATAATTTTATGTATAGTAAAAATCTCTCTTGTCCAATTATTTTTATAACTTTTTTCAAAGAGCCGTTTTGTTTTACTAATACGTACTGTGTCTCCTACATTAAACTTAGGTTTTGTTTCAGCTTGTGCTAGATCTCCATATAAGTTTTGCCATACTTTTTGTTGATTGTTCAGATTTACAGATATTGGTTCCATTTTAATACTACGGTGAAATGTTCTATTGTAACTGTAAATCAATTTATCAATAACATCTATATATTTATGTGTATTGAATTCAGTGAAATACTTCCACATTTTAGCTTTCAAGGTGCGGTTAAATCTTTCAACAACACTCGCTTTGGTTTCATTGCTTGTCGTAAAGAAGTGCACATTCATTTTCTTTAAGTACTTTTGTACCACTCTATTCTTAAATTCCGTTCCCTTATCCGTTTGTAATACATCAGGTTTGCGTTCATTAAAAATCTTTTTAAAAGCATTTAAAATACTATGGCCTGTTTTGTCTTTCATGGGTATTGACCAAGCATACTTTGAAAATATATCAATACATGTCAGTAAATACTTATATCCATTGTTAAACTTAGCTAAAGATTGTAAATCAACTAAATCAGATTGAAACTGCTCGTCTATACCTCCCACAATAACTCGGTTTCTTAGGAAATTGCGTCTGGCCGATTTGTGAAGAGTGTAAGTGTCTTGTTTGTTGAGCCATTCTTTTACTAGTTTCCTGGGAACTTTTCCCTGCTCTTTTTGTAATGCACGGTAAACAGCATCTATACCACCGAAGCTTCCTGGGCGTGCTGTATCTCGATACGTTTGACTGATTTTCTGATCGGTCTCATTGCGACAAATTAAAATTACTCAACCTAACATGTATGTTCATCGTTTGGTCTCCTGAGAACAAATGCATTTAAAGTTTAAATGTCAAAGTATCTATATCAACACAACTAGACATTCTGCCTTACACACACACACACTCACACTTTTCTTTTAACCTTTTTTCTTTAAATATATAAATTATTACCAATTATTCAGATTGAAAATTTTTTAAAGTTATATATTTATAAACCATCTATCAAAAAGAAATTCATAAAAGTTATTATATAATAACCTGTACAAAAAAAATACACTACATAAGTTCTCAAAATAAAACTGTTTATTAATACTTAAAAGTATTGGCATCTTCAGCAACATACAGTTCTTTTCCACTATTTACTAAATAGCTAAAATTCAATTTGTATAGAAATGCATCACTTAAATAATAACACATAGAACTATTATTAGTTATAAAATCTGACACAAATGCTTTGATGTCTAAATTAAATATTGCTAGTTTACCATATGTCAGCAGTTTCTGTTCATTGGTGTAGGTGATACAGTCGTGACCTAGTTGGTTCGCGTACTGCTGTTCACACCCGTAACATTCAAACACACTTTGAATGTTTTTACTTAAGTGTTCTTTTAATAGTTCGGCCAACGACGTGGTCATCATCATTTCTGCATCCATACAACTCACAGCTGGCTTACTGTACGAAAACTCGCCTGCTTTCTGTTTGGCAAGAGTTACAAATACAGTTCCTAGCATGCACACTATATTGGAGTCAATAGCTTCTCGTATTCCTAGCAGCTCTGTCCACTCTTCCCCGCTCAGCATTATCAAGTTGGGGGTGAATGACCGCGAACAGTCCGCCCGTTGGAAATATCTTTGCAGGGTAACGTAGATTTCGTCGTCTATGTAGTCCTTTGCTACCATCAGGGTATCCCTCACTACATTTACGGTTCCAGGGCGAAAAGGCACAGCAATCTCGTTCATTTCATCGCTGAAATGTTTCCATAGGCATGGCGTCAAGGTTACCCCCTTTTTAGAGGGGACTAATAGTCCAGCATCATCGATTTGGAACTGCCGTATGTGTACGCGCACTACGTTTGCAAAGTCAGAAACGTAAACGTACTTTTGTTGGCCCAAATGAAAATAATTTTCAGGTACAACACTCGATGGAAATGTGTTGACTCGCTGAGCGTTGACAGGTGTAGAGATCCGCATACGTTTGGCAAGGGGTTCTGAGCACGAAGGTCTTTCCATGTTTAATTGAAGATGTAAGCGAGTAAACCACACAAAATTCAGACAACAGCAGCAGCAGTGAAAAACTTCAAGGCAATGAATTTCAGAAGCAGATTGAGATCCTTGTAACTTTACAACTATGTGTATGAAGACGTGCGATATGCTCAGGTCACGTGTAAACTTTTCATTGGTTCAATTTTATCTGCAAATTCACTATCTACCCTAGAATGTTCCAGTTCGGGCATGCCATATATAAATCATTGGGTGATGTACTTGTAGCATATCCTCTCTCACAATCATAAATCAACATACCCCTAAATAGCAGAGTTTTTAGTTACTTAAGATTGTATCCTATCAGTGACTCAGAGTATAACTACATTCCTTCTGTTATCTTAATCAACCTTACACAGGCTTAAGAATCGATACTCACCGTTCCAGAAGCTATTAGACTTTTCAATCGTTGGTACTATACGCATTCACAAAATGAAAGTCTTTTTTAAATTCAACACGATCATTTAGGTGGTCGTGGCCGAACGGCTTAAGTACTTGTGTAAAAACGGTTGGCCGCGATTACCTTTTGCTGGGTTCGAATCCACGTATTATTATTTTTCTTTCAAATAATTCTCCATTTAATTCTCAAGTATTACTCTAAAAATACAGTTAGAAAATAAATCCTTTTAAAACTATTTGTTACTTTGTCCACCCCTAGATGGCGGTACTTGTCATTTAGTCTTTAATTTATACCGTAGTTCCCTCAATTTTTATATTATAGTATATTCACTGAAGTTCGTTAAATTCTTCATCCCCTCACTAGATGGCGCTACCTGTCATTTAGCGTTTAATTTATACCGTAATTCTCGTAATTTTATATTATAGTATATTCATTAAAGTACATTTAACTGTCCATCCCCTCGCTAGATGACGCTACCTGTCATTTAGCGTTTAATTTATACCGTAATTCTCGTAATTTTATATTATAGTATATTCATTAAAGTACATTTAGCTGTCCATCCCCTCGCTAGATGGCGCTACCAGTCGTTCAAGGCCTCAACCCAAAATAAAATTAATTATTCAAATTAAAACTCTAAAATATTCACAAGTCCCAAACTGAGAGAAAAAGCAAACACTACATTTAAACACCTCCTTCCCTCAAGTGCTCGATAGCTCAACGGATAGCATGTCTACTTTCGGAACCCATGGTCCTCGGTTCGAATCCGAGAAAATCCTTTTTAAATTCCAATAATATGGTTACTCATCCTACCACCAGATGGCGCTACCAGTCCTTCATCACCATGGAAACTCACCATCAACAACATGACGTCATCTCGTCCACCGAAAAATGAAAATACTCTTATCAGTTGTCAGCTTCAACTCTTATCACCACAAAACCTTATCTCCCCCCAACAACGTTATCTGATTCCTCCTCCTAAATATAAACAAACGGCGGCCATCTTGAATTTGCCGCTCAAGAGGCCCACATACTACTAACGTTTTACTAGTTCTAGGGAGATTGAGGGCGGAGGGACTCACACATGGACTTGATCTGATCCAGATCAGTGGGATTAGAAAGAAGAAGACTCTTTTCCTATTCCCCTCCAAAAATTCAGAAAAGACAGATGCCTGGTTGGGATTTAAGGTACAAAAAATGTCATATTTGACCAAGCTGCATCAAACATAATGCAGACAACCAGAAAGAAGATACCAAACATTAAAATTTTCTCCTCAAAAACATGGAAGAATAAAGCAAGAAAAGTGCGCCATTTTTACTTATTCCCTTTAAATGGAGCCATTAACAAAGATCGCCCTTTTCCTAGTTTTTATGAAGTACAAACTTAATGACAGTAAAAGTAAAAAAACTAATGTTGTGTTTGTTTCTCATGCCTACACTGGCAGACCAGAGGAGTGCCAGGCCCGTCGAAGACGGCAAGAGGCGAGGGGGTGCGCCTTCCATGTTATTGAGTCCCATTAGGAGGAAGTCCGACTTTGCTCGACATACATGACACATCCGTTTTACAGGAAGGACACTTTCATACATCCACACACACATATCGTAATTTAGATCCCAATCAGAGATAACCCCCTGATCAGGTACCCCCAGAGGTATTGATTTGGTATGGGAACATGGGGGACTTTGTGACCACGACCTATTTAACATGCCTCAGTCACTATTAGTGAACTCGTCGGCCTTTAGCCAGGTCGAAGCGCCGATCTCGCAATCATCAGAATTGCAGGCTCCGCCGAGGACAGAACCCACAACCCTTCTGATGCGAGCCCGACGCTCTACTGACTGAGCTACCGCGGCTCACTGATGTTGTGGTTGCATTAATATATTAACAAAAGTAATATGGTTCGTGTATATTTTATTCCCAGTTGCTAGAGTCGCGAACTGGCAATCGAAGGATTGGTAGTTAGAAACTCGATCCAACCAAAGACAATCGAGTACACGGGGGCTGATACGCGTTAAATTTGACGTGGCCTCAAATGTCCTCCCATTGTGGAAGTTAAGACAGCGAGGTACCAGCTCAGATATTGACCCAGTCATCTGATTGTGGTTGAAAATGACGGATGCTTTCCTTCGGAATAAGTCCTGGACCGTCGGCAATAACCCGTTGTGTTGCTCCAGTGCCCGACTACCTTCCGACTAGTATATTTTATCCTAATTATCTTCACCGGAGGGTTGCTAGTTCGAATCCAACCAAAGACCGTCGTGTACAAAGGGGGCTGATGCACGTTAAATCTTTCTTGGCATCAAACGTCTTCATATTGGCGTGGAAGTTTGTGAAATGAGGTGCTAGGTGATGCCTCGTAATCTGACCGTGGTTCAAAATTACGCTGTATTGTCTTCGTATCTTTCCCGTTGGGCTTGGTCCCGGACAGTCGCCAATAGCTCGTTGTATTGCTACAGTACGGCGTTAATTATAATACCCACTTACCTTTAATTTGAATTCGCTAATTTAGGTTTGAATTGGAGGCATCAGCTTTATTTGCCGCCGGTACCCAAAGTCTAGATTTGTCTATGGTTGCACTGCGTATAATTTTTAATTTGTAAGGATATATGGTAATGGTAATTTTTACTTAACGTCGTACTAGAGCAACACAACGGGCTATGTAAGGATATATGGACAAAAGAGCATTTGGATACTGCAGAAATTCGGAGGAGGATTCATTTTAGTGTGGGGTTGTTTACCTGGTTATGGTACTGGTACGTTGATCGCCGACGTGCACTTCGACGTTCTGGATCATTCGGCCTTGCATACACTATGGCAATGCCAAGTGGATGATGGTTGTGTCTTCCACCTGGATCGAGCCCCATGTCACACTGCAAAACGTGTGCTGAACTGGTTTCCTGAAGATGAGGTGAATTTGCTTGCCTGGCCTGTTCAGAGCCCCGATCTCAATCCGATCGAGCACTTGTGGGACAAAGTACGAGCGACGAATACGACACCACCACGCACGCCAATCTCTTTACTACAATCTCTTCTCACAACCTTGCAAGAGGCATGGCAAGCCATTCCTGCCCAGACTTAGAGAACTTGGGGAATGTATGTTTCGACGTGTTGACGCTGTAATACAAGCAAAAAGAGGGCCTACCCGTAACTAAATAGAATAATACAGCACTTTTCTGAAAAAAATGCAGTGTCCAAATACTTTTGTCCATAAAGCATATACTATAAAAATTTTAAGCAAATTCTGGGAGGGGGGCTTACCTTCCTTTGGTCCCCAACACCGCTAGAAAAACATATATTTCCTTTCTTTTAAGGGTCACAGAGTCTCAGGTTTGCCAACTGCGCTAACAACCTGAACGGCGTGTGCGCACAGGTTCGATTCCACATCTTTGTGCGTTTCTTTCTTCTACGTCTGTAAAAAACTTTCCTTGTGCGTGTCCATTTTCTTTCCGTTGTATGATTGGTCAAATATGGCCTCTTGAGCCATTAACCTTTAGACTATGGCCGGAACAGCAGCTGTACCATGATCGCGCCAAGAGAGAATTTAGACAACGGCCAGTACAGCAGTTGTACCTTGAAAGTTATAAGAATCGCACCAAGAACGAGTTTAGACAACGGGCCTTTACAACAGTTGTACCTCAAAAGTTATAAGCCAAGATAGAATCACGCCAAGAAAGATGGTATGGTTATAGGTTGGCATTTTAACCTTCTGGCTACGGTTCTAGATACAACAAGCGCGATCTTTCTTGGCGCGATTCTTATAACTTCTAAGGTACAAATGCTCGGCCGTTGTCTAAATTCCTTCTTGGCACGATCATGGTACAACTGCTGTACCGGCCGTAATCTAAAGGTTAAGTAACGTCATACTGGAGCAACACAACCACGCCAAGAAAGAATCACGCTTGTTATATCTATAGACGTAGTCAAATAAGGTTAAACCAAACCAATCCAATCACCTCTCTAAATTTAATATATTGCCACAGCCTTCTGGAAACCCACTGCTTCCTGCTGTGCATGAACTCGGCGCCCACATCCATAAATACCACAGATAATCACGCTGCTACTTCCGATCTACGGTGCAACAGCGGGACGGAAATCGATAGTACGAGTCAACTGCAGCTCCCAAACATACACAGACAAGGAAATAAAGCCCCCAGAACACGATGACAGGAAGCACTCTGTAGCGGGAAGTTTACAAATCTCCCCATCTTGCGACAACGGAGAGTGTGTGGTCCACCCAGATAAGAAACCCTTCCCCGATCTGGGATCTCGAGAAACATCAACACACCACTCGATTACTCTGGATCGAATTCCTCCCACTCGAGGCAAAACCTGGTTTTGCTTGTTTTCCCACTTGCCCCATCATTCATAGACTGACTCTGTTTTGACGTGTGACAAGAACCGTTTTTGGAAGAATTGGAAGCTTGGTAAACAACTCGGTTTCGATGGTGGATTGGTATTTTAATTAACGTCCTACTGGAGCAAAACAACGGGCTAGTGGCGAAGGTCCGGGATCAAAAGTTCCGATGTTCGTTTTCACTGAGATAGGTAGTTAAAGGTCCAAGACCATCCTCGAAGCGAAAGGTCCATAACTTTGAACTACGGTTCAGATGACGTTAACACCTGAGGGTGCACCTCACTCTCCAAACTTCCACAGCACGCTAACGTGAGGACATTTTTGGCCACGGCAGATTTGACGCTCCCAATTACGCGGCGGACTTTGGTTGCTAATCCTCTACTATTCCAACGAGGCTACAGCGGAAGTGGGGAGATAGAATGTCTCTCTCTTCCCATTGACTTTTGACCGGAGGACTGCAAGGATGGTAGCAAAGCATCTTGTCCGCCGCTACAAAGAGCTTCACGCGGAAGCACTAATTGGGTGACCGAGGTGAGAAGGGGGCGGACACTCTTTCCTGTCAATGAAGCAGGTTGACAAATTGGAACGCATCCATCACTAGGGTCGTTCCTGACGTAGGAGCAGCCCATGTGCGAACATCATTATCAGAACGTTTTAAAATCGAGTAATGGTAATTTTTAGTTAACGTCGTACTAGAGCAACACAACGGGCTATTGACGACGGTCCGGGATCAGTCCCTTAAGGGAAAGATCCGAGGACAACACCTCGTAATTTTGAACCACGGTCAGATGACGAGTTTTAAAATCGAGAGAAATACGAATTACCTTTGTTTTTTGGTAGGTAGGTATTTGAATAGAGTCGCTTTAGAGCAACACAACAGTTTGTTGGTGACGGTTCGGGACCAATCCCTAAGGGAAAGAACCGAGGACAAGTAATTTTAAACCACGGTCAGATGACGTTATCACCTGAGCTGGCACCACACTCTCCAAACTTCCACGCCAACCCAACGTGAGGACTTTCGGCCACGACAGATTTGAGGTGCACCAGCCGCCTGTACACCATACGCTTACACACATCTATGCCCGGACCCGAACCAGGAACCTTCCGATCTAGAGGCTAACACCTTAATCACTATACCGGTTGGTCGGCGGATTTTTCAATGAAGCAGTTTGCAGAACTAACGTTACACACCACGGTAGTTCCAAGTAGAAGTTGTAGAAAGTGAAAAAGAGTAAAGGATTTAAATAGGATGACCCCTATTTTTTAAAAGAATGTAGTATCAACTGAGACTCAAGCAAGGAATAATCCGAGGGCAAACAAACAAAAGTTCAACATTTCAGTCTTTATGGATCTAACGTATTCTAACAAACATGTGGGTGAAGTCAAAGCCGTTTCATTAATGAAACAGCTTCGACTTGAAAAAAACCACATGCATGTGACCTTCCTAAAAACTGTGCCTACTGACAAAATTGTGTACTAAAAAACAAACCAGTGATCTAAAAAAAAAACCCTCAGACTATATTCCTGCAGACATTGCTGATGCGTTTTAATCCAAAATATAAGACTGCCAAGTATGGACAGGGATGCAAATGAAGACGTGTAGTGAACAATGATGAAATAACATATGTAGATTACCAGTAATGTATCATTATGTATAAAACCAAATATTGTTTCAAATAAAAACTTCTATAATTTTTACCAATATTTCTAACCATTATTTTATGCCTAATAAATGCATCTTATGTCAGTCCATTTGAGAAACAAATTTCCAATAGCCTTTTTTTACACATAAAACTGAGTAAAAAAATGTTTATTCTCCATAAATAAATTGCAGAACCCTACATGCATAATTTAAAAATTTAAGTATGAATACAATTTGTAATAATGTAACCAGTTTACTTTATTGAGGATGAGGTGTTATACAAATGACCGATTCAAATGTTTTAATCAAACACTTGTCGACTTGACCATACACACTCGCAACATGATGCATTGTTTTTGATTCTTAAAACTAAACCAGCCCGATTAGAAGAACATCGGATTAGCAACAGAAGGGTGTCGAGTTCGAATCTGAAGACCGTAGTGCACAAAGGGGATTGAGGCATGTTAAATCTGCTGTGGCCTTAAATGTCCTGCGTTGTCGTGAAAATTTGAAGAATGGGGTGGTAGCTAAGGTGTAGCCTCATCACCTGACCGTGGTGTTGTCCTCAAATCTTTCCCTTCGGGGTTGATTTCTAACCGTCACAGGGGCCGTTTTGGTTCAGTAGGTACGCCCACTTCGGTGGCAACCTTTAAGTTGTAGGCGGTAGGTAGGTATTTTTAGTTAACAAATGGATTAATTCCAAAGGGTAAGAACCAAGGACAGCATAACGTAACTTAGAACCACAGTCAGATGACGAGGCAACATCGGAGCAAGCAACCCACTCTCCAAACTTCCACACCACACCGTTAGGACATTTGAGGCCACGACGGATTTAAAAAAGTGATCAAGTTTCCTTTGGACACAACGTTTTTTTTGGCTGGATTCGAACTTGCAACAATCTGATGCTCTTCCGTGCCCCCCCCCCAAGTTATAGCTGGAGCGGGTTTGATTCCTATCAGGTGTTTTTCTTTTGTCAGTAAAACCTTCATTGTGTCTATTACTTGGGGTTGTATGTCTTGTCTGGCAGAGCATGGACGAATATAGTGTCCTTGCGCCATATCCCCTAAAAAAAAACCACCGAGACCGCACCAATAGCATTGTGTTGCTCCAGTGTGACGTCAATTACAAGAAACCCCGACTTCAGTTTCTGACCTTTCCCTTGAGGATTGATCTCTGACTGTCGCTAATAGCCCATTATGTTGTTCCAGTGTGATGTTTTAACTAAACAACCTACCTAAATTTTAACATTAGATTCTTATTTTTTTTTGGGGGGGGGGGTCATGGTGAAATGCACCTTAAATGGTGAAGTCTATCAAAGCCCATTCATTCGATGTTCGGCTGTATGGCAGACACAGTAATGCCAAACAATCCAAATTAAAATTAATAATGAAAGATATCCACTCCCACAAGTAACTTGTATTAGACAATCATGCTTTAATATTTAAAAAAAAAATCCTAGTCATCAATTACATTAATTTTAAATATCGTAATAAAAATTTCCAAATTATAATTATTTCTCAACCTTACATGAAGATTTCACAAATTTTTCATATTTTAATATGTACTCCCACTGCAACTCAATTCCTTTTGTCACAACATTTCTAGGAATTTCTATTTTTATAAGTTGATTATTTCAGTATCTTAATATTAAATCCAACAAAAATGAGTTCGGACAGCATTGAAAATTTTTTACAAAGCTAAAAGGTTAATTAGATAATTACCCAAGTTAACTTAAAAATTAAAACATTTGAGTCATTAAAGCTTTTACTGGTAAATTTGTCATGAAGCAGTGAGGATGAAGTTTTATATGAAACAAGAGAAAAGAAAAATGATCGACACAGTTCCAAAATCTCAAGCGTTAACAGTTTGCAAGAGAATACAACCACATAAAAGTCCAGAAACATTTTAATAAATCATCACAGGAGAAAATGAGTATCATATATAACAATTAAGAGGCTAAATTTTTTCATCATGCACCATTGGATGAAGGGAACTGGTGTAAAGCTGTTTTCGCCCTGTGAAAAAAAAATATCAAGTAAACATACAAAAGCACAATAGTTATGAAAACTTTACAATACTCATAGAAAATTGTTAGCATATATTAAATAGCTTCATGAATCTTACACTAATTGTAAGAGGAAATTAAAAGTGGGAGAATATGATGTGATTATGTTGAAAACTCAACTTATCTATATTTTATACTAATGATTTTCAACCATGCTTTACAGATAGTGAAGTGATTTATATATATAGATTGTGTAAGATTTATTTCAATTCAAAGGTTATGTTTTTAGCTTTTAACAATCATGTTCACAAATAATTTCAAGTAATACTAGCATTAAAAAAACATGGCAACACCTACAAAATCATTTACAGGTTAATTATTTTGTGTATTATTTTCTATTACAAAAATCAAATAGTTTTAAAAGCCACTTGAGAGCAAAAGGGGTAGGTTGTTATTTTTTGTAAATCAATCAAAATTAGACAATTCCATGTCAGACCAGAAAAATATATATACTATTCAGACTATATAAAATACATTATAGTCTATGTTTTAAGTGTGGCACAATTTAAGTAATTAGTTTGTGAGCCACGAGTTGAAAATTGCTACTAAGGTTTGAAAATTACCTGAAGGTTAAACCTATTGAGGAGACCATGTGTGCCGTCAGCAGAAGAGTTTAACATATATCTAGATGTCATAAAGAAATGAAGAATAAATCACTTTTCACAGTTGTCCTTTTCGATTAAAGCACTCAAGCCAAATATTGGAGTATGTGCCAATTTCTCAAAAATGGATAGTTGCTTTTTCTTTGGGTGTAATGGCACAAGGGTCCTATTTGGTCAACCCTCAAGAAGCCTAAGGCTTTTTGCGTGTGAGAACAGTAGTTAAGGGTGTGCCAGGGACACATGAAAAGGTTCAACTGAAGTGGAAGAGACGGAATTGGGTTCAAAAATATATTTTACTTCATTTTATTATTTTAACTGGCATCATTACTTTTGCTTAACATTTCTTGACCCTTGATATACATTATATGGGCAAAAGTATTTGGACGCTGCAGAAATTCGGAGGAGGATACATCTTAGTGCGGTTTTTTTTTCCTGGTTAGGGACTCTGCCCATGGCTTTATGTACCTGGTACCACGTATGCTGATGAGTACCACAACACTTTGGATGATTTGGACTTGCCTACACTACGGTGAGACAAAAGTGTATATCACACTTTTGTCTCTGAAGGAGTGAGTGTATCAAGTTACTCTAGGTTCCTGCTTGTTTTAAAAAGGTTCAATCTTTTCAGTTTTTATGGGCCCTAAAAACCTTGCCATTTGCTTAGACTTTAAAAAAGGTAAAAAAAAAAAATTTCTATGAAACATTACATATTTTGCTTCTACATTCAAAACCCAAGATCAATAGCATGTGACCTCAGATAAGTCATTCACACAATTTTAAGAAATACCATCCAATACAGGTTTTTTAGTTGGCCTGCAAAAACCAACATCAATGGTACTTGACATTAACCTATTGCTGCTAATGAACTATTACTGGTCTGAAATCCAACCATTGCACCTACCTTGATCTAAATCAAATATAGCCTTAAAATACTTAGTCTTAATACTCAAGCCTTAAATAAAATAAATAAAGTAGCCTTGAAAAGGCCCAATTTGTTTTTGGTTTAAAAGAATGGGAACCCTATTACTCCATTTGAATTTCAATACATTAATGTAGCGAAATAATTTTGAGTTTATCAAAACAAACTTTAATTAAAAACAAGTTGTGCCTAAAAGTATTTAAATTAACCAAGTTATAACCCAAATTTGTTTACAAAAATAATATTTCATCCTCACTTGGTTTTCTATACAGTGAAAATATTACATATTCATTTCTAGTCAGGTAACTGATCCCTTCTGATAACTTATTTAAATATTTCATGCTAGAAATTTACATGAGAATTCACTTGAACTCATTTTAATGTTAGCAATGGCTCGGGGTCACAGGTGCCACTGATCGACGGTCGTAAACCCCAAATCATCTACAGGGTGGTCTCCTTCTTGCCCAGTTGATCTTTAAAGGGTGCATGAAAACCCCAAGATTCATCTGCTTCCAGGAACTTGGAGGGATGGGAAACAAGCTTTCTAGAATTTGAAAACCGAGCCATTTTTTTTGGCTATTGGCTGACGTCTTTTTTTCAGTCGGTCCCTATTCCCCCTTTCACAGCGCCCACGATCTAGGAACCCAAATCCCCGATTAATTCTGAAAAAAAAAATTCCTGTGTTTAATCGACTTTGATGGTGTTTGTTTGGCACACCACTTGGGCCACTACATTTCAGCACATAGTACTCACTTTATGGCGATTTTTATAAATAGCTGACACTGTAACATAACTATACCCCTAGATTAAATAACTGTTTGAGATAGCTCAGGTTCAAACCAATTCGAAAACTGATTCATTGAGTTGTCCAATGACAGCACTGCTATCGAATGAAAACAGAAAAGGTAAAAATCTACTTACAGAAAAACCTTTAAGCTGGTGGTTCAAACTAATTCGAAAACTGATTCATTGCGGTGATTTGGGTTTGTTGAGGGTTTTTAGTAGCAATTTGGTAGTTTCTGGGTCTTGCTGTGTTGATAAATGATTTTTTTTTACATATCAAGCACAAGGTTTTTTTGAAGATAAAAACGACAACATACTTTCATGACATTAGTTTGGAAAATGGGTGTCTAGATACTCGACAGATTTTACAGCAGACATAAACAACAGAATTTTTCAAGAAAATCTAGAAAGTACACATGCACTATTAATCTGTACAAGTTTTTGCTTTCTGCAAGTATGTCACATCTATATATATAATTCTCTTACGAGGCACGCAAAAAAGACGTTATTTGTTATCGCGTTTTTGGCAACATTGTACGATTGTTTGTTTATCACAAAGCCTCGTGCTTCAATTGAATTTATAGCGTCATCGGATGAAATTTTATTCAAAGAAAATGAATTTTAGTCGAACTGTTGCAGTTAATAATAGAAATCAAAGAACAGGGTGGCTACAAAAATTGAAGTAAAAAGTTCCCTGAGTTTTCCCTGATTTCCAGAGTATTTTTCATGAAATTCCCTGAGTTTCTCCATCCTTTCGCAGAACAATTCTTCTGTTATTATGATAAACTTGACACTTAATGAACTGAAAAACTATAGACTGATAGATGAATAAAAATAAGATAAGGACTACAGTAAAAATATTTTTTACTTAATAGACCAAATAATATAAAGTTATAGATATAATATTTAATTTTACATTTTTAACTATTTTTATGTGTTTGTAAAAGCAGTCATCAGCCCCTGAATCCGTCAATGGCGCCAGCGCTCGGTACATCTCTACTATTATAAAAGGAAGTATTTGTCTGTCTGTCTTGTACGCAGTGTCCTAACGAATCGAAGGCACTTACAATAGTGAAATTTAGCACACATGTGGTCCGAATTTTTTGCAATTTTTCCATTGCGCCCAAATTTTAAAATTTAATCTAAAACATTTTAAAATTAATTAATTGGAATTTAATTATTATTATTTTCCGTAGAATGGCATACGGTATAAAGACATAACATTCTAAATTTATTTTTTTCCGTTTCCGTTAGATTTTCTCAGCAACGATTTTAGCGGACGAACAAAACAAATAAAGTTTAACAGAGATTTTTGTAGTTCTTTTTTCTATCTCCTAGATCGTTAAAGATCGAAGAAAAATTTCAATGGATTTCAAATCTGCGGAAAATTTTACATCAGATCGATACCTAAAAACATGATTTTCTTTAAATAAATAATTTAAAAAAATCTTAACTTTTATATTTTTTCGAATACGAATATGGCCGCCGGCGCCGTGAAGAATTCTACCTTCGTGGTTAAAAAGATCAGATTAATTCATTTTGATTTCCTGAGCAACGGATTCGAGTTCGTTCGTTCTGGTTCGAACTGGCGTTCTTCGTTGCTTTTTTTCTATCTTTGCGATCGTTAAAGATAGAATAAAAATTTCAACGGATTTGAAATTTGCGGAAAATTTCACATTAGATCCATACCTAAAAATATGATTTTCTTCAAATAAATAATTTTTAAATTGTAAATTTTATATTTTTTCCAATACGAATTTCGCCGCCGAGAAGAATGACCTTCGTTTTATTCGAGATTCATTCATTTTGAAGATTAACAGATTCGGTTGAAGCAAAAGAAATAATTAAAGTTATGACTGGCGTTCTTCAGTGCTTTTTTCTATCTCAGCGATTGTTTAAAATAAAATGAAAATATCAATGGATTTCAAATATGCGGAAAATTTTACACCAGATAGATACCTTATATGTTTGATTTTCTTTTAATAAATAATTTTTCAATTAAATATTTATATTTTCATAGGAGATTGTGACGTTACGCTGATTGGATCTCTTCGCAAACGATTTTGGCCGCATTTGACAAAGACGAATCCATTACGAAAAGAACTGTAACGGGCAACGCAAACTTTTCAACAAAAAAACCTCAGTACAAAAATTTTCGAAAAAAATAATAACTTCTAACACATAGGTATTAAAAAATATATGCGCAATCTAAATACTTTTCCGTTAGCCGGGCGCAATTTTGGACCAAAATCAAAATCGCCAATCTAGGTATTTTAGAAAAAAATTATTTTTATTTTAAATGTTGATTAAATTGGAACCGGATGTTTAACTTTTGCAAGTTTTTCCGGCCGTTGGTATTTTTCAAAGCCGCAAGGCACTACGTTCCTATTATTGACATTAGGGAACGTGGCACAGCTGTAGACTTTGGCTACAGGATTTCCGGCCGTTACAGGTTTAATAAAACAGTATACAATGTATACAACTCTTTTTTCTGGATGTTTACGTAAAAAATACGCTTCTCATTTTCGGAATGAAAACAAAATTGGCGACATTTTGATTTTGGTTCAAAGTGGCGCCCGCATGGCTTACGGAAAAGCACCAAATAGATGCCATTTCCAAAACGAAATTCCAACTTTTTCCCTGAGTTAAACGAAACTTCCGAGTTTTCCCGGATTTTTCCAGAAAATGATTCTTCCCTGAGAAATCCCTGATTTCCCGGTTCTGTCCCCACCCTGAAGAAAGTGGAGGATCTTTTCAGGGCCATTTAAAAAAAGGTCCTTTTCAGGGCCAACAATTATAGTTCAACAAGACGCTTGCACTACAGCTTTTGATGACAAACTCATTGAAAATGTGTGGGTGGCTAGAGTGCAGGAGTAAATGTATAAACAAACAACATATTGTGTATTCAATTTCCATATCAACAATCACATTTCGAGTAAAAATTTGCTCAAAGTTTTCACTTGAATTCGGATTCCAGAGGTACTGTAAAAATCTTTTCTGAAAAACATAAAAAAATTTAGATTTGAAAAATATTTTTTTGGAATATCATATTTTGTAAACAATTCTTTCTGCTAGGACACATGTCTTCATTGATGCGAGCAAAGCGAGCATATGTTCGCGCAGCGAACCAATGAGGATTGCGGAGTAATCCTCTGAGGGTTAGCGAGCAGGCCCCCTAGTTCAATTGAATTTTTTAAACCTTCAGTGTGAAACTTTAGCTATTTATTTTGCTTTACCTCACTATAGTTCATACTTATTTGATAGCATTATTCATTAAGGAGTTTCTAAAGGGACAGTGTTTTTCTTCTGAAATCATAAAACTTTATAAGGTGCAAAAATCAGCTTAGCCCCCCCAAAAGAGAAGAATGTTTGAAAAATAACCATTTGAAAATAATGTGTCTAGAGAAAAGGTCATCTCAGGGTCATTATAACACTAGTCTACTATGTGTTGATATTTTTGTACTCATGCATTAATAAATAATAAAAACTTGCCTATCAAATAGTGTCGTATCGCTGGTTGATAGCAGTTGTTGTAGAAGTTGCTGAACACCTAGCTCCTTTAGCCTCACTTGACGTTCCATTGATCCTATAATAGGAATAATTAACAAACATAAGAGTTCCATTTGTTGAAAATGAGAAGATTAGATTCAGAAACATGCCTCTAACAAGTGGACCTAAGTACAATATTTGCATGCAAAAGTTAATTAAAAGCTAGCCATAACATTTAGCTAATACATTAAGTTTAAAATAACATTAAAGCTAATGTGGTATTCAGCATTTTGTACTCTTGATAAAACAATTAGCAAGCTCTTAAGAACCTAAAATAATACTTTTATATTAAAAGCTAGGATGCACAAAAGATGTTTAAGCTACATAAAATTAACCAGTTTGAATCATCAGAGCAGCTAAGACAAATCTCTTAACATGTTTGAACACAGAAAAAGTAAATCAGGAAACAAAGTAAAGGCAAGAAAAGTGAAGAATTCTAAAAAAATAAAATAAAAACTGCAGAAGTGGCAGGTTGCAAAAGAAAAAGCTTATAAAAAAGCAGATAGGATATCAAGATTAAGTTATGCTTTTGATAGTAAAGTTTTAAGAAAACGTTTCAACAGAGAAAAAATGGAATACAATTGAAAGATGCTGCAATTACAAGAAATGCAAGCAGAATTTAACGGAATAAAAATTTTCAAAACTAAAGCAGAATTTGGCAGTTAGCTCAGATTGATCCCTCATTTGTCATTCATTTACTGAGTAAAATTATCGACATTTTCTCAATGTGTGCAAACGTAAAAATTACTCATAAGATTGCGATTTTGGTTAAAGTTAGGCATTAAAAAAACTTCAATCAAATAGCAAGACAAAATTAAAATTTATGCAATTATGAAGTCCAGCTTAACCACGTAAATTAAAAGGGACCATTTCGAAATGTCATAAAAACAATCGATAGATGGTTAGCTCTCGCACACTACAATATTATTGTAAAAAAATTTCCAATACCTTCTTCTTCTTTCCATAATAAATTGGAGATGCAGAATGTTGCAGCAATTTGAAGCTTTATATTTGAATGCATCTAAGAAAGAAGAAAATGGAGAGAGGGAGAAATCAAAATAAAAGAACTGAACAAAATTGTCAAAATGATTTTAGACACAACCACAGCGCGTGCGTTATTATTACTAACCAAGAAAATTATAATACAACTACAAAAAATAGAATAGTGAAGACCAGAGGGCAAACTGCATTCCAGAAGAGAGGGGGAATTTGTCTTGCAGATTTTCTGTGTTTATATAGAACTTATCCAGTCTAAAAATTTTAAATATAGCCATCTAATCCTATGGTACTTAACTATTGAGAAAATATTGTACTGTAAATGGATACAACTTCAGAAAATTATTAAAAATTATGATGTTTAAAGAGCATTGTATAGAGGAAATCAACATGAAGTAAGTCAAGTACAGATGCATGAAAATTTTCAATTGTTGGTTATTTGTTGTACAATTCCTTCAATGTATAAATATATTTTGATGTAGGTGTGATCGATACATGGTGTAACTCTTGTGAGGCAGTGACTTTCGGGAAGGTCATTAGATGAAAGGTGGTAAGCTTGCCTGGGGAAAGGGAAATCATTTATGCCGACCACCATCGGTGATTATTTGTTTCGTCGACTCGTAATCACTGCTACTGCGTCTAGCACTGAACAATACATTCAGAGACAGGGGAAATGTTACACTAATTGTAGGAATGCATTATTTATGTTTAACCTGTCCCTTAAATCAAAGAGTAGACTTGTTCAAAACCATGCAAATCGTATAGACAAATTATAATAGCATTTGTAAACAGTTTGTTTTATTATAGATATAGATTATAGATGTCAAGTTATTCAAGTATATTATTAATTTTTATTTATCTGATTGCATTACAATGAGTAGATTTGAAGAAACAGTTTAATTTTAAGCTTGTGATAACTGATATAAAATGTCATAACTGATCAAAATTTATTGTAATGTATCATGAACACATCCCCAGATACTTTCATTGTCAAAACCCACAGTTGTGTTTTTTAATGGATATACACACAGAATAGTGCATGTTATACCTACTGACCACTATTGTATGGCATGTTAATAGCAACACTATCCCCACACAAACAAAAGCATAGTAATCCTGCTCATAAACCTAGTAAGAAAAATCTTTTCCTAGTAAGACACCCAGCACTGGGCTTTTTCTAATTGAAGTCAATTCAATTCACCAATATAAATTGTGTTCAAAAAGGGTTTCACACTACACAAAAATTAAGAATTTGTACTATGATTGAAACTAAGAATACTGCAACTCACTTTTGAGCGACATGAAATTACAAAATAATGAAAAGGGACATACATGATAATTTATCACAAGTGAATGAAAACATTAATTCTATAAAACAATTGTTTTTCACGACTCGGTTCAGTGTGTCACATTTCATAAATTTTACAACACGTTTTGTTATCTTTTAAAAATGTTGAAACTATCAACATTCCAAAGTATAGGTGAACATGGTATATGTGCCTATAGTGTATAATTTTGTACTTGATATGTGATTGTGTACTTCAAGAACCAAAGAGTTTAAGTAAGAAAATATTAGCAACTGCTTTACAATACTATTATTTTCCTACAAATTTAACTTCCCACTTTGCATTTGTTGCTGCAAATTCTATTTTTTTTTCTATCAAAATGATACGTACCATGTAATTGGTGAGTTTCTTTAGAATATCTTCATTGGACATGATGAAATTTTTGGCAAAATCCCCATCAGCAATATTAGCTAAAATACAAAGTGCTTGTTCCTTTACGTCAGCATTGTGGTCACCTTCTAGAATTAGTACAATGGACTGCATCACCTGTTTGCCATGTAGACCCATGATGTGATCAATGTGCTACAAGAAAACAAAAAACATATCCTTATATTTGCATTCAGAAATGACCACTTTCAGATACTCTTTCAAGATTAGAATAAATAAATAATTGCTTCTTTTCTATAGCTATTTAAGCCAGTAACAAATAATTTCAAACTTAAGATATATTTACTCCACTAAATGAATTTTTAGAAAAAAATATCAATCCATTTTCATACTATGTGAAAATGTATTTAAAAGCAAGCATTCTTTAAGTTTCAATATACATTTGTATGTACCACAAAATTCAAATTAAATTATATTTTTAATAAACAACCTTTTAAATTAGAAATAAGCAAAATTATAAACTGGATGTTTGCACTAGAATGAAATGCCATACAAAGAAAAAATTAAAATAGGAAGTTTGTTTTATTTGATGAATACTTTGAAGGTCTTAATTTTCTCAGCTCAGGGCTCAGATTTTTATGTTTATATATTGAGATAATATTTTGGATACAACATCAAGAAAATAACCCAATATATATTCCTCTTTTTCTGCTTGAAATCCCCAATATCATTTTCAAGAATGTGTGTATTACTTTCTTTTCAAACTTGTCTCAAACCATTTCTTATCCTCTGAAGTGCAACAAATCAGATGGAAGTTAGATGAAGCTTGTTTAGTGAAGTAGCAAGTCATTTAATATACAGGGGACATTTTTAATTGATGGTGTAAAATTCAATGCAGTTAAACTAAATGTAAAATTCCTCAATTTTGAGGACACTAGAAAAATATTTTAAAAGCGGCAACCATTAACCTAAGTTTTAAAATTCATTTTGCACCAAAACAAGTATGCTTTGAACCTTTTAGCAAGATGCTATCACTGAGCCACAAGGCTAAATAAAATTTCCCAAACACATAATTGTGTACATATATATAAATAAATAAAGGACATAACCTTTCTAGTTAGTTATATAGAACCTCCATCAATATACTGCAATAGGTTTCGGGGAAAGGTACAAACAGCCGTTTTTCTAAACACAATAGTAGTATCATTAAATTAATTCAAAGTAAATCATCAATAGTTTTTTGTTCAGATCTTGAAACATTAAGCTGTATCTACAGTTTGCACTAAAACTGCCATAATTATAAAAAAAATACTAATTGTATTTGTAGAAAGAGTTTAAATACATGCTGCCTTTTAAAAATCTACAGTTGTGGCAGTAATGCAAATGTAGAAGAACTTGTTTCTATACATGAAAACTAGACATTCGTTTTTTTGAGGAATAATGGTATTGCAGTTAGGGTTCAACTGTACAAGCCAATTATTCTTGATAGACCATACAATATTTGTGTCGTGGTGTGGGTGGCAAAATCGATGTATTTTGTTCGATTCCATCTGCATAGCGTCCACTTCCATGTGATAAGTTTCTCTATTCAATGCAGAGTACTGCAACCATAAAGGTAGAAAATTCAGTGATTGAGAAAAACACATTCACCCCTCAAGAGCAAGGGGCTAAAAAATCTGTACTGGATTGCCGGTTTTGTAGATTGATGACAAGTTCTAGAATGACGAAAAGCAGTTACCAAAAACAATCACGTTTTCTTAGGTAAGCTATTTTATTATTTTAAAGACATGTATCAGAGATCCATTTATATAACAGCACTAGTTGCAAATGCATTTGTACACCAGTAGATATGCTTTATTTATATCCAAACTAGCCACTGCATGGCTAGCCCAGCATTGCCTGTTCCAGTTGATTTTGTGGGGTTATTGGTTTGCTTCGCAAATCAATTGGGAATTCGTAGCCTATTGGATAACAGCCATCACAGATTCCTATTTGGTTTGCGAATTTGCAGACTATTGGAAAACAGCCATAACGGAATTGCCTGTGGTGTTGGTTTGCTTCACAAACCAAATGGCCATTGACCGTGACAGTTCTTTTTGTGAGGTCACATTGCTCGTGGTGCTGGTTTGCTCTGCAAACCAAAAGATATAAATATTTAATTGATAAATTATTTATTAAAAGAAAATCAAACGTATAAGGTGTCTAGTTGGTGTAAAATGTTCCGCAGATTTCAAATCCGCTAAAATTTGTATTCTATCTTTAACAATAAGAGATAGAAAAAAGCACTGAAGAGCGTCAGTGATTACTTTAATAATTTCTTTTGTTTCACTCGAATCTGTTTATCAGGAAACCAAAATGAATGAATCTCAAATGAAACAAAGGTCATTCAAATCTGTTTGCTCCCATCCAAGATGAAAGGTGAAAAAAACTTGGCATAGTTCCAAAGGCTGACGTTGACAGCGACGTGAGGGAGAAAAGTCTAAATTTTGTCTCTTCATTTCCCAAAAGGAAGAACGGCAAAAAAAAAAAAAAAAAAAAAACCCTATTAAATTCATTTTAAAATGTTCTAAACTGAATTTTAAAATTTGTCGCGACCCAAAAATTGCAAAAAATTTAGACTACCTGTGTGCCAAATCCCATTACTGTAAGTGCCATAGATTTGTCAGGACTTTGCGGGCAAGAAACAAACACTTCCTTTTATAAAAGAAGAGATGTAGCCCACCACACAATACATTTATGGGCACTCTGGTATAATTAATCATTTTGGCATATTTTGGAAATAAAACCGATTGCTTCCCTATATTAAACGAATTTTTGGAAGCAAATCAATTTGCAAATATACGAGGTTTGCCTCAAAAGAAACCAAACTTAGAAATTAGAGCGAAAACGCATCAATCCCACTGTATTGATGATATGTAGCATTAACCTTGAGCTTGCACCCGCTTTTGTCGACAATGCCACATCATTTTGCCAGTTTTATGAGCGGTAGAGTGAACCAGTATTTTGTGCATTGAAAGATCTTGATCCAGGTGGATTTCAACTTCAGGAACAAAAAAAGTTAGGAGTGACGAGTGTGCAGGTGCGTTACCATGGTGAAGCATCCACGTCTTGCTTCTCTTAAATGGCTCACAACAACCAAGTAAAAGCAAGCACTAACTGTTTGACTTCATTTGATGAACTCAGGATAAACAATTCCTCGCCAATCAGAAAAGGCGATCTACATTCGCTTCACACTCAATCGACTCTGGCTTGCATTTTGGTCTTAACACAACTCTTTGCGACAATGTTCCTACCCACTGCGATCAACGCCTTTTTGTTTCAAGGTCATATCTGTAAACCCATGTTTCATCACCAGTTATAACTAGTTTTAGAAAGTTTTGATTCCTCATTTGAAGGACCTAACTGATTGCGACACTATTCATTTTTTGCTCATTACTCCATAGACGAGGCACAATTTTTTCTGCAGAGCGATGCATCTGCAGAGTTTCAGCTAAAATTGTGACACAAGCTTTTGCTGACGCCTAGATCTTCAGTAATCTCAGACGATGATCTGCACATATTAAAGCATGCATTTCCTCTACGTGAAGATCGTCCGTTGACGTGGAAGGACGTCCAGTTTTCGGATAGTCTTTGGTGGATGTTCTGCCATGTTTGGAACTTAGATATCATTCATAGTATTGGGACAGACTGAAACAGTCCTCTCCATAAGCTTGTCACAAGATGAGAAATGTTTCACTAAAGGTTTTTGCAAATCGTATGCAAAACTTCACAAACTCGTTGCTCTTTAAGATCCTTCATCTTTGAAATGTAAATAAATCCCTGCACACACAAAATACTGGTTCACTCTACCGCTCCTTAAACAGTGAGGAAACGACATTCTCGAGAGAAGAGCGGAAGCAAGTTCGAGGTTAACGCTACACAGTGTCATTACAGCTGGGTTCTGATGCTAAGTTCGAAGTCCGGTTTCTTTCCAGACAGACCTCGTATGTGTTAACAAATAATTGCATCTCATTGCCTTCCCAACAGCAATTGCTGTCACTTCGGCAACAAGGAAAGATGCTGCGTTACCTTTCACCGTTGCAACTACTTTTGTAATGAACTGAATGGTTAAGTACTTACAGGCTTTGTAGAAAGCAAATTCCTCAAAAGCCCCAAGGTCTTCATGAGAACATCAACATCTGGGTCAGAGAGTAAGCAAAAGACATGTTCACTACCCAAGGCAGTCAAGATCTGAGCCTTTATCTTATGGTCTGCCTGAAAAGCCATGTTCATGAGAGCCCACACTCCATTTAGTCTCAGAGAGGGATCCTCCCTCCGTGTCAAGCCACAAAGAAGCTCCACTGCACCGCATTCCATGATTGGCTAAAGAATAGACAGAAATCCATTGAATACAATACCATGCGACACAAATACCTTTTCGACATTCACAGGGGCTTTTAACCCACTGGCTGATTATCCCGCGATTTCCACAAGCAACTCAAATGTAGCAAAATTTGCTCATCCCGCGATTTTCACGGGCAGGTGTTTTTCTATCTTTATTGAGGAGCGCATCCCGCTTTTCACCATTTAACCAATGAAATAAATTACATACAGTGTTAGACGTTAAATTTAGATTTTGATCAACAGTTGTCGCTAGTCGTCCACTAAATTGCGGCATTTGAAGGTACTTTGTATTTACCGCTCTGACTTCGCGCCTTTTTCTAATCAGAAATGGCTGTTAGAAAACGTACAGCGATTGACAGAGTATATATTCCTGATGATTTATTAGATTCTGAAAGTGATTTTAGTTTTGATAGTGATATAGATTTTTCGGACTGCTCCTCAGATAGCGATGAATCTGATCATGATTCAATAAACTTGCAAAGCGTTAGGCAGTGGTGCAAAATTGATATGAAGAATATTCCTCCTCCTCCTTTTCGTGGAAATCCGGGAATTACCGTGCGTATAGCTAACAATAACTTCTGACAGTTTAGTTTCTCATGATAAAAATCTATATAAAAAGTCTTTTCTAGAAAGAAAAAAATGCATATTTCAATTCTCCAATATATATAGATTTTTAATATGCAAAAAAAAAAATACACAATTTTTATAAAGATTTCGGTCTACAAATTGAGCAGTCAGAGGGTTAATGTTGGTGGTGGCAATTTTGAGCAATTATTGTAAATAAGTACTTGTAAAATAATAGTAATGGTAAACTTAGTTAACTCCGTACTAGAGCAACACAACGGGCTATTGACGACGGTCCGGGTGTAAAATAATGATGTAAATAAACGTTTTGTTTCATTTCCTATGCAATTCTTGTGTTAGAGCCTAAACACGTCACATGTACCCTTACATTGCAAAAAAAAAAAAAAAAAAATTCTTTTAGTGCACTCTAACAACCCTTGAAGTTTGTCCCATGAATTCCAAATCACCCTGCAGATGTAGCATCTGAGGTCTGATATGCCTCCTTCTCAACAATATTTTCAAGTTGGCGTCAAAGTGTCATTTCACTTCACACTGTCTTTCTCCTTGACCTAAATAATTCTGTCTGCACTCAATAAAATGATTAAACAGAAATAGATGTTTCTCAAATAAAGAGTTTTTTTTAAACTTCATTTCAATCCATGTATTCTCTCTTTCGCACAGTTCGAGTAATCAACATCTTGGCACCCTGCCTAAGCGGCCACCTACGGCAACCCTAAATGTAATTAAGATGTTAAATTGCGGCTGCCCGTTTCGATACCAGTTAAAAGTTTTCCATTGATAAAATGACTTGACTATTAAGAGTCTGTTTTAATTCCATACAGACAATAACAGAAAACCTCAACTTCGTTTTCCTTTCCGTTCTGACTGCATGTCCAAATTGAAATAGATACACATGCATCTATATATAATTCTCTTACGTGGCATGCAAAAAAGACGTTATTTGTTATCGTGTTTTGGGAACACTGTACGATTGTTTGTTTACCACGAAGCCTCACGCCTCAATTTAATTTATAGTTACAATGTAGTTAGTTGCTAATTTATAGAACAAAAATTAATTTTAGTTGAGCTGTTGCAGTTTATAACTAGAAATCAAAGATAGCGGAGGATTTTTTCATGGCCATGTAAAAAACGGTCTTTTTTAGGGCCAACAATTATAGTTCAACAAGAAGACGCTTGCACTACAACTTTTGACGACTCAATGAAAAGTATGGGCGGCACAAGTTCTGGGGAAATGTACACACAAATAACATGCTGGGTATTCAATTTCCAAAACAGCACTCACATTTCAAGTCAAAATTTGCTCAAAGTTTTCATTTGAATTCTGATTTTAGAGGTGCTGTATATATCTTTTCTGCAAATTTAGATTTGAAAAGTATTTATTTGGAATATCATATTTTGTAAACAATCCCTTCTTCTAGGACATGTCTTCAATGATGCGAGCGAAGCGAGTATAGGTTCTCGCAGCGAACCAATGAGGATTGCAAAGCAATCCTCCGGGGGTTGGCAAGCGTTTGCGAGCAGGCCCCTAGTTCAGTAAGTTTTTCCCGCATGACGTCTAACTAATTTCGACCTTCTTGGGCAATAATGTTTCCCAGGATTCTGTCAATCAATAGATGAGGTTATTCAATCATTGAATGTAGTGTTGGGTAAAAGCAACACTACACAACTCGGAAATCAAGACGGTCAAAAGGCAGATTTCAAAATAAGAAAACGAAAATACAACAAAAATTACACTCCTTGCCTCTTTACTAGGCGAAAATTCCAGCAGGAGGTTGCAGAGTGTACTGGAAGCAACAGTGAGTATATCATCATTGGCATTGTGAAGAAGCTTCATCAAGGGTCGCCACACTGCATGGTCTTGAAACGTGGTGCGCAACTGCTGTACAGATCGGGATAAGCTGTGGAGGCACCGCACAGCGGCTAGGCGTACTTTGTGATTTGGATCGCTGAAAGCACTCACAATGTTTTCCATCAGAGCTTCAGTGTCAATGATCTAAGTAGGGACAAATATTAAATTTATTAAAAAATACTATTACACTTCAGAGCAGTGGAACAAAGAAACATTTTGGAGTGAGCTGCCTACAGGCTCACAGTCTAATCTCAAACCCTATTTCAGTTGCTGAGATAAAAAATAAATAGGCTAATACACAGAATGTGTCAATTAAGTATGAAACAGTCTTTGACGATATCACAAAGAAATTTAAATTTTAAAAACTATTTTCTTCATGGTTGAAATGAGCTTGAGCTTAGCGCAAAAACTGGTGTCACTTAAAAAAATTCCTTTTCCCCCAAAACGTTTGAAAAATACTTTTTCACTCTTCAATTTGTTTAAATTTTCGTTAAACTTTGGTAAATTTTTAAAAGTTGAAGAAATTTTGTTAATAGGAGTTTTTGAGACGGTACAGATGTACTACGGACGGTACAGATGTACCTTGAAAGTTAGAAGAAATGTACCAGTTATATCTATAGCCATAGTGAAAAGGTTAAAAAGATGCCCTTATTTGCTAAGGTTAAAAAATTGCAAAAGGTCTCCTGTGGCAGCTCAACATATTTAACAGCCTTAAAAAAAGAGTGATAAATAATTAAAACAATTCCTCCTCAACAATAGGTTGATGTAATTTTATTTAGTTTTACATGAATGTTTGCATTGGAAAGAGGTTGTTAGAAAAGACATTCTTGGTGACAAATAAAACCTTCAAATATCTTTCAAAATTGAGTACACCAATGCGGCAAGCTAGATCACATTTGTTCAAACACTCGCTATGTAAAGTAAGCCAAGGTCCATTTCTAGGGCAAAAGACAGGGGCATGCTGGAGCAGTTCTAATAAATAGTATTAACAGATTGTATATAGACAATTAACTTTTGTTATCAAAACTAACATTAACATTTAGAATGATTTTAGTAATGAACAGAAGTGTATTTCAATGACTGTTAAAATTTTATTTTAAGATACACGAATAAAAAAAATATAGAAATAAGCATTCAGCAATTTTATAGTTAGTTTTAATGGTCAAAATTAAAAGTCTAGGAAGAAGAGAACATGAAAAACAAATGTATGAAATTATAAAAATGGAGAGTAATAATATAAATTATAAGTATGTTCCATACATTAAACTATCTTCTGTAGAGCACTCTTTAAGACATTAATGGACATTGTCTTGAGGATTCAGGATGCAATATTACAAATTAGTGAAACAAAGCATGCAAATTTCAAATAAAAAGGTTTAAAAATAAATCTTCCAGTTAAAACTGCATAAAAACATCAGTTTTCTGATAATAAATATCAGGAGTTTGCTAAGTAAATATGCTTTTGATGTATAAATTATTGAAAAAAAATCATTGAAATATGTATTAAGGGTGATGAATTGGAGAAGAAATGGAAGCATAATTATTCAAATATGAATTGCAATTCCTCCCCTTTTTAAAATTTGCTTCAAACCAACTATATAACACTGCTATTATACTTCACTGTGAAACTAAGTACATGGTTCCCACACCTTTATCCAAAAAAAATTCAAGGACTTTTCAAAACTAAAAAATATTTTTCAAGGACCTAAAATTTTTTATAACGACCGAAAACAAGGCATACAACAATTGTCAATTAAAAAGAAAAATGTGAAAATTATAAAAAAAAAGACAATTTTTTTTTTAAACTACTGACACTCAAAAAAAGGAAGGTTATCATCAATTTTTGTTATAATTTGGATTTTCTTTCCTCAGAACCAGTGTTTTTTTTGTTGTTGTTGCATAGTGGACTTCTCGTCTCAATGCTATAACTACCAGGTTACTTGCACACACATCGGTTTAGGTCATGCGATAAAATATCGTACAATAAATTCTTTTGGTGGCACGAAGAAGAGTAGAGGAGCTTGCATACGGTTCAATCTACACGACACAATCTCTATTTTGCTGTCGTCCACTGCCTACAACAGACGGCTGTCATGGTTAATTTTGTTTGAGAAACAAAACAAAAGTTTTGACTAGTATTAGGGCTTTTTTATTCTCCAGTCTAAGTTTCCATCTTTGTGATCGTTAAAGATAGAGTAAACATTTCAAAGGATATGAAAACTGCAGAAAATTTTACAACAGAAGAATATCTTAAAAAATTTATTTTTTAATTGCAACTTTTATATTTTTGCAATGAGAATTTGGCTTCATTTGTTTGGATGCGTGCCAGGTTAACAATGACGTCCTGACTACAAAAGTTAAGGTTTCCTAAGAAAGCGGTGCAGTTACCTAGCGGCCAAAGATACGTCATGATGCGGCAGGCATAACAAGGCGGCCGTCTTAACGGAGACCAGAGGTGTCAACTTAGACGTACAGAATACTGTGGAAAATGGACGATCTAGATGTGGTATTATTAGTATATCACATAGCGTGAAAGCGCAAAACACCAGTTTCATTCAGAATGACGCACCTACTGTGGAGGAAAATTAGTCTGGACAAGTTCTAATGCAAGATGAAATAACACAACTATGTACAAGTTTAAAAAAAATCAAGTACTTTTCGCCAAGTTCTGTAATTTTCAAGGACTTTCAAGGGCCCCTAGTTAGAGAAAAAAAATTCAAGGACTTTTAAGGACCGTGGGAACCCTGAAGTATAATTTCAGTAATAAGTGGTCCTTTTAAATGAAAAAATAAATGTCTCACCACTTTAAATAAAATGCTTTATAAAGAAAAAGGACTAAAGATTTAAGATCACAGGGGAGGATATAGCTTTAAAAATTACAGCATCAAAGAGGATGTTTTAAATTTACTCTAACTAAAGTCATATAGAAGATAATTTTCTAAGAATTTTGAGTAATTGCATAAAAGTCTAGCAGTATTAAACACTTCTTCCAAAACACTAAGATATATTACAGGTTGTATTACTACTAAAAATGCCTAACCTTTCTTCTAATATCTTCATCATTGGCAGCAAGAGACGAAAATGCTTTAAATGCAGCTTGTTTCATTTCTTGAGCCATTTTGACTTCTTGGACAACCTGAAAAGCATAGCAATTATAACATAAGTTTAAGGCAAAACCTTTGTGCTCAGAAATATAAATTGAAAACAAATTGCAATAAACCGAAGATAATTCAATAAAACAGAAATATTTGTAACAATTTGATACAAAAAAAATGAAAAGCGTGTATTGTTTCTAGATTTGATTTGTCACCAGTTTTCAATTGCATGCCATAGTTAATTTTTGAAATAAAAGAAGCATAGAAAAATACATATACGTCAGAGAAATAAGATATATATACAGAAGAAATCAGCAGACAATTTTAAAGGGGAAATGAAATTTAATTCTAAATAACCAATTGGCTTGCATCATTTGCTATATGCATACTTCCTTTTTTTTTTTTAAAGTCAAAATGACAAACTTCCTTTCCCTGTAAAAAGAGTGACATTCAAAAATTCAAACAAAAAGTTAAAATATTATACTATTTAAAAAAAAATCCTAATTACAAAAGTTTATGGGAAAACTGATATGTTAGCACTTAGGAACAAAGAATCTGAAACAATAGATGGAGATACTTTTAGGTATGACTAAATTCCTGAAACTTTTCTAACATTAGCAATAAATTATAATAATTCTATTTTATACTATTCAATGAGTAAACAACTGCATAGTTTTAAGATAAAATGTATATACTCTTTTTTCTGTTTACATAAAAATTCCAAATGTTTAACCCATTTCCACTAGCAGAAACTTTAAAAAAAAAAGAAAAAAAAAAGAAGAAGACGAAAGAAACAAGATCAAATTGGAAGGTTAAAAAATTGATCCCAAAGAAGGAATTTTATTATCTATTATCCAAATCCGGAGACCTCCAGACATCGGGTATTCCGGATTATTTGCATTTTGTGCCAAAAAAAACAACTTAATTTCCGTTTGCAATAGTAAAATAGCAAATATATAAACAGGAATAATTTTTAAAAAAGGAAAAAAAAATTAATACAAAATGCAACAAATTTTACTACAAATTTTCTAATTTTTCTGTGGTACTTCCTCTGAACATGTTCATTATTTTGCATTGTTTCATCAATTAGGTCCAGCTTTAACTCCTATTTCTTTAAAAATGGCCGGAAAGATGGAAAAAAAAAACGTCGATTAGCAAAACGTCCGGATTTGGGACTTAGTACTGTCCTTTATTTATTAAACTTATAGCTTATTCTTTTGGAAAGAAAGGGCAAGAAAGATGTTCACATAAAGAAATTTAGAAAACAATGAGCGTCAAGGCAATTTCACTAACTATGCGAATAAATCCCCAAAGAGAGAACTTTTAATGCAAACTTTAATGTGATAAATTACCCTGATTATGGTATCACTTTTTGACTCCTCACAACTTGAGATTTCATCCCCAGTGTCATGTGCTGGTGATCGATACTTCAAAAGTTCTGATAAAGTCGGTATCAAGTGGTCACTAATGCTGGCTATCCTTTGTAATTCGGTATCTACTTCTGTTAGGTAAGCTAAAGTTTCAGCACCATCCACTCTTTCTTCGGGCACAACATCCTTCTGACACATGCGAACGAGAGTGGGGAGAGCCTAAGAAACATACATTAAAAAGATGACATTGAACATTTCAAGAGAAAACACCATCACATTTTACCAAATCTTTAATAAACATTGCTATGGAAGAGAGCAAAACAAATTAGTAAACAGTTCCTAATTTTGACTTTGCTTTCTAAAAGTTTCATTTTAAGCTTTGAAAGGAGATACTGGAAATAAATGACAGCAATAAAATGCTATCAAAATTCTCAGTATTTCAAGGTCCTCACTTTATTTCAGAAATCAAATTCCCTGACTTTTCCAGGTTATTGGACACATTTTTCAAAATTCCAGGTTAAGCAGTGCACGAAACGTCGAACCAATTAGTAAAACACGGATCTGAAACACCATTTATTGGACCAGAGCCTGTTTTCGGTCTGCCTCGCAATGTGAGAGGGACTGTAAGGGGTTTGCTCCTTGTCGAGTCCGACCATAAATGGCTTCAATCTAATGATCAAAGACAAGCCAAACAGCTCAATCAGCGATCTCCTAGGGATAGATCAAAGGAACTGCTGAATTTGTGTAGGAAAGAAATCAGAATAGATATTGGCCTTCAAACTGACCACAGTACCCTGAATAGACACCTCAACATTATGGGTGTTATAGATGACCCATTATGTAGAGATTGTCGGATGGTAGAGGCAAAGCTCTAAACACGTTCTATGTGAATGTGACTATTACTCTGCACAAGGATTTGAATATCTGGGATACCACTGTATCAAACCCAGGGAACTGTCAAACATTTCAATCAGGTATTTGCTGAAATTTACTTTGGCAATTGATCTTTAGTGGACCAGCAGGGGTTTCAGTACAATAGACTATCAGTTGCTGTGCTGGCACTCTTCAAAGTCACCCCTTAATAAGTCATAAGCAATTCGCGACATTTTTAAGGTGAAAAACCAAGTAATAATTTAGCCATTTAATAGCCAATAATAAAAATCAATTCAAGATTCATACACTGTAAAAAAATAATACACAAAGCACAAGTAATTTTGCATTAAAATAACTAATAAATAATCCAACATATTTGTCTTGATTCAATTTGTGATTTAATCTCTACTATTATAAAAGGAAGTGTTTGTCTGTCTGTTTGGGGCCGCAAAATCCTGATGATTCTATGGCACTTATAGCAATGAGATTTGGCACACAGGTAGTCTAAATTTGTTGCAATTTTTAGGTCGCTGCAAATTTTAAAATTCAATCTAGAAGATTTTGAAATGAATTTAATAGTTTTTTCTACTTTCTACCGGAAAATGAAGCATCAAAATGTAGACTTTCCCCCCTGATGTCATTATTAACGCCAGCCTTTGGAACCATGCAACTTTTTTCACCTTCCATCTCGCGAACAGATTCGAATGACTTTCGTTTGATTCGAGATTAATTCAAAATCTCGTTCCTGGGAAACGGATTCAAGTAAAGAAAAAGATATTACTAAAGCTGTCACTGCCGTTCTTCAGTGCTTTTTTTTTCTATCTCAGCAATCATTAAAGGTAGAATAAAAATTTTAACGGATTTGAAAACTGCGGAAAATTTTTCACCAGATTGATATCTTATACGTTTGATTTTCTTTTAATAAATATTTTATCAATCAAATATTTATATCTTTTGGTTTGCAAAGCAAACCAACAACACGAGTAATGTGACCCCAACAAAAAGAACTGTCACGGGCAACGCCGTTATGGTTGTTATCAAAGAGGCTACGAATGTTAATGAAGGAATAAAATTGTTCATGTTATTTAATAGGCTACAAAAGCAACTGGGATGGGCAATGCCGGGCTAGTCACGCACTGGTAGTAACAAATCAGATTTCACGATCTTGATTGTTAATGAAACATATAAAAGAAATCGAAGGTCAATACAAGAGTCATGAGGCTAAGTAAAAAATTAGCTGATATCCAAGTTCATTGGAAACGTAGAAGAATTTAACCAGCTCATTTTATTCATAAAGTATCTTAGGATTACATTTAAGAAAACAGTAGATGCCCATTTTAACCAAGATCTAAAATAAACAAGTTACAAATCAAGAATGTAATGTTAGATTAGTAGTGTTTAGTAATCACAACCTTGCACCTAAACATCTAGAACATGAAAACCAACTACTTCAAAAACACTAATACTAAATCACTAACGGCCGTATTCACAAGTCCGAGTTAACTTGAGGATCAACGATAATCCGCGAGTTATCGAAAAAACCGTATTCACAAGTCCTGATCCGTGGCTTAAACTGCCGTTTCGGCGTTACATTTTGATCCTCTGAAATCGGCGAGTTAACTCGAGAGTTACATTTAACGCATGCGCAGTACCATCTTTTTGGAAAATCAAAATGGATGACACATTTCATTCTATTCTCAATTGCAGAATTCTTGCGACGACTGAACTGGATCTGTCATTATGGAGCACCTACTACATAGCAGCTAATCTCCTCATCATAAAATTACTTAAATGGAAAAATTTAAACATATTTTTATTGAAATTCAAAATAAAAATGAAAATAAAAATAGCTGCGTAATCTTAACCAAGCAGCTTAGCGAAAAGATAGATGGCGCCACCTCTGTCCTATAAGCCAGATATTCGAACGGTAGAAAACGACCATGGCAGATACAAATTCGTCGTAGAATAAAAATTATTCTGTTGATTTATTACGAATGAAAAAAAATTGACAATGCAAGTCACTTTTCACACCACCAACACACACCCATACTGACAAGTACAAAGATAATCGGATTACATACATCTGTCAAGACATTGTGTACAATTCTTTCTTGCAAAATTTAGGTTTCCATAAAAATCCAATTTGAAATTAAATACCTTTGCATTACTTTTCCCAAAACCATATTAAAATTATGTATGAGTCCTATTTATTCACAATTTGGAATCAATTCTTCGGCGAAGTACGTGCTTGATCAGTATGAATGCAGATTCGGGCATCCTAAACAATACCACGTGATCGTGAGGTAGCCAATCACAGCGAGCGTCTCATTTTAATCCCCGGATCACTTAACACACTGTTTGAGAATACCGTTCTTGCTAATCCTCGAGTTAACTCTTACTCGCGGATCAACTGATCCTCGAGTTAACTCGAGACTTGTGAATATGGCCGTAAGCATTTCACATTCAGGAAAATTAAAATTAATTTAACTTACTTTGTACACAATTCTTGAATCATCAGCGGCAAGTGCTCCAGCACGGAACAAATAGGTTAAGCTGAAAAAAAATTTAATAATGTGTTAGAGCTAAATAGAGATTGTGTCGTGTAGATTGAACCGTATGCAAGCTCCTCTACTCTTCTTCGTGCCACCAAAAGAAGCATAGCAGAAAATTTTCTTGAATAAGTTTCAAAATGTATTAAGGTTCAGAACAATTCTTAATGGACTTCAATACAAATATAATTTTTAAATCCCTTTTGATCAGTAGCCTAATGAATGTTAAATGGATTTGCCTCAAATATAATTTCTGAAATTGGACCACCACAGTACCTTGAATGTAAAATACAATTTTTTTTTTTTGGGGGGAAGGGCTTTTCTCGGGACTGAAGTGTTAAATAAGGTTAGGCAGTGTGGTTTCAAAAAATAGAATTGCCATTGAGGGAAACCTTGTGGGAACCAGGGAGCATAAAATTGGAAACTATCTATTACAAAACTGTCACAGCAAAAGAAAGCCCCCGTGAGTGAAATAGTAGCATAATTTGTTTTAAAATAGTAGCAAAAGTATCCTCTTAAACTCCATTTCAGTTAGTTGTTCACTAAAATGTTAGTTGCTCAGTTATAAAACGAATTGGCTGAAGCAAAAAATGTGTTAATTAAGTATGAAACAGAAGTCGAAGATTGAATGAATTGACCATGGATCCAATGAATTGAGTGATGCTTGTAGCTCCATTACAGAAAAGATATGATGATGATCCAGACTATTTTGATACAAGAAATTCCATTTGATATTAATTTATTGGAAGCATTTAAAATGGTTTCCTTCGAGCTGGCTTTGTTATTTCAGATTTAAGAGAGGAATCAAATGAAATCCTGGGAATTACAGGATGCTCGAAAATGGGGAGTTTTCCCTCCCTATATAACACTTACATCATGATGGACAAGGAAATTTTAACATCAGAAACGAAATATTAAGCGACTGCGTGATTATCGAAAATTTATCTGTGGAAGGGAGTGAAGATGAAGGAATAAGTCTTCTTTTAAAGAGAAACTACTGCCGGCTTAAAAATTGTTCACTACGTTTCATTATGCAGCAAAAATTAATTTGCTCAATTAGACAGTTGACCAGAGATTTTCTTACAGAATGTCACAAAGAAACAAAAATAAATAACAGACTATTTTAAGACAAAAAAAAATGCAGTATCAGGAAATATCTGTGTAATCAAGAATTATCTGAATAATCAAGAGTTATCTGTATAATCTTTGTGAAGCATAACATTTATATGAACCAAGAGAATTGTACAATAAGTAATATAAATACATTAATATTATTTCATTTCTGAATTAATGCTTTTTCTGAATTAGGATAACACAAACTACAGTAATGAATTTTTTTTAAGGTCCCGTGAAATTCGTCTCAACAAGGTTTGACACACTGTATATTAACAGTAGGTAAATTATAAATCAATAATTAAAAAGTAAAACCAATCACCATTTTGCAGCTGCTAGTTGCATCTCTGTTGATCGATCTCGACTCATCAGTTGAATTAGAATATCAGGTACTGACTTGCCTGCAAAGCTTGCTAATACAAATAAAAGGGATTTTAACAACTGCTACTCATTTAACAAAATTTATTTGAAAGAATCAGGGAAAGCGTATCTTACATGTTGCAGCTAGTTCAGCCACTTTTTCATTTTGGTAACACATTTGGGACAAACAACGTAAAGATGGAATTTGAACCTAAAAGTAATGGAGATGATATTGAAATCTTAATTTTTTCACTTCAATCTAATACTTCACGTCAATACTTAGTAACTTCTAAAAAAAAATCTAGCACACAATATCATTTTTGAGCTAAATAATTTCAAAGCTGACAGGCCATTTAACCAAAACATGGCAAATCAGAATTTAGGCACTCACCCTATACACATCACAGCAAAGTAATGGAGTTAACAGGTCCAGCACACCATTTTCACACAGGATATCTTGATGCTCTGAAGTCTAAAAAAAACATTGAAAGAACATTAAATGCAACCCCATTTTAAAACTCACAAGATTATATATATATACTATTATAAAAGGAAGTGTCTGTGTGTCCGTGCCTCGATGGAACGTCCTGACGAATCTATAGAACTTACAATAATGGAATTTTTCACAGTTAGTCCAAATTTTAAGCAATTTTTCTACTGTGTTCGAATTCTAAAATTCAACCTAGAACATTTTGAAAGGAATTGAATGGAAATTTAATTGTTATTGTTTCCTTTGGAATGGCAAGACTATAAAGACATGACCAGATTCTAAATTTATTATTTCCGTTTCATTTTGCGGAGGAATGGTCTTTAAGTGGACGATAAAAAACAAATAAAGTTTTAACTTTAGTTATGTAGTTCTTTTTTTCTATTACCTAGATCATTAAAGAGAGTAAAAATTTCAACGGATTTGAAATCTGCGGAAAATTTCACATTAGATCTATATCTAAAAATATGATTTTCTTTAAATAAATAATTTTTAAACTGAATATCTTTTATATTTTCGCAAGAGATTGTGACGTCATGCCAACTTTCGTGCTCAAGAAATCCGTTTCTTGTGCTCATACAATTCCAGCAAAGGAAAGCAAAACAAATAAAAAAATTTTTTGGACTGACTTTGTTTAGTTCTTTTTTTGCAAAATCGGGATCGTTAAAGATGGATAAAAAACTTCAATGGATATGAAATCTGTGGAAAATTTTACACCAGATAGATACCTTATACATTTAATTTTCTTTTAATAAATAATTTTTGAATTAAATATTTATATTTTTGCAAGAGATTGTGATATTACGCCAATTGGATCTCTTCACAATTCAAACTTGGCTGCATTTGACAATGAGTGTTGCCCGTGATGGCTGTTATCCAATAGGTTTGCGAAGCAATCCAAATGGGAATTTGTAGCAATCACCGGGGGTTAGTGAGCAGTGGTCACACCTAACCCCATAAAAAGAACTGTCACGGACAACGTTGTGCTTGCCATGCAGTGGCTAGTTTCCAATATTATTATAAAATTTAAAGGGGGGGGGGGGGAAAAAACATAAAGTTTTAAACAAATTCTGATTTAAAAAAAAAATCACTGCATTTAAAATATACTTGAATTTTTATTTTAATCGGTATTCCCTGTTCAGAACTAATAAAAAAAATATCAAATATTGTTTAGTGATACACTGGTTCCAATAAGGAAATACAGTATAGAAGTGCTACAAAACTCAGAACTAGCCTTCCATTTCTGGGCAATAAATTTCCCAAAATGTAGTTAGGCATGCTCATGTTTCACATCCTGTAATTAAGAAAATAAAATTTCAATATTAATTACGAAAAAAATTAGTAGGGATGCCTTCTTTAAGAGGAATATTTTGAAGTTTTTTTTACAAACAGGTTTTTAACTCAATAAGGAAATTTTTTTTGTAACATAAGAATTCAAATAAAAAACATTCAGTTCTCCAAGGTCCTTAAAAAATTAATTCCTTTACAGGAGTTTTCAAGTACTTCAAAGTGCACAAACCTTGTTATAAATTTCCTTTATAATAAAGAATTTGAAATAAAAAGCAATAAATCAAATTATATATTCTATCAAATTTCCTTTCACTCCATTACCTGACATCCAGAGTGTAACATAGTCATTACACACTCTTGCACACTACTTGAATACTGTTCAGCCATTCTAACTAAATGAGGAATAAGGGATGGATCATCGTACAGCACTTCGATTGGTGAATCTTTCCGAGATAAAACTGTTCGTAAACACCTGAGACAAGCCTCCATTAACTTGGGATTAGGGCTTGCCAAACCTATTGCACAGAAGTTTTTGGAATAAATAAATCAAAATAGCACTAATTACATACATTCATCAAATCAACAATATGCGAGATGACGCTTAAAATTCCTATTAGAAAGAGAAACAAAATTAACTGCATTGAACTTAAATTAACCTCCAAACATTAGTTTTTGGCAGCATTAAGAGTAAACATCCTTTAACCCTCTACATACGGAAGGTCGAAATATCGTTTTCGCACTTCGTTACGGGAAGACGGCCGAACCGGCCGACGTAGTGCCTTCCCCCAGGAGGCGTGGAGAGTGAGTCAATTCTTATCACCTAGTGTAGGGGATCTCTTTTGTTGGGTCGGGGTATGCCTGTAAGGCGCAATTATTTCCCGGAGTCACTGAAAAGGCGGCAACAACTAAGACATGGTCACTTGAACTCAAAGGATTCTGGAGTTGTCCTCGGCGTCGTTTATACCGTGGGAAATCTTTATAAGAGTTGCAGAAAGTGATAATTTTTCTTTGATCATTCCTCTCTTGTACCTTCAAGCACTGATCCTTTGTATGAAAAAGCGACTCAAAAATAAAGATTGCTTATCCATAGCTGCATTCAGCACTTGACTACTCCCTGACTTCAGGTGGTGCTGCTTCAATACAGATATCGAGAGAAAATATTCGAATAACAAGAGGGAGAGTATTTTTGAGCCCATCCACCACTCCACATAGACATAAAAGAAGAAAATTAGATGGTAGGAAAAGATCTTGTGTCAAATGCCGTGAATGAATCGGATAGTAGAGTTCGTGGTAGTGTGGAATGTGCAATATGCTTTTGCAAGACCTGCTTCCAAGATTCATAAATATATCCCACCCTCCTTCCCTGTCCAATGCAGAATTGAATTAAAGGAAAAAAAAAAAATGCCTCTTGGGGAAACCGCCTAGCGAATTGCAAAAGGTGAAATTCATCAATAAACCATCCACTTGGTTGTTGAAATCGGTTTGATACACTTTTTTCCAATATAAATATAGCATAATGATTAAACAAAATTTGTCAAACAAAATCATAGATGATGAAATAAATTTTTAAATGTAATATTAATTGTTTTATCTTTGAAATGTGTACATTGATACAACGCTATATTATTGGTACATCATAATACTAGTACAAGCTCAAAATACACGCAAGTATTTCTAGACATGCATTTCTCGTAATACATTCATCATTAATTAAATATCCTCAAATAAAATAGCACTTAGCGAATATTATTTTATAATGTGCATTATTAAGATGATAATCCATTGAAATTAAGGTGTTAGCCTCTAGATCGGAAGATTCCTGGTTCGAATCCGGGTTCGGGCATGGATGTTTGTAAGGGTATAGTGGAGAGGCGGCTGGTGCACCTAAAATCTGTCATGACCGAAAGTCCTGACGTTGGGTTGGTGTGGAAGTTTAGAGAGTGGGGTGCCAGCTCAGGTGTTGCCTCGTCATCTGACCGTGGTTCATAATTACGTGGTGTCCTCGACTCTTTCCCCTGGGTGATTGATCTTGGACCATCGTCAATAACCCGTTGTGTTGCTCTAGTACGACGTTAATTAAAAATTACCAATTACCATTGAAATTATTGACTAAATATTCATTAAACATTCTGGCTGTATAGAATTTATCTAATTCTAAGAAAAACTCAAGCTTTATAACAGGTTGCATAAATCATGCTACCTCTGTGACCCTTACCTCTTCCATCAACTCTCTGAGCTACGGCAAGGCACAAATATTCTATTTTCCCAAGTTGTTAACGGAAATAAAATTATAATTACTTCATTCTTAAGAACAAAGAATATTATGATGCATTGGAAATTCCCCATTTTATCAGTAATTTTTTTTTAATGTTCAAAAAAATTATGAAAATGATAGGAAATGAAAAATCTTTTTGAGATTCGTTCGTACCAAATGAGCTCAATGAGAAAATTATTAGAAAAATAGAATTTAATTGAAAATACCGCACTAATTTTATGGAGTTTTTCTAGTTGAAAACTTATACGTAAAATACTTATGGATTTTAAGAGTACAAACAT
This sequence comes from Metellina segmentata, assembly GCA_947359465.1. Lineage (NCBI taxonomy): Eukaryota > Metazoa > Arthropoda > Arachnida > Araneae > Tetragnathidae > Metellina > Metellina segmentata. Next base: position 28,036,727 of record OX375882.1, read on the forward strand.
AATTTTTAACAAACTTAGAAAGCTTCCAATTTTATTTGCACTTAAAAAAAATAATAATAAAAGCTCATGCAAATTTTTTAGATTTACAACTCTTAAGAGCGGGTAAAGTTAATAATAATAATTTTAATTACATTTCTATATGTTTACGACCTTTAAAAAATTCCTCTTGTTCATTGTAAATTATATATTTCAAATTATGTTCATTATTTGAGATACTTGCATTGTTAACTATTTTTGGCTATTGACAATTTTTCTGGAGGTTGTGTTGATGCCATACATAAAATAAGTTTTTTTTTTATGATTTTCGTTTATTTACTTAACGTTTACGGTGCAGTACTACACGACATTCACTATTTCATTGTTGGGCAAAAACCATTGCTTTCTAAACTTGTAAGAATACCATGATTTAAAAAAAGTTTGCATGAACAAATTTTGATAGTTAATAAGACAAATTACAGAGTATATTTCTTTCGTAGATTCTTTAATATTCTTTCGTAAATGCGCGCGGGAAGTTGCCTTTCACGAATCGTAATAGCTCGAGGTAAGGCGGTCCCCCGGTATCCCCCTGTCATCGGTGAAGTGGTTATTTACGAGGAGGTCTCTTTGTTGCTTAGAAAAAGGGGGAAGGAAACTGTAATGGATTTCGGCCGTCTGCTCCGTAACGAAAGGACAAGGAAATCTCGGCCGTTTGGGCCGGCTACCGTAACGAGAGGGTTAATGAACCAGAAAAGCGAGGTTATGCTTTCATAATTTTACAGCAAAAAACATGGTTGATTTTTTTTATAGATAAATAGAGGATTTGGGATTTGACAAGTCATTGTTTCCTTAAATGCTAAGTTTCTGGTTGATCAAACAATAGCTACTACAGGACTTCACGCTGCATAATGGTAAAAGAGTTAGCAGATGCGATTCTTCAAGCAAATGATTTTAAAATGCATATATACCTGAAATGATGATAAATAGATGCACAAAGTTTAGTATTTGATTGCATAGTTTTTCAACAAAAAAATCCCCCAAAAGCATTAATGTTAGCGAAAAAGAGAATCAGCTTTAGGTAATTATAGTTAAGTTTAAAGCAAATGAGATGAATAAACATGCTCCAAACACAGACCTCGCAGAACGACGTTGATAAGTCCAGATCCTAGAAGCTCTTCCACGTGCTTATCGGTTCCCCTCGCCAAACTACCAAGAGTCACGGCAGTTTCAATCATAAGTTCCATACTACTGTTCTTATCCAGAAGGAGTTGGAAAAGCCTAAGCAGGAAAATAAACAAATTATAGTAGAGCAGATGTATCACAAAACTTTTATTAGAAATAAAAATGTGTCAGAACAGTTTATATTAAGCAATATAAATCAATATTTCCAAACTACAACAAACAAAATGTATCGAGGGTTTATAAGTTTTAATTTATTTAAAAAATATCCTTACATTACTATTTTTAGTTCCTAAATTCCAATAATTTGAAAGATAAATTTTTAAGCTTGAACAGAAAACTAGTACAATGTAATTGAAATCAAATACTCAACTAGTTAAAAAGTACACGATACAGCAAGTAATTTAAATTTAAGACTTACCTTGGCAAAACTCCCATCTGGATAACCATTCCTTTTTGTTTATTGCTACCAATGACTGAATTCTTTAAATGTCTAATGGATAAAAACAAGTTTCACATTAAACATGCATTTTAATTTTAAAAGGTAGAAAGTTGAAATAGCATTGTAATTCCAGCAAGAAACAACAATTCTATGCAAGCTAAATAGTTTTAAGTAAACATCAAAACTAATTCACTCTATGACAGAAATAGGATTGATACAGGATGGACTATTTATATGGAAAATTGCCCAGGGGTTGCTATATTCGAGGGATGAGTGAGCCAGCACATTTAAAAGCTGTCAAAGACAAACAAAATTTATTTTTCGATCAGTGAAACCATAATGTGAAAAAGCTTTCAGTTTCTTTCCCCATCTAGCTGACATTGCTACATCAAATTAAAATAATTTTTCACAAGTTTTGGAAACCATCATCATTTGCAGATACACCCAAAAATCTACAGAAAATAATTTTTCTAGTCATTAAATAAATAATCTAGCCCATCCATCATTTCGACTTGGCTCTCTCTTCTAAACATCCTATCGAGTCGGGAATCCTTTATAAGTAACAAGTAACCTAGGAAAGTAACACTGGTCCTAAGCAAGGATACATTACTGTAAAAACTCACTAACTTAAAATTTTTCCGATTACAACTAAAAAGATATTCGGCAAATGGATGGTCTAGTTCTTCTATGGGTTTCATTCCTCCCACCTACTATTCAGTCCTCTATGGTTGACCAGTAAAAATTAGGATCCCATTAAATGCAAATTAAAAACTTTAAATAAAACAATGATCAAAATAACAATGCTGCCACAACAAAGCTCTTGTGAACTAGTTGGATTAATAAAAACATTTTCTTTAAATAGTAGCACACAAACAGTCTCCTCTGAAGCCCTATTTTAGTAGTAATATTACTTTCTGATACAATATGAATCGGCTAAAGCACAAAATGTGCAAATAAAGTATAAAACAGATGTTGAACATCTCTTAATTTAAATTAAAAAAAAAAAAGAACTTAATGTCTTCTTAAAAGATTTGATGGCAATCTAGCAGCTCCAGATACCAGTTTTCTATCATGGTTAAGATGGCTTGATGCCAAAACTTTGAAATTGGTATCTCTTAAAAAAATTTCTTGTTAAAGAAAAATTCAAACTTTATTGTTAACCTTTGGTAAATGTTCAAGTCACTCAAATTTTTAAAAAATACGAGCTTATGATACAATTCTACTACAAAAGATACTCCTAGTTATTAAGGTGACATCATTTTCACAAATAAATGCAAAAAGTAAGTTTTTGTTGCTTGTGGCAGCTCTGCAATAAGTGTATGTAACTAAAATTTGAAACATTATAACTTGAATGAAAAATAAAAGAAAATGAATTAAAAAGCACAGATAAATTTAAAGATGAGAATTGTTAAAAAGCTATGCAGCATATTCTGGAAGCCAGTCTGCCCTTGGGTTGCTCAAATAATAACTTTAAAAACTGAAATTATATCCAACCCATATCAAAATCTTGAAATGGGTGACTAAAAAGGAAATTTAACACAAGATAACAAATACTGTCTTCTTACTTTACAGCATCTAAACATGTGTGTGGGTCAGGACAAAACAAGCGATCAATGTATTCCTGTTGACTATTTTCCACATCCTAAAAGTATGGAAGAAAAGCCATTTTTAATACAAACTATACACAAAACATAGAAACATTATTTTATCATCAACTAACCATAGAATGGCAAAGAGAAGCTTCATCTTAATATCATGAACAAGATGTTTTTACGAGTGGATCGGTTTCATGGCACAAGGATAATAATTGGCCAAGCTATGCTAAAGACAAGACAGACAACATGAAACACATTTTTATGGTGGAGCAAATGACAACCTCATGAATGATATATAACTCAATTTCATTACTAATAATTCAAAATTTGGAACTAAATAATAGCAAGAGATCTTTAAATCTTTATTTCTGTTTTTTAATAGTACAGGCCAGATCCTTTGCCAAGCTATGCACACCTTGGATTTAATGTAATTATTTAAGCATGTATTCAAACATTTTAGTCAATGGCTCCCCATATAAATCAGAGCTTCTTAGCATTAAGTTGTGTTGCTCCAGTGGAAGGTAAATTCAACTACGCATATACCTTAATAAAAAATTGCATTTAAATTAAATACAGTAAAACCTCAATAAGTCGTCACTCCGTTTAAGTCGTCGTTTTCCTTTGGTCCCGACAACGTCTCGTACACAATAATGTAAAATAACCCTCCTTTACCAGTCACCAAATTTAATTATACTCCGAATAACTCGTCACCCTCAAAAATGGCCAAAACCATCTTTCTTCTCCATTTTCCATGCCATCATGTTGTCTTTTCAGCCTGTTCCTTAACTTTAACCCTCCAACCGGTCACAACGATTTAACTCGGCGGTAAAGGTGTGCCAAGTTTTAACGATGACGGGCCCACAGAGCTTTAAGCACTAGTTTTCACTGGAAGTTTGACCAATCCACCCCTCTATTGGAAGCTTTTACAAAGGGAACCATTAATGAACTTCCATAGTGTCCAGCACCTGATGTCCGACTTCTGACTGGGTGATTGGTAGGTGATGATCACTTGAACACAATGGTTGATGGGGAACACAATGGTATGCCTTGAATTTTCTTATCAGTGTTATTTTACATCTCTGTTCAGCACTGGCTTTTTTTACCGCCTTTTGCCTGATAAAACACAGGTCACTTAAGGATGAAAAGTGCACTTCTGGAAAAGTAAGCAAACAACACTTCTGCTTGGAGTTAATATGAGTGGAAATGAGAAATTAAATCCCTTGTGATAGGCAAAAGCAAAAAGACCCACTGTTTTAAAAATGTTAAATCCCTTCAAGTTGAATATGAAGCAAATTCAAATGCATGGATGACTATAACGAGTTGGGAACGATAGATTATAAACTGGATTATCAGTTTTCGCATCCGAAAAAAAATGTTGAAATCATTGTCGATATTGCTGCCCACAATCAACCCAAAAATTTAAAAGCTATCTAAATTGTTTTTCTTCCTCCAAACGTAACTGCACTTCTTCAGCCTTTAGATCAAGGGATAATTTGTGACTTTAAATGAAAGTAAAAACAAATGCTTGCAATGGATCTGATAAAAGCATTGGATAGGAAGGAAAAGCTAGAAGTTTCAGTTTTAGATGTGGTTAACTATGTACACAAAAGTTGGTAGTCTGTTTCATCACAGTTTCGAAAATATTTCCGATGTGTAGGGTTCATAGCAAATGCAGAATCAAAAGAAATCCTCAGCAAAGACATCATCGACCCGGAACCATTAGACTTTGCTGCAAATCGCAAATGAAAAAGGGTGCTGCGTCAATGACGTTTATGCGTTCGATAACATTGATAACGACATCGCAATCTGCTCAGAAGCGGCTGTGAAAGCTTTAATACCCGAATTTTTGGAAGAAAAACAAAACAGTTCAAGTGAGGATATCGATGTCGAGAATATGGATCAAACCCCACCCAACAAAATAGAAACAATTGAAGCCCTGGAGAAAGTTCAGTGCTTAGCATCCATTCAAGGTACAGCATACGAAGAATTTAAAGCCTTAAGTATATTAAAAAAGAAAGTTATTTCCAGTAATCAGCACCTTCATCAATCAACACTGTTGGATTATTTTAATGTACCAAAGAAATAAAATAAAATGTAATAACTATAAAAAATGTTTTATTTTTATTTTCCACTCATTCATTTGCATGCGTTGATTTCTGAAAATCTTGTTTTTTTCACCGAATCCTACAGAAATTCATAAAAATAGTATTTCAGTGGTTTTTTTTTCTTCAAAAATTCCCACTCTGACTAAATTGGCAAAAATGTTTGGTTCCTTTAGTGACGACTTAACAAGGTTTTACTGTATTTAAAATTCCTTTTTTTGCAACAAAATCGTATCGAATTTTTCCCAGGGATCTGATTCATAACCAATCACATATTTTATAAAATACTCTCAGCAAAAAGGAAAATAGCAAGAACATTGCTCCCTTGATAGCAGCAAGTTTGAAAACATGATGCATATATTTTTTTAAGAATTTATGCTACTTCTCTTTACAAAAGAAGGGCCTATATTAAATAAAAATTTATCGGTAGAGATTAAAGAATTTTAAGCCAAGCACTTAAGAAATTGACGGTGTAGTTAAGTTAGGTTAGACCAGCATGATTGATAATCACTTGAAAAATTGAGAAATTATTACATCATTGAATTAGAAGAAATTTAAAATTTAACTTATAAAATTCCAAACAAAACACAATATTAACAAGATATATACATTCCTTTGTGAAGGAATTGCCATAATTACATTTATTCAATTGCTTTTTTCAGTCCTTCTAATCTTACATATATTTTTAAGTTTCATGATTAATCATTAAATTGGCGGATTATTTTTCATTTTACTCGAGAAAAATCATACAATTCATCTCCAAGGCAGTTCGTAGCACCAGTATATGAAGGGTTAATCTAAGTACACGAATGACAGTATAATGGTTATTCGAGACAAATGTGTCTACAAAAGAAACACCATTATGCAAGCATTCAAGCCCCATGCTTCTGGAAATGCAATAATTTAAAAAATCATTAAGTGTTCAGATTTAATGTTAATCACAGCACTGCATAGGTTTGAAACTTAAACCATCCGAAAGTTATAAATTTTTTTGAAACAAACTTAAAATCTACGTCTTATTATTGGGAGCACAATAAAATAATCTTGTTTCAGAAATATATATCTAAATAATACTTGCCATGTAGGGATCCACATTAACCATTTTCAAGCTTTATTTTCAGTTTTCCGTCAATATAAGGAAATTAAGTTGTTTGTGGCGGATTTTATACAAAAAGTAAAATTGAGTAAAGCATGAAAATAATGTGCACCTAAAAGCATAATCAATCTCTTAAGAATACCGAAAACATAGAAAGAACATCAGACACAATAACAGAAAACACTCTTTTTGACTTTTGCTTTCATTTTTATTTCCCAATATTGTAACGTAAGGTTACAGTTAATAAGGACTGCAAAAAGTGCAAACTTTAATCCAAATTATAGCGCAATCTAAATTAAATCGTTCATCACGAAGAAAAATCAGTTTATTTTTTCCGAAATCATTACCAAAATTGTTGTGCTGCCAATCTTCAAAATCAGGTTTCGTTTTATTTTTATAAATGTTATTTGTCGATGCTCAGTTTACAAATTTATAGGCACTCTAGCTCAGTTCATATGTGACAGCTCTGCGGATTGAAGTCATTCGATTTGTTCGCCGTAAATTCTACTTTTGATTTGAAACCACAGAGTACATGACAATTTACTCTTTACTGTGTGTTGCAATCCTTACATTAGTTTGTGGCACAATATAAGAATGTTTCAATTGTGATTTGACAAATCATTGTCTGTTTATTTTCAGCCTCAAAATCTTTTCTTCTACAGGATCGCATTTGTCTGTACATAGCAAGTATAAATAATGGCTAGATCTCACTGTGATACTAATTTTTTGTAAGTATAATTTTCTATTGATTCGATCTCTTTTCGTTTTAAATTATTCAAATTTTAAAGATTGTTGACTTTTTTGGATATTTTTTATACACATCTGATAAGTTGGAACTTCCGAAAAACAAGTTGCGAACTGTTTTAAACTACCAAGTTTTGGTTTCTAATATAGACAGGAAAATTTCGAAAGTGAAAAGAAATGGTACTATTATCATTTCTTTGCCAAATTAGTTTTTCCATTAAAACAATGGATTAAATTAGTAAAATAAATGTCGGGAATACGTCATAAGATGACCATAAGGTGAACTAGTCATCAATTGACCAGTTGGTGTTTTTTCATGAACAATTTTTCCAAAGCTAATTTGATGTTAGCTCTATAGAATAATTGGTTTTTTTTTTTTTTTTTCCCAGTTCTATTTTCCAGTTTTTTTTTCTTTTGGTATCTTGTAAAAATGGTGATTAAAGTGAGGTTTTGTAAAATTTTGTTAATACTTTGATAGTTTTTTAGAAGTAATTGGACCAGTAATTCACAACTACCATTTTTTTTTTAAATTGAAATATTTGAGCTAAAATATTTGTAATCACCAGTATTTCTGCACAAAAATATCGCTAGGCTAAACATTTTTTACATGACATTTTAAGTAAAAATTATTAAAGGAACTAACTATTGAACATTAAACAAGTGGATACAATTAACATTAAAATAAGCAAGTAAAAAATTTTAACTGTAACAAATTTAATATCAAACAAGTTGTAGGGCTGGGTGTATTTCTCTCTTCTGTGTCTGTAAAAATTTCCATATGTGTGTATGTACATTTACCTGATGTATATTTTGTGTTATATGGCCATGAAGCTCAACCCAATGAATCAACAACTTTTTTATGAACTTTATCATTTCCTTTGTGACTTGTTTAAAAATGAAGGTACATAATTTTTTTAAAGTATTACTTTGGGATGCAATCAGAGTGGTATAGTGCGACTCCAATGAGAAGGCAGTCGGTTTTTAATAAGTGTAAAAGATAGTTATAGGGCATGATTGAATGCAAAACATGAATGGCAATTGCTGTGGGTATTTTTCCCTCACCAATTCATTATCACTGCTATCACTTTCGATGTCTAGCAATAAACTTAGAACCAGAATCAATGCTAAAGACATCAGTTGTGGAAGCTCTTTGTTCATGTCACAACCTATTACAGGGTTCAACAAATACCAGTCGCCATGGTGCCTAAAAAATTTGGTCTGGCGCCTAGATTTTCTGTTTTTGTGAAAAATGTTCATTTATCATGAAAAAAAACTTGATTTTTAGTTCATAAAAAGTCAAAAATGGAACAAAATGTCTAATGTAGATGATAAAATGGTATTTTTTGCCTCAGTTACACTATGAATAACATATTATTTACTGCGTGTGTGTGTAATAAGTTCTGCGATATACTCAGTGTTCAAAAAAATATTAGTGTTTGTATTGCAAAGGTCCTGGCTTCTAAAAAAATTGGGCTGGCTCCTAAATTTTTTTTATTTTAGTCATTTTCATCCTCATGTAAAAAATAGACTCATCCCAAACCATGCGACTCTGCATGTAGGGCCACTCCTTCGCTTTAGGACAAAGTGGTAAAACACTGTTGAAGTTCATGTTGATGATAGACTGCATGCTTCTTATAACATTTCTTTTCTGATTGCAAAGTCCGAAACGGTGCACACCATTGGTGAAGAATGTATTATACCAGATGTAATTGAGGTAATACGCACCGTGCTGCAAAAGTCAGCTTTCGATACTATAAGAATTTCACTGAGTAATAATGCAGTACAATCACTTGCGAAGCAAACCAAATGAGATTGCGTAGCAATAACCGAGGGTTGATGAGCATAAACGAGCAGGGGAAGGAGCCCTTGCTGTGACATCATTGTCCGGCAAGTCAAATCAGGATTATACAAATTATTCAGATAGTTTCACCGCTGCAGGATATTGACTCTGCGAAAGGAATGTTGGTTTGCGAAGCAATCCCTGGGGGTTGGCGAGCATGGGGCGGAGCCCCCTCATACAGACAAAGTAGGATTGACGAAATGGCTCAGTGATTAGAAAATTCTATTTGCGAGTACTTAAAAACATCTGGATTCTCTGTACAGCTTGACGGAGCAAATTTACCAGCTTTACTTTTAGCTTTTGTGAGATTTGTAAAAGAAAAATTTTCCCAAGAATATTGTTATTTATCAAATGCTTGGAAACTGATACAAAAGGTAAAGCAATATTTTATTCAAAAACATTTTTCGATTTAAAAGCTATACCCTTGAGTAATAGGCTCTCCGTTGCTAATGACAGTGCTATGGCAATGGTAGTACGACTTAGAGGCTTTCTGGCATACTTAAAACAAGCTATTATCTGACATTGTGTCATTCATTGACAACATTTAGTCCCAAAAAATCTGAGTGAATGCTTTAATGGCTCACTAAATTATGTCATTGGAGGAGTTAATAAAATCAAAGGGATGCCTTTCGTGTGTGAGAGATCATTTGCTCTACTTTGCTTGGAAAATGATGAAGATTATAATAGTTTACTACTTAGCATGGAAATTCATTGGTTATCTAAAAGTGCTTGTTTGGATCAATTTTATGCACTCTTTGATTCAGTGTTGGAATATCTGGGAAGTAAAGACAATGATTTGCGGCTCAATTTAATTAATTAAAAAAAAACTGACAGATTATATTACTCACTTCTTTGCCAAATTTAACAAAACCAATTTGAAGCCACAAGCTGATCAATTAAATTTTATCAAAATTAAAAGTATAATATCTGCATTTGTAACAAAACTTTTTCTATACAACTATTTATTTACTTTTTTTTATCCTAAGCCCAGCTCAAGGCCTTTCGGCTATACGCTGTCTTGCCGTCCAATATAGCAATGAAAGTGATATTTATTTACTACTACTATATATTATGGTAGTAGTAGTATTTTAGAAAATACTATCAATAAATACTAATTTTAATAAATACTACAATAAATATAAAAAATTTATCTTTCAATAAATTAATACCATTCAAGACATGAAAATTAAATTTATATTTTTCTATTATGCAGTTAAGTGGAGTTATTTTACTTGGTAGTTCATGGTCAGATTTTTGCTATAAGAAGGGGTCCATGGACATACTAAGTTTGGGAACCACTGCTCTAAAAGGTCAGTCACTGACAGCTTGTAAATGGTGATCAATGCCAGAAGTCACTTAAAAGGGGATAACATTCACTGTACACAGATCTATACCATGCCGCTGGTGTAAATTGTAGTGGTAACAACTGTCTGCCTGCCACAGCGTAAATTTTAAAAGAGTGGTGCTATCTGGGGTGAGTGAACAAGTGGATAGTGCTGCTGTTTCCATGGGTCTACTTCAGTGATATTACTAGTAGCCAGTAAACTTCCCCTTGGAAACACACACAAATACCTTTAGGAGTTCTCTTTTTTGTACATATATTTTTTTTTCATTTGTATTTATTCATGGATTAAAAAAAATATGTTACAAGGCATTTTTACTTCTTATACCCTTAGAAATTCTCAATAATTCTTCTGTTGGAGAGAATTATTCTCGGAAAGATTATTACCTAAAAATTTATATCTCCATGTTCATTATTCTTAATTTTTGATTACAATGTTGATGTTAAGAAAATATGACTTTAATTCCTTATGCCTGGAGCAAACAATTTATAATTACTGCAGTGCAGTTCTTTTGTAGATTTCCAAAAGTTAAGCCCAGGGGATAGATGCCACATTTCACAATTCTACCTTGCGTGATTAATGCCAAATTTCATAAGCAGAGTCATTTATTCATTCAACCATAGTAAAATAAATGCATATTGCATGGACTTTAGCCTTAAATAGTCATTTTTACATCAAGGGAAAAGAAAAATCTGTGGTGTACAGATGAGCCAAGTGAGCTTTGTTGAATATGGTTCTCTCTGACTTTGCACTGACTGATTCATCCTTTCATGATACAGAACAGCAGAGGGGTAATAATTGTCATTTCTCTGAAAAGGATCTTAGCAACTCTTGTAGTTTAATTGGAGAATCTTGACCAGTAGCGACAGCTCTGCGAAGGACACCCAAAAGACTTTTTATTGCATTGAGATCCAGGAAATATATGCTGGCCACTGCATTCAAATTCAGCCCTGCTTCAAAGTCTGAGTTTTGCTCTGACAAGAAAATCTGAATAGATTTGTCAGACGGAAATCTGAATAGATTTGAGAAAAATCCTCCCTTTCCAGGCAGTTACCACATTCCAGAAACTAACATGTCTCTCGCTCTACATCAGACTACTAACCACGTCCAACCAAGGTGTAATATGTTGGTACCATAATATGGATCTAGTTTTTCAAACACTCCTTTTGCAGACCTCACATTTCTTGTTTTGTCCACCATGTATTTTATTGCAGATGGAATGTGGTGCAAAATTTGTACCTTTGGAAAGGACACTGGAATAATTGTTAGAACTTGCATCTTTTCATTGTAGGATTCACATGATTCAACAGCTGAATTGATGTTTGATATAAATTCCTGACAAGTTTCACAAGTCTTTGGGTTTATTCTCTTCTGAAGATGGAATTTCTACGTTGAAGAGTTAGGTCAGTTTTCTTTTGGTGTACTCTCCCACAGCTTCAGTAATTTCTCTGCTTTCTTCAAGAATACAACTTATGACTTGACCATTGACCATGGTTAACTAACTGGACTAACACCAACCTCTTCAGTTGACTGATTTAGGGGATCTAATCCTTCTCTGCAGATACAAAATTTGCATCATCCACACATGAGAGACTTCTTCACTTAGTGTCATTTTTGATGTTCTCTCAAAGCATTTAGAACACACACAGAAAGTCATCACTGGAAACATCTTCACTTTGTCTTGAAATAAGCACTGTTATTCCCAACTTGAAGAAAGTCTGTTTTTTTGCTAGTCTAATATATCACTCTTTTATGGATATGCAAATAGTCGGTGCACTTCACTGTTCTGTGGCCACAGTCTGAAGACATTTCAAAATTTCCTCCTTTTATATGATGCCAGAATTATCTGGATAGTTCCAGATTATTATAGAAGGTTCTGTTACATTCTGGGAGCTTCCACATTGTTCCAGAAGACCTTTTAATGATTTAGAAGGTTCTATGTAAAGAATAAAAACATTTCACCAGTTCAAACTTTGTTTAATTTATCATTTTTATTCCATCACAATGGTTCGTAAATGGATAACATGAAAAATTCCTAAACCAAAATTGCATATTCTTCTTTTTAGGAGCTGTAGTAGACTTAAATATACGACTCCTGTAAAATTCCTATAATTTTTTAGATAAATAAATTTTAAAAAATGCATAAAGAAATTAGCTATGGAAGCTAAAACATCAGGGTGGTAACAGAACCGGGAATTCTCAGGAAACTTTTTAATTCTGGAAATATCGGGGAAATCTCAGGAAAAATTTCCAAATTTCACAAAATATCAGGAAATTTTTTATGAAAACGGTAACTTGTCGTTTGTGGCCTATTTAGAGATGCACGATTACAAGTACTTTTGAGAATCGAATAAATCGTTTTCACCGAAATTGTAATTCGAATAAAGAACACTGGCGCCGTAATTTTCGAACCCAGCGAAAACCGCCGCCGTGGTCTTCGCTGCTAGAGCGTCTCGTAGCCGTGAGGCCAGACTAGCGCGTCTTTTTAGTAATGGCTCTTCGTTACGTGGACGATTCTATTTAGGACCGTAGGGAGGTCGGTAGATATTAAACTCGTGATAAGTGAATCGATTCTTCAGTTTGATTCTTTCGTAACTTGTTTTGATCATTTGATCTACAGTGAGCTATGATTATTTACTTGTCTGGTAGTCTTTTTTTGTGTGTCTTCTATGATTTTTTGAAGCAGATTGATGGAATGTATGATTGATGGAAGGGTACTTATACTTTAAAGAGCTTCTTTTCGTGAAGTAACGATGGTCTAATGGCTAAAGTCACCCACCTTCAGATTAGCGTCGGCAGCGGAGGATGACTTCCCGAGTTCGAACCCAGCTGGCGGAAAAATTTTTATATCCTCCAAATTATTTTTAAAAAATTCCAATTTAATTCCTTTTCATTCAAGTTTACTTTTCCTAATTTTTAATACCCTTTTCATATTTTTCCAAGCTTCCGTTGATTTTACATAAATAATCTAAGAACCACTCCTGAACTCACTACCAGCTGATATTTTTCCGCCCCTCTGCCGTCCCCTTTGCTTTAGGATGATGGTGTCCTATCCACCGCTGGCTTAGGACCATTCTGATGTAACAAAAAGCATACATAAAACACTAACTTATATAATTATTAACTTATATAATGCCAGTATGGTGGTTATGATCCTCGGTTGTCACCGAGTGGGCCCGGGTTCGAATCCCGGATAAGGCATGGATGTAAAAACCTGGGAAAGAAGTCGGACTTTCGCCTGGAATGGATTCCCGTCTTGAAAGGAAAGCAGCGCACACCTTCTGTTATTTGCTGGGATCATCGTTTGTTATAATAAAAAAAAATATTCTTCTTCTGTATTGTCTTGAATGTTTCTGTTCACCACTTGCTTTCATATGCATCCCAGAAGAACATACGACAACAACAACAACTTATATAATAAAAGGATACAATTTTCGGCTCCCACCTCTACCCACCCATAGCCATGGATCTGAAAAGAAAAGAAGAAAGCAGAAAGGAAGAGATAAATCGCCAACAACTATAAACCTTGATGACATACGTATCTAGGTCATGTGATCCGATTAGCCGATCAAGTTGGACTTGTGTAAAGTACTATCATGGGATTGAGGCGCCTGTCCTCCCCACGGTCCTAAATAGAATCGTCCACGTAACGAAGAGCCATTACTAGAAAGACGCGCTAGTGTGAGGCCAGCGATACTAGAGTAGGGATGTTAAGCAAATCACAGAACTGCTACTCAATCACAGATACTTGTGAATCACAGTTCATACCTGTTACTCAAATATCAAAATATCAGTGATTGGGTAACAGTGATTGGGTAACAGTGATTGGGTAACAGTGATTCGGTATCAGTGATTCAGTATCAGTGATTTGGTATCAGTGATTCGGTAACAGTTACTAAACTGATATCGCTAAGCTGATACCTTGGCTGATACCTTAGCTGATACCTTGGCTGATATTGATACTGTTACTGCGATCGGTGATTGCGACCTGGATCGGTGATTCGGTAGCAGTGAAAGCTGTGACTGAGTTTTGGTTATTTGGTAGTGGTGCCAGTTGGTCTGTGACGGATTGGGATTTCTCTGGAGGATTTTTAACCGGATGTTTAAGAGGGTAATATGTTGCTTTATGACTCACCAGATTCCCGCGCCTTTTTCTAAAGAAAAAAAGAATCTCGACAGTTTTAAGGAGAGTTTATATAAAAACATTTTAAATTCTCTGTTTTAAATAATTTTTTGTTCGCTCTTAAACTATCACTGATTATTTATTTATTATTATTATTATTTTTTTGAGTAACATGACTAGAACTTGTTTTTATTTATTTTTTGGTTTGTTTATAATTAAAATTGTTCTGTTTAACCTCTTGTAAATTGTTATTAATTCTAAAAAATGAATTATGTGCTTCTGAAAGTATAACTTGAATGAGTAGAAATCACAGGAGGGGGAGGGAAGGGGGGAGATATTTATTTAATTTCGCTAGTGATTAGAATACGTTTTACGAGTTTCTGCCTTCTTTAAAGTTTGTCTCTTAAGATGAAACCGTTTCAGAGGGAGGATCAACACAACAATGTTTACAGCTGTAAAGAATGCATTCTGAAATATCGTAATGCAAGTACAAAAGATTTTGATGACTGAATGTTTAATTTTTAAAGCGTATAATTTGTTGTTTGTAAACACTGATTCTCTGGAATTCTTTGTCAGACTGTTTTCAAAACAAATAAGAATGTTACTCGTTAGAATATTCCCTGTTTGCCTTAGAGATGAATTATATACTTTCACTCAGCTTATCAATTTTAAAGTGCTACTAAAGAGAATATCTTCGTCTTTTGTCTTCGGGGTGGATCCCGGACCGTTGACAATAATACGTGGTTACTCCAGTGTTGTGTGGAAACTGAACTACTCCACATTTTAGTTAATATTTTGTAAAAATTGTATGATTTATAAACTAAAGTATTGGACAGAAATTATTGAATCAAGTCAAAAGCTACAGATTTTTCACAGTAAGGTTTGACTTTTCTGCTGTTTGTTTTGTGTTTTCTTCGTCTCAAATAAAATTGTTGTGTCTTTGCACCACCACGAATACAACAATACAAATTAATTCGAATGTTACTAGAGATTTAGAAAAATTACTTAATGTTTTGAAATTGTCAGATTATCAAATGTAAGGAAATTGTCTTGCTACACATACTACGATGAAAACATTTTTCTTCAACAAACAAATATTTTGGATAAAGGTTATTTAGTGAAACGGATTTAAAGATAAAAAATAGGTTTGTCAATTATATATATTTATTTAAAGATTAAAAATCCATAATTTGAATTCAATTAGAAGTAAAATGATCACGCATTCTAATGTATATCTCTTGATTTTAATGTTTAATTAATTATAAAGTTTAATTTATATGAAAATTTCGATATAGTTGAAACCATCTTAGTCACCAATATTAATTTATTGAGGAGAAAAAGTACCTATAAAAAATAAATTACGGGCTAAAAATAAAAAACGGCTCATAGTGGCAGAATAAAAATGAAAAATTCATTTTATAATTGAAGGTTTATTGAGTGGCAGTTGTGCGTTTTATTAAATATATTCCAGTTGATCTGGATGAAAAAAATACTGGGGTTCGAACTGTAAACTAGAGCACTGTAAGGCCACGACGTTACCGACTTAGCTATGTATTCCTTCGACGAAATCGTATTATTGAAAATATTCAACACATAAATAAAAGCATTCCGTTGCTACGAGTGACTAGAGATACTTTGCAGTCAACCAATCAGATTCATTCACAGTTTGAATCACAATCACAGTTTTGAATCACAGATATTCGTCAGTAGCAGTCACAGTTAGAACTGTTACTGTCAAATCACTGTTAGTAACATCCCTATACTAGAGTGCCTATATAATAAGAGTGGCGACAAGGGACCAAATTTGGCCCAATGCACATGCGCGGCAGCCATTTTTCTACCAGAATCGGTTGCTGGGCGAATATGTTTCTTCCATCGGTTTCCCACATTTCCTCCTCTCTCTTTTGGCGATAGTGTTTATGTCCCGTAATTTTTATGCTCACGACTTATTGAACTTGTTTTCGTGAATATTAACAAGAAAATGAATAAAGTTAAACGTTAAGCTTATAACTTCAGTGTTAAATAAAATAAGATCTGATGTAAGAAGACCATCAGTACACATTTGTTAAAAAATCTACCACATTTTCATATGAAAAATAGAATTAACAGATTGAAACTAAATTATGAGCAAATATTGGCCTAAACATACAAGAATAATCTCAAGATAAAAAATAGTTAACAGCATTTGTACGCATTTATATCCAAATTTACAGATAAATGTTGATGTGGTGGTTTTGTTCCGAGATCTAGCAGCAAAATAAAGATGAAAGTTTACATCAAAAATAACACTTTTATATAAACATTTCTTTTATTCTTTTTATATAAAGCATTGCTAGAATTTACTCTCTGCTTTTCTGATGATTCAATTCGGCATAGGTTATTGTAAACCTTTAATAACGAAACAGCTAAAAAAAAAACGCATTATCAAAAGTTTAAAACTTGCTAACTGCCTTTGGCGCGATGTTTACATCGCCAAAGTAGCGGGAAACAGCATGTTGTTCAAAAAAAGCTATTTACTTAAAAAGTCTTCAAATTTACACTGACAAAACACTAAAATAATTATAAATAAACATTCTAGAACACGAAATGGAACACGAATAAGCTATATTTTCTTTTTAATTTAATATACACACGTTTTTCTTGAACACACAAAAAGTTCCCATGTTAAGTCTACGGGAGCTGGGAAAAGACCGCTTCGGGCGGTAGAAAAGGTCTCTAAGCCAATCAGAAAGTGTTTCCCGTATGTCGCCACTCTTATTATATAGGCACTCTAAGCGATACAACTTGTGGTATACAATTTTGAATTTGTGTAACTAATGATAGTTTTTTTTTTGTGCATTAAATTTATATTTTTTGCTTGCAATTACATTTTTGTAGAATTTTTTGGTAAAGCTTCAGTTTACTTTCATAGCCGTATAACGGCCTTGGCGCTCTTTTGGCGCCCTTTAAATTCGCCAAGGAATTATTTCAAATGAACCAATGAAATCAACTATTTCAACGAATTTTGAAAGAACGTTAAAGAATACTAGCCACTGTGCGTGACCAGCACGGTGTTGCCCATGACAGTTCTTTTTGTGGGGTCAGGTGCTAACTAATTAGGTGCTGCTCGCTAACCCCTTATGAATGCTACGAATACTGTTTGAGAAATAAACGAAATGAGAATTCGTAGCCTATTGGCTAACAACTGTTATGGCGTTGACCGTGGTGTTGGTTTGCTTCGCGAACCAAAAGGAAATTCGTAGACTATTGGAATGAATTCTCTGCGAAATTCCATTTGGTTTGTGAAGCAAACCAAATATTGAATATTGTGAACTATGATTTGCTTCGCAAATTGGATAACAGCCATAACGGAGTTGCCCGTGGTGTTTGTTGGTTTGCTTCGCAAACCAAATGGTAATTCGGCGTGACGTCACAATCTTGTGAAAATATAAATATTTAGTTGGATAATGATTTATTAAAAGAAAATCAAATGTATAAGATATCTATCTGGTGTCAAATTCCAAATCCGTTGAAATTTTCAATCTATCTTTAACGTTCCCGATTTTACAAAAAAAAGAATTAAACAATGCCAGCCAAAATGTTTTTTTATTTTTTCTTTTCCTCTTTCGTTGAAAATCTCTCTAAACGTCACAATCTCTTGCGAAAATGTTGAAGATATTCAATTAAAATTTTTTATTTATTTAAAAAAACAACAACATATTTTTAGGTTTTGATCTAATGTGAAATTTTCCACTGATTTCAAAACCGTTGAAATTTTTACTCTATATTTAACGGTCTAGTAGATAGAAAAAAAGAACTAAATAACTCCAGTTTATTTATTTACTCCTTTTATTTGTTTTTCATCTTCTGCTGGAAAATCATTCCTCCGCGCAAAATGATAACGGAAACGAAAAAAATAAAATTTAGAATCTGTGATCTTCTATGCTGTTGCATTCAATAATAATTACATTTCATCAAATTCATTTAATGTGTTCTAGATTGAATTTTAAAATTCGCCGCGACCCAAAAGTTATAAAACATTCGGACTACCTGTGCTGCAAGTGCCATAGATTCGTCAGGACTTTGCGTGCAGGAAACTGACAAACACTTCCTTTTATAATATTAGATATTCATAGTGAAAATTTAACCTTTTGACTACGACTAGCGATATAACAAGCGCGATTCTTATAACTTTAAATGCACAACTGCTGTAACGGCCGTAGTCTAAATTATTTCTTGGCGCGATTCTTTTACTTTTACGAGGTACAACTGATATACTGGCCGTTGTATAAATTCTTCGTTAGCGCGATCATGGTACAACTGCTGTACCTACCGTAGTCTAAGGCCCGGTACACACATCCGATTTTTCAACGTGCGGCATTGAAGCCCAACTATGCACACATAACCGTGAAATGACGCAAGTACTATTTAGCGCCATTTGCGATAAATATTCTATGGAAGAAAACGTGTTTATTTCGATTACTTGGTTGTAAAAAAAGTATGTTTGGAAACAAAATAGACGTTACTGGATCAACCATTTATTAATTACTTCAGACTACTTAATTACTTCGTGGGCGGCGAGCTGCTGGGCCGTGGGGAACCTGCGGTACAAATTGCACGCAAGGTGGACGCACATCGCCGCAACGGCGCCGGAGGTATCGAAGCCCAACTATGCACACATAACCGTGAAATGACGCAAGTACTCATTTCGTGCCATTTGCGATAAATATTCTATCGAAGAAAACGTGTTTATTTCGATTACTTAGATGTAAAAAAAGTATGTTTTGAAACAAAATAGTCGTTACAGGATCCAACATTTATTGATCACTTCAGACCGCATTGCACGCACGGTGGTAGTACAGCGGCGCCGGAGGCATGTGTGCACGACTCCATTGGATCTAATGTATCTCAGACCGCACTTGCTTTGCGGCAGCGGCGCCGTACATTGAACGTTACGTACCATAATAATCTTAATGCAGATGGGTTGCCTTAACTCGCTACTAGAAGTGCGCCAAGATCGTTGCCACCTCTTTAAACGTACACTAAAGATGTACCAATTTTTTTATGTATATTTGCATTTGATTTTTATGTATATTTGGATAATGTTGGGATAGGGTGTAAAAAGTTCATAATCAAAATATTTAAATTTTTTTCCCCAGTTTTTTCAATTGTTATTGTTAAGAGTTCCATTAAGGGTTCCAACACTTACAAACAATTAAAAAATATCTGATGAGAAAAAATACAAAATATTTGTGGAGAATGATCCTTTAAACCCCATCTGACCCTAAATATTTGAAAATATTGTGTGGGTACTGTATATCGATACCAATTACGGATCCCCACATTTCTTATGGGGCTTGTAAAATCAGGGAAATTTTTGTTACACTATCAGGGAACTTTTTTTCGAGGATTTTGTTGCCACCCTGAACTTGTTAAACTCAAAAGGGGAAGTTTTCTTTTTCTGGGAATGTAGTACTCTATAATACTGACAACTGTCTAAACTGTTTTTGGGTTTGGCATTTTTGGAAGGAAAAAAAAAATGTTTTATTTTTCAAAAAACAATTCAGAAGGCTACAGCAAGAGGACGTGGACACATTTCTAAACGGAGGATATTATTTTAATCAGAAAAGTATTATCTTTCAAATAAAAAACCGAAACACAAAATATCTTAAACCGTTTTAAAAGAGAGAGAGAGAGCGTTTTAAAATTTTGCCGAAAATCGCAAGTGAGAAATGGCACCCGAAGCCACATCTTCGGCGGCCTGTATCTCGGGCCAGGAATTAAAAAAAAAATACGCGTTTCTTACTTTTGCCTGAATTTTAACGCATGTTAAATTCCAAAACATCTGAAACCACTGCCTGAATTGATATGGACTATATCGTTTTCCTGTATTTGACATTTTTGTTTTTCAAGCACTTTTATAAATAGCCTCAGTTGAAATATTCCGAGAAAAATTATATTCCAATGCAGGGTATGTCGATTTAAATCAGCTTGATCTGAGACAGATTGCAGGATACAAATTAGTTTTGAACTCTTTGCTTCTACTCAATAACACCCAGGGTTGGCAAAAACCCAGCCCGCCCGGGTTTTACAGGGTATTTGTAAATACTTGTATAATAATGTTCGAATTTCTTGTCTTTTTATGTTTGACATAAAAATATAAATTACCTTCATTTTTTAAATTTTTAAACAAAAATAACTTAAGTTTGGTTGACAAGTTTTATGTCCTTAATCCAAGGGCGTAGCCAGAAAATTTATTTTTTTAAAGGGGTGAGAACGCATTGTGATCGCCTATTTCTTTAGGGTTTGATGTTTTGCATTTTTTTTTCTTTGCCAAGGACCCACCTCCCCACTACAGGAAAGCTTGTTAAACATAATGCACATAAACAAAACAGGCATGTTCATTCTATAATTTTTTCAGACAAAGGGATGGATCTGTGTCATAGTGTGTTATAATAAAAGCTTGATCTAAAAATAGTCTTTCGTAATAGTATATCAGACATTTATTGATTTTAACAGATTACAGAAATCGTTCCTCGGAAAATCAAACGGAAAAAATAAATTTCGAATCTGTCAACTCTTTATACTGTTGCCATTCTAAAGAAACCAATAATAATTAAATTCCTATAAATTGATTTTTTAATGTTCTAGATTAAATTTTAAAATTCGGGCGCAATTGAACATTTAAAATTATGATGAGATTTCCTCTCAATTTTAACAATATGTTATTTATTTAACAATTTCCTTTTTTTATGGGTAAATGAGATGTTTTGTTCTTGACATTTTAAAAATTATTTTTATTCACCGGATTTTTCCGTGTATAAGCCGATAATTTTTGGAACGTTTTCTAAAGCTAAAATACGGGAGTCGGCTTATATACGGATCTGCTAGGCAACCCCCTAGTGAACTAAAAAAAATAATTCAAGGTACAAGTAAATTTGTAGAGATTGGACCCTTGTTTCATAAAAAAGAATTTATCAGATTAGGGTCTCACACACAGGGTTGAGAACCACTGTTCTTGTGCTAATGAGCTGCATTGCAGGGTTTCCACGGTCCTTGAAAATTACGGAACTTGGTAAAATATCCTTGAAAGTACTCGATTTTTTATAAAATGAAGTGTTTGTCTGCTTGTTTCCTGCATGCAAAGTGCTGACGAATCTATGGCACTTACAGTAATGGGATTCGGCACACAGGTAGTCCGATTTTTTTTTGCAATTTTAGTGTCGCGGCGAATTAATTCAATCTAGAAAATTTTGTAATGAATTTAATTAATTTTTTTGTTTTCTTTGGAATGACAACAGCATTATAGATCGCAGATTCTAAATTTATTTTTTTTCTTTCCGTTTTTATTTTACGCAGAGGAACAATTTGTCAGCAGACTAGAAAAAACAAATAAAATTTTTTAACATTAATGAACGTTCTTGTTCGTCACGCGTATAATCCAAATGAAACAAAATTTTCCTTTACTCTTTTCGTCTCAATTTCAACGTACTTTTCGAACAGGGATAGTTTACTTCAACCAATAAACATACAGATGTACACCTGTTGTGCTTGGGGAGGAAGATAATTTAGAGGTGGGTGGGTAAAGTCGACGATGATTCAACACATAAGAGAAGTGGGGGAAGTAAAGGTGTAAATTCAGGTCCTCTCCGGGTCGCAGACTTTTTTTTCTTCTGGTCACTCCCTGTGTTGCTCCCCGCCTCAAGAAATGTTACAACAATAACTATTTAAAAAAAAAACGATAACATCATTGAAAAGATAAAAAAAAAGCTGACCATATAACAGATAACCATGAAAATAAAATGATTATATAAGCTGTGCGCTTTAACACATGTTCCCTACTAAGTTAGACGGGACTTTAGAAAACTGACCATATAGCCGGTACTGACTGTATTACATCTTGAAACAATCATATGGATAACATTATCCCAAATCCGGACATTTTGCTCATCGGTGTTTTTTTTTCTTTCAGTTCTTTACATCATTCTGAGAATTTGAATTTTTTTTTCACCTGGACTTAAAATTGATGAAACAACGCAAAATAATGAACATGTTCGGATTAAATACCACGTTGAAAAATTGAAGTATTTACAGGTGAAATTTGTTGCTTTGTATTAAATGTTTCTTTTTCCTTTTTTAAAAAATTATTCGTACGGACCAGAAACTACCAAAAATAGTGGTTAATGTGTATGTACACACTAGAAGCTTTTTGAAATTTTTTTCCAATGGAAATGCACTCGAGGGAGGACGCAGAAAAGCAGTGAAAATATGAAGGAACATCTTCTGGACTAAACAAAACCAGTGCTCCAATGTAAATAAAATTCTCTTTGTTGAAATAATAATTGCACAAATAGAAATAAATGTACTGTACATAATTATTGTGGCTATGAAATTGTCCCAGTTATAAAATTTCACCTTTCATAAATAAAAAAAATATAATAACTTGTTAAAAGTTTAAATAAATTTTTTAGAACAGAAAAAGTGCAGAACAGAATTTTAACTAAGCATGTCACTGAAAATCGAAATGAAATTATTTTTCACTTCATCCAAATTTATAATTAAAATGTTTACACTTTTCACAATAAGCGTAAGAGTGCATCAGCATGAGGCGTTTTTGCACCAGAGCAATATTTTATAGTAATATTATACTTTAGTAGTATAAATCCCATCTTTGCAATCTCAAAGATTGAGAAAAACTTTTAAAGTAGGGTAAAGGGTGGCAAAAGCAATTGGATAGATCATATCACAATATGTATTTTGTCTGAGCAGCAGTCAAAGTTGCACGTTCAGCAGATTTCTTCATTTTAACATTCATTTCTTAAAGATAATCGATGGTTGACTGATAGATGTTTGTTGGTAGGTATATCTCACCAGCCCAGGAGGATTTGAGAACTGAGAGCGGATCTCGAGCTTCTCTGCCATACAGAAGTTGAAAAGGTGAAACTCCCGTAGTCGGAAATCGTGCAGACAACATTAAGATAACTTTGCAATACCATTGGACATGGCATTGTGTACAATAATGAAGATGGCAGAAGCCTGATGTTTAGTGATGCAGATAACAGCTGTGCAGAAACATGCAGATCTCACAGAGGTGTAGTTTCTTTCTACGGTGGAAGTGCAATTACGTAACGAAGCAAGCTACAGGAGGCCATATCCAATTCAACGACAGAGGCAGAGTTCATGACATGCTGACAGGTTTTGAAATGTAAAATGTTCTTGAAAGCGTGGATAAACTAATCATGAACATGTGATGCAGCAGATATATAAACAGTTCTTGAAAGGCATGATGGAGTGAAAGGGATAAACTGTGACCACGAACAAGTGATGCTGGCAGGTTTTGAAATGTAAACAGTTCTTAAGCAAACAGAGAATTTGCGGCTTGTTCCATTTCATTTTTGAAAACAAGAAAGACAACCTTAGAATTAAATTGCTTTGTTTCTTTGTCAAATTGTATTTCATGTACATCCAACAAATGACCTTCTAGCTGCTTCTTTGAAGCTTGTGTCAGACTGCTAATTGGGCACGCCAAACTGTTTTTTATCAGCATTGGTGATTGCAGATGATACACCGTGAATTTGCCGTTGATGCTGAAACATTCCAGAACTTATCTTGAAAGACTTGCAAGCTAATCGAACAGATGTGATCGGAATCCATCACAAAACATTGCTTGGAAAAATCACCAAATACAATTGTGCTCGAAACAAATAATACTTAAACTGATAAAGCTAAATTTAAATGAAAGTAAAGAGCTGATTTTTATCGCCAATGGTATCGAACTAGGAAAACTTTCAAACTGATGTAATAAATAACAGTTTGACTTAACCATAAAAGCATGTATTATCGGTAAACTGTTCTTCCTGCGCGCAGAAGGATTGCTTGTAAAAATACCCAAATGCTCTCTTTCTCTTCTCATTGGTCATCAATTCTGTGACGTCATGTAACAGTGCTGCATTTCTAAGCGCTCATAAATTGATGAGTGCCTTTATATATTTTATTTTTCTAGTATTGCTATAGTGCATACATTAATTTGCCATTTTAACACTTGTAAAATATTTTCGAATTAGATGCTTTTTATCTGACATTGTAATATCGTTGATCAGTATTTACTATTTTAGAACTGTCTTGGACTAAGATTCGTACTAAAAATCCCTCATGGAAGTTTCCGTTAGACAGCAGGTGCATTGTTCCACGATTTTGTGGTGCTGTATTTGTAAGGATCGTCTAGTAGGACCCGTGTTCTACGACGGTTCACTACATGGACCGAAATACCCCCAGCTGTTACAGGATATGTTACCTGACTTTATCGATGATATTCATCTGGCGTTCTTGTCTTCCATGTGGTTATAATATGATGGCACCACGCCGCACTAACCTCACGCAGTGCTACAGTTTCCTAACAGATCGGCTAAGGTGACTGTTGAATGGCCACCACGGTCACCAGATCGTACCTCACTCGATTTCTTCCTCTGGGGTTACATCAAAATCGGGTGTATGAAGCTCCGTCGACAAGTTTGCTGGATCTGCGGCAGCGTATCGTCGATAGCTGTGCTACTGTCACACCGCAGAATATAATGAATGTGCATGCCGGCGTGTATGATCGAATACAAATGTGTATTGTGGCCGATAATTACCTTTTTGAACACACTCGCCATGTTTTTGTTAACAATAAATTTCTTGCTTTTGCTCAACTGTCTTTTCCTTTTCCAATGTGCCGCACTGAAAACGTGCATTTGTTTCTGACATTTTCGCATCTGCTCAAAGTTTATCAGGATAAAATTATGAAATGGTAAATCTTCGTTTGTAGATGTATAGCTGAGAGGTTTTATTTCTGTATTATATTTTTTTATAACTAGCCACTGCGTTACCAGCATGGCGTTCCCGTGACAGTTCTTCAGTGGGGTCAGGTGTGACCACTTCTCGCTATCCCCCAGTGATTGCTACGAATTCCGATTTGGTTTGCTTCGCAAAACAAATGGGAATTCGTAGCCCATTGGA
Source organism: Metellina segmentata (assembly GCA_947359465.1). Taxonomy (NCBI): domain Eukaryota; kingdom Metazoa; phylum Arthropoda; class Arachnida; order Araneae; family Tetragnathidae; genus Metellina; species Metellina segmentata. The sequence goes on from OX375882.1 coordinate 28,062,141, forward strand.
CAACAGCCTTCACGGCGTTGCCAAATGCGGCCAAATTCGAATTGCGAAGGGATTCAATCGACGTGACGTCACAATTTCTTGCGAAAATATAAATATTTAATTGAAAAATTATTTATTAAAAGAAAATTAAACGTATGCGGTATCTATCTGGTGTAAAATTTTCCGCAGATTTCAAATCCGTTGAAATTTTTAATGTATCATTAACGATCCTGATTTTACAAAAAAAAAAAAAACGAAAGAATGCCACTCAATTTTTTTTATTTGTTTTGCTTCTTTCCTTTGCTGGAAGCGTTTGAGCGCAGGAAAGGGAATCTGATTTCTCTATCGCAAAGGTCATATGGGAAAAAATATTTAAAGAAAGTCATATTTTTAGGTAACGATCGAATATGAAATTTTCCGAGGATTTCAAATCCGTTGAAATTTTTACTCATCCTTGAGCGATCTAAGAGATAGAAAAAAGAACGACATAACTCCAGTTAGAACTTTGTTTTTATCGTCCTCTGAAAAATCGTTCCTCGCAAAATGAAAAGGAAACGCGGAAAGAATAAATTTAGAATCTCATATCTTTATAGTGTTGCCACCCTAGGGAAAACAATAATAATTGTATTGCATTAAATTCATTTTAAAATGTTCTAGATTAAATTTTAAAATTCGGGCTTATATATATATATATATATATATATATATATATATATATATACACAAAAATTTCGTACTACCTGTGTGCCAAATCCCATTACTGTAAGTGCCATAGATTCGTCAGGTGCGTTCACATAAACACTTCCTTTTATAATATAATAAAGGTGCTGCTTCCGGGGTGCCTTTTTCGGAATTTTTTTTTTATTTATCTTTTTGTTGCTTTCTTTGTTATTTGAATTTAACACCGGGCTGTATAACACCGGAGAACATGTTTTTCAAGTCTTGGAATAGTTCTAATTTCAATCGCAAATATCTCCATGAAACTTTCTGCTTTTATTATGGTTTTGCGCACATTTTCTTATATTTCCTTATTTAGCTGCTTGGAGCGCTGTAAACTGTCAATAATTTCAGTATGATCAATTTACTTTTGGTACACCTTATTTCCTTGACTATACTAGACGCTGTTTTAAATTTAAAGTTACTTTACAGGTCACCCACCCTAATGTCAATGAAAGCTGATGTCATTCCCGAGTCACCCTTACTTAAAAATGAATGAGCCCATTTGTTATAGACAACACCTTGTCATAAAAACGACTTTTGTTAAATTATTAAAATTAAAAAAACGCAACTCTAACTTAAAATGGCGTAATGGAGGGAAGTGCCAAAGATCCACTGTATTTCTGGTTTTTCCCTCTTGAAACCCGAATAGGGGCAAAATTTCTTATTGTATCCACGAATTCACAAATGTCTATTTTCAAGGAACATATCGTAGGCCATGGGCGAAAAATCACTGACAAAATTTCATTTTTTTTCAGTGCTGATCAAAGCCAAATTATTAATTTTTAGGTAAAAGAAATAGTGATTGCATAAGCATTTTGCAAGTGTTATAATATTGGAAATAATTCAATGCAACATATATTTCTCATAAAAGTAAGCATATAGTGCCTCTCAAAAAATGCAATTTATGAGTTTGTGCTCTAAGCCGATGATATCTGAATATTCAATGGATTGTATCACGGTTCACGCATGTGAACAACGTATGTCAGGGCTCGAAATACCCGGGTGCACTGTGCACATAAAAATAAAATTGTGCACCTAATTTTTTCCCGCTAGGTGCACTCGGTGCACCTAACGTTAAAAGAAGGAGGAAACGTGTTTTATGTTATTTTGATGTTGGAACAAAATATTAGTATCGACCTCTCTCGCTCTAAAGGAACGTAATTAAAATTCCTAAATACACACTGTCGCTGGGCCGTAACGGGTTTATACAGGAGGAAGGTTTACTTGTGTCACTGCCACCAGAACATTCCGATGATCGAAACATTTTCCAGATAGCGCTGTTGAAGAGACTGTCGCGACAGCCGTGCGCCGGAGAAAGGAGTATTTAGATGTTTAAATATTTTTTTTTACTACCTACTACTGACCTTTATAAACATACCCAACTAATAAAGTAGTTTACATTACATAATGCTCTCATGTTACGTTTTTTTTTTAATATGCACCTAAAATATAACCTGTGCACCTAATTTCAAAACTTAGGTGCAAAAAGTGCACCTGTATTAAAAAATATATTTCGAGGCCTGACGTATGTGTTACATTATTTTCGAGGATTAACTTTGGACTTTCGGCTAAGTGGTTAATTTTAATTATGTCCCTGAAATTTTATTTATTAATTTTAATGTGGATCATAACTACGCATTTCAAATTTCACTGAAGTAGGATTTTTTGTTTGAAGAATTGGTTTGTTTGTTAACCCTTCCAAATGGTTTTGACGAGATATCTCTTTCCATTAAGATCTGGCCAATTTTGCTAATGACGGAATATCTCGTCATCAAGATGATGACGTGATCAAAATCTGGTCAATATTTTCTAATGACAAGGCATCTCGTCCATCAAGATCTAGTTCAGTTTCGATAATGATTATATACCTCGTCGCGATAGCCGCCAGGAGGGTTAATTATGCGATTGGTCTCTTCAAATTTCTATCTTTCTAATACATTTCCTTGTTTGTTTAGGCGAAGATGGGCGACGAGCATCCGTATCTATAAAGACAATACCTGGAGAATCCTCGAGTATGAAGATGCTTGGTTCAAAAGTTACACTCTCCCAGTTGTGTGCATTACGTCTAAAGACAAAAACTTAACTGAAGATGCCTGGTATCTTAAAACCCAGTTGATGTGGAGATCCATACCATTGCCTTACTTGACGGTTCCTCAGTTGAAAGTTATGTTACGTATTGTATCGGGTGATGCATCTCACGCAAAGGCTTGTATTGAACATATCTGTGAGCGGTACGAAAGATATTTCTCTGAAGAAAGTGAAATTTTCAAGCCTCGGTCCTTGAAGCATTTGTGTCGGTGCACAATCCGGAATGTTCTGGAGAAAAATCTTCAGCTGTCAAGTGGCATAAACACCCTTGATATTCCAGGTGTATTGTTTGATTACTTGAACCTTAAGCCCTGAACATGTTTTGAGCCCAGAATACACTTCCCTATCCTTTGTGTAACTTATTGACATTATTTTCATTAATTATTTTTTTTTATATAATTTTACGAAACTCATGAATTGTAATTTATTTATGGCAACAATGAATTTGAATCGGTATTTATTACTGACATCGTAGTTATCCTTTGCTTGGAATATCCAAGCTATGCTTGGAATGAAAATATTCTAATTTTAATGGTTGCATACCATTTTGAAGAATTTATATTTTAAATTGTTCTGATTAATGAAGAACGTGGATTTGTAATCTCTCATTTCTATTGCTAGAAGTAATTGGATTTGGTTGGGTTCATACTTTTCCTCTAGACTTTAATAGTTAGTTCTACATATTAAAGAATATCACACCCCTGTGATAAAAGTCGATTTTGAGTTTTTGAATGATTATGAATACCCCATTTTATGTCTGTTTCATGTAGGATTTTCGCAACTTAAATCGTAAAAACGTCAAATTTATGACGACCAACAGTTTTGCACTGTGTTTTCTATGGCTTCTAAGCTTTTTTAAGTGCTTCTCCTGGATAAACGCATTTGAGTTGCCCAATTAAAGATTGGCCCACTACGTTACTACTCCCTGGAGAGGCCCATGTAATCCATTAGATGCTCTGCACTGATGGTTGAGTCACTTGGTGCAGGTGGCGAAAATTTTCCTGCCGTCGATGAATGAGAGGCTCTTAATGTGACCGCTATTAAGTGTTTTTACTTTGTAATTAAGAGTTGTGTTTGTGATGCATTTGTGATATATTGTATTTATGTTTGATTTGTTGTGGTATATGAGCTTTGAGAGACATGATAGAAAGTCGAGTAATGTGTGACACATTACTATAAAATTTGCACATCGCGATGCGGCAAAATGTGCCAGACTTCTAATTATATTGATCAGTGTCAAATACTTGAACTCATTTTATAATTGAAGTCTTTACACATATATTCAGTGGAAAAGTAGTTCAGTGATTGTGATATTGAAGTTTTATCTAAGTTCAAATTAAATGCATATGAGCTTTTGGAAGTATGAAAGATTTATAGCAGTGTTCACAAAAGCTGCTAATTCTATTGAACAATGCCAAATATTTAGAAAATTTTAAAACTAAACTATTTTTATTTATGCTTATTCTAACGACTATTGTTCGGTGCTTATAGCCATTAAAGTTTTATCTATACATAAATGTTTAAAAAAATGTTTGTAATTAACTCATGTTCACGTGCGTTTGTGGTTAAAACTGCAAAGATAAACCAAGGAACTTGGTGAAGTCTTTTTTAAGTTTTGTTATTTTTTTGCTTGAATGTAAATATTGTTATATTTTCTGGTTCCTATTTTTCTTTCACAAAAGGTTCTATCATTTTCATGTTTAATCAGTATAGTTTATATGTATACTTATATTAAATTCGTCCCTCCAATCACTTACTATTTAAATATTTACGAATACGTCTTACAACATCGACAAAATTTTTTCTATTAGAAAAATTAGCATTTTAACTCTTATAAAAAGGTATTTTTATGAATGGAAACTCTGGGGAATTGAGTAAAAACCATTTTTTCTTTATCAAGTTAGCTATTATGTGGCAAAAATGAACTGTTCTTTATAAGCTTTTAGTTAATCTGAATTTTCACTTTTAAAATGTTTAATTGCAGACATATTGTTCATCATAGCTTAGACAAAAACCACCTTTATAAATGAATGACTCAACAATTCTCGTTTTTATACATTTCATTTTCTAATTTTTTTGAAAATCATATTTTTGGAAATTTAAAATTGTGAGCTAAAATTTTTACTTTTTATATATAATTGTTTAGATGAGAAAAAAAAATATATATATATATACTTTTGGAATAACGTTTTAAAAAGCCATAAATTGGTTTTTATATCGTTACTAAAGAGCTCTTGTTATAAATTTTACGGATAAAATCAGAATTTGCAAATTCCTTTTCTATCTAAAGTATTCAATTCATACCTACTCGCTGGTCAATGGCTTTTATCTCTGTATTAATAAAAGTTACCACCACCGCCGCAGAATTGAAAACTGGATTGTTTAGCTCGATTCTTAGACGGTTTCTCCGAGAAAGTACGGATCAGAAAATTACGAAATTAACATGGTTTGTTCTTCATCGGACAAATTTGAAGATTTTTTTCCGATGCGGCTATTAGTTTAGGGTTTATTAAGTGTCAAATTTAAAAAGCGAAGCCCTCGCTGTGACGTCATGGACCGTAAGTCAAATCAGGATTATACGAATTATTGAGATAATTTAGCAGTCGTAGGAGATTGACTCTGCAAAAGGAGTGTTGGTTTGCGAGCAGGAGACGGAGCCCCCTAGTTCAGAAAAAGAAACGGATTTTTCTCACAGTAAATGCCTGTCTGCGTCTTAGAACTCAAGGTACTCCTTTTCCTCATTTATAGATATTCTTACATTTGTCGTTTAAAAATTTTTTTACCAAAACCAAACTCTTTAAAAAAATTATTTTCGTCAGTTAAAAAAAAAAATTAACAGTTTCTCTGGTCTAGTTCAGTGTTTATTGTTGCGACCCTCTTTTTATACTTACAGCAGTATAATCATTCAATCAACATTATTATTTATATATTTGATGGTATCAATCAACATTATTTATCCATTTTTTTATCATTTGTCATAATCGACTTTTGAAGAGTGCAATCAATTAAATGTTGATTGATATCTCTACCTCATAACTAAATTTTGCTATTTATTTTTTCTATAATCGTTAACCTTCAATGGCGAAATCAGGAGGCACTATCCTCTTGACTAGCATGACAGTATACCGGTTAATACGCAATATGTATGAAAATAGTCGAAAAATCAGAAAGACAGTGCTAATGGTGGCGATTCGATCAAGATATGTAGACGGCATCCTGAAGTATTTATTAACACGTTGTTGGTGTAATATGCATGGAGAAAATTGTCGGCTCCATTATTTTTATTGAATGTAGTATTAATTTTATTTTCTGGTCAGCAGATACGCATGTGAAATATAAAGTTTATACCCTCTGGAAGTATGTATCCTTATATCGAAATAAAAATTTGTTAATACTTAATATGTGTAGTTTTATTTGAGCTTTCACATAACATAATTTATAAAATTTTATTTTTCTAACGACCTACTGACTTCTTTAGACAAATGCAGGGCTGCCACTGGCGACTTTTTACTATTTCTCAATCTTAGCGACGTGACAACCATTTCTCAACCTTTAAAGCTAAATCGTCTCATAAGCTCCTATTTTCAAAATTTAAGGTATCCGAACACGTTAAAAATATCCTTTTTGATCAAAAGTTCCAAAATATTTTTGTTGATCTTATTTGATAGGGTATTTATTTGACTTTACAAAATATATTTGAGTATTTTTCTCTAAGTTCATTGGTTGCAGAGATTAAGATTTAAATCTATGCGGGAAAACCTCAAGTTGGTGTGGAAAACACAGGAAATGACTGTTAAAAGACCAAAAAGCTCAAAATTTACAACTTGCCTTTTTTTTTTGTTGCAAATATTATTTTAGAAAGGTTTCTCAAATGTTTAAATGGTTACTCTTTTGGCAATAGTGTGAACATTTTTAAAGAGAAGTGACGAAAAAAATTGTTTGCTAACACTAAAAGCAAGAGAGAGCAAACGATACACTTCAAACTTTTTTACTCTAAATTAATTTTTATGCATTATTTCCTCACTTCAAGTGTTAAAACACAAAAAGTGATTGATGGATTCTCGTAAAACTTTTTTTGAGAACTTGTTCTTTATACTGTTGTCTAGGGAATGAACTAGATTAATTATGTTGAGTTGAAAAGTTTTTAAGTTATGGCCATTTGTATTTAAGAAATAGGACTAAAACTACCAAAAATATTGTATTCATTTTTCGATGGCTTGTGTAAAATTTTGTTTATTTAAATATCCTTTTAATTCTAGTTCTTCCACTAAAAAATTGCATGTAGTTTATTTTTGTAGCATCATTTTTCAAATTGGTTGAATAGAATTTCAAAGAGCACATTAGAAGTTTTTGACGAATTTCTTTAAAACATTTCTCTTGTCATCATCATATAATCATCATTTTTACAAAATTATTAATATATATTTTAAACATTTATAGCCCAATGCTATTGTTTAATAACACTAAACAAAAATTTCATTAAAATGTTTTTGTACCACATTTAAAGAAAAAAGGGTCTTGAAAGTGTCCGGATACATTGCGACTCTAAAAATTCACCATAGGTCAATCAAAATCTGGTCCCTTTTTTAACACAAGAAAACGGAATCTGTGTTTGCTAGATTGTCATGAAAATCTTCCATCAAAAATGTATGTTTCTTTATTGTTTAAGGAATAAAAAATAAATACATTTCATGTTTTACTTTCAATTACATTAAACTTTCACTTCAGAGAGGATTCGGAATGTTATTTTGCGCCATTCTAAACACTTAGAAAAACCAGTCTTCCTCCTCAAACCAAAACAGTCATCCGTATCAATGCTATTATCAACCAAGATTTGTTTTTAAAATTTTGGGAGATGTAGGTTTCATTTATAATGGCATATATACCTACATTGGTTGTGTAATAATCCTTACCTATCTGGTCGCCTTTCCATTTTCTCCCTTTTCACATTTTCTTACTTGATCTAGTCTTGTGTTTGGGCCAACTACACACACAAACTACTCTACAATAATGGACAGGACAGCAAGAAGAGATGGTATAAGGCAGAGCTCGAAATACCCAGGTGCACTGTGCACATGAAAATAAAATTGTGCACCTGACGTTAAAAGGGGGGGGGGTGAAACGTGTTTTATGTTATTTTGATATTTGAACAAAATATTAGTATCGCCCTCTCTCGCTCTAAAGGAACGTAATCAAAATTCCGAAATGCACACTATGCGAAAGCAAAATCGCTGGGCCGTAACGGGTTTATACAGGAGGAAGGTTTTATTTGTGCCACTGCCACTAGAAATTTCCAATGACCTAAACATTTTCCAGATGGCTCTGTTGAAGCGACTGTCATGACAACCGTGCCCCAGAGAAGAGAGAATTAAGATGTTTAAATATTTAAATTTACTATCTACTACTAAACTGTATAAACATACCCAACTAATAAAGTAGTTTACATTACAATAATACTCTTATATTACGTTTTTTTTTTAAATATGCACCTAAAATATAACCTGTGCACCTAATTTAAAAACTTAGGTGCACCTGTATTAAATAATCTATTTCGAGGTCTGGTATGAGGGAAATAATACATGCTTTAGTAGGGGGATGGTCCCCCACGTGCTGCAATTGCACTAACAAGCCTTCTGGGCATACTTTCAACAAGTGTTTGATACACAGCTATGGGTATTTGCGCCCATTCCTGCTGCAAGAATGTCGCCACCTCAGATGTAGATTTAGGACGTGGTTCCCTGGTCCGTAAGCGTCTCTCTAACTCGTCCCCCAAGTGTTCTATGGGATTTAGGTCGGGATTCTGAGCAGGCCAGGAAAGACGTTTTACATCCATATCTTGATACCACTGCTTGGCAGAGGCTGCAACATGCCATGGAGCGTTGTCGCCCTGGAAGTAACATTCGTCCATTGCATAAAATTGCCAGAGCGTAGGAAGAACCTGATTGTCCGAATGTTCACGGAGGCGTCGGTGTTCCAATTTACCAGGAACAACATGCAAAGATCCCAGGCCATACCACGAAAAACACCCCCAAACAAGTAGTCGGATTTTATGCAGATCCGCTGGCGTTCCGTCAATTATTGTGGGGTAGTGTATGTCACTTGCGCCATAAAACGTCGAGACAACCAACCACAATCCTTTCAATCTCGACTTTCCATATGCGTAAATAATAATTATAATGTATCACTAAACTACATAATGAATTGTAATACAGTAATGCTCAGTACAATTTATTTTACAAGACAATGCGAGCTTGTTCCTGTGGTCCGCAGAACCGGGCAGAGTATTCAAATGTTACATTCATATACTATTTTTACAACTCTACTATTGTAAAAGGAAGTGTTTGTTTTTCGTTATCACAGTCCTGACGAATCTATGGCACTAAAAATAATGGGATTTGGTACACAGGTAGTCCGAATTTTTTGCAATTTTTGGGTCACGGCGAATTTTAAAAATTCAATCTAGAAGATTTTTAAAACAATTTAATGGAAATTCAAGAATAATTGTTTTCTTTGGGAATGGTAGCAGAATAAAAATATAGCAGATTCTAAAGCAAACCAACACAACGAGCAACTCCGTTATGGCTGTTATCCAATAGGCTACAAATTCCCATTTGGTTTGCGAAGCAAACCACTACCTCACAAAAGCAACTGGCACGGACAATGCCGGGATAGCCACGAAGTGGAAGAAAAGTTTTATATAAACATGCCTTTGTAGAGAGGAAATGTTGAGAGAGCACATTTATTCAATCACTTATCAACGATTTTCAATCTTTTTCATCTCAAGGACATTTACTAATTACTAAAATTCTGCGCCACATAAAAAAAAAATATAAGTGTTTTCACCGAACTGATAAAAAAAGGGTAAAATTTTGATTGACAAACAACATTTTTTTGCTGCTTAGTTACTTAAAAAACATTTTTTAAACAATTAACGAAAGTTTTATGAAAATAATGCTCTAATTTTTTTTATGCGAGTATTAAAAATATGGGTATTATTTGCGAATATGCCTGTCAAAAGTTCAAAACTAAACTGGTGGATTGAATAAAACACAAAGACAATTCAAACTGTTTAATTAACCGTAAGTCACATGAGAGCCATTTTTGTTGCACCGGTTGGAAATCAAAGAGATCTAAAATTATTCGGAACACATAATAACGTCTGAAGGGCAACAGTAGCTCGGTTGTAAGAGTAGCGGATTCGCAACCGGATGTTTGTGAGGAGGTTCGAATCCAACCAAAGACAGTCGTCTGTACGGGGCTGGTGCACGTTAAATCTGTCGTGTCCTCAAGTTGGTGTGGTGTGGAAGTTTAGAGTGGGGGGTGCCAGCTCGGGTGTTGACAATGGTTCAAAATTACAATATTACCCACGGATCTTTCCCTTAGGGATTGATCCGGTCATTCACCAAGCTCAGGTGTTGCTTCGTCATCTGACCGTGGATCAAAATTACGAGGTGTTGTCCTCGGATCTTTCCCTTCAGGGACTGATCCCGGACCGTCGTCAGTAGCCCGTTGTGTTGCTCTAGTACGACGTTAACTCAAATTACCATTACCCGGACCGTCGTCAATAGCCCGTTGTGTTGCTCTAGTACGACGTTAACCAAAATTACCATTACCAACAAAATTTCAAAAGGGTAGGAAAAAACTGTGGCAGTGGTCTCATCCTTTGAGGCTGCGGTAGCACGTTTGGAAGAGAATCGGATTAGCAACCGGAGGGTTGCGAGTTCGAATCCAGCCAAAGACCGTCGTCTACAAAGGGGGAATGGCTCACGTTAAATCCTTCGTGGCAGAAAATTTCCTCAACCCAACGTGAGGACTTTCGGCCACGACAGATTTAAGGTGCACCAGCCGCCTCTACACCATACGCTTATAAACATCCATGCTCGGATCCGGATTCGAACTAGGAACCTTCCGATCTAGAGGCAAACACTTTAACCACTATACCGGTTGATCGGCTTTTCCGTTGGGATTGATTCCAGACCGTCGTCAATAGCCCGTTGTTTTACCCCAGTACGACGTTAATGAAAATACATATATTGAGACCATGGAGAGCCTCTGATTTTTTTTCTTGTATAAAATGTGAGCTCGATTCCGACACATTTACAGGTAAATGTGTTGAAATCGAGCTCAGTTGTTTTAAAATCGATTTGAAATTTTTTCCTCTCTATTTAAAAAAAAAATTCATTAACGTGCATAAGAAAAATTATGGCATAATCACAAAGAGTATTTATACATTTAAGTATATGTGCAAGTTGATACAAATGTAAAATTACATTTAAATATAATCAATTACTGGATTAAGGAAATCTTGTAGCGTACTGTAGTTTCCTATGGCCAACATCATTAAATAAATTAGTGCTGATTTATAGTTTGACATTTCAATCGGATCAGCAAAAATTTATACTTGTTGCCATCTCTCTCACTATCACTTTCAATACGTGATTTCTTAACTTCATTTTTTTTTAAATGCACTCCATTCAGATTTTGAAACACTTGCACACAGCAATGCCAACTTACAAAGAAACGGTATTCAGTATTGTTGGATTTGACAGCCGGATAGACTGCATTGATCTTCAATTTCAATGCAATAGTTTTCTTTCTATTTCATTGCTGATTGATCCCTTACACACACAGATGGTACTTAGGTGTTCTGAGTTGGAACTTTTCGACAACTCGGATATTATTTACCTCAGAAGAACTTGCACAGTAAAATTTTTATTCCCAAAACTGTTTCCTAAAGAACGATAGGGTATAATTGAAGCCAGGCCGGTACCTTGCTCTTATATACTCGCCCTACTGTTTTGACGTAAGCCAATGTAATTAGGGTTTAAAATCAGTTATGATATTATCTTATCCGGTATACGACAGTCCGGGATCAATCCCCTAAGGGAAAGATCCGTGGACAACACCACGTAATTTTGAATCACGGTCAGATGACAAAGCAACACCTGAGTTGGCACCTCACTCTCTCACACCAACCCAACACGAGGACTTTCGGCCGAATTTAAGGTGCACCAGCCGCCTCTACACCATACGCTTACAAACATCCATGCAGTGACCCGGATTTGAACCAGGAACCTTCCGATCTGAAGGCTAACACCTTAACCACTGGTTGGTCGGCGTAAATAATTATGTATATTATCTCATCTTATATCTTGGATACCATCTTATCGCACTTCACGGCATTCGTTTCAGAATCAACCCAGAGATATTTAAGGCTGTAAACCGTTCTGTATGAACCACTGACCAGCCCTCAGAGGAACATCTCTACGTAAGAACGGGCTTCACGAACCCACCCCAAGTACAATACTATAGTGGTATTTTCTGTTCTATGGGGTTTAACTGTCCTTAGTAAACACAAGGGTCGTACTCCGGGAATAACCAACCTGATCAGCTATTCCCTCTTTCATCACACTATTTTTTCTCCAATCCCATTTTCCCCTCTTTCACGACATTTTATACTTGTTGTTCCCTTTTGTTTGACACAGCTTGGTCAAAAAAAGGCCCTTGAAAACTCCAAAACAAACCAACTGTCCGAAGCTGCGCTTCTGACATCCTACTATTACGAGCAAGAAGGCAAAGCAAAAACATCTTCACACTTTTTAAAGGACATAAAAGTTCGTGAAATGAGGATATTTTTTCTTAGTGCTTGGAGCTCCAACCCCCTCTGTGGGTGCGCCCCGGCAAGCGGGAACAGTCCATGTTCGCATCTAATCTTCCGCGTGTATTGTGGCCGGGGCGCCGATCGTCCGCGAATACGCGTCTGCTCCTTCGCATACTCCCCGTCTCCGGGCGGTGGGGGCGGGCGGCAGGGGCGCGCCATGCGTACGCAGGAGCGGTCGATCCCGCGGGACGCCGCGGACACGTGACCGGCCGCCCGTACCTCCGTCCGGGGCGCACGCGTACTGCGCGTACTCGCCATGGATCGACTGAAGCGCGTGAAACGGGAGCCGCAGGACCCGGACGACGAGGGGCCCCGGGGCCCCAAGCAGGCGGCCAGCCCCGCCCAGGAGGCCACCCGGGCCCACATCCTCAGCCTGGAGGCCCAGCTGAGGAAGCTCTGCAGGCTGCAAGGCATGGGCCGATTGGACCCCAAGGGCTCCTTCCAGATCCGATGCCTCGAGGAGGAGCTCAGGAAGGTAACGCTACTACAGTACCTCACTCGACCAGCGTATGCTTTGGATGGGACTAGGATTCTAGTTCCTTTCTGCTTTAAAGCAAGCAAATGCTCACAGAATGCAATTTAATAATTGTATTTTCCGTACAGTAAAAGTGCTCTAGTACGTCATTCGACCCGCGTATGCTTTTGCATGGGACTTGAATTGTACAATTTTTTTTCTTACTGTCCCTCGCAGCTTCAAAACAACTGATAAGCATGCAGTTAGTACAATTATATTTTCCGTGCAGTAAAAGTAGTCTAGTACGTCATTCGACCCGCGTATGCTTTTGCATGGGACTAGAATTGTAGAATTTTTTCCTACTGTCCCTCACAGCTTCAAGGCAACTGCTAAGCATGCAGTTAATACAATTAGATTTTCCGTGTAGTAAAAGTACTCTAGTACATTATTCGACCCGCGTATGTTTTTGTATAGGACTAGGTTTATGGTATTTTTTTCTACTGTCCCTCACAGAGCTTTAGTAATTTTGTTAATTTTTAATTAACGTTGTTCTGGAGCAACACAACGGGTTAATGACGACTTTCAGGGATCAATACCTTATGGGAAAGATCCGAGGACAACACCGCGTAATTTTGAACCACGGTTAGATGACAACCCTTTCAGCTTTAAAACAACTGGTCAGCATGGAATTGGTACAATTATCCTCGCGGTTAAAGTGCTCTAGTACACCATTCGATCCGCGTATGCTTTTAATTGGAACTAGGGTTATGGCATTTATTCCTAATGTCCCTCACGGCTTTAAAACAACTGCTTCGCATGAAATTGGTACAGTTATATTTTCCGCTCGGTAAAAGTGTTCTGGTATCATTCGACCCGCGTATGCTTTTGTATGAAATTAGGGTTATGGTAAGTTTTACTTCTGTCCCTCACAGCTTTAAAACTGCTCAGCATGCGATTGGTACAGTTATATTTATTGCGGGGTAAAAGTACTCTAGTACGTCATGCGACCCGCGTATGCTTTTATATGGAACTAGGGATATGGTATTTTTTTCTACAAAGTCCCTCACAGCTTTAAAGCTGCTCAGCATGCAATTGGTGCAATTATATTTTCCGCGTTGTACAACAGCTCTAGTACATCATTTGACCCGCGTATGCTTTTGCATGGAATTAGGGTAGCCATCGAAAAGGTCTTAATTTTGATAAAATACCTTTAAAGCGAGTAACATTCGGTATAGCAATTATGACAGTTGCACTAATAGCAGTAAAAAATTACTCAAGTACATTATTCTCCTCGTGTATGACCTGGGTCGAAACGATCTTTACTCGATAAAATACCGTTAATACGAGGAATATTCTATACACAATTATCATATTCATATTTTCAAGACAGTGAAAATACTCGATATTACATCATCTACCCTACTTATCACCTAGTATGGAACTGGGGCAGTAGTCATTGAAAATTGTCTTTTCTCGTGAAAATTTTCTGTCAAGTGAAAAAAAATGATTGTCATATTTATTGTGATTTCATATTACCTTCGGATGTACGAAACTTATTACGTACTAAACGAAATACGAGAGTATTGCAGTCAGATCCACTGACATTTAGTGTAATTATATACCGTAGTATATAAGTAAAGGTATAGCGTATGAATTACACAAAATTAAAGAGTATATCTGGTCACAAGTGGAAAAATTGGAAAAGTCTAAAAACTCTACTTTTCAGGATAGCCTTTTAAAGATTTGTTAACGTTTCGAACATCAATAGTATTACATCTGATGGTAATGAAACCGGGATTAGTAATGACATTTCATGTTATTTTATATAATGGCATTCATTCAGACATATATTAAATATTCGCATCAAATATTGTATTATAACCCCTATTTTTCTTATAATATGCCATTTTTTTAGAAAGGTATTACGGGTTTTATTTTAAAGTTTTTGTTCTGAAATTTTTTCTGTAGGTAAACATAGTGTGCATTTTGCTATTATAAAATCTATTTCATACTCTCAAAACTTTTAATTTTTTTTCATTAAAATTTTTGTAAAATCAAAATTTTAACGTTGGTTGATATCTCTCTATATTAAAAAAAAGTTACCGCCGCCGCCGCCGCCGCAGAATTGAAATTTTTGTTGTTTAGCTCCATTCTTAGACGGTTTCCCGAGAAAGTACTGATCGAAAAAATATGAAATTAACATGATTTGTTCTTCATCGTATTCCCTGGATAATTATTAAGATTTTTTTCCGATGCGGCTATTAGTTTAGGTTTTATTAAGTGTTAAAGTTGAAGAAGTGAAATTTCTTCCGCGAGTGAGCAAAACACATTCAAAATTTCAGTCTTTAGTCGTGAGTTTTTTTTTAAGAGTACCTCTCAACGTAAATTTTTGCAGCTCGTCGAGTTTTTTTTTGAAATTTAAATGTGGTTCTTGATAATATTTTTTTGAAATTCGGGAAAAATCGGGACATTTTTGTTACTTTTTTTTAAAACTGCCGTATCTATATCTAATTACTATTAGTTTTTAATTTTTAAAATATCGCAGTATACCTCAGAATATACTCTTTCTTACGGTACTATTATTTTTGAAATCGGTTAATAATTAAATTGGATGCGATCAAAAGTTCGTGATACAAAATTCGGAATCTTCGGATATTTTTGCTACGTTTTGTTAAAACCGTTATGTCTACGGCAAAAACCATTATTTTTTAAATTTGAGAACATCACTGAATACACTACATTACACTCTTTCTTATGGTACAATTATTTTTCAAATTGGTTAATAAACAAAATCGATGCAATTAAAAGTAGGTCATACAATTTTCGGAACTTTCAGATCGTAACTTCCGATACAAAACTAAAATGGTCATATCTATATAGTATTACTGTTAGTTTTTAATTTTAAAAATATTGCAGTATACCTCAGAATGTACTCTTTCTTACGGTACAATTATTTTTAAAATCGGTTCATAAATAAATTCGATGCAATCAAAAGTTGGTGACACAAATTTCGTATTTTTCAGTTCGCATAGCTGGTTCCGCAAACAGCAGTGGGTTGCATTTTCTACTATCGGGTTTGCCAGATATCAAATTTATCGTAGCAACAATTGCCATAAAAACGATTTCTTTTTATTTGGCGAGGAAAAAGGCTCGCTTTTTTCCCTCTGTTCTCAAGACAGTTTACCGACAAAGTACAATCGTAAAGTTTTGATATTAACACTGTTTACTTAAAATTGTACAGGGAACAAGATACAGAAGATTTTTTACTGATGCGGCTATTAGTTTAGGGTGCATTAAGTGTTAAAGCAAAAAAAAGTGAAATCAATTGCGAAAGAAGTATTGGTTTGAGAAAGCAAACCAAACGGGATTGCGTAGCAATCCCCGGGGTCGGCGAGCGCAAGCGAGCAGGGCGCGAAGCCCTCGCTGCGACGTCATGTACCGGAAAGTGAAATCAGCATAATACGAATTATTCAGATAGTTTCACTCTGTGAAAGGAATGTTGGTTTGCGAAGCAAACCAAATGACATCTGTGAAAGGAGTGTTGGTTTGCGAAGCAAACCAAATGGGATTGCGCAGCAATCCCCGGGGGTTGGCGAGCGTAAGCGAGCAGGGGGCGGAGCCCCCTAGTATTTTAAAATATTAAAAAAAAATATTGATATATCTTAAATTAAAATAAAATTGATATATCTTAAAATATTTTATATCAAATCTCTTCATTTTGGCATTAATTAACTTCTAAAAGTTCATACTATAAATAGTCTTCGTTATTTTTATTTTAAACAATTAGAAAACATTAAAATAAATATTTTGTTCAAAAACTACGCAAAACATATAGTATACAAAGTTCGAAAAATTATAGAAAAAAAACTAATATATATATACACAATTGCAGAAGACAAATTAAAGAAATATATTTGAAAAGTAAATATAGAAAAATTTGTTCATTTATGACAAGTAGTTTTAAGCTATATCGATTTTCACTATTGAAAGCACATGTAACACAAAAGGAGACAAAGAGCGTTTAAAATTATGAACGCTCTTTTGATTTGCAGCTGTCATGTTCGTAAAAAGTTAAAGATTTCCGGTTCTACTGATGGTAGAAAAAAATTTAGTTGTCATTTTATTTAGAAATACCGATATTATTTTTTACGATAATAAAAAATTGGACATTTTTTTTCTCCATATTTTGGGTTCTAGATACCCTTAAACCGATTTTTGGTGTGAATAGACAATTGGGATGTTTTAAATTTCTCGTGCCCACACTTTCTCGTATTACCTAAATTTAACCAAACTTAAAAAAGTTCATATCATGTCATATCATATGTCTCAAATCATATCATGTAATGATTCTCTTAAAAATACGAATTATCATTAGTACAGAAAACTGATGAAGCCTCAAACTAAAAGTCGTACGAAATACATTCCTGTGTAAGATTTCTATCTAAAATTTGTGATTCAGTTTTGGTGCTGAATGGTCCTTTTTTGCATCACGAGGACGAAGTAGACTCACTATATATTTTAAGGATAGAGTTGTATGAGACTCGCGTTTACGATGGGTTACTGCAGTAAAAATAAAAACGTACAAGTCTTTTTATTGTTTTCCGACTTTGTGTGGATTTTCCAAAGCGTACCATCCCAGAGGAGACAAAAGAACGTAATATTTTTGATCGAACTCACTCACCTTGGACGGGATTGGCTGTGCTCAGAACCCTTCTACACTCCTCTAGCAAGCTTCGACTTGTAGAGCGTCGTAGAATCGAATCCTTGGTTCCTTCGATTTCTGTCTTCCTTATCAGTAAAACTTTGATTATGTCGCAACCAGGCAAGAAGAGTGACAACTCAAAATGGCAGAATTTGAGAAACATCAACTTAAAGGATGCTGTAATACGTATATTGAAATAGTATGAGCTTCTTTTAAATTTCAGGCAAGTATTTATGGTGGTAACATCTATCATATTCTATAGAATAGTAATATAACACGCTGGGGCACCTCATACATATTTTTCAATGACATAACATCAAAATTTTAATTTTTTGACTTGTGTCACTTTTTTTTGCCGGGGTGCGATGTGTCTATTAACTTGGCGTTGTTAAGTGAATCTTGGCCTCATATGATCCTTGTGCCATAAAACCCAACGTTAAATTTGTCGTGTCCTCTAATGTCTTCACATTGACGTGGTGTGGTGTGAAGCTTGGAATGTCGGGTATCAGCGCCCTTGTCGTCTGACAGCTGTTAAATTTACGAGGTGGTTTCCTCCGATATTTCCAGCCGACCAACCGGTATAGTGGTTAAGGTGTTAGCCTCTAGATCGGAAGGTTCCTGGTTCGAATCTGGGTTCGGGCATGGATGTTTGTAAGCGTATGGTGTAGAGGCGGCTTGTACACCTTACATCTGTCGTGGCCGAAAGTCCTCACGTTGGGTTGGCGTGGAAGTTTGGAGAGTGGGGTGCCAGCTCAGGTGTTGCTTCGTCATCTGACCGTGGCTCAAAATTACGAGGTGTTGTCCTCGGATCTTTCCCTTAAGGGACTGATCCCGGACCGTCGTCAATAGCCCGTTGCGTTGCTCTAGTACGACGTTAACTAAAATTACCATTACCATTACCTCCGATATTTCCCTTAAGGGATTGATCTCGGACCGTCGCCAATAGCCCGTAGCTTCAGTGCGACGTTAATTAAACTACGTACGTTCCTTTGGGTATAAAGTAATGGTATTTTTTTAATTAATTTTTTCATAATAATTTAATAAATAATTTAATTAATAATTTAATTAATTTTTAATTATAGCAACACAACGGGCTATTGACGACGGTCCGGGATCAACCCCTTGAGTGAAAGATCTGAGAACACCTCGTAATTTTCAACCACGGTCAGAAGACTAGGGAACACCTGAGCTGGCACCTCACTCTCCAAACTTTCACACCAACTCAACATGATGATTTTTGAGTGATATTTAAAGTGCACCAGTTGCCAATACACCATACGCTTACAAACATCAATGCACTGACCCGGATTTGAACCGGGAACTTTCCGATCTAGAAGCTAACACCTTAACCACCACTTTTGCATTATTGAAATTTAACTATGAAAAGTAGTTTAATTTAATGTTGACATGCTAAAACAAGTTTAGTATGGATTTAAAGTTTTTAACTTTTCCCGTTTCCTGGAAATCTCCTGGGTCAATATGTACCAATCGTATTGTCAATTGGGACTTTATTTCCCAATCGTCTTGGATATTGGGATAATAACCTTATACTGCATGTGGATAAATAATTAAGATTAAATTAAAAGCACTGACTATTGTATTCTTACAGTACAAGTCAAGTTTGATATGACGTAAAGCAGTCTTTACAAAGTGCAATCTGACACATTTGACAAATAGTAAGTGTTCTGGTTTCTATCTTTCAAAAGTGGTATTTATTTATCCAATCGGGAATGAAATCTTATCTCTGGGACGTATATGCCCATTAGGCCTGAAGGAGTTAAAACGGACAACCTTTTCCGCAATATGTGAAGCCGTGGATATGGTCTGTTTAACCCAAAAGGTTCACGAAATAATAGATAGAAACTTTTTAAATCAGACGTAAAATTAAACCACCTAAACTATTTTTAGAACGGTATGGAATCCGTTGTAATCAACGGGTTCATAGTGTATCTTGGGAAAGAATGTCGATAAATAATCGAGCAGTCTATTGAACTTAGACACCCATACTGTGCCTTGTGATTGCCCTTGATGTGACCTGTAAGCAAGTAATAGGTTAAACTAGTTACCATACATCCCGGTTTGAAAGTCGAGTGTGATCCGAAATCTCTGCCGGTTGCACCTTTTGTCAGAAGTAAAATATTGATGTCTCGTTCTTTAACCCCTTGGGTACATTTGACGACTGAGACTCGTCATGCACTTGTTTTGCCTAGAAGTTACGGATGACGAGTCTAATTCGTCATTCAAACTAGGACAAAATTAAACATGTATAGTCATGTTCATGGCAAGAGTGATTGGTGTTACGAGACGCTCCTTGAATCAAATTATTCAATCGTTCTCTATAAAAATACACTTTATTTAATCTGACTCCATACATAGAAATATTTGCACGGCTGCGTTATCAGACATTCTTTTTTGGAATGAACGCGGAGATCAGAAGCTGTGCGATCTCTCTCATACTTTTGCCATTCTTATCAAACGAAATTATACGAAAATATAACAGTAACTAGTGTGCAAACGACAATACGGAAATATAACAGTAATTAGTGTACAAACGATAATACGAAAATATAACTGTAACTAATGTGCAAACGATAATCCGAACTACTTTTTAAAAAATAAATCTGTCCCAACAGGAAGTTGACTCAAATAAGCATGATCCCCGACATGCTTTTTTGTACAGAGATCTGTGCGCATGTCGTGTGTTTTGTCGCATGCATCATGTTAGTGGCCGGACTAAGATTTTGTTTGGTTGGTTTAGGGGTTTTATGGGGGCATAGGGCCATATTTGGCCAGAAGAAAGACGTACAATTTCAAGTAATAGACAAACACACACAACAAAGGGTTTACTGACATAGAAGAGAGCAATACACCCGGGGTGGGATTGCACCTGACTCGGAGGTCGCTAGCGCAGTGGGCATTCCCACTAAGCCACGACTGACCCATGACCGTACAAAGATGTATTGGCCATTGCTATCTATAACACGAGATAAGTTGCACGTTTTGAATGCGTTTTCACACTGATCCTTTACACCCCAAAGGTAGATTGGTAAATAGTTTAATTAACGTCACACTGGAGTAACTCAATGGGCTATTGTTGACAGTCCGGGATCAATCCCGAAGGGAAAGATCCATGGTAAACACCACACAATCTAGAACCACGGTCAGAGCATGTAGTTTCGAAGGATTGCCAGATGACAAGGTGAACATCTGAGGCGGTACACTCCTCTGACAACTTCCACAACATGAGAACATTTGAGGTCACGGAGGATTTAACGTGCAAAATACCCCACGTACACGACGGTCGGTTTTGTTTGGAGAGTGGGGTGTCGCCTCAGATGGGGACTTCGTCATCTAACTGTTGTTCAAAATTACAAGGTAATGCCTTCGGATCTTTGCCTTCAGGATTAACCCCGGACCGTCGCCAATAGCCAGTAATTAACTACCTCCATATTCTTCATTATTTTTTCCAAATTTTTGCAGCTTTACACCTGGCAATATTTTATGCTAAAATCTATATATATAATTCTCTTACGTGGCACGCAAAAAAGACGTTATTTGTTATCGCCTTTTGGCAACACTGTACGATTGATTGTTTATCGCGAAGTCTCGTGCATCGATTGAATTTATAGCGTTATCGGATGAAATTTTATTGAAAAAAAAAAGGAAATTTTAATGAGCTGTTGCACTTAGTTTATAATAGGAATAAAAAAAAGCGGAGGATCGTTTCAGGGCCATTTAAAAAACGGTCCTTTTCAGGGTCAACAATTATAGTTCAACAAGACGCTTGCACTACAACTTTCGGCAACAAACTCAATGAAAAAGTGTCGGTCGTTTGAGTGCTGGGAAAATGTACACACAAACAACATGCTGGGTATTCAATTTCCAAAGCAACGCTCACATTTCGAGTCAAAATTTGCACAAAGTTTTCATTTGAATTCTGATTTTAGAGATACTGTATATATTTTTTCTGTAATACAGCAAATTTAGATTTAAAAACATTTTTTTGGTAACATATTTTGTAAACAATCCCTTCAGCTATAACACGTGTCTTCATTGAGGCGAGCGAAGCGAGCATAGGTTCGCGCAGCGAACCAATGAGGATTGCGAAGCAATCCTCCGGGGGTTGGCGAGCGTTAGCGAGCAGGGGGCCGGCCCCCTAGTATAATTAAAAACGCACACTGAATCTACCATACAATGGTTTGGTCAATCAAACTATATGTCGATACGCGCGCGCGTTAATCACACTAGTAAAGCATTCTGTAAGCATTACGTGTACCCTTTTAAGTAGTTCAACATTCATAATCGCACTTGAAGTGGCAAACATAAAACATAAAAAATATGATTTCGCTCAACAGATTGTGACTGATGTATTAGAGCAGGGATGCACAGGGCCGCGGTTGATTTGCTGGTGGCTCGCCTCACCATGTGTTATTTTAATATAAACCAGTCACCCGATAGATGCAAACTTCCAAGACTATGTCGCACCGCCACGACAGATTTAAGGTGTACAAGCCGCCTCTACACCATACGCTTACAAACATCCATGCCCGAACCCAGATTCGAACCAGGAACCTTCCGATCTAGAGGCTAACACCTTAACCACTATACCGGTTGGTCGGCTGGAAATATGGGAGGAAACCACCTCGTAAATTTAACAGCTGTCAGACGACAAGGGCGCTGATACCCCACATTCCAAGCTTCACACCACACCACGTCAATGTGAAGACATTAGAGGACACGACAAATTTAACGTTGGGTTTTATGGCACAAGGATCATATGAGGCCAAGATTCACTTAACAACGCCAAGTTAATAGACACATCGCACCCCGGCAAAAAAAAGTGACATAAGTCAAAAAATTAAAATTTTGATGTTATGTCATTGAAAAATAGGTATGAGGTGCCCAAGCGTGTTATATTAACTATTCTATAAAATATAACAGAAGTTACCACCATAAGTACTTACCTAAAATTTAAAAGAAGCATATACTATTTCAATATAAGTTTTGTACAGGATGTCCTAAAAGTTCACGTACTGACGATTCGTGAATTTATTATACAAAATAAACACACTTTAAAATAATTATTTTTATGCTAATTGTGAAAAGCAATTTTAACATAACGCAGGAATAAAATGTGGACTTACATTTATAACAAATGCTCAAAATTTTCACTCTTTTCTTGGAGGCAAAGCTGAAGTCGTTTTCGCATATTTTTAGAAACACGTTTCAAGATGCTGGGAGTGACTTCTTGTATCCTTTGAGTAATAGAAATTTTAAGATCACCTATTGTTTGGTGATTATCTTCATAAACTTTGTTCTTCAAATATCCCCACAGAAAAAAAGTCAGGGATGCGCAGATCAGGAAACGAGGTGGCCAATGGTTTCTTGAGATGATCGCCAAAAAAATCTTGAAGCATGCCCATGGTTTCATAACTTTTATGGCAAGTTGCAACGTCTTGTTGGAACCAAGACTCTCGTTCATTCACTTCTAACAACGCAACAAATTATTGAATATTTTGATGTAGCGTATCTTTACTTGGTATTGCATCCTTTTGGATATTTATATCGCCAAATTCTTTACATCTTTCATATGATTTACATTCAAAATAAGCCTCAAACAGCGCAATTCTCTGAATGCGTGATAAATTCTTCTTGCAATGAAGAACAAAATGACGTGGAACTTTATTATCGCACAACTTGAGTGGGAAGAAAATCAAACGATTAAAATTAAAGAGTTGATAAAACATTAAGCAGATGATAAAATTCAATAATTAAAAAAAAAACACGGGCAATAAATATTTTTAAAGTTGGAGTACTAGAACTTTTAGGACACCCTGTAGTATCCTTTAATTTGATGTTTCTTAAATTCTGCTATTTTGAAATGTGTCACTTTTCTTACCGGAGTGCGATATGTTGAAAATATTAATAAAATTTGATAACATCTTAAGTACCGTTTTTCTGATTTTCGAAAAGTAAAACTACTGCTTGATTTTTATAGAGCAACCATCTTGTGTGAAAATGCATCCGATACAAGTACAGCTTTAACTCATCGACAGTACAAAATGACGAGAACCTGCGAAATAAATTTGATGAATACAGTTCATTAAAATTCTATCGTTGTGTCAGATGAAAGCAATCGCAAATCCTTCTTAGATCATGCGTTAAATTGAGAAGTCTCTTTGAGTAAACGTATATCTGTGAACAAACTTTTTCAGTTATGAATATTAACAAGTCGAATAATAGTACCCGCATGACTAATGAAAAGTTACAATCAATTTTGCTCTTTGATACTACAAAAATGGAACCCAATATTACAACAGTTGTTACATCAATGCAATGTCACGTATCAAATTAAGTTCTTTATTTGCTTTTTATCACCTTTCTTCGTTATTACGTAAGTAAAATAAATAACATACTATAGATAACTTTCATGGGTTTGGAGGTCCTCCCATAAGTCACAGTGAATCTAAGAAGCCCTGGTTTTAACAAGTGTGTTCATTCGGGGGAAACTAAATAGCATCGGATTCTTCGAAGAGAAAGAATGGACATCGATGTATAAATGGCTGCTCTGTATTGATCGAAATCTGTGAGTTGAGATGCCGGCAAGAGGGAAATTAAATCGAATCGTATACTCTGTGCGCGGTTAATTAATTTCCTTTCCCACTTTAAAGCAAAAAATAAGAACTGAACATTAAGATAACGTTTTCCTAGAAATGGTTGATTTGCAGCATTACGAATGAATTTGGAATAACGAATTTGTGGTTCATAAAAGATTATCTAGCTTTAAAAGTTTGCGCTAAATCGTCAAAAATACAAACCATTTCATTGTGTAGTGTTTCCAAAACTTTAAAAGGAAAGAAAACTTATTCCAGAGCTTGAGTTTTAAATCATTTTCGGATCAATCTTTAAATTCATTAGAAGCTCGATGGTTATAAATCCGTACTTACGAAAGCTGCTACAACAATCTATTTTAATCATGAGAACAGCAATATCCTTTCATAAATTCTTGAAAATGTATCTATATGTATAAAAAAAAAGGATTTGTGTGTATATATACTAATACTATATATTCTCTATACAAATCTACACCGTTTAACCAATCCAAACCAAATTTGGTACACGTATAATTTAGAACACTTCGGAAAACATAGGCTATTTTTTTCCAGTCTTCAGACCAATCTGTAGCCGAGAAAATTATCACACAGGTAATCCTGAAAGTGCCGCTCGAAGCCCCAATTTTTAAATCGAAAGTTTGTTTTCCTGCAATAAATGGACATGGACAAGGAAACACGTTCTACAGGGTTTGTGTATCTGAGTTAACACAGGGAAATGTCTTGGTCACATTTGAAACCCGAGCAACGCCTGATTATTCAACTAGTAAACAAATAAAAAAACCCGCTTCAATCCTTTTCCAATCACTTCAGATGAAAATTATTTTTCACTTCCATCTATAAAAATACAAACATTAAACTATTTAAAACGTTTGAAAATTGCAAATCCCTTGAAAATGTTAGAAATTCAATGAAATTACAATACTACAAATTATCTTCTCGAAACCCCGGTTGTGAAGTGGAACCGTGTACACGAATAGAAAAACCCGTAAACATCCGAGTACTTCCTTCCTTCCTTCGAATGGAAGCAGACCCCTCCGTACCGAGTTACTGAAAACCCACAGCGGATTAGCCGAAGCTAGGGAAAGCCTCTAATGAGAAATATTAGAAGTGGGCCTAGTGACACGCCGTCCGAAAAACCCTTATCTGCCCAGGATGAACACGATATGGCGTGGACGTGGTCGACCCCGGAATGTGTGCGCTGAAGATATGTGCTCCGGCTCAATGATATCAGTCAACCTTAAACATCCGAGTACTGGGAACATGGTTGAGAAGTGAAACCGTGTACACGGATAGTAAAACCCGTAAATTTCAGTGTACGAGGAACATGATCGAGAAGTGGAACCGCGTACACTGTTTATAAAACCCGGAAATATTTGTGTTTAAGAACACGACCATAAAAGAAAATACATATACACGGATAGTAAGTTTCCTATCCGTTTATTAAAACCACGATTTCAAAATTCCCTAAAACACGTATGTACTTAGTATACGTTCAAAACCGTGATCTTCAGAAAAAATCATTTGCAGTAACGACTCAGCTGCTTAGTATTTGACACAAGGGCCATATTTGGCCAATCGGCGCCAAACAACGTTAAGTAAATTCACACACATACAAAGAAAGATTTAGACACAGAAAATAGAAATACAACCAGGAATAAATCGAACCTGACACCACTAACAACACATCATATACTAAATAGTAATTGAAATTAGAAACAGCGTGGAATGTAAAACGAAATGTTAAATTAATTGTTAGCATAATTGTAACATTAAAAAAAAACTTTTGAAATATACAGCTGGCCTGAGAGGGAGAAATCGATCTATTCTCTTTATTCGTGCACAGAACAAATTTAAAGGTTCCCCTTTCGAAGAATAATATCTATACAGGGTGGTCCCGAATTCATGGTACAAACTTTAATGGTAGGTACAGGACATTGTAACAATGATTTATTGTATAGGAATGTATAGTCGCAAGTGACGCGGTGAGGCGTAAACAGGGGAAATAAAAGGAAAGAGAAATGGAGTGATCGGTTGGTATCATTGCCGGTAGAGGGCAGTAGATGTCTAGCCGCTGTTGAACATCGACTTTTTGATTGGCCCATACTTACTACCCACGCGGCTCACTGGCGGAAGCTATCTTATTTTTCTGAAAGAAGTGTTACCACAACTGCTGCATGATGTTCCGATCGCCATTCGTAACCGCATGTGGTTTCAGCACGATGGGGCGCCAGCACACTTCAGCATTGATGTACGGAATTACCTGAATGCCACGTTTGGTACTCGATGGATTGGGCGTGGTGGACCAGTCCCTTGGCCACCCCGATCTCCCGATTTATCGAGCCTCGATTACTTTTTATGGGGACATCTAAAGCATCTTGTTTATGAGACTCCAGTTGACTCAGATGAGGATCTCGTCGCTCGCTTATCTGTAGCTGCTGCAGGTGTGCGTGAAATACCAGGCATCTTTGAACGTGTACGCCAATCGCTCCACCGACGCTGTCAAGCATGTATCGATACTGGTGGACGCAATTTTGAACAATTAATGTAAACATGACAATTGTCAACAACGCTTTCAATAAAATCTTTGTTTTTCCTTTCGGCCGTTATTTCCTCTGTTTTCGCCTCACCGCGTCACTTGCGACTATACATTCCTATACAATAAATCATTGTTACAATGTCCTGTACCTACCATTAAAGTTTGTACCATGAATTCGGGACCACCCTGTATATAAAAAAGGATGTGGGTGTGTGGCATGCGTGGGTGTTTATATTCTCTACACAAATCTACACAGTTTGATCAATTCACACCAAATTTGGTACGCTTATACTTTAGAACACTGCAAAAAACATAGACTTTCCTGTCTTCAGACCTATCCGTAGCCATGAAAATTGGCACACCGGTAGTCCTAAAAGTACCCCTCGAAGCCCTAATTTGAAAATCTAAAGTTTGTTTCCCTGCAATAAATGGACATGGACAAGGAAACACGTTCTACAGGGTTTGTGTATTTTAATTAACTACTGTGGCTCAAATTAATACTGGATAATGACCCTGCCACAAATGTGTTTGATATCTTTGTTTTGACCGTTTGTGGTTGCTTAAGGCACAGTGCACACATCCGATTTTTCAAAGTGCGGCACCGCTGCGGCAGCGAAGCCCAACTATGCACACATAACCGTGAAACGACGCAAGTGCTCATTTCCCGCCATTTGCGATATGTATTCTATCGAAGAAAACTTGTTTATTTCGCTTACTTGGTGTACAAAAAGTATATTTTTAACGCAAGTACGGTCTGAGATACATTAGATCCAATAGAGTAGTGCACACATACCTCCAGCGCCGTTACGGTGACGCACGTCCAACTTGCGTGCAAGGTGTACCGCAGTTCCTCACAGCGCCGCACACGCTTCTCCGGTCTCAAGTACCTTGTTTTCATACATAAATGGAATGTAAATAATAATTAATAAATGGTTATATCCAATAACGTCTATTTTGTTTCAAAATATACTTTTTGTACACCAAGTAAGCAATATAAACAAGTTTTCATCGATAGATATCCATCGCAAATGGCGCGAAATGAGTATTTGCTTCATATCACGGTTATGTGTGCATAGTTGGGCTTCGGCGTCGCACGTTGAAAAATCGGATGTGTGCACCGGGCCTATTCGTTGGTCGAATGGTCGAAAATCTAAAAAAAGCTTAAAATTTGTTCCTTCCTGTAGGCCCATTCTAAGCTGAAGCGTCTGCTGAACGAAGCTGAGAGGCAACGGCGGAGACGAGAGAGGTTAAGGAGTGGACCTCGAAGTCTCGGTCTTCAACAGTCAAGCGATGACGGAGGCATTATGGCAGCCCTCAAATCCTGCACACGATTCCAGGACTTCGTACGGGAACTCAATGTGCTCGGTTTCACACTCACACGTCAAGATGAAAACGGTGACAATGGTAAGCAACTCTATGAGACATTTCCTGCCAAGCTAAATATAGGTGGTGGTAGTGTTTGTGTGGAGGTATGTGTTTCCTGTACGCATTCTGAACGTGACGTTACTTGGCTTGTTTTTCGAATACGATTTTAGCACTTCACCAAAACTTACAAATTGTTAAAAGTAGTTTGAACTATATCGTTTGCACTGTTACATTTTCGTATAGTTTCGTTTGATAAGAATAGCAACAGAATGAGAGAAATCGCACATCTTCTGCTCTTGGAAAGGAGCCAAAATGTTCTTCGCGTACATTCCAACAAAGGGTATCTGATAAGACAGCCGTGTAATATATCTGTGTAACATTTATGGAGTCAGATCAAATAAAGATTATTTTTGTAGAGAACGATTGAATAATATGATTTAAGGAGAGTCTCGTAACACAAATGATGAATATCGAAATGATAGTTGATCACCAATTAGATTAAATGTCAAACTTAGCTGATTAACAGCGAAACTATATTTACTACTTATTACTACATTTTTAGGCCCGACATGCATCATGCGAGGGCATTTAGACAGAAGTAAAAAAGTTCACTGACCGTCAGGTTTGTTTGAAAGGAAAATCCCTCTCCCAGTTCTTCGAGTTTATTAATAGAACCTTCTCACAAGAGCAAACTCATAAATACCCTATTGAGAGTTTTGATAAATATTGCTTATACCACTCAATTTTCTTCATTAACGTTACTCGTGAACATGTGTCAACAAGTACTTGGAGGTTTTGATTTAAAATCGTAACGGTTTTCAACATACTTTGAAGAGTATCTACTGCGCCAACGTTGTTAATATTAAACTAAGAAGATTTCGATTTGGAATTTTTGGGACATTCTTGGCTTTTGTGTTCTTTCACTTCGATCATTGCATCGAGATCCTACTGTTGTTCTAGCGATTAGAAGGCGTTTTGAGATGCGTAGGAATTGCGTTGTTCACGTGACACGTTTTGACCGGCATCGGGCTATTTTATTCTTTAGAGTCCAAGTTTCTATCTTCGAGATCATTAAAGATAGAGGGAATATCTCAACGGATTTGAAATCTGTGGAAAATTTTACACCAGAAAATTCTGAGTTTTGCCTAAAATGTGATTTTTTTTTTGATAAATAATTTTTAAGTTGTATCTAGTATTTTCGCGATATGAATTTAGCCGCATTTGACGAAGATATTCATTACGAACACAAAAAGGACCACTTATCACGCATTATAGAAAAGATATAACTTGGGAATATTTAATGTGTTCAGCCTGTTTTTTTTTAAATTTTAATCTAAAATTTTTTTTAATTAATTTATTGGCATTTATATTAATTAATTATAATGACATTTATATTAATATGAATGTATTAATATATTAATAATTATTATTATTTATTGGCACAGAATTATAATTTATTACTAGCCACTTTGAGGCGGCGTTGCCTGTGGGGTTGGTTTACGAAGCAAACCAAATGGGAATGCCTAGCAATCACCAGGGTTTGGAGAGCGTTAAGCAAGCAGTGGTCACATCTGACACCCCGAAAAAAACTGTAACAGGAAACACAGCGTTGTCCACGCGGTGGTTAGTGATATATAAATAGATAATAGGCCTAACTCAGAATTTTTTTTTTTAATTACATATAATAGTATGCAAATAATAAAATCGCCAACAATAGAACAAAATAAAATATACCAAACAGCACAATTTTATAGAATTCTGAATATTTCATTTTAAGTACGTTTAATTACGATCGATATTAATTCAATATCAAATGAAAAAATAACACTAAACGATAGTTAACAAAAAAAAAAAAAAAAACACCGAATAATCTTGCTTGAATACCAAATAGAACGATTTCATTTTCTTATATAAAACACAAAAACTAAAGCAATTTACCTTTTAACAGAAGCGGGAAACTTGAACAACGGTATTGCGGTTGAACTACAAGAGTAACATGAATTTTTTTTTTGAGAGTCAATTTAAGTTGCTAGGAAAAACTGATCAGTGAAAAAATATCGTTTAAATATGCTGCAAAGTCAGCCGGTTACAATATGGCTGTCGCTTTGAACAAAGCATGTCAAACTCCGCTCACAATTAAGGACAAGTGACCCACACCGAGGGCGCTGTAATTCATACCTTCAGTGAAGCCTCTGTACCTTACTTTTCTGTGGACTGGACTTAACCTACTGACGGACAAAAAAAGAAAATTAAAAACTACCAATACATATATTTTTTTAATTCAGTACTTTTCTATCAATTTATTAGGATTACCAAATACCAAGGCAGGCCCATTTATCAAGTGCTATACTGTCAAAACTGGAGATTGAGGCCCCTTCGGAGCCAGGTTCTCCATGACCTCATCAACACAGTTTATTTATTTCGTACTGGCAGAATTACCCACCGTTACCCCGGTTGAATTGATTCACTAACATTTGCTTTCATTAATAAATTGCAATTCATATTCATCACACGCCCCAGCTTTGAATTTGCTCTAATGTTAAAATTGATCGAAGGAATAGACGTGGTTCGCTTTTGTTTTTCCGCCACTGTGCATTTGATGTTTATAAACAGTTTGTATTTCGCAAAAAAAAAAAAAATAATAATAAGGCTAAAAAAATACTAAAAAGGCAGAATTTAAATTCCGTAAAAACAGTTTTAACGAAAAGAATTGATTTTTCAACAGTACTGGTAAAATAATCCGAGTAACTGGGTGCTATATACCTTCCAGCTACTCCAAAACTACCAAATTGTGGTTAATTTAAGCATAGTTTCTCAGATGTTTTAGCATTAAATTTTTCTAAATCTATACACAAATAAATGTCTAACACTCTCACTAAACTCAAATATGGTGTATCAAATGTAGAACATTATAATGTATGAAAAATGTTTTGACGGGTCAAGTGCGACAAACTCCGGAACAGATCCTCAGCATTGAGTCTAATAGGTTCAGGAGATATGTTCCGAGATAGAAATACTTCCGCCACCTACATTTTTAGCTCGATAGAAAAAGCCTCTCATACTTTGATGTCTGTTGCGTTTTATAAGGTATTTCAATCCGTTATCCTGGTAGTAAACTTTCGGACAAAAGAATAAGTAATCAACAGAAATTTCATTAAAATTTGATTGTTATATGAACATTCCCTCTTAACAAAATTGAAATTATCTACGAGTAAAGATGATCCGAGGCATTTTTGACGTCAAGTAATTTTTCTCGTCATATGTAGGTGGCGGCCATTTTGGTAAATCGATTTGCTGTATATGGAAGTGAAAATAAGGAATGCACAAATAAATCCAACGAGCGGAAATAATTAATTTATTAAATTTTTAATTCAATTGATTAATCATTCCCGTTCATTCCCGTATTTTAACCAATCATAGAACGAAATTTCATTGACATGGTTTGAATATGAACGAACTTTCTCTGCATAGTGTTGTCTGAAAGCTGTATTAAACAACAACAAGGTTACCATGCTTTGCTATAAATCGCCGTTGCCTCGGATACTACATCATACCCCATCTACGAAATACTCGATACAAGATATTTTGCAGGAAGAATATTTTCTAATAGTATTACTCTCTTATAAAAACATTATCTTTTGCAGAAGAAACGATGCCAGAAGTAGATGGGGTAAAAGTACAAGTGGAACTGATTGAAGGTGATGAAGAATTAGCTCCCGACTTCAAGGTGGACTGTAATTCATCCTCATCGGAAGATCCGGCTCCATCTGGAAGTAAGTGCTGAAATTATTAATGAATACTTTTGGTCCAAATTTGATAATAAAATCATTTTTTTGGTCAGATTAATGCTATGTTTATACTATAAGGACCACTTTAATACAGTTGTGACGAACTTACTTAATACACTACTACAAACCATTTTTCACTTCCAATGGCAAGAATCAATCTCTACTGTGATAAAAGGAAGTGTTGGTCTGTTTTTTTCGTGGCCGCAAAATCCTGATGATTCTATGGCACTTCCAGCAATTAGATTTGGCACACAGGTACTCCGATTTTTTTACAAGTTTTGGTCGCGGCGAATTTTAAAATTCAATTTAAATTATTTTAAAATGAATTTAATGAAATTATTTATTATTGTTTTCTTTGGAATGGAAACCGCCTAAAGATATGACAGATTCTAAATTTCTTTTTCCCGTTTCCGTTTTCATTTTGAGCAGAGGAATGATTTTCCCAGCAGAGGATAAAAAAAAAATTTTAACTTTAGCTATGTAGTTCTTTTTTTATATCCTAGACCGTTAAAGATAGAGTAAAAATTTTCAACGGATTTGAAATGTGCGGGAAATTTCACATTTGATCGATACCTAAAAATATGATTTTCTTTAAATAAATAATTTTTAAATTGAATATTTCTTTTATATTTTGGCAAGAGTACGTGACGTCACGCAAACTGTCTCTTTAAAAAAAAAAAGAAAAAAAAATTACCAGATTGCATCTTTTGCCTTTTAGGGTTAAAAATAGAAACAGATTACATTTCCTGTCCCATTCCATTTCCGCTAATGAGAGCAAGAAATAAAAAACATATTGACTGGGATTGTTAAGTGTTTTTTCGTAAAATCGGAATCACTCAATATAGATTAAAAATTTCAACGGATTTGAAATCTGCGAAAAATTTTACAGCATATTAATACCACACAACACGGAGTTGCCAGTGGTGTTGGTTTGCGAGGGCAACGCCGGGCTAGCCAAGCAGTGGCTAGTGTAAAAAATGGCAATCAATGTAATAATGAATGGCAATATAAAAAAGGCGAGACAAGAGAAAACAAGAATAATTAGCTGGCTGGCAACTGTGTTCTTGCGTGCGCACGGCTATTTACGAGATTTTGTAATCCGTGAACACGGTACCACTTCAAGACCGTGTTTCGGGGATTTACTACAAAGGAAGTGACTCTGTAGACATGTGTAGCCATGCAATCGTGACTAGTCAGAAGCCGGGTTAATGCAACAGAATAACCGAAACGACAGGTAAATCGATACCCACGAGCTTTGCACTTCGCAGAGGGGGGGGAGATCTACAATACTCCTCTACAAAAATGAACCTAAAATTTTACTGCAGTAAAAAAAAGCAGTTAAACTCAACCATGAAGCACTCTTTGATAGAACGAAGTTACACTAACTTTCTACGGTCCGCTCAATGGTGATCGGTAGGTTATCTGATGGTTATTTGGTAATTTAGTAATTTGTAATTAACAACGCACTAGAACAAGACAACGGGATATTGACGACGGTCCGGTATCAATCCCTTAAGGGAGAGATTCGAGGACAACACCTCGTAATATTGAACCTCGGTCAGATGACGAAGCAACACCTGATCTGGCACCCCACTCTCCAAACTTCCCCGCCAACCTAACGTGAGGACTTTCGGCCACGACAGATTTAAGGTGCTCCAGCCGCCTCTACACCATACGCTTACAAACATCCATGCCTTACCCGGATTCCAACCAGGAAACTTCCGATCCAGACCTTAACCACCAGAACGGTTGATCGGCTTAAAGCCGCGATAAACAGCATTTTACGTTGTGTTTGCTCTAGTACAACTTTAACTAAAAATTACCAATTACCAACAGCATTTTAAGGTGACCACGATGTTTTGTTTTCATTGCAGACCCTACGAGGGAAGAGGAGCACGAGCGATGGAACGAGGAATCTTACAGGCAGTGGTTCGAGCGCCAGACTGAAATCCAGCAGCGATGGGAGGAGGGATTCATGAGGGAACAGATGGAGCTGGCCCGGTCCCTACTGGAGTCCGTGACGGCCACTTTCCTGCAGGGAGTGCAGCAGGTGCTCTCCAATGTCACCGCGGGAAGGAGATTTCCGCCCTTTTGTCCAGATCCACCGTCTTAAACGTCACCTCTGCTGCCACTTATTTCGCATCTGTGTCTACATTAAAAACAATAAAAATTGCATTTGCCGATTCCTTTTCCTTATTAACGTCCGGGTCACCGCTTTTGGAGAACTCCTCGTTCTCTTTCACTGACTCCAAGTAAGGTTGGTTGGCTGTTTTTAGGTTTGATGGCGCAAGAGACATGTTTGGACAAACACAAGATAACGTCAAATGAGAAATGTCGTGGAGGGAAAAAAGGCGTGATTGGGGAATGGAGTAGTGGGATGAAAGCAGAAAAAGATCGCTTGGGTATCCCAGGAGCGTGACTCTTGAGGTTACTTTAACACGTTCGTTGCTGATCTCGCGTCAGAGAGCCAATCACGCGACAGCGCGTGGTTTGGTATGATGTCTCAGTAGCCAATCACGCGTTCGCACGGGAAGAGTAGCGCCTCAACATTTTTTCTCCGCTTCAATTGGCATTATAGTATGTTAGGCGTTGGCATGGTATTGGCGTGGAGTAAAGGTTAGAAGCTAGTTGTAAAGGTACGTGGTTTTTAATAATCCTCTAACAGATGATGAAATTACACAAGCGCCTCAGCGTACAGCGTAAGTGTCCGACAAGTTGACTCTGATTGGCTGGTATGATCATGTGCCTGAGACGTAAAGGTGTTTCATTTGGCTATTTATCTACGTTTTGGCGCAGATCTCTTAGACTGATAGGAACGGTTTTCGAAAGGTTTTGCATTTTGAACCGAAAATTGTATCCTTTTATTATATAAGTTAATAATTATATAAGTTAGTGTTTTATGTATGCTTTTTGTTACATCAGAATGGTCCTAAACCAGGGATGGATACGACACCATCATCCTAAAGCAAAGGGGACGGCAGAGGGGCGGAAAAATATCAGCTGGTAGTGAGTTCAGGAGTGGTTTTTAGATTATTTATGTAAAATCAACGGAAGTTTGGAAAAATAAAAAAAGGGTATTAAAAATTAGGAAAAGTAATTTAGAATCAAAAGGAATTAAATTGGAATTGTTTTAAATAATTTGGATGATCTAAAAATATTTCCGCCAGTTGGGTTCGAACTCGGGAAGTCATCCTCCGCCGCTAACGCCAATCTGATGGTAAGTGACTTTAGCCATTTGGCCATCGTTGCTTCACCAAGAGGAGCTCTTTAAAAGAAGAGTTCATTTTTGCCTCCCCTTATAAAAGTTGGCGAGAAATACTACTAACAACAACCATACAACATATATATGAGGACCCAATCAGAGTCAACTTGTCGGACACTTAAGCTTTGGTTTCCTAAGAAAGTGGAGCCGTTATCTAACAGCCGTGATACGTCATGATGCCGCGGGCATAACTAAACGGCCGTCTAAACAAAAATCCAAGGTGTCAACTTAGGCGGACAGAATACGTTGGAGAATGGGCAACACAGACGGCTGTCGTGGTTTATTTTATTCGAGAAACAAAACAAAGTGGTTTTTTATTCTCTAGTTCAAAGTTCCTAACTTCGGAATCGTTGAAGGTAGAGTGAAAATTTCAACAGATTTCAAATCAGCGTAAATTTCTACGCCAGATCGATATAAAAAACCGTTTTATTATTCAATTATTTACCATTTGATTATTTAATTATGTATTAAATAATTATTTATTTATTCAAAGAAAATCACATTTAAAGTATCGATCTGGTGTCAAATTTTCCGCAGATTTCGAATCCGTTGAAATTTTTATTCTGCGTATAACGATCCCGATTTTACAAAAACGAATTATTCAATGGCAGTCAAAAATGTTTATTTATATTGCTCCTCTTGGCTGGAATCGCTTGGAGCAGGAAATGAAATCTGGCCGCTACAAGAGAAAAAACGTTCTCCAACTGTTTGAGACCGCTATGACGACAGTCATGGAAATGGCGGCTCCGATCATTTTCGTTACGCTCACAAACAACGCTCTCTAGGAAACCAACACCATGTGTTAGTATAAACAACGTTTTAGTGACGTCACCCACCGATACATCACGGCCGCTAGATCACGGCTACGCTTTCTTAGGAAACCGAAGCTTTACGCTGTACGCTGAGGCGCTAGTGAAATTACAAATTTTTTGGCTGAGGTTTCGCCAATCTATTCTGGTATTGGCACACTTTTCAAGCATTATAAAGCAAGTCGGCTTCTGGGAAGAACTCATTTCTAGGGCGGGGCAATAACTATCAACACATCCTAACGTGACAGGCAGCGAATGTGTTAAGGTAGTAAACACAGTCGAAAAGAAAATATCACTAGGGTACTTCAGGTCAGTGAAGCCCATACATATCCAGGGCCGATCCTAGGGTGTCGGCCGCCCGCGTGCGAAGGCCTAACGTGCCACCCCTCTAGAGAATTTTTCAAATTTTGACTAATACTTAACGTTGACGTTATAAACTCATCTACCTGTGTAAGAGTAAAAAGTAAAACATTAATAAAAATGCAAATAAAATTTGAAATGCAAAACTTTATTTTTTGGCCAGTTAATAGGTTATAATAGCGACAAAATACTTTAAAAAATAACAAACAAACAAAAACATTACCTTTGAAATAAAAATAGACATTTTATAATTAGAAATGCAAAACAACAGTATTTACTCGGAAAATATAATCTAATAAAAAAGAGTACTAAAGCATAAATCTCATGAAAGGAAAAGTATATAAATCAGTCCTTCTATAAAGACTACCGAACTATAAAATAACTTTTCTGGCTTTCTGAGAAGCAAATTTGTCAATAATTTCGTTGAAATCAATTTTTTCAGAGATTTCGGATTCAATAGTGATGATGGCCAAATCTGAAAGCCTTTCTTGTGTCATATTATTTCTCAAGTAATTTTTAACTTACTAAAACTTCTTTCACCTAAAGCCACAGAAACAGGTAAGGTTAAAAAAATTCTTATTGCTAAAGCAAAATTTGGAAAACAGGGAATGAGATTAATTTTTACTATAATTTCTAATATCTCAATTGGCTGTTTTTTACCTGGAAAAATATCTTTGAATGAAATTATTTCATTAAAGAGTTATATACTGTCTATATCTTTCACGATACTTCCTTCCTCCTGTACCTGTAACTTAATATCTAAGTCCATGCAGGCTTTCATGAGATCAGCATTAGAAAAGTTGTGAAAATCATACAGAAAGCTGAATATTGAATGGCACTCAGAAAATAAGGTAAATCTTTCATTTATCGAAGAGTTAGCGTGATCAAGAATTGCAAAATAGAAAGCAGTCTTGAATTGCAGGAAGGGATTTGAAACTGGTTCATCACTGCCCTCGCAATTAAACGGACCTTTTTCCTGAGCTTCGAGATGGTAAATTGGGGATCAATACCTAAATCTCTAGCAAGTGTTGTTGCTGAATCGACAAATCTCTCTATATTAAAAAAAAGTTACTGCCGCCGCCGCAGGATTGAAATTTTTGTTGTTTAGCTCCATTCTTAGACGGTTTCCCGAGAAAGTACTGATCGGAAAAAAATGAAATTAACATGCTTTGTTCTTCATCGTATTCCCTGGATAATTATTAAGATTTTTTTCCGATGCGGCTATTAGTTTAGGTTTTATTAAGTGTTAAAGTTGAAGAAGTGAAATTTCTTCCGCGAGTGAGCAAAACACATTCAAATTTTCAGTCTTTAGTCGTGAGTTTTTTTTAAGAGTACCTCTCAACGTAAATTTTTGCAGCTCGTCGAGTTTTTTTTGAAATTTAAATTTGGTTCTTGATAATATTTTTTTGAAATTCGGGAAAAGTCGGGACATTTTTGTTATTTTTTTTTTAAATTGCCGTATCTATATCTAATTACTATTAGTTTTTAATTTTTTAAATATCGCAGTATACCTCAGAATATACTCTTTCTTACGGTACTATTATTTTTGAAATCGGTTAATAATTAAATAGGATGCGATCAAAAGTTCGTGATACAAAATTCGGAATCTTCGGATATTTTCGCTACTTTTTGTTAAAACCGTTATGTCTACGGCAAAAACCATTATTTTTTAAATTTGAGAACATCACTGAATACATTACATTACACTCTTTCTTATGGTACAATTATTTTTCAAATTGGTTAATAAACAAAATCGATGCAATTAAAAGTAGGTCATACAATTTTCGGAACTTTCAGATCGTAACTTCCGATACAAAACTAAAATGGTCATATCTATATAGTATTACTGTTAGTTTTTAATTTTAAAAATATTGCAGTATACCTCACAATGTACTCTTTCTTACGGTACAATTCTTTTTAAAATTGGTTCATAAATAAATTCGATGCAATCAAAAGTTGGTGACACAAATTTCGTATTTTTCAGTTCGCATAGCTGGTTCCGCAAACAGTAGTGGGTTGCATTTTCGACTATTGGGTTTGCCAGATATCAAATTTATCGTAGCAACAATTTCCATAAAAACGATTTCTTTTTATTTGGCGAGGAAAAAGGCTCGCTTTTTTCCCTCTGTTCTCAAGACAGTTTACCGACAAAGTACAGATCGTAAAGTTTGGATATTAACACTGTTTACTTAAAATTGTACAGGGAACAAGATACAGAAGATTTTTTACTGATGCGGCTATTAGTTTAGGGTGCATTAAGTGTTAAAGCAAAAAAAAAAGTGAAATCAATTGCGAAAGAAGTATTGGTTTGAGAAAGCAAACCAAACGGGATTGCGTAGCAATCCCCGTGGTCGGCGAGCGTAAGCGAGCAGGGCGCGAAGCCCTAGCTGTGACGTCATGTACCGGAAAGTGAAATCATCAAAATACGAATTATTCAGATAGTTTCATTCTGTGAAAGGAATGTTGGTTTGCGAAGCAAACCAAATGGCATCTGTGAAAGGAGTGTTGGTTTGCGAAGCAAACCAAATGGGATTGCGCAACAATCCCCGGGGGTTGGCGAGCGTAAGCGAGCAGGGGGCGGAGCCCCCTAGTATTTTAAAATTATCGTCTGATCTTTGGGAAACTAAATATTTTTTAAGATTACCTAAGCCTTCAATGCATTCGGCGATGTTTAATTTAGGATTTTGAAGCCTTTTACTCAATACATCAATTCTTGATAATAAATCATGCCAAATTAAAATTGACCACAAAAATTTAAATGTTTCAAGACTTTTAATTATGGATTCAGCACCCATTTTTGTTTTCGTGTCTCTGGTGGAGGTCTAATAGCATTGATACGACTTTCCCACCTTGTTTCACTTAACGGTTTTAAAGTTATCTTTTCACGTGTTTTTTTAGTAATTCCCATCGATATGGGGACGTAGAAAAGTAATTATATACCTCTTGTACCATATCCAAAAACCAGAAATTTCACCACTGGAGCTGGCAGCGTCTTTAAAGACGAGATTTAATGTATGAGCCGCACACTGCACGTACAATGCTCTAGGATTGATATTGAGAATCCGTTTATGAAGCCCTATATTTTCCCCCTTCATATTCGATTCAATGTCGTAGTCCTAACCCCGTATATCTTTAACTTCGAGCTACATACTAGGTAATAGCTTCTCTAATAGAAAATTGCTCAGACCTTCTCCAGTAGTATTAGTTACTGGAAAAAAATACTAGAAAAAATTCTAAAATATCTTTTTTACCATCAGTAGTGTTCACACATCTAATTACAAACATTATTTGTTCTGTGTGGCTAATATCTGGTGTAGAGTCGAGAATTACAGTGTAATATTTGTTTTTTTTGACAATGCGTGTTATCTCATTACGAATAGATTTGGCTAAAATCTATATATATAATTCTCTTACGTGGCACGCAAAAAAGACGTTATTTGTTTTCGCGTTTTGGCAACATTGTACGATTCTTTGTTTATCCCAAAGCCTCGCGCTTCAATTGAATTTGTAGCGTTATCGGATGAAATTTTATTGAAAAAAAAATGAATTTTAGTCGAGCTGTTGCAGAAATAATACGGAAATAAAAAACGGAGGATCTTTTCAGGGTCATTTAAAAAAAAGTCCGTTTCGGGGCAAACTATTATAGTTCAACAAGACGCTTGCATTACAACTTTCGACATCAAACTCAATGAAAAAGCATGGGTGGCTCGAGTGCTGGGTAAATGTGCACACAACCAACATGCTGGGTTTTCAATTTCCAAATCAACGCTCACATTTCGAGTCAAAATTTGCTCAGTTTCCATTTGAATTCTGATTCCAGAGGTACTGTAAATATCTTTTTCTGATAAACAGCATAAAATTTAGATTTGAAAAATATTTTTTTTGGAATATCATATTTTGTTAACAATTCCTTCTGCTAGGACACATGTCTTCATTGATGCGAGCGAAGCGAGCTATGGTTCGCGCAGCGAACCAATGAGGATTGCGAAGGAATCCTCTGGGGGTTGGCGAGCGTTAGCGAGCAGGGGGCGAGCCCCCTAGTATTAATTATTTCAGTTTGAAAAAACTGCGTTAAGTAGTGTGGAATACGTGTTTTGTTATCTTTGTATTTACTGACATTATTAAGGTGTTCTGAAATAACTGGATCAAATTTGGCCAACATATCCACTGCCTTTAAAAAATTACCATTATCTCTATGATACAACTTCGTACTAGTTCCTCTGAATGACAAATTTTGACTGGCTAAAAATTGTACTGCAGCAATTATTCTTTCAATGATGGTGCGCCATCGCTTTTTCTCTCGATTGTGAACATTTTGTTGTTCCGCGTCAATATATAATTTTTTTCCAGCCTGGTCTTTATTTCGCACCACAAAAATATGCCCTTTGGTTATATTTTTGATAAGAATTTAAAATTTGGTATCATTTTATAAGCCGTATTGCCGGCTCTGCCACGAATTTTGCTATCAAATGAAGAATGTGTGTAAAGAGTAGACATTAATGTACAATGGACCAACACACTATACACTAACATTCTATTTTTCTTAAACTATGCTATGCTATCGGGAAATCGGGACTTATTTTGATTTTTTAATAACTATTTAAAATTCAGCATATTTATTCGACTTATAATACGTTTCAAAAAATTTTGCTTGATAGATAGAACTATATGCGGCCTGCGGCCGCCCCTTGTTTTGGCCGTCCGCTTGCGGTGCACGCGCTGCACACCTGCTAGGATCGGCCCTGTATATATCTATATAGGATGTGGCCCTTAGGACTCTTAAGTAAGGTTGTTTGGGGATTTTATGGCATAAGGGCCATACTTGGCCAAGCTGTGTCAAACACAATACAGAAAACGTCAAGTAAAAAAAAAAATACGCATAGAAGAAAAGTTCTATTGACACAAAGAAATAAATACAAGCAGAGTGAGTTTTAGGAATTAAACTTGCGCCGACAACTCTCTGTATCCCAACGCAGTGAACAAATCCACAGAGTCACGGCGACTCATGTGCTTGTCATCAGAGACGAATCCAGTAATGTGTCTTAGATTGATTGGATATGGGTTTAATGACGCAAGTGCCATATGTGTTCAAGCTGCGCAAACACAACAGTGAGGGAAGAAAAAATTAAAAAATAATTCAATTAAGATTAAAATTAGTTTATTGGTCAACATCAATTAGATGAAGCAGTGAACGTCGCCGAAACGGTGGCAACGGTAATTAACAAAATTAATTCATGTAACTTTTTTATTTTTGCCATACGAATTTTAGCGCATCAGACAGTGACTTCAGGACTTTTACGTCCGTTGGAACGTCTAAGCGACTGTGGCACCACGAAAAAAACTGTCACGGGCAAGGACAATTTTACATTAGATCGATACCTTATACAATTGATTTTCGTTTAATAAATAATTTTTCAATTGAATATTTATATTTTCGCAAGAGACTGTGACGTCACGCCGATTGGATCACTTCGCCATTCGAATTTGGCCGCATTTGACTATGACGAGGCCATCACGGTGTTGCCTGTGGTGTTGGTTTGCGAAGAAAACCAACTGGGAATTCGTAGCAATCATCGAGGGTTAGCGAACAGTGGTCACACCTAGAGTGCCTATATAATAAGAGTGGCGACATACGGGAAACACTTTCTGATTGGCTTAGAGACCTTTTCTACCGCCCGAGGAGGTCTTTTCCTAGCTCCCGTAGACTTAACATGGGAACTTTTTGTGTGTTCGAGAAAAACGTGTGTACATTAAATAAGAAAGAAAATATAGTTTATTCATGTTCCATTTCGTGTTCTAGAATGTATATTTATTATTACTTTAGTGTTTTGTCAGCATAAATTTGAAGACTTTTTAAGAAAATAGATTTTTTTTTTAACAACGTGGTGTTTCCCGCAATCTAAGTTCGCTCGTTGTATAATCCATCTCATCGAATACGCATGTAATTGAGCGTTTATATGATTCATTTATACCGAATGTATCCATATTATAACAATCATATGCTTTTTGTTCTACTTGAAATGATATATTAATTCGCCCAGCTACCTGCTTTGAGACGATTCTGGTAGAAAAATGGCTGCCGCGCATGCGCATAGGGCCAAATTTGGTCCCTTGTCGCCACTCTTATTATATAGGCACTCTAGTCACACCTAGAGTGCCTATATAATAAGAGTGGCGACAAGGGACCAAATTTGGCCCAATGCACATGCGCGGCAGCCATTTTTCTACCAGAATCGGTTGCTGGGCGAATATGTTTCTTCCATCGGTTTCCCACATTTCCTCCTCTCTCTTTCTTTTGGCGATAGTGTTTATGTCCCGTAATTTTTATGCTCACGACTTATTGAACTTGTTTTCGTGAATATTAACAAGAAAATGAATAAAGTTAAGTTTATAACTTCAGTGTTAAATAAAATAAGATCTCTTGTGTTGTCTCTCTCAGGCACAAGTTTTTTCTTTAAATTCTTTCCATGCTGTGTGATAGAAGTTTACGCATTAATTTTATAACATTAAATAAAAAATAGATTTGAAATGTCCTACTATTAATGGATAGTTCCTTAAAAAATAACTTTCTTTCAACCAACTGTTCAACACATGTAGTTTTTTTTAGTATGATTAATCCTTTCCTTACATTAACCGAACCAGAAAAGATATTGAACATTTTTATTTGACCTTTTTAATACATAACACAAAATTTTAACCCACTTAAATTTAATTTTAAGTTTCATCCATTTATACAAATCAAAAGACATGTAATTTTGAAAAATAATCAGCACCATCAGTACACATTTGTTAAAAAATCTACCACATTTTCATATGAAAAATAGAGTTAACAGATTGAAACTAAATTATGAGCAAATATTGGCCTAAACATACAAGAATAATCTCAAGATAAAAAATAGTTAAAATAATTTGTACGCATTTATATCCAAATTCACAGATAAAAGTTGATGTGGTGGTTTTGTTCCGAGATCTAGCAGCAAAATAAAGATGAAAGTTTGCATCAAAAATAACACTT
Source organism: Metellina segmentata (assembly GCA_947359465.1). Lineage (NCBI taxonomy): Eukaryota > Metazoa > Arthropoda > Arachnida > Araneae > Tetragnathidae > Metellina > Metellina segmentata. The sequence goes on from OX375882.1 coordinate 28,105,494, forward strand.
TTATATAAACTTTTCTTTTATTCTTTATTAAAGCATTGCTACAATTTACTCTCTGCTCTTCTGATGATTCAATTCGGCATAGGTTATTGTAAACCTTTTATAAGGAAACAGCTAAAAAAAACAACGCATTATCAAAAGTTTAAAACTTGCTAACTGCCTTTGGCGCGATGTTTACATCGCCAAAGTAGCGGGAAACGCATGTTGTTCACACAAAAAGCTATTTACTTAAAAAGTCTTCAAATTTACACTGACAAAACACTAAAATAATTATAAATAGACATTCTAGAACACGAAATGGGATACGAATAAGCTATATTTTCTTTTTAATTTAATATACACACGTTTTTCTCGAACACACAAAAAGTTCCCATGTTAAGTCTACGGGAGCTGAGAAAAGATCGCTTCGGGCGGTAGAAAAGGTCTCTAAGCCAATCAGAAAGTGTTTCCCGTATTTCGCCACTCTTATTATGTAGGCACTCTAGTCACACCTGACCCCACGAAAAGAACTGTCACGGGCAAAGCCGTGCTGGCAATGCAGTGGCTAGCACCAAATAATTTTTCTTCTATAGGTGGACAAGATTATTGCTTCAAAAATACACTGTTTTGGGGTTATTATAAGAGGCTGTGAATGATAATATACTGGTTTGGTGTAGATTTAACGCTTTTTAGTAACTATTTGAATGCATAAATATGCAAAATTTAAACAAATTTGTCAATTTTGCTCCATATAATAAATATAATTCGATCGTAATTTTTTTGCAATTTTATATTAATAAACACTTGAGTCATGGTCAGATATACTCAAAACAATTCTATATAAAAATAAAGATTATCTAATTTAGAAAAACTACAGGGGAAAATATTTGAAAAATATTGCAAAATTACATTTATGGAATCTCAACTACCTAAATACACTCATGTCTATAGATTAATGATAATGTCAGCTCCGGCAAATAAAGGTTCACAAACAAAACAAACGTGACTTATTCATAAAGCCCATTTATTAAACAAAAGATAAAGAGCAAAAAAGATGGTGTATGTATGATACCATTCATAAAAAATACGATTTTTGCTCATTGGAACAATTACAAAAAATATCGACCTTACAAAAACTTAACATGACATGGGTGGTATGATGGTTAATACATTGTATGTCTCCCAGACGATGAAATACAGTTTGTGCAACGCCTAGGCATGCTGAGAATCAAATTATCGAGCTGATCTTGGGGAAGATCACTCTACTCTGCAAGCAATGCTCTCCGAAGTTCCGGTACACATGTAGGAGGTGGTTGACGGGCTACAACTTGTCGGCCAAGCATGTCCCACACATGCTCTATCGGATTCAAGTCAGGTGAGAATGCTGGCTATTCCATACGGGTGATATACTCAGATTCAAAGCATTCGTTTATAATGTTTGCACGGTGAGGACGGGTGTTGTCATCCATAAACACAAATTCTGCTCCCATGGCACCCCTAAACAAACGTACCTGTTGTTCCAGAATAATGTCCCCATAAATTTGGCCTCTCATGGTTCCGATTTGAACATGTAGATCTGTTCTGGAGCCCAGTATAATTCTGCCCCAAACGAGCAAACATGCACCACCGTAACGGTGTGTCGTTCAATGATGTTGTCTTTGTGGTATTGGGTACATGGCGTTCTCCATATGAACGTCAGCCATGAATCTGATTGCAAGTTAAACTTGGACTCGTCGGAAAGCATCATACAAGCCCACTGTGACGATGTCCACATTGCATGTTATCTACTCCAGGCTAACCGCTGGCGACAGTGAGTGCGGAACACATCTGACAGGCCTGCGAGCATATAGAGCAACATGTCGCAAACGTCTGTAAACGCTTTGCCTCGAAACTGCCGTACCCGTGGTTGAAGATAGCTGACGAGAAAGGTCGGATGCTGTGCTCCGTCTGCTTCTTTTTGCAGTTATTATTAAATACCGGTCGTCATTCGGCGTTGTAACTCGGGGGATACCTGTACTGTAACGTCTACTGACATTTCCATCATTTTGGAATCGTTGACAAAGCTTAGAGATGCCACTTTGGGCGATTCCATGTTCCACTGAAACTTCCGTCTGAGTACGCCCACATTCCAGGCGGCCGATAGTTCTACCACGTAAAAAATCTTCGACATGCGTCCTCTGTGTCATAACTATTTGGTTATGGCACTGAGCGGCTTGCAGAACGCTTGTGAACAATTTTACTTCTTTGCTACTATTCCTTATACACCCCTCTCTTACACTCTCGTCATTGTGACGAACTATCGGCGTCATCTGATGGCTTCCTGTAATTTGGATATTATTCTTGAAGATGTGAGCGATGATTCTACAGGTGAAATTTTTACTTTATAGTTCGATTTCCGCGATTCCGAATTGTCCTTGATTTATGGACATGAGTGTAGTTACTGATGTATTGATAGGAAAGTTCTTCAAAAAAAATTTAACCTTCTTAGAAACATTTGGCTGCTTTTATTTTAGACCATACTCTTAAACGCACAATTAGTGGTTCTGAGGTGATGACTAACTTATTCATTCAATCCCCTATTCGCATCAGTTTTTGACATTATTATTGTAAATACTTCCTTTATCGCCTATTGCAGTGACAGCGTACCTTTTTGATCTCGGTACGTCCAAATCCCGTAAAAAATCTAGCTTAACTCGTGTGTCGTGCCACATCTAGAAATACGCCTCATTTTGTAGTAGTTGAAGCCCTTTAAAAAAGTTATATTTTTGAACAATAAATTTATTAAAAAAGGAAAATCATATAATTCTTTACATTAGTGACTTTTTTATGCTGAATTTCATTTGCTAAATCTTCAAATTGAAGGTTGGTATTTCGTGTACTCCAATCCCAAGCAAGCGCTACTAACTTCATCTGTTAGTCGGTTTCTTATATTGGTTTCAATATTATTTTACGCTTTTAAATCGCTCATACCTCTTGTAAACAGCCTTCAGAGTCTCCACATTATCGCCATACACTAAATTTAACATTTCATGAGCGTGTTCGGCTCTTTTTTGCAACTTGAAACAAAACCTTATGTTAACGCGTTGTTCGAAATCCATGATGCGCGACAGACACGTGAAACTCTTCCGGCTCTGGAAGCCGACTGACAAGTCACAACTTGTACAAACTTCGTACTGACTATCTCAACGGATCAGGTTATCGGATTTATTGCTTCAAATGGATGTATCGTCAGCAGGTTACGGAACTCCCGTTTTCACTATGTTCGCCGGGAAAGGGGAGGTTTAATTGTCATTTGCCGTGTTCATTCATTTAGAACTAAGACTTTATTTAACAGTCAAAACAAAGTAAAAAAAAATTATAAGAACAATTAACAATGTTTTTATAAAACATCTATGTCGCATCCCTACTAGAGATACGAACATCGATGTATTAAATCGATGTAAACATCGTTTTATTGCATCGATGTTCCAAATTAAAACATCGATGTTGATAATACATCGCCTCCTAACCATCGATGTTTTTAAACATAAGTGTATTTAAGCAATTATTTCCCCATTTCTTAAAACTGTTTTAGTAACCTCAAAAATTGATGTTCGTCGGAGGGGGGGGGGAAGATTTAATTTGTCAGTTGCCGTGTTTATTAATTTATAAGACTTTTTTTAACTGTCAATACAAAGTCAAAAAAATTGATAAGAAGTATTAACAAATCTTTTATTTTCAAATTGAATAATATAAAAGAAAATAATATTTACAACAACTTGCATAAGTACTACATACTATAAGTATAATTAGGTAGGTACATAACAATAATTGGAAGTTATTATTAATTATTTATCCATTTATGGGGAGGTAAAAACAAAACAAACTTATTTTTTATTTACAGTAAATAAAAAATATTGGGGCGTATAATTATTATACTCTCAATATTTGTTGTTTACAGTAAATAAAAAATAAAGTTTGTTAACTTTCTCCACCTTAAGCCGACTTCTTTTTTCACCAGTTAGGGAAAAAACTCTTTCTGATGGGACAGATATCGCCATCACTGACAAATACTTAAGTTGCACGGTTATTTTTCTTATTTTTCACTATGATGCTTTTTTCATTCAAAAAGAAAACATCGACAACGTTAAAGCATAGATGTTAAAGCCGCCCAGCCATTATGGTGGATATGATCCTCGGTTGTCACCGAGTGGGCCCGGGTTCGAATCCCGGATAAGGCATGGATGTAAAATTGGGAAAAGAAGAAGTAGGACTTTCGCCTGGAATGGATTCCCGTCTTGAAAGGAAAGCAGCGCAGCCCTTCTGTTCTTTGCTGGGATCATCGTTTGCAATAATAAAATTCTTCTTCTGTACTTGTCTCGAATGTTTCTGTTCATCCCTTGCTTTCATATGTATACCAGAAGAACATACGACGACAACAACATAGATGTTAAAAAAACACCGGCTCCATTAAATCGATAGTAAACACAACAATGTTTTTATAAAACATCAATATCGATGTTGCATCCCTACTTTTCAGACCGTTCACCCTTGGCCACTTTGGTCTAAAAGTATGTTCAATGAACTGATTATGAAAATTATGCTATTTGGTTATTTTTTAATTTTTATAATGGTACTTTTTTCCATTTAAAAATAAAACACCGACAAGTTTTTTTTCTAATGGCGGGCACATTTGACCTAAGTCATTGGCCACTACAAGGCCGGAAGTGATGGCCACTTGTGAAGGAGCACCCAGTGGGAGAACATCGACAAGTATAAACATCGATATTGAAAAAACATTGTCTCCAATACATCTATGTTTAGAAAACATCGATGTCGCATCCCTAGTTTGAACCCGTCACCAACAGCCTGGTGTACTGCTCCAGTACGCTAGTTAAAAATACCTACCATCAAAACGTTGCATTCCTCAACGGGTTTATTTCTCTCTTGTGTCTCAGTTAAAACTTTCCTTGTGTGTCTGTCTATCGACAGCGTATATCTTGTGTCCGGCGCAAAATGCCCCAACAGGGCCCTTGCGTCATATAACCCCGACTATCTGGAATGATTCAGTGCATGAACTCGTCAATTGAAACTTCGAAAGGTCCAGTAAGCTGACATCTCTTCGTTTACCACTGTTTCACACTTTCTGTGCTGACAATGTTTATTGAAATGAATCAGTAAAGTAGGGTAGGTGTTCCAAATATCGCACCTCTGCTTCATATCGCCTATTCGTGTTTGCAAGCTATTGTGCGCGACATCTATGAGTTTATAGAGTTACCTTGACCGTCTAGGGTTTTGCCACACGTAGCGTCACCGGAAAGTCTTCTATCAGTTCTATCAACAACACTATTGCATCTGAAGTATTTGGGGCTGTGATCGACGTATTTTTTGTCTCCAATCCATTCAGGGAACATACAGGAAAGTGTTTCCAAATCATCATTTCGTTTATATGACTTGAGAGAACATTAAATACTAAAAGTAGGAAAGTAATTTTCTAATAGCAACTCGTTTTGAATAGTAGGTCCTCATTTCGCCTGATGGTTGGTAATAAGAACAAGCGATATTAGGTACCCACTCTTGAAAATTCTCTTGGGAAACTTTTTGAAGTTTTACTAGTTATGTCGAAGTCTTGTCGAAGCTCATTTGGTAGAAAGTTAATTCCATCACACGACCAGTGATAGTGGCCTGTATGAATTTTATTGCTGTATCATGAATTCAATCACCACATGGACAATTCTTCCCTGTGAAGAATATAACACAAAAGGGTATTGAACCCCAAAGCAAAATCCATCATAGATTGGGGAGCATACTGCTGTTTTCCCACACACTCAGAATACAAATCCAAAAAGAAGGAAGTTGACACCTAAAACTAAGATATCACCTGACCATTGTTCTCAATGTAAAAAAAGAACATAGTTCAGCTCGTTTATACATATTTCTGTGTGATCCATCTAGAATATTCCATGTAGAACATTCCACCTAGATTATTCTTTGCAGAACATTCCAAGTAAAATTTAATCATGTGAAAAATAAACAGACTACAAAAGGCGAATTGGATGGGATGAAGGCTTACGAATTACTTTTCAAATTATTACGATTAAACAAGTTAACTTAAACTGACATAAATAAAGAAGATATAGGATCTCTGGAAACCAAAGGAGAATAGTTCCGAGTGATATTCATTTAGGTTCCAGCTTGATTTCCCAACTTAGGAGGCTGAGATACAGAGAAATAGTTAGAGTAGACGATATTTGGAACGCGCCTACTATAATTACTTTCGCACATATGATAAGTAGGTATTTTAATTAACTAGAGCAATACGACGGTCTGGGATCCATCCACCAAGAAAAGAAATACAGGGTGCGGCAGAAGAAACGATCTGATTTGGCAGAAACGTTGCTTCGCTCATAGTAGAGGTACAGCAGTGGGCGGTTGGCGGTCGCCATTTAACTGATGTACTCTTCGAAACTTAATGGATGACAATGGCATACTGTGTAATTCTTAGGTATGAAAGATTTATTTCTCTATCTTGCTTTGTATATTTTTATATTGACGTTCCAAATCAGAACGTTCTTTCTGCCGCACCCTTGACGTTCCAAATCAGAATGTTCTTTCTGCCGTACCCTTGACGTTCCAAATCAGAACGTTTTTTATGCCGCACACTTAACGTTCCTAATCCGAACGTTCTTTCTGACGCACCCTTGACGTTCCTAATCAGAACGGTCTGGATCCATCCACAAAGCAAAGAAATACAGCGTGCTGCAAAAAGAACGTTCTGATTTGAAAGAAGCGTTGCTTCGCTCATAGTAGAGGTACAGCAGTGGGCTGTTGGCGCTCGCCATTTAACTGATGTACTCTTCAAAACTCAATAGATGACAATGGCATACTGTATACTTCTTTGGTACAAAAGATTTATTTCTCTATCTTGCTTAGTATTTTTCTATATTGACGTTCCAAATCAGAACGTTCCTTATGCCGCACCCTTGACGTTCCAAATCAGACCGTTCTTTCTGACTCACCCTTGACGTTCCTAATCAGAAAGGTCTGGATCCATCCACCAAGGAAAGAAATACAGGGTGCTGCAGAAAGAACGTTCTGATTTGGTAGAAGCGTTGCTTGGCTCATAGTAGAGGTACAGAAGTGGACGGTTGGCGGTCGCCATTTAACTGAAGTACTCTTCAAAACTTAATGGATGACAATGGCATACCGTGTACTTCTTTGGTACAAAAGATTTATTTCTCTATCTTGCTTAGTATTTTTCTATATTGACGTTCCAAATCAGAACGTTCCTTATGCCGCACCCTTGACGTTCCAAATCAGACCGTTCTTTCTGACTCACCCTTGACGTTCCTAATCAGAAAGGTCTGGATCCATCCACCAAGGAAAGAAATACAGGGTGCTGCAGAAAGAACGTTCTGATTTGGTAGAAGCGTTGCTTGGCTCATAGTAGAGGTACAGAAGTGGACGGTTGGCGGTCGCCATTTAACTGAAGTACTCTTCAAAACTTAATGGATGACAATGGCATACCGTGTACTTCTTTGGTATAAAAGATTTATTTCTCTATCTTGCTTTGTATTTTTTTATATTGACGTTCCAAATCAGAACGTTCTTTCTGCCGCACCCTTGACTTTCCTAATCAGAACGTTCTTTCTGACGCACTCATGACGTTACAAATCAGAAAGTTCTTTCTGCCGCACCCTGTACAAGAGGTTCAGGCGATTCTTTTTGTGCGTTGTAATTCGCATTTTTGATCAGTGAATCCGACCAATCCTATTCGGCATTGAAGTAGTAGACCACGTAGAATGATTTGATCTCCACACTGTGACTTTGTTCCCTTCTTTGGTGCTGGGCTCAAAATTTCTCACAGATTTGTTGTGGCATCAGGGTCAGCTCGAGAGGTGGTATCTTTTCCGTCCGACCTACAGTGAGAGAAAAAGTGTATTTACTATCGATTTCTCACACAATCGAACGGTAGGTATCCTGCTTTAATTTTTTTATCCTTTTAGTATCTGTGTACATAGCTTTTATTGTTTTATCGTGCGCTTGGCACATCTTGTCCGTGTTTTGGACGCCATAAAACCCCAACATCCCATCCAATCCTTCCTCGAGAAGATCAGATGCCAACTGCGACAACGTTCACGTAGCGACTGAAACTCGCGGGATTGGAACTGGATCGTACGGCTCTGATCGTGCGGCTGTAGTCGTTTCAGTCGTCACATTGGAATCGCACATTCAGCGTTTGGCTTCTGTGTTCTATCGTTGACGGATTTTTAAACTGCACAAACTTGTAAATGATTGGGTCATCCGGAAAGTTCTGCGTGCTTTTTAAGTAAAAAAAAAATGGTAATTTTAGTTAACGTCGTACTAGAGCAACACAACGGGCTATTGACGACGGTCCGGAATCAGTCCGTTAAGATGTTTTTTTTTTTTTTTAAGATAAATACCAACGATGCATTACAAAAAAATAAGAAAATTTTATTGAATCACATAAGCCCCACTTTGTTCTATGACTTTTTGCCATATTTCTGGTAGCTAGAAATGTTTTTTCTCTCAAAAACGTCATTAGGCTTACTTGTAAAGAAGTTATCGAGGTGCTGTTTGACAGTCTCCAAAGAATTGAACTCCAGGCCGTTAAAAGAATTTTGAAGTGACTTGAATAGGTAAAATAATCTGAAGAGGCAAGGTCTGGTGAATATGGGGGGGGGGTGGCGCAAAATATCACAGCCATAGTCAATAAGTCTTTGCCTGACATTCAGCGAAATGTGGAGCCGAGTATTGTCATGCTGGAAGACAACACCTCGACGATTGGTCAGTTCTGGCCTCTTTGCTTCGATTTCTGCTTTTAATACTGCCATTTTAGAACAGTATTCTTCCAAATTCATTGTCTGATTTTGTTGAAATAATTCATAATAAACAATTCCTTCGTAGTCCCACCATACAGAAACAATTACTTTTTTTGGGATGCAGTCCCCCTCTCGATGTTAAGCGGGCATCATCTTCGAGGCTGAAATTTAACAAATCACCTTCGAACTGTGGCCTCAGAAACAGCACTATGTCCATATACAGCACACATTTTAGGAGTAGTCTGACTGGCATTTTTTCCTTTCTTAAAATAAAAGAGCATTATGTGACGAAAATGAGCTTTTTGGTTCTTCATTCTTAGCACTGCGGTGAAACAAAAATTATGCCACAACACATGCTATAATTATGCAGCGTAAGCAGAAAAGACCGAATTTAAACATCCGCTACAATCAAGGTCACTCCTTATCAGTGGTAGCGAAATAATAATAACACAGCTAGCTTCGATTTAAAAACGCGCAGAACTTTCCGGGTGATCCAATATTTATGACAGTATAAAAATTTAAATATCCCCGAAAGTGTTGTTTTTTATTGTCGATATGGTGCACTGTAAAATTCGATGACCACTCACCGACCGAAGTTCTCCCCTTCCTCCAGAGTGTCGGGCATCTTCTGACCCTTGGTCTCGGGCAGCAGGAGGGCCAGCAGGCCGCTGCTCACGGCCAGCATGCCATAGATGACGTTCGGGACAGAGGGATGTGTAGCCTGGCCCTGGAATAGAAGAAGAATCAATGGAATGCAATATGGAAAGGAAAGGCTTCGGTGGCGGGCTGGTATCGCTTAGAATCCGGATGGTGTGGCTGGGAACAACGCATTGCTTACGTTTAACCTCTTCGAATAGAGTTCTCGTTAGGGATGTTTAAGCGAATCACAGAACTGCTACTCAATCACCGATACTTTTCAATCACAGTTCTTACCTGTAACTGAACTATCAAAGTCGCAGTGATTGAGAATATCTGTTATTCGGTATAAGTGATTGAGGGCTGGAGCATTTCGGGAGGCAACGAGGGATTCCGGAAGGCAACGGGGCATTCCATATGGCAACTAGGCATTCTGGGAAGGCCATGGGGCATTCTGGAAGGCAATGGGGCATTCTGGAAGGCAATGGGGCATTCTGGAAGGTAACGGAGCATTTCGGAAGGGAATGAGGGATTTAGGAAGGCAATGAGGGATTCCGGAAGGCAATGAGGGATTACGGAAGGCAATGAGGGATTACGGATGGAAAAGGGGCATTCCGGGAAGGCCATGGGGCATTTCAGGAAGGCAACTAGAGATTCGGAAGGCAACGTGACATTTCGGAAAGGCCATAGGGCATTCAGGAAGGCAACGAAGGATTATGGGAAGTCTATGGGGTATTCTGGAAGGTAACAGAGCATTTCTGAAGGCAACGAGGGTTTCCGGAAGGCAACGGGACATTCCGGAAGGCAAAGGTACATTTCGGAAAGGCCACAGGGCATTCGGGAAGGCAATGGTGCATTCCAGAAGGTAACGGGGCATTTCGGAAGGTAACGAGGGATTCCGGATGGCAATGAGGGATCGCGGGATGGCAACGGGGCCCTCCAAAAGGTTATTAGACTTTCTGGGAAGGCCATGGGGGTTTCCGGAAGTCAACTAGGCATTCAAGAAGGCATAAAATGAAGCTCACCAGTTCCTTGACGAAGGGCGCCACTATGGAGCCCACTCTGGCGCACATGGAGCAGGATCCGAGCGCCACATTCCTCACCACCGTCGGGAAGAGTTCGCTGGTGTAGAGGTAGAGGAGGCCGAAGGAGCCGGTCACGCAGAACTTGCCCACCATCGACAGAGTCGTCTTAAGCCACTCGAGACCTGGAAGCATTTCAGGTCAAAGAAGTTACGTGTCTCAACGGAGGGTTTTGCAAAGAAATGCTGACCACACTTCATTATCTGGTGAAACGCTGCATTTTGAAGAGTTAATGGTTGAGAAACAATGGCTCTGTTGCTACAAGTTATATTTGTAGATGGCGTTGCCTATAAACGCCACCCTTATATGTAAAACTAGATGAATAATCCGGTGTTGCTGGGGTTTCAAATATGAACACAACATTTTTCTGTGTTAACTGAAATACACAAACCCTGTAGAACGTGTTTCCAACCGCGACATTTCCCTGTGTTAACTCAAATACACAAACCCTAAAGAACATGTTTCCTACCGCGACAGCTAAAATATGACCACATTTCCCTGTGTTAACTCAAATACACAAACCCTGAAGAACATGTTTCATACCGCGACAGCTAAAATATGACCACATTTCCTTGTGTTAACTCAAATACACAAACCCTGAAGAACATGTTTCCTACCGCGACAGCTAAAATATGACCACATTTCCCTGTGTTAATTCAAATACACAAACCCTGTAGAACGTGTTTCCAACAGCGACAGCTAAAGTATGACCGCGACATTTCCCTGCGTTAACTCAAATACACAAACCCTGAAGAACATGTTTCCTACCGCAACAGCTAAAATATGACCACATTTCCCTGTGTTAACTCAAATACACGAACCCTGTAGAACGTGTTTCCAACCGCGACAGTCAAAATATGACCACATTTCCCTGTGTTAATTCAAATACAAAAACCCTGCAAAACATGTTTTCTTGTCCATGTCCATTTATTGCAAGAAAACAAACTTAAGATTTTAAAATTGGGGCTTTGAGGGATACTTTTAGGATTACCTGCGTGCCCCAATTTTCATGGGTAGGGAAGGGTCTGAAGACAGGAACGAAATAGCCTATGTTTTTCGTATTGTTCTAAAGTATATATGCACCAAATTTCGTGTGGATGGGTCAAATGGTGTGGATGTGTATAGGGAATATACACATATACACACTCAAATCTTTTTTTATTTACACTACCATATAATAATGGACCGGGTATGGTGTAAGGGAATAAGGGAAAGAAAACATGCTTTAATAGGGGAATGATCCCCTACATGCTGAAATTACCCTAGCAACCCTTCTGGGCATATTTTCAACAAGGTTTTGATACACAGCTATGGGTATGTGTGTGCATTCATGCAGCAAGAATGTCGCCAGCTCAAGTGTAGGTTTCGGACGAGGTTCCCTGGTCCGTAAGCGTAGCTCTAACTCGTCCCACAAATGTTCTACGGGGTTTAAGACGGGACTCTGAGCAGGCCAGGGAAGACGTTTTACATCCATATCTTGATACCACTGCTTGACAGAAGCTGCAACATGACGTTGTCGTCCTGGAAGTAGCATTCGTCCATTCCATGAAATTGCCAGAGCGTAGGAAGAACCCGATTGTCCCAAAATGTTCATGTAGGCGTCGGCGATCAATTGACCAGGAACAACATGCAAAGGTCCCAGGCCATACCACGAAAAACACCCCCCAACAAGTAGTCGGATTTTATGAAAATAAATTGGCGTCCGGTCCATTATTGTAGGGTATTGTATAGGAAACAAAGTGTAATAACATTTTTTTGCGACCGGGGATAAGTGTGTCAGCCTGAGTAAGTGAAGGGGCGTACGTACCTTGGGGCACGGGTATGACGGCCAGGCAGGCAGCCCCTCCCACCAGCATGAGGGCGACCAGGGCGGGGCGGCGTCCGAATCTGCGGATGCTCCAGTAGAGGAGGGCGTAGGAGGGAAACTCCAGGGCTCCGGCCACGAAGAAGTTGAGGTAAGGGTCGCCCGCCAGCTCGTTGGTGTTGTACGCCAGGGCGTAGTACAGGAAGGCGTTCACGACCCTGCAACGACACTCTCTCTCAGTAGGATACTCTGTCTCCTTTCCCACTCTCTTATCCTTTACGCTGCGGCAGGTAAACAATTGGCACCACTGCTATTTCGTTAACACCAGCGACATGGTATCGATCTGTGTACGGTAGATGTCCCCTTTTAAGTGACCGCTGGCATCGATCTCCATTTACAAGCTGTCAACGACAGATCTTCTAGAGCAGTGGTTCCCAAACTATTTTGGTCGTGGAACCCCCAAATTTGTTGCCAATAATCGCGGAACCCTGAATATTTTTTATACAACGACTTTTCAAAATTTAATATCTGATATTAAATGAAACAAGTATTATTTTGATATTTCGGATTTTATTGAATTAAACAAAACTAAAAAAACAATTTATTATGGAAATAATTAATAAAAATACAAAATATAAACTAAAATAAATGAAAAAAACTTTAATGTGAAGAATGCACCTGCTTTTTTGATTCCATGATTCTCTTAAAATTGGGCGTTATGTTTGATAACTGAACTCGCATATCTGGTGCAGCATCAAGTTTGTTACGATATATGGTTTTTGTCGCAACATATTTTGAAAACCCAGCTTTACACAAATAAGTGGTTGCAAACGGCAATAGAATTCGAATAGCCTGTTTTGATAAATTTGGATATTCATCGAATACATCTGACCAGAATATTGTTAACGAAACTGTTCTAAATTTGGCTTCTAATTGTGTATCCGTACTCATTTCAATCAATCTTTCATAATCCAAGGAATGAAATCCTTTTCGTTTTTCTTTTATTTTGAAAGGATTTTGTACCCAGTAATTATCTTGATTCTCTATGTTTGGAAAGTAATCACTGAGTGATTGCTGTAAACTGGACAGATGTGTTTTTATACCATCGCGGATTTCCATACCTAAATCCACTTCAGATTCTTCGAGAAAATCACTAAGCGTCTGGAAACACTCGAAGTTGTTTTGCTCCACAGCTGAAATCCAATATTGTATTTTTCTTGAAAAGGCAACCAATTTATCTTTTGTTTGCAATATGTTGACATGTTTTCCTTGCAGAGCCAAACATAATTCGTTCAATTTTCCAAATATATCAGCAAGGTATGAAGTGTAGATATCCATGTCATATTATTTAATCTGTCTGATAATTCAAATTTATGGCCAATAAAATACGCCATCAGTTCCTCTCGCAATTCAAGTATTCTCACAATTATTTTACCACGCGATAACCATCTAACTTCCGTATGAAGAAGTAAAGTGGTGTGAAGACTACCCATATTTTCGCACATGGGTTTGAAAATACGTGATTGCAATGGTTTACTTTGATAAAATTAATAATCTTCACTGCTTCGTCTAGAATAGATTTAAATGTCACCGAAATCCTTTTTGTTACTAATGCATATCTGTGAAGAATGCAATGAGTACTGTTACAGTTTTTTGCAACATTTTTAATCCGTGCTACAGCACCACTCACTTTTCCTGTCATTGCTTTTGCTCCATCGCTGCATACATCAATACATTTTCCCCAGTTAATTTCATGCGTTGTCATAAAATTATCAATGCAGTTAAATATATTCTCCCCCGTGGTGTTAATGTTCACACTTTCACATAAAAGCAAATCTTCTTCAATTTTTTTTATTAAAATCATACCGAATGAAAGCAAGCAAACTTGCTAATCCAGCAACGTCTGTGGACTCATCTAGTTGTAATACATAAGCGTCACACGCCTGTAACCGTGAAATAAGTTCTATTTCAATGTCATCGGCAGTATCGTTAATACGCCTTTTTACAGTATTGTTAGAAAGAGACACACTTTCAACTTGTTTACTATACCCTTCGCCCAATACACACGAAACGATATCTTGAACACAAGGTTTAATAGGAGATTCACCAATAACATGTGCCTCTTTAACATGTAACATCTTTATCAACCCTTAGGCCGACCAACCGGTATAGTGGTTAAGGTGTTAGCCTCTAGATCGGAAGGTTCCTGGTTCGAATCCGGGTCCGGGCATGGATGTTTGTAAGCGTATGGTGTAGAGGCGGCTGGTGCACCTTAAATCTGTCGTGGCCGAAAGTCCTCACGTTGGGTTGGCGTGGAAGTTTGGAGAGTGGGGTGCCAGCTCAGGTGTTACTTCGTCATCTGACCGTGGTTCAAAATTACGAGGTGTTGTACTCGGATCTTTCCCTTAAGGGACTGATCCCGGACCGTCGTCAATAGCCCGTTGTGTTGCTCTAGTACGACGTTAACTAAAAATTACAATTACCATTACCATCAACCCTTAGGCATCCTTTACATTTGTTTTATCGGTACCATTTGTAATTGGTATTGCAGGGTTGATACAGAATTTTGAAATTAAGGAGGGTTGTTTGACATTTTTAAGGAGTCCAAAGAGGTTTACTCCCATTTTCAAGTTTACGAAATTAAAAAGTTTATATCACTTTTTGATAATTTAATAACTCAACAGTAACTGTGCTTCACACATTAATAATTTAAAGTTGTGTTTATTCAAACCAAATTACATATTTTTAAGGTGTGCAGTCTGCAAGAATTTCTGTATTCAATGAGTTTGAATGGTGCTTTTCAAGTTTTAGTGCGATCTTGCGGCAGAATGTTCGAAAGGGAAAAGTTGAAAAGTTATTAAGGAGTAAGATGTAAAAATAAGAAGTTTTAAAAGTTTTTGAAAATTAAAAATAATTTTAAGAAGTTTGACGGAATGATGTTATTACATGGAGCGATATTTATTTCCTTTAAGCTGCTTCTAATATTAATAGCACTTCTCTCGACTCACGTGTTACGCCTATGGGAACTTTTTACCAAACACCCGAGGCGGTAAAATCTTGGTTTCACCAATCAGATTTTGTCACCCAATTGATGCCACTCTCTCCATTCAGGCACTCTAAGTGGAACCAATTCACACAGCGAAACATTATTGTATAAGTTAGCGGTAGTAACATATGTATGTATTTTATAGATATTACGGTATTTCTTTTGATATTGAAACTTTTTGTTTACGATCTGAATTAAATGGTCGACCTGTACCAACCCAGCTATAAATGTTCCTTAAATGACATTCTGGTTTGAATGACAGTTACCGTTAATAATACTAGGGCACAATAGCATTGGCGCAAATACACCGGTATATTGCACACAAAAAAATTACATAAATTTTGGTGAAATTCGATTTGCTACCGATGCTTGTGTTTTCAGTCGCCTTATTCAAAAATTTTAAATTTAATGCGGTGGTCGATTGTAAACTTTCCGAGGAAAATATGAATATATTAGACGCCATTCTTATTTTTTTAAGGAAATAAAATTTGTCACGCGGAACCCCTAGATTTTTTCGTGGAACCCCAGGGTTCCGCGGAACCCACTTTGGGAACCACTGTTCTAGAGGGTCTCTCCTTTTGCTCGGTACCCTACCCAGTCGACCGTGAGGTGTGAATGCTTAGGGGAGAGGCAGGAGGTCCCTCCGGTGATATCTCTCTAGAGCCAAACGCTACGCCACACAATACTACGAAAGGAAAGCACCAGTCGTAAATGTCAGGCTGTATAGCTCAAGGTGGGGGGGGGGGGGGTCGGACATGCAGGCGAAAGAGCCATTCCTGAAGACGATCGAAAAAAATCTAAGCGCCGGAGCGTAAAGGTTAAGTTTCCCAATTAATCTCACGATGGTCTTGTCGCCATAGGTAGGTAAGTATGTAATTAACGTCGCACTGAACCTACACAATGAGCTATTGGTGACGGCCATTAATCCTCCGAAGGGAAAGATGTGAGAACGACACCGTCATTTTGAACCGCGGTCAGATGACGGAGCGACGCCAGAGCTGGCATCCCACTCTCCAAAATTCAACACCACGCAAACGTGGGAGTGGGTGCATTTGAGTCAACGACGGGTGTAACGTGCACCAACCTCTTTTGTACACGACGGTCCTTTGTTGGATTCGAACTCGTAACCCTCCGGTTGCTAATCCGATGCTCTTTTAACCGAGGAGGCGTGTTGTGGAAGTTTGAGAGATAGGTGCCAGCTCAGACGGTGACCTCGTCGTCTGACCGTTATTCAAAATGATTTGGTTTTGTCCTAGGATGTTTCTCTTCGGGTTTGATCATGGACCGCAGCCAATAACCCGTCGTGTTGTTCCAGTGCGCGACGTTCAATAATACACCTACCAGCAGCCTATATAATCTCTTGGGCCTTAAAGTATCTGGCATAACTTACCAAAGGTAAATCATGTTGAAAGCTCTCTTTCTCATTTGAGGCGTCTTGAAGAGGTCGAAGAGAGTCTTGGACTTATTATTTTCTTCCACCTGAAAGAAATGAAAGAGTGGTCAGTAATTTTTCATTAATATCGTACACAACACAACGGGCTAATGATCCGGAGGATCAGCATCCGTTCCGGGATCAACCCCATAAAGTTACATTATCCTAAGAAAGCGGAGCCATTATCTAGCAGCCGTAATGTAGCTGTGGATGACGTCACTAAAACATTGTTAATACAAACAGATGACGTTGGTTACATAGAGAGCGTTGTTTGTGATCGTAACGAAAATTAGCGGAGCCGCCATTTGCATGACGATCGTCAGAGCGGTCTCAAACAGTTGGGAACGTTTTTTTCTCCTGTTGCGTCAACATTTAATTTCTCGCGCTAAAGCTTCGGTTTCCTAAGAAAGCATAGCCGTGATCTAGCGGCCGTGATGTATCGGTTGGTGACGTCACTAAAACGTTGTTTATACTAACACATGGTGTTGGTTACATAGAGAGCGTTGTTTGTGAGCGTAACGAAAATTAGCGGAGCCGCCATTTGCATGACGATCGTCAGAGCGGTCTCAAACAATTGGGGAACGTTTTCTCTCTTGTAACGGCAACATTTCATATCATGCGCCAAACAATTCAAGCGGAGAGAAGCAAAACAAACAAAATTTTTTGACTGGCATTGTTTAGTTCGTTTTTGTAAAATAGGGATCGTTAAAGATAGATTGAAAATTTCAACGGATTAGAAATCTGCAGAAAATGATACACCAGATCGTTACCTTAAATGCGATTTTCTTTAAATTCATAATTCAATAAATAATTAAATGGTAAATAATTGAATAATAAATCTGTTTTTGGTATCGATCAGACGTAGAGTTTTACACTGATTTGAAATCCGTTGAAATTTTCACTCTATCTTCAACGATCCCGAAGTTAGAAACTTGGGTAATGGTAATGGTAATTTTAGTTAACGTCGTACTAGAGCAACACAACGGGCTATTGACGACGGTCCGGGATCAGTCCCCTAAGAGAAAGATCTGATGACAACACCACATCAGTTTGAACCACAGTCAAATGACGAGGTAACACCTGAGCTGGCACTCTCCAAGCTTCCACACTAAACCAACATGGGGACTTTTAGCCACGATAGATTTAAGGTGCACCAGCCGCCTCTACACCCTAAGGTTACGAATATCCATGCACTGACCCAGATTAGGAACTTGGGACTGGAGAATAAAAAAGCCACTTTGTTTTGTTTCTCGAATAAAATAAACCACCGTCTGTGTTGCCAAATTTGTTTTCCACCAGGAGTCGGTAAAGATCGAAGGGTTGCAAATTAGGAGTGCGATTTCTCCGCGACGTTTGCTTGACAATCACCGCTCCCCTCTGCCCCTCGTGGTCGCCCACCCCTTCTTTTGTTCGCTATCTGCGATGTTTTGTCCTCATCGCTTGCCTTCACCACATCTCCTGCCAAATTGCCAGTTGGATTGGCGTGGAGAGTGGGGTGCCAGTTCAGGTGTTGCTTCGTCATCTGACCGTGGTTCAAAATTACGAGGTGTTGTCCTCGGATCTTTCCCTTAAGGGACTGATCCCGGACCGTCGTCAATAGCATGTTGTGTTGCTCTAGTACGACGTTAACTAAAACTACCATTACCATTTCCTGCCAAACTGCCAGTAAGTGACCTATTCGATTAAAATGCGCGGACGAAAGAGCTGTAATAACATTAATAGAAATATTTAGAGAGAAGTCTGTCCCCCTCTGGGACCAAACTTTTACCCGAGTACAAAGACAAACACAAAAAAAACAATGCCTCGAGTGAAATGGGTGAGGAACTCGACGTCTTGATGAAAAGTGATCACTCTTCTCTACAAAGGGGTGAGAAGAGTGCGCTCGGAAGGTTGCCGATAAAATCCACAAAGCGTTTACACCGGAATCGTTTGAAAAAAGGGACGAAAAGGGGTCAACATAGGGCAACGTAAAACGTCCTCGCCACAAAAGGGAGAGAAATGTATATGGTAATGGTAATTTTAGTTAACATCGTACTAGAGCAACACAGCAGGCTATTGACGACGGTCCGGGATCAGTCCCTTAAAGGAAAGATCCGAGGACAACACCTCGTAATTTTGAACCAGATGACGAAGCAACACCTGAGCTGGACCCCACTCTCCAAACTTCAACACCAACCCAACGTGAGGACTTTCGGCCACGACAGATTTAAGGTGCACCAGCCGCCTCTACACCATACGCTTACAGTTGGGTTGGTGTGGAAGTTTGGAGAGTGGGGTGCCAGCTCAGGTGTTGCTTCGTCATCTGACCGTGGTTCAAAATTACGAGGTGTTGTCTTCGGATCTTTCCCTCAAGGGACTGATCCCGGACCGTCGTCAATAGCCCGTTGTGTTGCTCTAGTACGACGTTAACTAAAATTACCATTACCATTACCATTACCATTACCATACGCTTACAAACATCCATGCCTGGACCCGGATTCGAACCAGGAACCTTCTGATCTAGAGGCTAGCACCTTAACCACTATACCGGTTGGTCGGCGAGAGATGTATATGCAACTCCCTTTGTGAACGCGGGTTTAGTGTAACGAACTAGTAAAAGCAGGGTTGCGAGCTCGAATCCAACCAAGGACAAACCGTGTACAAAGGGAGTACGTTAAATCTGTCGTGGCCTGAAACGTCTTCACGTTGGGGTGGTGTGGAAGTCTGGAGAGTGGGATACCAGCAGATGTCGCCTCGTGACCGTGATTTAAAATGACGTGGTGTTGTCCCCTTCGGGTTTGATCCCGGACCATCGCCAATAGCCCGTCGTGTTTCTCCATTGTGACGTTCATTAAAATACCTGGCCACCCAATTCTAAAGACGCCTATTTTTTTATGCTGCCTGCAAACTTGGTCCGGTAGAAATGAGCGATTCATATCGTCCAACGTACCTTTGCGATGTCCTTTACGTCAACCTTCAGCTCTCTGCCGTTGGTGGCCGCTGCTTTGGCGAGAACCTTCTCCAGCTGCTTCCTTCGGCCACGCATCAGGAGCCATCGCGGCGATTCTGGGACTATGCTGCGACAGATGACAAGAGTTTAGGGGTGTTCAGATTTTCCTTAATTTTGACATTAAAAGTCCAATTATCCATTGGTTTGTATTAGGTCATCCGGAAAGTTCTACGCGTTTTCAAATCGAAGCTAGCTTTGTCATTATTATTTTGTTACCATTGATAAGGAGTGACCTCAATTGAAGCCAGATGTTTAAATTCGGTATTTTTTGCTTACACTGCATAATTATAGCATGTGTTGTGGCATAATTTTTGTTTCACAGCAGTGCTAAGAATGGAGAACCAGAAAGTTCATTTTCGTCATATTATGTTCTTTTATTTTAAGAAAGGAAAAAATGCCAGTCAGACTACTCCTAAAATGTGTGCTGTATATGGACATAGTGCTGTTTCTGAGGCCACAGTTCGAGGGTGGTTTGTTAAATTTAAGCCTTGAAGATGATGCCCGCTTAACATCGAGAGGGGGACTGCATCCCAAAAAAGTAATGGTTTCTGTATGGTGGGACTACAAAGGAATTGTTTATTATGAATTATTTCCACAAAATCAGACAATGAATTTGGAAAAATACTGTTCTGAAATGGCAGCATTAAAAGCAGAAATCGAAGCAAAGAGGCCAGAACTGACCAATCGTCGAGGTGTTGTCTTCCAGCATGACAATGCTCGCCCCCTTCCCATTTCGCTGTATGTCAGACAAAGACTTATTGAGTAAGGCGGGATGTTTTCCGTCACCCCCCCCCATATTCACCAGACCTTGCCCCTTCAGATTTTCACCTCTTGGGGTCACTTCAAAATTCTTTGAACGGCCTGGAGTTCAATTCTTTGGAGACTGTTAAACAGTACCTCGATAACTTCTTTACACTAAGCCTAATGATTTTTTTTAAAAAGGAATTTTCCAGCAGTCAGAAAGATGGCAAAAAGTCATAGAACAAAATGGGGCGAATGTGATTCAATAAAATTTTCTAATGTTTTTGTACTGCTTCGTTGGTATTTATATAAAAAACCGCGCAGAACTTTCTGGATGATCCAATACACTGACTCATTTCACTGTGGAAAATGTAGATTAGACTAATTACTAAGCATCTAATTGAGATCTGATTAGCTCATTAGCATGTTTTTTGAACAGTTTCTAATGTATTCGGAAAGACGATTCCTGTGAAAAGTATTCCCAATGTAATTAATTCTTCGTGCTTCGAGCCTCCGTCAAGTTACAAGAAATAATAGTTTCTTTTTTGACATTTTTTTTCATCATCAAGACATCAAGAATTTCAACATTTAAAAATGGACCATAAATATATTTCTTTAGTATTAAACTTCGACTGAGGTTCAAAATATCCGCTGCGTTCAACAGATTGTAATGACTAGAGCTCGGATTTTGCAAATTTTGCATGCATTTTTAATAGCCTCTAATGTTGATAGATATCCGTATTGAATGTTTTTTAGCAATTTGCAACCAAAAAACCCGAATATATTTTGCATATTTGTTTTTTTTGTGCATGTTTTGAGCATATTTGGACGATTTTTTTTCTATTTTCAAACATTTGTACAAATTTTTTTTTAAAATAATTTTGCTCAGTGCGTTTGGAAGGAAGATTTTCAGAAAGACAACGCATTTGGGTTGGCTGGTCTGACCTTTTCTTGTTTAGACAAAAATGTATAGGGAAAACGCGTGAAGCAAAACATATCGCTTAGTTCTATAATAATCGAATTGCTACGGAGACATCTCAGTCAGATGGAGTCCGCAAGCTATCTGAGCACATTTTTGGTTGCCCAACGATGCATCAAGCTCACCCAAGAGACAGGATACCTCCCACGCAGTCACGCACCATTCCAACCACTCGGGTGCCAGGACGTTATAGTTCGTTTGTGTAGCTAGTCCTAGTGTGTTTGTGGTGTAAACTTCGCGTTCACTACAGACGGACTTTGTATATTTTTTACTTATCTTTATCTGTCATATAAAAATAAAATTGTGAATTAATTGAAAGTGTGGTTCAATTTCACTTTATCCTTACTACCCTTTTTGTAAGAATAAAAAATTTTTGTGTTGCAATTTCGCATAATTTTGGGGTTTCAGTGCATATTTTGGGATTTTGTAATACATATTTCAGGTCACATTTTTGCATATCGATCCGAGCTCTAGTAATAACACAGACATAATAATAATAATAATAATAATAATAATAATAATAATAATAATAATAATAATAATAATAATAATAATAATAGACTAATTTAGTGTCGAGTGATCTCCGTTTGACCAAAGTTTCCAATGGTGAAAACAGAAATCGATCAAGTTTCACCTTTACGTTGCAAGGCTTAGATTTTTTCAATCGTCTCACAGGACGGCTTTTCTCCTGATTCTTCGAGCCCCCAATACCTAATTACTAAACTTGATCGATAGGGCCGTGAGTGGCATTTACGACTGACGCTTTCCTTTCATAGTATCGTTTGGCGTGTGAAGATATATCACCTGACGATTTTCTGCTTTCTCCACACCTCAAGGTCACCTTCACACCTCACGGTCGGCAGGGTAGGGGGACAACGAACAAGAGAAGGGATCCTCTGGATCTAGAAGGTCAGTCGCTGACAACTCTTAAATGGTGATCGATGCCAGCTGTCACTTAAAAGGGGGGCAACATCCACCGCTACCATGTCGATGGTGTAAGCTATATTTTAGTGGTAACAAAAGTCAATATGCCGCATCGTAAAGGTTAAAGTCAAAAACCAATCAGAAATCATCTGGACGAAAACCACCTGCAGAGGACGCTCTATTTTCACCTGCTCTTCTCAAGTCGTTGTAAAGCGCGATACGCAAGAACAGCAGCTGGGGCCAAAATATAACCCATTCGAATACATTCGGGATTCCAATGACAGCGGAGTGCGCCCCTGTCCTGCAAGTGACCCTTCCTGAAGGTCAAGCACAACGGAGCTTCTTACATGTCACACATACTGCCGATACCATCTATTCCCAAGGCCGCTCGTGAAGTAAGAATTCCAAAGGATGGTGTCCGTCGTATTCGCAAGAGATTCAATTTTAAAAAAAATGGTGTACGAAAAATCCTTTAACTTTTACGCTGCGTCAGGTAGACAATTGTTACCGCTAAAATTTCGTTTACACCAGCGGCATGGATCTGTGTACTGTGGATACTATCCCCTCTTTGAGTGACCGCTGGCATCGATCACCATTTACAAGCTGTCAGCGACTGACCTTCTAGAGTAGGCTTTCCCAACCGGTGGTACGCGGCAATGTTTCAGGTGGTACGCAAGGATGATACGAGTGACCCAAATATTCTACGAAGTTTGTTCGATTTTTTTAGTATGTACAGCCACGTTATAGGAAAAATGGGATTATATGAAATCAATTTTGTGATTAACGTTTTTATTACATTGCAATAAATGACGCTAACAGTAGCACATCATTTAAAGAGAAACTTTGTTGCTGTTTATCTATTTTTATTTAACGGTTATCTCGGCGAAATTAAGTTGATATCTCTCCCTGTCAAATCGTTTTACGAAGAATTCCTTTACCTTTATGTATGAGAAATACGCACGAGATAATTATTTGTTTTTAGACCTGTGAGTAAAAAATAAAACTGTAGTTTTCAATAATCGTTTTATTTTATCCTTTATTAAAACATCATTAATACGAAATACACGTGCATTAATCATAAAATATGAAGCTTTCTTAGTATTTTAATTAAAATAAAACAAGCCATTGGGCACTTTTCTGACATTAGATATATGTTTCTAAAAAAATATAGGACTGTGGTGGTACGACAGAAATTTATAAAAATTTCAAGATGTACGCAGTTACTAAAAGGTTGGGAACCCCTGTTCTAGAGGGGTCCCTCTTTTTTTCGGTACTCTACTCAGCCCACCGTTGGTGTGAACGCTTTGAGGGAAAGGCAGAAGGTAGCTCCGGTGGGTCTCAGGTCAAACGATACGCCACACAATACTATGAAAGGAAAGCGTCAGTCGAAAATGCCAATCACAACCCTATACCTCAAGTTTGGTAATTATTATGTATGGTTGATCGGAGAATCATGAGAAAAGCCCTTCTGTGAGACGATTGAAAAAATATAATAGCTGCAGCGTAAAGGTTGATGCAGTTGGTAATAAACATTGAAAGCGAATTGTGAGATGTTCAATAAACACTTTATAAACAATGTTTGCACTGTATTGCTGCACCCTGTATAAAGATTCATTTTCGATTCTTACGAGTGCAAATGATTCGTCCAACTCACCTGTAGGTGAGTAGGATAGGCAGAATGGGCACAGACATGGCCACCTGTAGCCAGAACCAGTGTCTGAAGAGGTAAGCCACTCCGGCCAGAGAGACGAAGCCTAAGGCCCAGCCCAGCTGGATGGCGATACCGGCACCCGTCCTGTGTTGGGGGCCTACGATCTCCAGTACTGCAAAAGAAACATCTGATATAGTACCACCCGGGTAAGATGGAATTTGTTCAATTTTTAATTAACGTCGTACTAGAGCAACACAACGGACTCTCGACGACTGTCCGGGATCAATCCCCAAAGAGAAAGATCTGATGACAACACCACATCATTTTGAACCACAGTCAAATGACGAGGCAACACCTGAGCTGGCACTCTCCAAGCTTCCACACCAACCCAACATGGGGACTTTTAGCCACGATAGATTTAAGGTGCACCAGCCGCCTCTACACCCTACGTTTACGAATATCCATGCACTGACCCAGATTCGAACCAGGCACATACCGATCTAGGGGCTATCACCTTAACGTTTACAAATATCCATGCACTGACCTAGATTCGAACCAGACACATACCGATCTAGGGGCTATCACCTTAACGTTTACAAATATCCATGCACTGACCCAGATTCGAACCAGAAACCTAACGATCTAGGGCAGGGGTGGCCAATCTTTTTGGTTAGAGTGCCACAATCTGGGGAATAAAAGTTACGCGTGCCACTTCCAACTTTTCCAACATATTAAAAAATATAAAAAGATGCAAAATTGTTATTTATAGGCTGATTATGGGATTTTTATGCAAATAGCACATTTTTTTCATATACGTCTGTGTAGTGTAGATTAAAAATACAATATAATAAATAAAACACAAGTACAAACTTAGACTTTGTTGTTAATAAACATTTTTAAAGGTTCATTCAGTTAGGTTCTGTATAAAATAAAAATGAATATAACTTGACACATTTAATTCTAAATAATTATTAATTTTTTAATAAGTCTTTGTATGCCACTGTTAAAACTCCGCCGTGCCACTGCCGCGGGTTGGCAATCCTTGATTTAGGGGCTATCACCTAACCACCGAGACCGGTTGGTCGGCCTGGTAAGATGGATGATGACCTTGGCCGGTTTCACTCCTGGACGGGTATTAATCTCGCCAGAGACTGCCGTATGCGGACAAGCGTGTATGACGATCGCCGACCGTGGCTAGTTTCACCCACTTCGAGTTAATTGAAAGACAGTCGCTGAGGGAACACATTGCTTACCTTCCTGTTGCGGAATTTTCTAGTCGTTCAGTTGTAGGCTAAGAACAAAAAAAAAAAAAATTAAAAAAAAAAAAAAACATAACCCAAATTTGGATTTAAAGCTACGGTTTCCTGAGAAAGAGGAACCGTTATCTAGCAGCCGTGATACGCCATGATGCCCTGGGCATAACTAGGCGGCCTTCTTGACAGAGTCCAGAGGTGTCAACTTGACGGACAGAATCAACACAATACTAAGGAGAATGGGCGATACAGACGGTTGTGGTGGTTTATTTTGTTCGAGAAACTAAACAAAGGGGCTTTTTTATTCTCTAATTCAAGCTTCTATCTTCGCGATCGTTGAAGATAGAGTGAAAATTCCCAGGGATTTCAAATCAGCTTAAAAATCTACGCCAGATCGACACTAAAAACAGATTTATTATTTAATTATTTTCCATTTGATTAGTTAAACTCTTTTTTTTAGTAAAGTAATTAATTATTTATTTAAAGAAAATCACAATTAAGGTATCGATCTGGTGTAAAATTTTCCGCAGATTTCAAACTCGTTGAAATTTTCAATCTATCTTTAACGGTCCCGATTTTACAAAAACGAACGAAACAATGCCAGTCAAAATTTTTTGTTTGTTTTGCTTCCCTCTGCTCGAATCACTCAGCGCGAGAAATTAGATGTTGCCGCTACAAGAGAAAAAATGTTCCCCAAATGTTTGAGACCGCTCTGACGATCGTCATGCAAATGGCGGCTCCGCTAATTATCGTCACGCAGGTCGTTACGCTCACAGACAACGCTGTCTAGGAAACCATTCCATCTGTTTGTACATACAACGTCATGCACATCTACATTACGACTGCTAGATAACGGCTCCGCTTTCTTAGAAAACCGTAGCTTGAGGAGCTTGTGTCATCAATGATGGTTGGTTTTAGGGGTTTTATGGCGGAATGTCCCTATTTGGCCACACTGCGCCAGACACAAGACATGCAATATTGTTCGCTTTTGGCAGTGATTGGGACCATCAAGTTGACGAGACATTCATAAAATCGGGTTTATTAACAACACATTTACAAATACTACGTATTTGCAACTACACACAAAGCCTCTAACGTCAAGGCGTCATGTCTATCATCTATCTACTATATATGCACTACCCTACAATAATGGACCGGACCGGACAGCAAGGTGTGATGGTATAAGGGAAAGAATGCATGCTTTAATAGGGGGATGTTTCGACACGTGCTGCAATTACACTAGCAACCCTTCTGAACATCGTGTGATGGATGAAGGGCAATTTTTTGTTGCCTCTAACTGCAACTGTGCCTCCACTGACGTGGTTCGGTTTGAAATCATGAAAAAAGCGACATTCCATAAGATTGTTTTAACCTTTACGCTGCTTCAGGTACACAATTGTTAGCACTAAAATTTCGTTTACACCAGCGGCATGGTATAGACCTGTGTACTGTGGATGTTATCCCCCTTTTAAGTGACCGCTGGCAGCGATCATCATTTACGAGCTGTCAGCGACTGACCTTCTAGAAGGTCCCTCCTTTTGTTCGGTACCATCCCCTGCCGACCGTAAGGTGTGAACGCTTTGGGAAATGCACAAAGTCGCTCCTGCGATATATCTTCCCACGCCACACAATACTATGAAAGGAAAGCTTCAGTCGTAAATGCCTCTCACGGCCCTATAGCTCAAGTTTGGTAATTAGATAAGGGGGCTCAGAAAATCAGCAGAAAAGCCGTTCTGTGAGACGATTTAAAAATCTAAGCGCCGCAGCGTAATGGTCAAATTTGCATCGCGAGATTTTCGTAGGTGACTGATTCGTACCATGCCGGACGATAGATTTAACAATTACCAGCCTATCTTTGTACACGACGGTCTATGGCTGGGTTCGAACTCGCAACCCTCCGGTTGCTAATCCGCTGCTCTCCCAACAGGGCCGCTTCGTCATCTGACCGTGGTTCAAAATTACGAGGTGTTGTCCTCGGATCTTTCCCTTAAGGGACTGATCCCGGACCGTCGTCAATAGCCCGTTGTGTTGCTCTAGTACGACGTTAACTAAAATTACCATTACCATTACCCAACAGGGCCGCAGCGTACCCTTATTGTGCTAAGAGACTGACGGTATTCGAAGAATACAACACAATTTGTAACAAAGAAGACAACACAACTTGTAACAAATAAAACTACACAACTTGTAACAAATAAAACTACACAACTTGTAACAAATAAAACTACACAACTTGTAACAAATAAAACTACACAACTTGTAACAAATAAAACTACACAACTTGCAAGAAAGAAGACAACACAACTTGTAACAAAGACAACACAACTTGTAACAAGGAAGACAACACAACTTGTAACAAAGAAAACACAACTGGTTAGAAAGAAGACAACACAACTTGTAAGAAAGAAGACAACACAACTTGTAACAAAGAAGACAACACATCTTGTAACAAATAAAACTACACAACTTGTAACAAATAAAACTACACAACTTGCAAGAAAGAAGACAACACAACTTGTAACAAAGACAACACAACTTGTAACAAGGAAGACAACACAACTTGTAACAAAGAAAACACAACTGGTTAGAAAGAAGACAACACAACTTGTAAGAAAGAAGACAACACAACTTGTAACAAAGAAGACAACACATCTTGTAACAAATAAAACTACACACAACTTGTAACAAATAAAACTACACAACTTGTAAGAAAGAAGACAACACAACTTGTAACAAAGACAACACAAGTTGTAACAAAGAAGACAACTTACGGAGGACGAATCCGATGGTCGTGAGTCCAGTTCGTCCGAAGGCCTGGAAGAAGCGGAGGATCACGAACATGACGTAGGAGGAGGAGAGAAGTGACAGGAGCATGCTGACTGCCGTGATGACGTAGGCGATGACCATGGATGGAAAACGACCCATGCTGCGTTGGAAGACATTTCAGGAATACATTTCAACAACACTGTTCCCAACAAGCATGACGACGAATCACGTGCTACTTTTGCGTGACACCACTAAAGCTACGGTTTCCTAAGAAAGTGGAGCCGTTATCTAACAGCCGTAATGTAGCTGTGGATGAGGTCATTAGTACGTTGTTTATATAAACAGATGGCTTTGGTTTCCTAGAGAGCGTTATTTGTGAGCGTAACGAAAATTAGCGGAGCCGCCATTTGCACGACGATTGTCAGAGCGGTCTCAAACAGTTGGGGAACGTTTTTTCTCTTGTAGAGGCAACATTTCATTTCCTGCGCCAAATAATTCGAGCGGAGGGAAGCAAAACAAAAATCTTTGACTGGCATTGCTAAGTTCGTTTTTGTAAAATGGAGATCGTTAAAGAAAGATAAAAAATTTCAAGTTATTTGAAATCTGCGGAAAATTTTACACCAGTTCGATATCTTGAAAGGGATATTTTCTTTAACTAAATAATTAATAATTTAATAAATAATTAAATGGGTAAATGGTAAATAATTGAATAATAATTTTTTTTTGTATCGACCATATCAATACCTTAAATGTGATTATCTTTAAATAATTAATTATTAATAATTAAGTAATCAAATGGTAAATAATTGAATAGTAAATCTGTTTCTGGTATCGATCTGGCGTAAAATTTTACGCTGATTTGAAATCCGTTGAAATTTTTACTCTATCTTCAACGATACCGAGGTTGGAAACTTGGACTAAAGAATAAAAAAGCCCCTTTGGTTTGTTTCTAAAATAAAATAAAACCACGACAGCCTTCTGTTTTGCGCATTCTCCACCGTATTCTGTCCGTCTAAATTGACACCTCTGGTCTCTGTTAAGACGGCCGCCTAGTTATGCTAGCCGCATCAAGACGTATCACGACTGCTAGATAACGACTCCGCTTTCTTTGGAAACCGTAGCTTTAGAAAAAGATTCTACATGGCGTGGCTAAGAAAATGTAACCACCCTATAACGGCTGATAAAACGATTGATTTTATCTTTGTTGCTGATTTAAGGGTAGCGAAACAATGGCCCAATCCATGTTAAGTTTCCATGAAAGGAAGTTTGTGCCATAGCGCTAACCATTTAATAGGCTCTTTTGAAAGACTGATTCATTCATTTCTACACCAGAGATCACAATCCAGAAGGAACCTCCAGATCCCGAGGTTTCTCAACCTCACCTTGACTGTCACCATGGATAAGGGTATGTCCTTATATCCATCCAATACAGATTAAGAATTCCACTCATTCTCATCGAACCTGAGGCCGTAATTAGATATTAGTGTCCCGAACAGCATGCCACCTCATTCCTTGCACTTCACTGATCCACAAAATTGCAGGAATGACATAAATTCAAAAGTAAGTTATGCTTTTAAAAAGCGTTAACGCTAAACTTCAGTGATTCCGACAACACAAATGAATGCTTATGTCAGCGAAATAAAAACCAAATGTAATAACCTTTAACGGGAAAAAAAAAATGTTTCAACGGAAAGTAATTAGTTTTAACGGAATGGATTGGGCCTGGAACCACTACACATAAGTATATAGGAGAGGTGATTAGCCCAATGCGCAGTTTAGTTTAAAAGATATTATACAGTAGCAGTCACAGTTAAAGCTGTTACAGTAGAACTCAAATTATCCGAATCAATTGGGACCGGACCCCATTCGGATAGTCAAAAATTCGGATAATTGGATTGTTTCCGAAAAAAGGGTCTGTTTGTATTTTAATTAATTACTGTATGTATGGTTAAAAATGGGAGAAAAAAAACTATTTTTAAAGAAAAAGAGCTTTTAATTAATTAAATGAAAAGGGAACACTTTTACATGTTAAGCGTACTTACAAGTGCTGTACATTAGTACAGTATGTACGTACCGTACTGTAAATGAAAGTCATTGCTTGCTAAACATCTCGGTCAAAGTAAGCTGTTTGACTGTCTTCATCCGTTTTCAGGCAAACAAGTCGCTCATCCGCTTGACAATGAGAAGTTGCATGTGGTCACACTCGGGCTGTCGCTCCATCCACTTCAACGCAGTTTCAAAGCCGGCAAATGCTTCATTAGCAGATGGTCCCGTGTCTGCTTCAACTTCGACAATAAGGTCATCGTCTTCAACGACACTTTCTTCTCTCAAACTTTCAATAAGTTCATCATCATTTAGAATTTGAAACCCAGAATCAATATTTTGCGAATCGCAATACGTTTCCGTCTTAATTTTTTTTCTAAATTCTGAAAGCGATTCGAATAATCAGCGATTCGGATAGTCGGAGTTCGGATACTTGGAGTTCTACTGTACTATGAAATTACTATTTGTAACATCCCTAGTTCAAACCTGGCTCGCGTCCGAGTCAAAACAACCCGCTTCTTCCCTTACCAGTGGACAACCATCATGTACCGCGGCAAAGTGGAATGCTGGGGAAAAGAAGAAACGCGCGGGGAAAAAAGCTAGTAAACTAATTAGAAAGATTAATATTAAATTTTAAAATTCAAGCTTCGAGGTGCATTCAGTCACCTTTAGGACTAATTGTGTGCCGAATTTATTGGCTGTAAGTGCAATATATTCGTCTGGACACACCACACACACATACACTTCTTTTCATAAAAGTAGAGATTCGGTAGTAGTGATTAAGGGTTGAGTGATAAACTTCATAGGTGGCTGTTCAAAGTGCGACTGAGTTTCAGTGACTTGACTACCCGTCGTTAGCGACTCAGCCGCGATGTACTTTCGGCGTAGGGCACAAAATAGATCTAAAATCACCAAAAACAGTGTTCCAACCGACCCGATTCAGTCATTTTAACCTTTACGCTACGGAGCTAAGATTTTTTTCAATCGTCTCCAGGAACGGCTCTTTCGCCATTATGTCCGATCCCCCTTACCTAATTACCTAACTTGAGCGATAGAGCCTTGAGTGGCATTTACGACAGACGCTTTCCTTTCATAGTATTGTGTTGCGTATATCACCAGAGCGACCTTCTACCTCTCCCCCAAAGCGTTCACACCTTACAGTCGACAGGATAGGGTAACGAACAAAAGGAGGGATCCTCTCGAAGGTCAGTCGCTGATAGCTCGTAAATGGTGATCGATGCCAGCGGTCACTTAACTCCTTCGGGCCTAATGGGCATTTAAGTCCCAGAGATTAGATTTCGTTCCCTATTGGATTGGATATGGTTTTGTGCCATTGACTCCTTTTGGGACATATAATGCCAAACTCAAGACAAAAAACCAAACTCAAATACATTATTCTATGATTTTAAAACAATTTCATAACGCGTATAAATGTATAGATATCTTGTGTCTTATATATCTTGTGTAAGAGTATCTTGTGTCTTATATATCTTGTGTAAGAGTATCTTGTGTCTTATATATCTTGTGTAAGAGTATCTTGTGTCTTATATATCTTGTGTAAGAGTATCTTGTGTCTTATATATCTTGTGTAAGAGTATCTTGTGTCTTATATAACTTGTGTAAGAGTATCTTGTGTCTTATATATCTTGTGTAAGAGTTCAGAATATAAGAGCGCACAAACATATAATCTAATAATAAAATGAAATGAGTCGGTGATAATAAAATGAATAGCATATATAAAATTATATGTGATGAATAAATCCAATGGTCATGTAAAAAGCTAAAAATGTTTGGATGAGTATACTCTCCAAACATGTCTTCTAAAACCAAGGTACATATATCAATTGAAATGTTTAAGTCGTTGACTATTAAGATGAGAACATTCTATCAAAATGTGTTTTACCGTTAGTGGGCAAATGCAGTAATTGCAAATAGGGTGATCAAGAAGAAGATGTCTATGGGTTATCCGCGTATGTCCAATACGGAGGCGTGTTATTACTACATCCTGCCTTCTCAAAGGTAGCGATTTCCATTCAGATATATTTGGTTTAATAGCGTGAAGTATGTTCTCCGTTTGTTTATTCCATTCGTTCAGCCATTTTTCTTATAAAAATTTGTAAATCCAAGAATTTGAATCACGATAAGGAATGGTATGATTAATATTATTTATGGCCAATTTGGCGGATTTGTCATCTATTTCATTTCTTTATATCCCAACATAAGATACTATCCAACAAAATATCAAATTAAAGTGTTTGGAAGAAATATGTTAAAATTTTTTCAGTGATTCCAAAACAATGGGATGACTGGCATGATCAGGATATTTCAATGACTGTAGAACTCTTAAGGAATCTGTGGAAATGATGCATTTTTTTATGACGATTATCATATATATTTTCTAATGCTTTATACATGGCCATTATTTCAGCAGTAAAAACAGAAAATGAAGAATGAAGTTTAAAACTGTGAAGAGAATCATTAGAAGTGAACGCAGCTCCAACATAGTTTGCCTTTTTAGATCCGTCCGTATAAATTTTTATAAAATTAGAGTATTTTTATATATGCTTTTGAAAGAGTTGTTTGTAGATAATATCAGAGGTCTCATAGAAATTTTGAAATTCAAAATCATGATTAAACTAAGGAGAGAAAGCATACATTATTTTCTGGATGGCGTCAAGTGAAGAAATTTCGGATCCTCTCATCAAAACCAACATTCTTAAGTGGAATGTAGGGATGGAGTTTGTTTTTGCATGATAAAGGCGTTTTAAATATGAACTGTGATGAATTGTATGCAATGGGTGATGAGGGATTGAGGTAATTCTAAAATAATATTCTGTTGTTGTTGTTTCTTATGCCTACACTGGCAGACCGGAGGAGTGCCAGGCCCGTCAAAGACGGCAAGTGGCGAGGGGGGTGCGACTTCCATGTTATTGAGCCCCATTGGGAGGAATTCCGACTTAGCTCGACATACATGACACTTCCGTTTTACAGGAAGGTCCCTTTCATACATCCATTCACTCACACATCATAATTTAGATCCCAATCAGAGGCCGATAACCCCCTGATCAGATACCCCCAGAGGTATTGATTTAGTATGGGAACATGGGGGACTTTGTGACCACGACCTATTTAACGTGACCCAGTCACCATTAGTGAACACGACGGTCTTTAGCCAGGTCGAAGCGCCGATCTCGCAATCATCAATAATATTCTAAGGACAACAACTGTCGCATAAGTCCAGGGAAGGTTCAAAAACGTCTACATATAAGCTGCTTACTGATGAAGTTCTAAAGACACCAGAACATAAACGTAAAGCTGTGTGATGAATAGTATTCAGAGTTTAAAGTGCAGATTTTCTGGCTGAACCATACACCACGCAGCCGTAATCTAATTTTTATCGTATTGAAGCGCTATATATTTTTAAAAGACAAGCTCGATCAGATCCCCATGATAATTTTGATAAAACTCGTAATATGTTAAGAGCCTTTTCGCAACGTTTGAGTAGATTTAAAAAATGCTGTTGAAAAGTCAACTTTTTGTCAAATATTATACCTAAAAGTTTGGAGAGTGGGGTGCCAGCTCAGGTGTTGCTTCGTCATCTGACCGTGGTTCAAAATTACGAGGTGTTGTCCTCGGATCTTTCCCTTCAGGGACTGATCCCGGACCGTCGTCAATAGCCCGTTGTGTTGCTCTAGTACGACGTTAACTTAAAAAAAAAAAAAAATTATACCTAAAAATTTTATACTGTCCACAACATTAATTAAAATTTCTTTGTTGAATATTTCCTGGTCTCGGTGAAGATTTCGTTTTCTGCAAAAACGAACACATGCGGTTTTAGAAGGTGAAAAACTGAAACCATTTTCGTTTGTCCAATTTGTGATTTTGTTAACAGCCTGTTGAAGTTGTCTTTCTATTAAACGAATGTCTTTTACTGCACATGAAATTTGCAGATCGTCAACGTAAATAAGACCTTTTACTGATGAAGGTAATTGAGAAACAATATCATTAATTTTTAAAATAAATAACGTTACACTTAAAACACTGTCTTGTGGTACTCTCTCTCCCTGTGTGTTCTCGAATAAAAACATCTGAGAAAATCGATCCAATCCTTACTTTAAAATATCTTTTCTCTTAAACATTTGTGAATAAAAATCGGCAGATTTCTTCTTATACAGGGTGTCCCTGAATTCATGGGACAAACTTTAAGGGTAAGTAAAATATATATAAAGAAGCATTTTTGGTATAGCAACAAGGGGTCGGAAATGAAAAGTGCAGGTGGAAAAACAAGAAATGCTAAGGAAATGAAAAAAAGCTCTTTACTTACATAATATTACAGTAACTGCTCAAATGTGTCACCACCAACATCGATATAGGCCTGGTAGCGCCTAGCAAGTAATTGGTGTACTCTTTCGAAGATACCAGGTGTTTTACAAACTGTTGCAGCAGCGACTGAAAGTTTTGCAATGAGGTCCTCATCAGAATCAATTGGAGTCTCGTAGACGAGGGCCTTTAAGTGTCCCCATAAGAAAAAATGGATACTTGATAAATCTGGTGAACGTGTTGGCCAAGCGACTGGTCCACCTCGTCCAATCCATCGAGGGCCAAAGGTGGTATTGAGGTAACTACGCACATTATTGCAGGAATGGGCTGGACCACCATCGTGCTGAAACCACATGGTGTTTCGAACAGCAACTGGAACACTGTCAAGTAATTCTGGTAATACCTCTTCCAGAAATATTAGATATGTTCTGCCGTTAAGTCGATTTGGGAGCAAGTATGGGCCAATAAGGAAATCGTTCACAATGCCCGCCCACACATTAATAGAGGACCGCTCCTGGAAAGCATGCGGACATGTAGCATACGGGGTAGAAATAGCCCACACATGGGAATTGTGCAAATTAAAAATTCCGTCTCGCGTATAGCTAGCCTCATCTGTGAAAAGTACATTTGAAGAGAAGCTCGGTGTGAATGTACTCTGCTGCAAAAACCAAGGACAGAAATCTACGCGCCAAGAATAATTAGCTGACTTCAGTGCTTGCGTTCTCTGTAAGTAGTATGGAAACAGTCTTTCCTCGTGCAAAATTTTCCAAACAGTGCTTTTACTCACGCCTGTAGTTCGTGCAATCGATCTTATGCTAGTGCATGGATTAGCTTCACACTCTCTCAGAATACGTTCTTCCATTTCTGGATCTCGTACATGTCTCCAGCGACCCGCATCCGGTCTCTTGACATAAAATGAACCGCTCTCGCAAACTGTCGATGTAAACGCGGACAAATTTTTGTGAACAGGCATTGTTCTATTGTGGAAGCGTTTATGGTACAATCTTAACGTCTCTCTTCCGTTACAATTCGCAACCCCGTACATCAGATGCATGTCTGCTTTCTCAGAGAAGGTAAATTGCTCCATCACGCAAAAATAACAGCAAAGAATCGTTTCCAACAGCAAAAATTCTAACATAAAGCTAATTCTCAAACAGCAAAGAATCGTTTGCAGCTCGCGTAATGCCCTTCAAACTCAATAAAATTGTTTTGCAGACAATTTGATAATGCAAACTGAACAAACTTCTACTATTCAATATTTTTCTTCCCAGAAATTGATCTTTTTTTTTAAAGCTACGTCACTAAACGTTTCTATCGTCTGCTCTAAAAGTATTACGTAAGTAAAGAGCTTTTTTTTCATTTCCTCAGCATTTCTTGTTTTTCCACCTGCACTTATCATTTCCGACCCCATGTTGCTATACAAAAAATGGTTCTTTATATGTATTTTGCTTACCCTTAAAGTTCGGCCCATGAATTCAGGAACACTCTGTATAATTATGAAAAATATCCTTTGAAATTCCATATCTCCATGTTCGATCGTGAACTGTTTCGATATCGAAAAAAATCGAGACGAGATGTTTATTTTGAACAAATACGTTTCTTATTTCAGTCTCGAGAGCGACTAGATTGTAAATAGTGGATCGATTTTTTCTGAAACCACTTAGAAGTGGAGAGATATTTAACTTTTTCAAAATATACATTAACCTCGCGTTGACTATCTTTTCTAAAATTTTGCATAAGCAGCTTGTCAGGGCTATTGGACGGTAGTTCGACGGGTTCTCTTTTTTTTTCGGTTTCAGTTTGGGTATTATATTAGCATATCTCCATGACTGTGGAAAAGTGTGTTCGTTCCAAATTCTGTTGTAAAATTTCAGAAGATTATTTAGAGAACGATTTGATAGATGTTTGAGCATGCCGTAACTAATATTATCTGGGCCAGAAGTTGATTTCTGAACGAAGAATAAAGCCTTTATCAATTCCTAAAAAGTAAAATCACAATTGTATGATAATATACGGTTTGAAATAAAATTAACTTTATTCTTTTCAGATGCAATTTTAATTTTTCTTAAACTTTCCGAATAGTTATTGGAATTGGATATTTCGGAAAGGCATGAAGCAATTGCGTTTGCTATATCTTTGGGTGCTGATAGTACTTGGTATTGTATTCTAGAATCGGAATTTGTCTATTGGGGTAAACACCGGAAATTCTTTTAATCCTTTTCCATAATTGTTTACTTGTGGTTTTACTATTTATACCATTTACATAATTCATTCAAGAATCCCTCCGACTGCATCTTAGTATTTTTCGAAATGCCGTTTTTGTTTTTTTATAAATAGTACTAGCCCCCCCCCCCCTGCTCGCTAACACTCGCCAACCCCCGGAGGATTGCTTTGCAATCATCATTGGTTCGCTGCGCGAACATTGCTTACTTCGTTAGCATCAATGAAAACATTGCTTACTTCGTTAGCATCATTGTTTACAAAATATGATATTACAAAAAAATATATTTCAAATATAAATATGTTGTACTATAGAAAAATTTACAGTACCTCGGGAATCAGAACTCGAAAAATTTGGAATTCAAATGAAAACTTTGAGCACATTTTGACTCGAAATGTGAGCGCTGCTTTGGAAATCGAATACCCAGGATGCAGTTTGTAAGTTGCAACAGCTAGACTAATATTCATTTATTTTTTCAATAAAATTTTATCCGATAACGCTATTAATTGAATTGAAGCGCGAGGCTTCGTGGTAAACAAACAATCGTACATTGTTGCCAAAAATTGATAACAAATAACGTCTTTTTGCGTGCCACGTGAGAGAATTATATATATAGATAGTTTTCACTAGTTGAATATCTATTGAAGATATTCCATGCTGTCCTCTGTTTCCGAAATGCATCGCTTCCAAGGTTTCTTTTGTTTTTTAGGCGTATTAATGACTTTTTTAATATAAGCGTTTGCACTTGCTATAATGCTAGTAAAGAGTGGCCAGTTGGCAGTTTCAAAAATATAGTTGGTATTGCAGACAGAGTTGGGTTGGTATTGGGCTGCATATTTAGTTTTATAGGATAATGGCCACTATTGTCAAGGTAATCCACAGAAAAAGTTCAAAATGATAAAATTGAAGATGAGCAAATTGCCAGATCTATTGAATGGTAAGTAAGTGAAGGTGAGTGAAAATAAGTAGGTTGGGCCGTTACACATAATACTTAAATCATTGTCTATTATTATATTTTCAATTTGTTTGCCTCTATGATTAATGTCTAAACTGCCCCAGAGAATATGATGGCCATTTAGGTCACCAAGTATGATGAATGGTTGCGGAAGTTGATCCAAATTATTTAAAAGTCAAAAGTGGCGATATGTGTGTTAGGAGGTAGGTATAAATTGCATATTGCTATTAAAATATTGACATGAAGTTTTACAGCAACAGCTTGGAGATTTGTTTTCAGGTTAATTTGAGTGACTGGTAAGTCATGGGAGGTAAGCAATGCAACACCTCCACATGCTCTTTGGCGATCATCGTAATATTTTCTAAATATATTGAAGTAACGAATGTTGGTGGAATCGTTGTTTCTTAGATAGGTCTCTTGGAGGTCGATTGCAACTGGCTTATGTTTGTTTATGATGTCTTAACATCATCAAATCTTTTACAAAACCCCCGGCAGTTTCAGGAAAGAAAGAACGTCTTAAAAATAAAATATAAAGGAAAAAACACTACTTCCGTTTTTTGGTCCTAGGACGAGGTTTGCCCTTCTTGGACTTGGGTGGCGAAGTCTCCAAGTCCTCACCTTCTACAGAGGAATTATCACTATTGGTATTGTAAAGTTGTATGAGGTCATTGGTAGAAGGACCAGTTATAGAGTTTCTGGATGAAACATCAGGCTGTAACTGGCCCGTTGGTTGGCCAGGCCCGATGGTGTTAGATCCAGGTCCAGGCAGAATAGAGGTCTGAGAAGAACTTCTCGCTTTTAATATTACACTCTATAACAAAAAAATCGACGCACCAATAAGGAGTTGTCCGATGGAGACAATAATTGGTGGATAGGAAAATTATGTACAGAATAGAAAATGATTAAAATTTCAGAACAATTGCATGATTTATTTCAGAGTTACAGTAACGAGCTCAATTAGCTGTTGACCCGACTCTAGCCTGGATGCAAGCTGCCACACGGCGTGGCATAGACCGATAAAGCTCCCGGATGGTCTCCTGGGGTATTTCTTGCCAAATTTGCTCCAATTGTCAGACTACGTCATCAACATTCCCTACCGAATGCAGTCGCCTTCCCATCATATCCAAGACATGCTCGATGGGAGAGAGATCTGGTGATCTGGCTGGCCAAGGAAGTGTTTGACAAGCTTGAAGACAGTTCATAGCAACACGTGCCGCATGTGGTCTGGCATTGTCTTGCTGAAAAATAAGCCCAGGGTACTGCGAAAGGAACGGTAGCAAAACAGGTCTCAGAATGTCGTCAACGTACCGCTGGGCAGTAAGTGTACCTCTAATGACGACCAAAGGGGTCCGGCTATCAAGGGAAATGGCACTCCAGACCATAACTCCTTGTTGAGGGCCCGTGTGGCGTGCAATAGTAAAAGCAGGATCGGCACGCTGACCTGAACGTCTCCAGACACGTCTTCGATGATCGTCAGGACACAGTTGGAAGCGGGATTCATCGCTAAAGACTATACGTCCCCAGTCAGCATCATTACAGTCTAATCGAGCCAAGCACTACTGTAATCTGGCTCGACAGTGTGCAGGCGTGAGTGGCAGGTGGCGTAACGGTCGGTACGAGTGTAGATTTCGCTCTCTCAGCCGTCTGTGAATGATCATGGTGGACACTCGTGTGTGGGTCTCACGACTGATGGTTGATAACGATGAATCGGGGGTGTGACAGCTGATCTGACAATCACTGTCCTCGCAATCTGTTGTGGCCCTACGTCGACCGCTACTATTTATGACGCTGAAATCTGCCATTGTCCACCCACTTTTGCCAGCATCTTCTAATCGCCGCATCGCTTCGACTCACATGACGAGCGATTCTCCGATTTGCCCAACTTGCTTCTTTCATTCCAATGTTACGACCTCTTTCAAACTCTGAAAGCTGCTCGTAATGAGCTCGAATCCTGCGGCGAGACATTTTTTCAGTCGTTGAAAGGTATCCTAAATCGCAATGCAGCAGAAATGTTTAACAACAGTTCAAGAACAACTCTTTATATACATCTGCTGGATGCGCAGTTCCGATGCGCTGGAGATCGCACTATCATTCATTGGACACCAAATTTTAATCATTTGCATATTTGGTCAAAACATTTTTGCATACGAAATTTCAAAGCAATCGGGTGTTTCCTTCTTGGTGCTTCCATTTTTTTTTGTTATAGAGTGTATTTTGTTCAAGTGATATGGTTCTTTTTAAAGAAGTACTTATAGATCGATTTGGTTGGCTTATGTTTCTAGTATTTGATGAGATTGTAGCCGATGCTTTAG
This sequence comes from Metellina segmentata, assembly GCA_947359465.1. Classification (NCBI taxonomy): domain Eukaryota; kingdom Metazoa; phylum Arthropoda; class Arachnida; order Araneae; family Tetragnathidae; genus Metellina; species Metellina segmentata. Next base: position 28,145,446 of record OX375882.1, read on the forward strand.
AAAAATAAGGCGTTATAGGTTGGTTCGTTGATGGCTTAAACATACTTACATCGGTTTGAGTTCTATTAGTTTTGAAGGTTTTTTTATTGTTGAAGAGTAAGGTATTCTAGGTTTCGGGGTGCGATCATTAACAATTTTTTGGGCCTCCGGAAATGAAATGTTTTGTTGCACTTTAATTGTCTGAATTTCTTTTTCAGTTTGAAACTGATGGCAAGACTTGGTGTAAGCTGGATGGTCCACCTTTGCAGTTCACACAGCAAAGGGATGATGACGTACAGACATCGGTCTTGTGTTCTGTACTAAATTATTTTGCACATGTTTGTTTGCCACGGCAAGCAAGGAAAGAGTGGCCGAATCTTTGACATTTAAAGCAACGAACTGTATTAGGTATGAAAGGTCTAACTGGGCAATTCATATAGGATATTTTTACGTGTTTTGGTACACATGGTGCATTGGAAGTTAACATTATGCGTTTGGTGGGTATTTTCTGACCATTTCTTGAAATAGTGATTCTTTTGACATTTGTTCGGACAGGGATTCTAAGATATCTTGTGTTCCGAATCCTGAACTAAATCTGATTCAGAAATTACGCCTCTTGATGAATTCAAAGTTTTATGGGGTATAACAGTCATTTCTACTGGACCGACGAATTTTATTTTTTGGGATGTTTAAAGTCTGTGTTCTATTTGAAACTTCTACGAGTACATCTCCTGCAAGTGTTTTTTTTTAAATGTTTTTTGTCTCTCCAACCATTCCTAATATAGTTTTGTGAAGTAAAATAGCCGATATGTTTTTAAAATTTCCCTCGTTACTTTTCATTATAAAATTTTTTATTCCGATACATTGTTTTCATTGATTTTATTACAGCGGTGCTCCCCTGAAGGAGAAGTCGATTTTTAATTTTCCATGTTTGAAAATGAGATTTTCAGTCCCCGGTGGCACCACCCACCATGGAGTCCAAAGAGGGGGTACAAGTTCCTGTACCAGTACTAGCAGGGACTATATGGACCCGTCACCTCTAACGTGGTTCAAAATTACGAGGTGTTGTCCTCGGATCTTTCCCTTAAGGGACTGATCCCGGACCGTCGTCAATAGCCCGTTGTGTTGCTCTAGTACGACGTTAACAAAAATTACCACTACCATTACCATTACCCGTCACCTCTATGACTGCCATAAGAAGCTAGTTGGTGAGCAGGTCCTTAGTCCAAGCAGGATATATCCACCAGCCGATTACTGTACATTTCCCGTTTATTCGAAGCAAGAGCCGAAGTAATGTATTGTGGCGTTATGTTGTCCCTCAATCACCAGGTTCACCTTTTCCGAAGATACAGGTCTCCACGCACAGCAAACACGTGGGTGATAATCCCCAAGAGGAACTGAAAGCAACAGAGTGGCGGAAAGCTTCTCAAGGGGAGTCCTCACGTCCGAAGAGGCAACCACAGTGATGGAGGAAGAAAAAGCAGAAGGGTAGAGGAGAGGAAAGACGAAAGGGAGAAAAGATCACTCAGACACCTCGGAACTGTGAAGCACATACAAAACCTAAAGAAGGTATGCCCCTCAGGACGTGTTCTTAAGGAATTAGGGAATAAAAATATGGCTAAAGAAACCACTATTATCTTTCATGGTCCCCTTGGCTGAGCAAATAATAAATGTTAGAAGGGAGAAAGCAAACACAAAAAGAACGCAAAAGTACGGTCGTACATCAATAAGAGCAAAAACTTTGTTGAACGTAGACCATCTTCCTGTTCAACAAGCTCAGAGGAAACGATAAATGCCTACTGTTAGGATAGAAACAAGAACATTTACTATTTGTCAAATGTGTCGGGTTACACTTTGGAAAGACTGCTTTACGCCATATCATACTTAACATACTGTAAGACTGCAATATTCAGAATTTTTCGTTTAATTTCACTATTTATGTGTAGTGTAAGGTTATTATTATCACAATATCCAAGACGATTGGACAAATAGTCCCAGGAGAATTCCATTTAAGAAGACAGAATGTAATACTAACACGTCTCTGTATTGGGCATACTCGGATAACCCATAGACAGATAATCCTATTTGCAATTACTGCATTTGCCTACTAACGGTAAAACACATTTTAATAGAATATTCTCATTTTAATAGTCAACGACTTAAACATTCTAATTCTTATATATTGGCTTTAGAAGACATGGTTGGATAGAATCCTCATCCAAATATTTTTAGTTTTTTACATGACATTGAATTTTATATAGTATTCATTTTATTATGACACGACTCATTTCACTTTGTTATTATATTATATATCTGATTTTTTTTATCTTGAGTTTGGCATAATATGTCCCAAGAGGACTCAATGCCACAAAACCATATCCAATCCCAGGAGAAATTCCAGGAAACGGGAGAAGTTAAAAACCTTTAAACTCATAGTAGACTTCTTTTAGCATGTCAACATGAAATTAAACTATTTTTCATAGCTAAATTTTAATCATGCAAAAGGGTTAAAAGGGGGATAACATTCACCGTACACAAATCTATACCATGCCGCTGGAGTAATAGAAATTGTAGTGGTAACAATAGTCTACCTGCCGCATCGTAAAGGTTAAAATCACAGATATTCTTCGGTAGCAGTCACAGTTGGAACTGCTACTGTGAAATCCCTGTCAGTGTATATCCCCATCGGAAACTCCTCGCGGGACCCAATCCATAACAGCGACCCTTGTCTAGGAGACTCACCTGTCCGAGAGCTGTCCGAAGAAGATGACGGACAAGAGAAAGCCGACCATGTAGATGGACTTGGCCAGGGACACCAACCACTCTCTATCGCACACCAAATCCCACTGAAAGAGAGAAAACTGCGTTAAGTCGCGTTTACACAGGATTTACACAATTTCTCTCACTCCAAACATCGAAGCTATTCCGAGAAACGGCATTAATTGTATCGTCAAGATCTCGTGTCGGGGTGGCGATTTGGAGAGTTAGCAGAGCCAAATTTGTTTTCCACCATGAGTCGTTAAGCCGCGTTTACACTGGAGTTTGCATATACATTTATCTCCTTTTTAATGGCGAGGACGTTTTACGTTTTCCTATGCTGACCCCTTTTCGTCCCTTTTTAGGACCGACTTCGGTGTAAACGCTTTGTGGACTTAATCTGCAACTATCCGAGCGCACTCTTCTCACCCCTTTGTAGAGAAGAGTGATCACTTTTCATTAAGATGTCGAGATTCCTCACCCATTTCACTCCAGGCATTGTTCTTTGTGTTTTTGTCGTTGTACTCGGGTGTAGTTTGGTCCTAGATCCGGGACAAGCTGCTCTCTAAATACACTTAAACCTGTTTTTTGTACGCTGGATAGGGACCGCATAAAAGAAAACGCATAAAAAAAAATCTTCCAAAACTTTGCAAGTAGCTATAAAAAATATTTTTCGCAACACATTTAAAAAGTATTCTTTTTATGCGGTGAATAGGGACCGCATAAAAATAGTCTCACGTAGAAAATAACTCAAAACCTTACGAAATAACTAGAAATTGCTTTTTTAAACGAAATCAAGACACGAGGCTTGGCAGCTACTTGGAATCTCGTCAAACCTTTTGGAATCTCATTTAGAAATCTCCCCGTTTGAACATTTTAAATACTTTATTTTTGATATACTTATTTTACACATACAAAACTTTTCAAAATGTATAAACATTTTCCTTCGTAGTCTGACAATACGCGGATTTTCTTGTGGTGAACTGGTTCTAAATCCACTTTCATCACTTGAAGATTTAGCCTCGCCCTCGTTTGGAATTGAATTTTTTTAAAGTTACCATGTAGTCGGTGATCAAAAAAAGTGCAAAAAGTCTAGAAATGCGAAATTAATTCAGAGCGAAAGAAACACGAATTTTCGTTTTATTTCCGTTCTTTGAAAAATATCGTCTGTTCCAAATATTCGGAAATCGTTTACATTGCGCAAAAAACAAAAATAAGACTCGGAATATAATTTTTTTTTATTTAAGTAATTTTTATTGATAACTTTGTTAATTATGTTCTAATTTGATTGAAATTTTGAAAAGACTGTAAGTAGATTGTACTGAATAAATTTTTTTCATATCCGCATAAAAAAAAGATCGCACAAAAAAAAGGTAGCACAAAAAAAGATCGCACAAAAACAGGTTTGAGTGTAGTTTTTTATGTTATTACCAGCTCTTTCGTCCACGCTGTTTTAATCGAATAGGTCACTCACTGGAAGTTGGCGGGAAATGTGGTCAAGGCAACCGATGAGTAAACAAAAGACGGCGTGAGCGACCACGGGATGGCCGAAGGGTGACAGTTCAGGTGTCCCGTCATCCCCGTGGTTCAAAATTACAGTTGTCCTAGATCTATCCCTTAAGGCAGTGGTCCCCAACCCCCGGGCCGGTACCGGTCCGTGGATCAAATGATACCGGGTCGCCCAAGGAACATTAAACTATTTCCATTTTATTTACTGTGGTGTATTTATCTCCTATTTGTGCGGTTCTCTTATCTATGAAATGTCCACTCAAATTAGGAGGCGGTAAATTAGAACTTGAAATTTGTTCTGTTACTAGAGCTTCAATTATGATTTCTGAATTCTGTATGTCTCTATTTTCCAATTTTGACAAATGTGACAGCTGTTTTCAAGTTGGCAGACAAAGTAGCTGCATTTAAAGCCAAACTGAAGTTCTGGGGACGGCGCGTGAACAGAGGCATTTTGGACATGTTTCAGACATAGCGGGGATTTTAGGCGAGACTGAGCCTAAACATTCATTATCCCAGTTGGTGCATAATCAGCTGTCTTTGCTTTTAAAAGAGTTCGAGCGCTATTTCCCAAGCACAAAAGACCCCACGAACTAGTAGTAAGGAATGGATCCGCGATCCATTTGTCAACAAATCAGGTGAATCTAGCATGTCTGTTCAAGAAGAAGATCAACTGCTGGAGATTGCAAATGAAGGCGGCCTTAAAACTACGTCGAGACAATAAGTCTGCAGGTGTTCTGAATTAAAAGTCATGTCGGAATACCCTGAGATTGCCACCACAGCGCTTAAATCCCTATTGCCATTTCCGACAACCTATCTGTGTGAATCTGGGTTTTCTGCAGTGACAGCAACCAAAACAACGGAATAAACAGGACATACGCAACACACTTCGGGTGTCATTCTATCCTATTACCCCCAGATGAAACCGTCTCGTTGCAATGAAACAAGCTCAGGGTTCTCATTGATTTAGCGTTCTAGTGAGTTAAAATGTTAAATCACTTTATATTCATTTTTTGGTGTAACTGTATTTTATTTTGAAGGCATGTTTAAATACAATTAAATTAAAATTATTAAATCAAAACAATTTAAAATATAAACAATCAACGCCCCCCCCCCCCAAAAAAAAAAAAAAAAAAAACAACCCCAGCGGTCCGCGTTAAAATTATCAAACGTTGATCCGATCCGCGGCGATAAAAAGGTTGGGGAGCACTGCCTTAAGGGATTGATCCCGGACCGTCGTCAATACCGTGTTGCTCAAGTAGGACCGTTAATTAAAATTCCATTACCTCCCTTGCTTCAGTTGGTATCGGTAGGTAGGTCTTAAATTAACGTCGCATTGGAGCAACGCATCGGACTATTTATTTCAGTTGGTATCGGAAGTTCTTCTGTATGACCCACATTTCATTACAATTATTTCAATGCTCAGATTGGCATCAACACGCAATCGTAACGGTCTGTCACACGAGAGCTGCTTTCGCCACCGAGTCTACGTCGCTATGGCAACAGGGCTCGTTCATTCCGAGTAGTGGGTGACCGAAACCTTATTTTGCTTGGGGAGTTTACTTTCTGCCGAAAGAGGTTAGGTTGGGTGTTTAAGTAATGTCGCACTGGGCTATTGGCGGCGGTCCGTGATCAACACCCAAAGGGAAAGATACGAGGAAGACACCACGGTCGGATGACGAAGCCGAGAGAAGAAGTCTTCTGGCATAAGATTTTCTTGATAACGAGAGAAAAAAAACGCAACTTATTGTTTTGTGATGCGAAAAACTCGGAGCTTCCCCTGTGACAAGTGGGGTCAGTCGGTACGTTTCTATGGTTTCTACGTTTCTATGGAAACAGATTTGTAGCGGGAGCAGTCCTCTTGATGGAACTACTCAAGAATATCTCTGAACGCGTTGGACCGGTTGGAAGAGCAACCGGAGGGTTCCGAGTTCGAATCCAACCAAGACCGTCGTGTACAAAGGGGGCACGCTCAATCTGTCGTCGCCTCAAATGTCCTCATGTTGGCGTGGTGTGGAAATACGTAGAGTGGAGTTTCGACGTGGTCATCAAAATTACGTGTTGGCCTAGGCTCATTCCCTTGATCCCGAATCGTCGCCGATAGCCCGCGGCGGTGTTCGAGTGCGACGCTAATTAAAGATACTAGCGTGTCTTGGTTGAACTGGCTCCGAGTCGGAGCCAGTTGTGTGGACGATTCTATTCAGAACCGTAGGTAGGGCCGGTAGATATTTAACTCGAGAAGAGTGAATCGATTCGATTATTTCGTATCTAGTTGGGCGATATGAATTTGAGTTGGATGGGCTTCGTGAGGGGTGGAGCTTATTCGCAATGTTATTTTTTTCCCCTACAATTTTTTTAACTTTGTATACTTTGTGTTTTGTGTAGTTTTTGAACAAAATATTTTTTAAATGTTTACCAACTGCTTTAACCAAAAAATCACGAAAACAATTCATAGTATGAACTTTTAGGAGTTAATTATTGCAAAAAAGAAGTGATTTTATAAAACAATTTAAGATATATCAATTTTGATCACAAAACTTTGAGATTTTTTAATTGTATTAAAAAATTTTTTAATTTTGAAAATATAAAATCTCTACTATTATAAAAGGAAGTGTTTGTTTGTCTGTTTCTTTCGCGGCCGCAAAATCCTGAAATCCTTTGGCACACAGGTATTCCAAATTTTTTTCAATTTTTGGATCGCGGTGAATTTTAAAATCCAATCTAGAAAATTTCAAAATGAATTTAATAGTTTTATTCTCCAACAGGTTCTTTAACGCGTTTCTACCAGAGAGAGAAGAAACACCGGAAACTAGACTTTGCTACCCACGTGACTGCTTCGGAATCACGCCAAGTTTTTTCATCGCGGGAACTCGGAGAAAATTATTATTTTTTGGTTTCCGCTTTGATTTTGCGCGGAGGAATGATTTTCCAGCCAAACGATAAATCTTACCTGGAGTCACTTAAGTTCTTTTTTCTATCTCCAGACCGTTAAATATAGAGTAAAAATTTCAACGGATTTGAAATCTGAATTTCACTTTAAATTAATACCTACAAATATGATTTTCTTTAAATAAATAATTTTTAGATTGAATATATCTTCAACGGATTTGAAATCTGCGGAAAATTTTACATTAGTAGTTGTTATACAATTGGAAAATACAATGTACACCTACAGAAAAAATTTCAGAACAAAAATTTTAAAATTTAAAATTTTAGAATTTTGAGTCCTGGACCCCCCCCTCCCCTAGGCCCCGTTCACATGAGGAGCATAAAACGCGCGTTTGGCGAGGTTATCAGGGTCCTGATCTTCAAGGTCGCAAAGATAGATACTTGAATACATAATAAATAAACATAATTTAATGGCGGGACCTTGCTAGCCTCGCCAGGCGTTGAAGCGCCTCATGTGAACGTGGCCTTAGAGATACCAAGCACAGAACCTCACCTCGCTGACGATGGTCTCTGAGAATCGGGACGTATCGTACTCCCACCTGTTGCAGGGGACGACGAGGGCTTCGGACGAGCTGTTGGCGCCGAGAACGACGCTGCAGCGGGCGTCGAAGAGGGGTGTCGTGTCGTTCATCCCCTGCGGCTCCACGCACCGGAAGTCCATGTTGGGCGCCAGGAATGTGATGGAAAGGTTCTGCCAGATGCCCACCACGTTCATGTAGAAGATCACCAGGAACACCCTCAGTTGCCAGGGCCCGAAACTGCCCGTGATGTCCAACACGTCCATCCCGCTCACTGTGAACATCGACACTAATCAATTTCGAGATATTCTTAATTTCTCTGGTAATTCTGGGTAATTAACGTCGCACTGGAGCATCACAACGGACTATCGACGACGGTCCGGGATTCATCCCGATTCGAGAATCATCTGACCGTGGTTCGAAATTTACGTGGCGTTGTCATCGGATCTTTCCCTTCGGTGGTTGATCCCGGTTGTCCGCTGTGTTGCTCCAGTACGACGTTAACCTTTTCGCTGCGGCGATTAGATTTTTTCAATCGTCTCACAGGACGGCCTTTCTCCTGAATCTCCGAGCCCCCATACCTAACTTGAGCGATAGGGCCGTGAGTGGCATTTACGACTGGAGCTTTACTTTCATAGTGTCGTTTGGCGTGAGAAGAGATATCAGCTGACGACTTTCTGGTTTCTCCGATGCGTTCACACCTTACGGTCGGCAGGGTAGGGGCCAACGAACAAAAGAAGGGATCATCTAGAACAGTGGTTCCCAAACTTAGTATGTCCATGGACCCTTCATAAAGCAAAAACCCAACCATGAACCCCCAAGTAAAATAACTCTACTTAACTGCATAATAGATAAATTATAAATTTAACCTTCATGTCTTGAATTGTATTAATTTATTGAAACATAAATTTTGTATATTTTTTATTGTAGTATTTATTGAAAGTAGTAGTATTTACTGAAATACTACTACTATGATACACTCTATAACAAAAAAAAATCGACGCACCAAGAAGGAATCATCCGATTGCTTTGAAATTTCGTATGCAAAAATGTTTTGACCAAATATGCAAATGATTAAAATTTGGTGTCCAATGAATGAATAGTGGGATCTCCAGCGCATCGGAACTGCGCATCCAGCAGATGTATATAAAGAGTTGTTCTTGAACTGTTGTTAAACATTTCTGCTGCATTGCGATTTAGGATACCTTTCAACGACTGAAAAAATGCCTCGCCGCAGGATTCGAGCTCATTACGACCAACTTTCAGAGTTTGAAAGAGGTCGTAACATTGGATTGAAAGAGGCAGGTTGGGCAAATCGGAGAATCGCTCGTCATGTGAGTCGAAGCGATGCGGCGATTAGAAGATGCTGGCAAGAGTGGGTGGACAATGGCAGATTTCAGCGTCATGATGGTAGCGGTCGACGTAGGGCCACAACAGATCGCGAGGACAGAGTGATTGTCAGATGAGCTGTCACAGCGCCTGATTCATCGCTATCAACCATCAGTCGTACGACCCACATACGAGTGTCCACCATGACCATTCACAGACGGCTGAGAGAGCGAAATCTACGCTCGTACCGACCGTTACGCCACCTGCCACTCACGCCTGCACACTGTCGAGCCAGATTACAGTGGTGCTTGGCTCGATCAGGCTGGAATGATGCTGACTGGGGACGTATAGTCTTTAGCGATGAATCCCGCTTCCAACTGTGTCCTGACGATCATCGAAGACGTGTCTGGAGACGCCCAGGTCAGCGATCCTGCTTTTACTATTGCACGCCACACGGGCCCTCAACAAGGAGTTATGGTCTGGGGTGCCATTTCCCTTGATAGCCGGACGCCTTTGGTCGTCATTAGAGGTACACTTACAGCACAGCGGAACGTTGACGACATTCTGAGACCTGTTTTGCTACCGTTCCTTTCGCAGTACCCTGGGCCTATTTTTCAGCAAGACAATGTCAGACCACATACGGCACTTGTTGCTATGAAGTGTCTTCAAGTTTGTCAAACACTTCCTTGTCAAGCCAGATCGCCAGATCTCTCTCCCATCGAGCATGTCTGGGGTATGATGGGAAGGCGACTGCATCCGGTAGGGAATGTTGATGACGTTGTCCGACAATTGGAGCAAATTTGGTAAGAAATACCGCAAGAGACCATCCGGGAGCTTCATTGGTCTATGCCACGCCGTGGGGCAGCTTGCATCCAGGCTAAAGGCGGGTCAACACCTTATTGAGCTCGTTACTGTAACTCTGAAATAAATCATTCAATTGTTCTGAAATTTTAATCATTTTCTATTCTGTACATAATATTTTTGTCTCCATCGGACAACTCCTTCTTGGTGCGTCGATTTTTTTTGTTATAGAGTGTATATAGTGGTAGCAGTAAATAAATAGTAGTAGCATTTTAGATAGTAAATAAAACTACTACTATACATTTGAACCAGATGGGATGATATGAGATTATTTATGTTAGGCCCTTTGTTTGTGAGTAATATTCGTTAGTCTCCACGAGCAGTAATTTCTTGTAGGTTTCTTTTTTTTTCATGATGAAGCTCATAGCAGCACTAAATCCACGTTCTACTAAATATCAAGACAAGAAAGCAATTTACAGCTTCTGTACATTAACCCATAATGCAGGATATAAAATTGGTATCTGTTTTGTAATCAGAATTTGTGACATCTTTGTTCAAACATTGGTTTCGGCTCCTCATTTGTGAATAATTCAACATATCGCTCCTCTATTAGTATGGGTTCATCTGAGTTTGTGGGTCTACTTGCAAAAGGGTCCAACACTCAATCCAGGATAACCACGTGAAAACTGTTTTCAAATCTTTGGCTGAAGCTAGAATAAAGAACCGTTAAGTGTTGACATCTCGATTTTACAATTTTGAAGGATTTGGAAACAGAGCATTATTCTTTCCCCAAGTTCAATAAAAAAAGTTTTGTAAAAACGAGATATTATACTTTTAATTTTGATTAAATTTAATTGATCACCTGGTAGCTTCAAATCGGTTTAGTTAAATTTGGCAAATAAGTGAGTAATAAAAGCTATCTCATTTTTTTAATAAATTAAATGGAGCCGCAAATCATTGTCTTTACTTTTCAGGATCAGTCTTTACTTTCGAGCGATCACCGTTTGAACAAAGCACCCGCTGCATTCTGCAGATTGGAATGGAACAAAACTACTCATGATAGAAGAATGCATTGCCGAGTGATCACCATTTTAACAAAGCATCCGATACATTCTGCAGATTGGAATGAAACAAAACTAATCATAATAGAAGAATGCACTGTCGCGTGATCACCGTTTGAACAAAGCACCCGCTGCATTCTGCAGATTGGAATGAAACAAAACTACTCATGATAGAAGAATGCATTGCCGAGTGATCACCATTTTAACAAAGCATCCGATGCATTCTGCAGATTGGAATGGAACAAAACTAATCAGGATAGAAGAATGCACTGTCGAGTGATCACCATTTTAACAAAGCATCCGATGCATTCTGCAGATTGGAATGGAACAAAACTAATCATAATAGAAGAATGCACTGTCGAGTGATTACCATTTTAACAAAGCATCCGATGCATTCTGCAGATTGGAATGAAACAAAAGTAATCAGGATAGAAGAATGCACTGTCGAGTGATCACCATTTTAACAAAGCATCCGATACATTCTGCAGATTGGAATGAAACAAAACTAATCATAATAGAAAAATGCATTGTCGAGTGATCACCGTTTAAGGGGGTCCGGGACACATCAGAAAAAAATTTTTTATTAATTAATTTTGAATTTTGAATTTTTTTGTACTGATTACCCATCTAACTAATAAACAAAATCACACAACACAAAATTTTTCCAAAAGTTTTTTAAAAATTTTAAATTAAAATTTTTTGAAAAAAAGAGGGGTCATTTTAAATTGCTAAGGCTCAAAATATTCTTGGTCCATTTTCAAAATTCTTGCAGTAAATTATTCACAAATTTATAAACTTTAATTTTGAGTCAGCAATTTAAAAAATATTAATTTAACAAAAAATAAAAAATATTTGAATGAAAATTTTTGAAAATTTTAAGGTACTTTTTTTTTAAAAAGTCATATTTTTAAAAGTAAATATTTGTTTCAAATTTGCTGAATCAAAATTAAAGTATAATGTTTGAAAAATATATATTCCAAATTTCAACCCTTAAACTTTATTGGTTTTCGACTTATAGCAATTTGAATACAGGAAATCTTGAAAAAAGTATCATGGAGAAAAACGCATTTAAAGTTTTAAAGACAGATGTCGTTGCCATGACAACAACTGTCAAGAGTGTTAGATTTTCAAAACAACGCACTACAAAAATTATTATATCTTTAGTTCTAATTAAGATAGAAACATGATTTAGACGTCATTTTAAGCAAAAAAACATAGAGAATTTCTTAAAATCATAAAAAAAATTTCGAAAAGTTGACGATTTTTGTGTCCCGGACCCCCTTAACAAAGCATCTGCTGCATTCTGCAGATTAGAATAAAACAAAACAAATCACGATAGAAGAAATTCTTGTCGAAAGATCACCGTTTTGAAGAAAGAATTCTAATGCAAAAACACTGTTCTTCAGAAATAGAGTTTAAAGGTTTGGAAACAGGTTTGTATACACGGTGACAGTACACGACGAAAATCCTCGGTAGCTAGAAAACTATTTCGAATAGTTACAAGCTTTTAGCATTGTTTGAAAACAAAAGATTTGGAAAATATTTGGAATTAAAAAATATTGATATTCTGGTCAAATTTCGTGATTTCTAGTGTATACATACACTTTAAAGTGAGCTTTTAAAAACAAACAGAACCAATAAATCCTTACCTGTGAGAGCAACCAGTGGTTCAATGAGGTCAGGCGATACGACGCACAGCGAGTTGAATCAACTGCCCGACGAATGATGACGGAACTGGTTTGAATAAATTGGCGATTCTGAAACAGCGACAGAAAAAATAAACCCAACAAGAGGAAGAGGGAATGAAGTTGTCTCTAATGTCGGTCAGCGTGAAACGACCCAGTGTTTTCCGCGCTTTCGCAAAGAAGTAGGGAACAGAACTGTTACTCAATCCCCGGTACATTTGAATCCCAGTTCTTACACGTTACTGGAAAACCCAAGAGACAGAGCAGTGGTTACTGGAACAGATTTTTGTCGAAAAAATAGGATTCGGTAGCAGTGATTGAGAGATATCAGTGACTAGCCAATGCGTGGCCAGCACGGCGTTGCCCGTGAAAGTTCTTTTCGTGGGGTCAGGCGTGACCACTGCTCGCTAACCCCCGGTGTTTGCTACGAATTCATAGCCTTTGGGATAACAACCATAATGGCGTTGACCGTGGTGTTGGTTTGGTTCTCAAACCAAATGGAAATTTGTAGCCGATCGGAATGAATTCCCTGCTAATTCCAATTTGGTTTGCTTCGCAAACCAAATTATGAATATTATGAACTATGGTTTGCCTCGCACCGTGATGGCCTCGTCATTGTCAAATGTGGCCAAATTCGAACAGCCATCATAGCGCTGCCCGTGGTGTTGGTTTGCGAAGCAAACCAAATTATGAATATCATGAACTACGGTTAGCTTCGCAAATTGGATAACTACCATAGCGGTGTTGGTTTGTTTCGCAAACCAAATAGGAATTCGGCGTGACGTCACAATCTCTAGCGAAAATTTTAATATTTATTTGAAAAACTAGGGGGCCCGCTCCCTACTCGCCATTTTGAAAATTTATCGTGTGTTTTTGTTTTGAAAGTTTGGTGAAAATTATAGAATTTTTATTCGCTGAAAATTTGTACGTGTTTAGGCTCACTCGTGTTAGAAATTTCGCTCTTTCAAGTTTGACACTTAATAAACCCTAAACTAATAGCCGCATCGGAAAAAAAAATCATATTCGTCTTGTTTCCTGTACAATTTTGAACAAACCATGTTAATTTTTTAATTTTCTGATTCTTACTTTCTCGGGAAACCTTCTAAGAATCGAGCGAAAAAGCGAGTTTTCAATCCTGCAGCATCGGTGGCTGCGGTAACAATTTTTTTAAATAGAGAGATTATTTATTAAAAGAAAATCAAAGGTATAAGGTTTCTATCTGCTGTTAAATTTTCCGCAGAAATTTTCAATCTATCTTTCAGATCCAACTTGAATTAGAGGAATAAATAAACATAATTTAATGGCGGGACCTCGCTAGCCTCGCTATATGCGCGTTGAAACGCTTCATGTTTAAGTGGCCAAAGAGGGCAATAAATGTTATCTGTTAATTTTTGGAACACGAATGTTGGCGTGACGTCACATTCCCTTGCGAAAAAAAAAATACTAGCCAGTGCGTGTCTATCCCGGCTTTGCCCGTGCTAGTTGCTCTTGTGGGGTCATTGGTTTGCGAAGCAAACAAGAGACGAGAAGCTAACCAAATGAGAGTTCGTAGCCTATTAGATAACAACCATAATGACTGAATGGAACGTAACGCCGAAAAAATAATGGAATTATGGAACCAAGATTTGACGGAGGAAGAATCCTAATGTTAAATTTACCCATGCCCAGATTTTCCCCATTTGCACGAATATCCCTCCCTAAAGTATTTTTTCCCCTTCCGAAATCGTAGCTAATGCGCATGCGCCAACCTCAGAAAATTCGTCTTTTTTAACATTGGATTCTTCCTCTGTCCATCATCCGCTTATGATTTCAACTGTGCGTTTGATTTTAGCGAGACTCAGAGGTCCCAGGAAGGATGCCGAATAAGTCCCAGTACGGGCAATTTACGATCTGAACTCTTCACAAATGTACAAAAAACCTGTAAAAAGTTGCAATTAAAAGATCCAGAAAGCAGTGCTGTCTTGGTACTTTTTGTTTAGCAATTTCCCACCACACAGCTGTGAAGTCGTCACAAACTAAATAATGCCAGCCAAAATGTTTTTTATTTTCTTCGCTTTCTTTCGCTGAAATCGTAAGAGGGCTGGAAATATAATCTGTTTATTTTTGGAAAACGAATGATATCGTAACGTCACATTATCTTGCGTTAATATAAGATATTCAATTAAATTTTTTTATTTATTTAAAGAAAATCATATTTTTAGATATCGATCTAATGTAAAATTTTCTGCAGATTTCAAATCCGTTGAAATTTGTATTCTGTTTTTAACGGTCTAGGACAGAGGTTCTCAAACTTTTAGTAAGTGTGAACCACTTGAAATTTTTAGAAATTTTTGGCGTACCACCACAGTTCTATATTTTTTTAGAAACATATATCTAATGTCAGAAAAGAGCACAATGGCTTGTTTTATTTTAATTAAAATACTAAGAAAGCTTCATATTTTATGATTAATTCACTTGTGCGTCGTATTAATGATGTTTTAATAAAGGAAAAAATAAAACGATTATTGAAAATTACAGTTTTATTTTTTACTCACAGGTCTTAACATAAACAATTAGTACAAACTAAGCAAACAAAGATTAACATAATCAAAAATCAACTTTTAGTGCGAAACTTGTTGTTGCTTGTATTTTATGAAAATATCAGTTAGCGTCATTTATTACAATGTAATAAAAACGTTAATCACAAAATTGATTTCATATAATCCCATTTTCCCTATAACGAGGTTCTACATACTAAAAAATCGAACATACTTCGTAGAATATTTGGGTCGCTCGTTTCATCCTTGCGTACCACCTGAAACGTTGCCGCGTACTACCAGTGGTACGCGTACCACCGGTTGGGAATCCCTGGTCTAGGAGATAGAAAAAAGAACTACACTGCTGGCCACCGTAAATGCAACACCCTGAAGGAAGCATGCAAATAATATGAAATTTACAACATGCATTAGCGGAGGTGAGATATACAAATGATTAGAATTTCAGCGCAGACGCACATCACGTGCGCCTGTGGCGCCACTTCAAAACGCTATTTAAGGCTTGGAGATTTCGACGATTTCAAGTACGGCAATTGTGTTTTTCTTGAGGTTTAAAAAAAAAAACGATCAATTATGCCTCGTAGAAAACAGCGATCATCTTTTGATCAAGTATCCAAGTTCGACAGAGGAAGGATAGTGGCCTACCGAGATTGTGGATTATCTTTCAGGGAAATCGGTAGTCGTATTGGACGAAACCAAACAACTGTAATGCGGATATGTGATCGTTGGATGCAGGAGGGTACGACGGACCGGCGTTTTCGATCGCATCCACCTCAGTGCACCACTTCACGTGATGACAGGCATATTGTGCGTATGGCAGTGACGGATCGCTCAGCCACATCACGAACCATAGCACAGCACATTCAGTCTGTAACGCATCATCCAGTGTCTGCACGTACCATTCGACGCCGTTTACAGCAGAGTCCATTGCTTCGTCTACCCTTGCCGCAGAACCACAGACGTCTCCACCGCCAATGGTGCGATGAAAGAAGGATGTAGACGGCAGAATGAAATGAAATTGTCTTTACTGACGAGTCACACTTCTGTCTGCAACACCACGATGGTCGGATTCGAGTCTGGAGACACCGTGGAGAGAGGATGCTGAACAGCTGCGTCATGCACCGCCACACTGGTCCTGCACCGGGTATTTTGGTATGGGGTGGTATTGGATATCACTCTCGCACTCCTCTAGTACGCATTGCCGGTACTTTAAACAGCCAGCGCTACATCTCCGAGGTGTTGGAGCCAGTTGTCCTTCCTTACCTTCAGGGCTTTCCCACAGCCATATTTCAACAGGATAATGCGCGACCACACGTGGCACGTATTGTCCAAGGGCTCTTAGTCAATCGCCAGATTGAATTGCTTACCTGGCCAGCTCGCTCTCCGGATCTTTCGCCGATAGAAAACATGAGGTCCATGGTTGCTCAACGATTGACCCAGATTACATCCCCAGCTGCCACACCTGATCAACTTTGGCAACGTGTGGAAGCTGCTTGGCCTGCTGTACCCCAAGAACACATCCAAAGTCTCTTTGAATCAATGCCGAGGCGTGTGGCAGCGGTGATCTCCAACAATGGCGGCTACTCTGGCTACTGATTTTGGCAGGAGCCACACTTCACAGAAGTCTATAAATTTAATCATTTGATACTTGGTCAACATGTTATCTACAAAATAAATTTTGTTGTGATATCTCTTGTCTTTCTTGGTGTTGCAACTTGGGTGGCCAGCAGTGTACATAACTAAATTAAAACTTTGTTTCGTATCATCTGCTGGAAAATCATTCTGTGATATATGGCCGCTGCTGGCAATCATTTTAGGAGAGTTCTTGGCAACCCGCCTCCTGCATGGAAGGGTTGCCATAGAGAAAATGGCATTCGGATATTTGCCTCGGGCGAAAGGCTGTTTTAGTTTTTTGAGGTGCGATGTACTACACCGGATGAAATATTCGTCTTTGTGTGTGTGCTCTTTTTATCGTCTAATTAAATTGTAATTTCACCATCTCATGTTTGGTTATTGAAGGAGAAGAACATCACACATTCCTCCGCCTAAAATGAAAACGGAAACGGAAAAAATAAATTTAGAATCTGTCGTATGTTTATGCTGTTGCCATTTCAAAGAAAACAAAACAATTAAATTTCATTAAATTCATTTAAAAATGTTCTAGATTACATTTTAAAATTCGCAGCGCCCCTAGAATTGCAAAAACATTTGGACTACCTGTGTGCCAAATCCCATTATTGTAAGTGCCATAGATTCGTCAGGACTTTGCGTGCAAGAAACAAACAAACACTTTTTTTTTAATAATTATCCAGGGAATACGATGAAGAACAAAGCATGTTAATTTCATTTTTTTCCGATCAGTACTTTCTCGGGAAACCGTCTAAGAATTCAGCTTAACAACACATTTTTCAATCCTGCGGCGGCGGCGGCGTCGGCGGCGGTAACTTTTTTTTTAATATAGAGAGATTAGATTTCTGTTGACACCTGCTCCTTCACTGGTATAAAGGCTCCACTCAGCCACTCAAACCATGTTCACATGAGGCGTTTCAACGCGCGTTTGGCGAGGCTTGCGAGGTCCCGCCCGTAAAAATTATGTTTTTTTATTCCTTTAATCCAAGTTTCTATATTTAGGTTGTTCTCAAAATCTGGGAACGAGACATATTTTATAACCTAAAGCTTTGGTAGCAAATAAATATAATTCTTAAAATTAATTTTTTTTCTCAATGTGTTTTTAGTTCTGTTTAGAGACAAGAATTAGTATTATTTATTACGATAGTTTAGTTACAAATGTCGGATTTTGGAATCTATAATGTTAACTAATGCAGTAAGGATAGTTTGTTTACTATTTTGATCTGTAGATGGCATCATTAGTTTAAAATTTTGAAGAATTAGCCAAGAAACAATACTAAATCCATCCAGTATGTTTCGCGATGTGTAAAGTAGCGATCGAAATAGCTCTATACCTGAGGCAAAAAATATATTCGTAAGTACTTTAAAAGGCATTTATTTGTCTTAAAAAAAACTTTTAAACATTTTAAGGCATTTTTGTGCATTATATTTGTCGTAAATGTACTTTTCTTATTTTTAAAAATGCGATGTCAAATCGCGTAACTATCGAATTGCAGATTTAATTTATGTTACAAAGGTGCCGATGAACCAAAATATAAAAAAATATTAATTACAATCTCCTTTCATCAGATTAATAGTATTTTATCGAAAAATAAAGTGAATTCGGCAGATACAATACTATACCATTGCTAGGCACATGTCCAGCAAACGTGTATGATCGATGCCAAATGACGACGGCTTCGATCGTTACGCAATTGTGGACGTGATGTAGCAAGAATTTCGATTTTTTTTTTCTTTTAACAAAATTTTTCTCCAATTTTAAAGCATTGACAATTTGTAACTAATTTATTGTTAGTCATTAGACTTTAGAAATGCCAAAGTTGTGTAACGTACAGGCCAGCACTGTCCAAAATCTGTAACCTATAGAAAAGCAAAAATCTGTAACCTAAAAATCTTGTACATAAATGTTTAAATGTTTAATTATTAGTAATTTTGCAGAACAGTTCCTGTCTTTGAATGATTGTATATTGTATTTTAGGCACATAAACAACACAGCAAAAAAGTATTGGTGTAAAATTTGAAAATTTAAAAAATTATTCTTGGGTTTACAATTAGTGTCCTCACACTTTGAGAATGTTTCCTTTGCGACCTTGACGAACGTGACCACGCTGGCCTCGACAAACGCGCGCTTTACGTGCATCATGTGAACGGTGCTTTAAACCGAAAAGTGGGATATTAGTTTTTCTTTTTCAATCTCAAAAGATCAACACTCTCTGAAGAGATGACATATAATTGTGACCCCGAATCGCAGATACTTCGTAATAATAAGAATTTTAATTTCCTTTTCCCTTCTGTTGTATGTGTAATATTATTGAAAATGAAATAACTATGAAGAAGAGACATGCTATTTTATCCAAGTTAGTTGATATTAAATCAGCCTTCCCTTGAAGCACTACATAACCTTTTTTGATAGGGATCATAATTACACGACAACTCTTTCCCTTTTGGGCCATTGAACATGTGTCACTCACAAGCCTGTTCATCAGCATAGGTTTTGCTTTAAGCATTCCATGTGACTATAAATCCTATGGGCAATTTTGAATCATTCTTCTTCATATGATGGGTGAAGATTCTCTTAATATATTTACTCAAGCATTATACCTAAAAAAGTTTGAGGGCCAGTGCGACCCCAGTAGTTCAAATTAGAAATACATGCTTTTTCCTAATCTCTGCAGCTAATTTTTTGTGTGCTTTCATTTGCAAAATCTTATATTAAGTATTATTTTTTGACCCATCATATGCCTGTGCCAAAACCTTTGCAATATTAATTTTGCATAACTTCCATACACTGAACACTGATGTGCTAAAAGTCATGGGATAGCAGTATGTAAATTTACTAGTGCTCACATTGCATTAAAAGGGTATAAAGAGTCAGATAGCTATCAGTGCTCTCTGTTAAACTCTTGAATGTCTTTACCTGCCAAGAATTAATAACCGAGTTTAAACGTTGAAGGATAGTTAAAGCTCAGCTCATAAGCTTAACATTTCGGACATAGTTAAGACCTTACTCCACATTGTCAAGGGTGTATCGAGAGTACCTCATAGAAGGAAAGGCATTACCCATCACAAGTGCATTTGTACTGACAGACAAATGACACTGTGTGAACGGGCTGCATCATTCATGTCACGAGGCGCGAAAAATTAAAAAACAATCCGAAGGACTTCATTTTTTTGTAAGTATTTGTAATCACTTTAGGCGTCTAGAATTTTGGAATTCACACTGTAAAAGAACATGTTATTTTTTGCCCATACCAAATCAGAAGCCTGCTAGCTCGTTCCTCGATTGAGAGTACGTGTAGACAACTCGTCGTGTCGATTGATTATTGTTTTTCTGTCGACGTGTGTTATTAAGGTTCGCGGGGTGGGGGATTTAATTTGTCATTTGCAGTATTTATTAATTTAAAACTACGAATTTTTAAACTGTCAAAACAAGTTCAAAATAATTAATAGCAACAATTTACAAATCTTTTATTTTCAAAATGAATAATATAAAAGAAACTGAACTTTACATCAAGGTACTATCAACTCTATAAGTATAATTAGGTAGGTGCTGAACATTAATTAATGTTAGTTTTTTTAATTATTTATTAACTTATCAGGTGGTAACATAACATATTTATTTTTTATTTACTGTAAATAAAAAATATTGAGGCCTTTTTTTATAAAATGCCATAGTATTTGTTATTTACAGTTTGTAAAAAAAATTTTGTTAACATCACTTTAAGCCGACTTCTTTTTTGACTAACTATCCCACCGGTGAGGAAAAAAACACTTTCTAATGGAACGGATGTCCCCATCACTGACAAATACTTAGTTGCACGGTTATTTTTCTTAATTTTTGCTAAGGTACTTTTTTCATTAAAAAATAAAACATCGACTATGTACTAACATCGACAATGTTAAAAGATCGATGTTAAACAAACATCGGCTACAATAAATCCATGGTAAATACATCGATGTTTTACTAACATGACATCGATGTCGCATCCCTTCTTTTCAGACCCTTCACCCTTGACCAATTTGGTCTAAAAGTATGTTGAATTTACTGATTATAAAAATTATGCTACTTGGTTATTTTAAAAATGTTTTCATGGTATTTTTTCATTTAAGAATAAAACATCGACAAGTATAAACATTGATGTTAAAAAAACATCGGCTCCAATATATCGATGTTTTTTTATAAAACAGCAATGCTTTGAAAACATCGACATAGATGTCGTATCCCTAATAGGTACTACTAACTATAAGTATAATTAGGTAGGTACATAACAATCATTATTGTTTTTTATTATTAATTATTTATCAACGTATTAGGAGAAAACACAACAAACTTAATTTTTATTTACTGTAAATAAAAATAAAATTATTATAGGACTCAATATTTGTTATTTACAGTTCGTAAGAAAGAGAAATTTGTTAACTTTCTCCACCTTAAGCCGACTTTTTTTCACCAGTTAGGGAAAAAACTCTTTCTGATGGGACGGATGTCGCCATCACTGACAAATACTTAAGTTGCACGGTTATTTTTCTTAATTTTTACTATGGTGCTTTTTTCATTCAAAAATAAAACATCGGCAACTTTCAAACACCGATGTTAAACAAACATTGGTTCCAATAAATCGATGGTAAATACAACAATGTTTTTATAAAATATCGATGTTTTGAAAACATCTACATCGATGTCGCATCCCTAATAGGTACTACTAACTATAAGTATAATTAGGTAGGTACATAACAATCATTATTGTTTTTTATTATTAATTATTTATCAACTTAGGAGAAAACACAACAAACTTAATTTCTATTTACTGTAAATAAAAATAAAATTATTATAGGACTCAATATTTGTTATTTACAGTTCGTAAGAAAGAGAAATTTGTTAACTTTCTCCACCTTAAGCCGACTTTTTTTCACCAGTTAGGGAAAAAACTCTTTCTGATGGGACGGATGTCGCCATCACTGACAAATACTTAAGTTGCACGGTTATTTTTCTTAATTTTTACTATGGTGCTTTTTTCATTCAAAAAGAAAACATCGGCAACTTTCAAACACCGATGTTAAACAAACATTGGCTCCAATAAATCGATGGTAAGCACAACAATGTTTTTATAAAACATCGATGTTTTGAAAACATCTACATCGATGTCGCATCTCTACTTTTCAGACCCTTCACACTTGGCCACTTTGGTCTATTAGTATTCTCAATTTACTGATTATAAAAATTATGCTGCTTGGTTATTTTTAAAATTTTTGTTATGGTACTTTTTTCACTTGAAAATGAAACATCAACAACGTAAAAACATCAACAAGTGTAAACATCGATGTTACAAAAGCATCGGCTCTAATAGATCGATGTTAAAAACATCGATGTCGCATCCCTACTACGAAGGCGTTTTAAAAAGGTTGCCCGAGAAGATTCGAAAAAAGATATCATAGTTGTGGCGAGACAGCTCAGGGTTCGTTCACCATGAAAATGCGCCTGTCCACTCACAGTCTTTTTAATTCGCGAGTTTTGTGCCAAAATTCACATTACTGTTTCCCGTCCCATCCTTCCTACTCACCAGACCCTTCTCCCTGTGACGTTTTCTTATTTCCCAAATCAAAATCAGCGTTGAAAGGACGCCGTTTTGACACCATTGATGATGTGGCAATTTAGCAATAGATTCTTTGACATTCCCTATGAAAGGGAATTGAAAACGCGCATCTTCCCTACCCGACGGGGAATTCAATCAGATTGATTTGGAACGTGGTCGAAGGAAGACCACGATGGAATGGACCTGCCCATTACCCTTGTTTTCTTGTTGCACGGTTATTTTTCTTAATTTTTACTATGGAGCTTTTTTTTATTCAAAAATAAAACATCGACAAATTTCAAACATCGATGTTAAACAAACATTGGCTTCAATAAATAGATGGTAAATACAACAATGTTTTTTTAAAGCATCGATGTTTTGAAAACATCTACACCGATCATTCTTGTCGTTTTCAATACGTATGCAAAAAGACAAACTGAATTGTTCTCGTATAAATTTCACCACACGCAATTTTGTTGAACTAAATTTAGGACAAGTGTCCAAAAATTTGATAATAAAAATTACACACTAGTCCTAAATTTAGTTCAAATTTGCTTGTGGTAAAATTTATACGTGTCCAATCCAGTTTGTCTTTTTGTATATTTATTGAAAATGACAAGGACATAACAAGAAAACAAGGGAAATGGGCAGGTCCATTCCATCGTGGTCTTCCTTTGACCACGTTCCAAATCAATCTGATTAAATTTCCCATCGGGTAGGGAAGATGCGCGTTTTCATTTCCCTTTCATAGGGAATATCAAAAAATCTATTGCTAAATTGCCACAGATTACATTAAGAATTCTGTCACAGGCATTGAAGGAGATTCCAAAAGAAGCTTACCATAACTGCATGGTGAAGTGACCGGCACAGCTGGGACAAGTGCGTGAATAGAAAAGGGGAGTACTTTGAAGAAGACAAAGACCAATAATTTGCATGTTAAGTAATAAAAATTGAAACAAAAGAGTTTGGCTATTTTTTTTTATCCTGGGGAAAAAGCAATGCTACACTATTCAGAAATTTCGTGTTGTTCAGAGGGTTATAAGAACTGTCATTGGAATATTTTATGAAAACATCGGTTGGGGATAGTGTTTTATTGCGCAAGAGCTATATTTAGCCAAGCCACGCTAAACAACGTCAAGCAAAATTAAAACACCGACAAAGAAACAAAGAAGTATCAGGCCACGATCTATGACTCAGGGAAAGAACGGCCAGTTACGAATATTGGGCAAAGAAAAAATTTAACTACTAAACTATCTTATCATAAGCGAATGCGAGAGTGAAACTTAAAACTAGTCATGGGCCCCAAAAGTTCGTTATCAATTTCTACTCGGTCACATGAGCAAGATAAGCTCGTACATGTAATGCGGAGAATGCTACTCTTTTGAAAACCTTTCACTTCTGACTGAACTGCTGTGCTGTGTGGAATCAGACAACAATGCCGCCGCAGAATACGCTGCAAACAGCTGCAGGGACTTCTACTGCAGGTAAGGTTTTACGTATACACGTACAGCTGTGAAACTTCGGGCTTTTATTCGATTCATATTGGTCAGCATAAAAACAAATAACGATTAAAAAAATTGCACGCATGCCGGTCTAATTTCAAGTGTTTGTGAAGTAGCAAACTGACCGCAATTTTCTGTGTCACTTCCTCTGAAAGTTCGGAAGAATGGGCTAATTCGTTCAAAGCTGTTACTGTCAGTGATGGACTGACTCTGGTAGTATTCATATGACCGTGATTCAAAATTACTTGATGCTCTCTTCGGATATTTCCCATGGGGAATTGACCCCAGACAGCCGTCAGTAGTCCGTTGTGTTGCTCCAGTGCGACGTTAATTAAAATGCCTACCTTCCGGGGAAATGTAGACATCTCATGGCCTCACATGAAAATAGCCATTTTTAAACAATTTGAAGCTCTGACACTAACGCTATGATTTTACACCATCTTTTCATGGAAACGACACCTGTCTGATTGTCCCCTCGTAAAAAAGATTTTCGTCATCAAAAACCGTCGTGTATGTGGGGGCTGGTGCACGTTATGAGTTGTAGAATTCCGGTCGATTTTAGGAATTTTCTGAGTATATGTACATTTTAATTCAACAACTGATCAGCCCTACTTTCAAGTACAACAGAAAATCAATACGTATTGTGATATACAGATTGATTTTACTATTGATCTATAAGTAGTTCTCAGTGTCTTTCTTCTCACGGAACTCCTGGTCCCGCGATGCACAGACCGTGACCCGCTGTTGATTTTCAGGCACATCACCATGTGTTTGTTATTTCAACTTTGACAAGTCGCGCGATAGGTAATTTTTAAAGCTCGGATTTTGCATATTTTGCATATCTTTTTTTAAGCCCCTAATGTTAATAGAAATCCGTTTAGAGTGTTTTTTTTTAGCAATTTTCAACCAAAAAAACTCCGAATTTATTTTGCATGTTTTTGCATATTTGGGGGACCATTTTGCATACTTGGGTTTTTTATGCATCTTTTGTGCATACTTGGATGATATTTCTAAATTTTTAAATATTTTTGCAAAAATATTCAATTTTTGTTTCAAAGAACTTTGTTTAGTGCGTTTGGAAGGAAGATTTTCAGAAGCAAAACGCATTTGGTTTGGTTAGCTTGATCTTTACCAAGCAAACCAAAATCCTCCCCGACAACACTTGTTATCGCCACAGCACATTAATTCCACTGTTCCAAATTTTTTTAATTCAACATCATTTTTTACATGGTAAAGACTTAATTTCGAAGGCAAATAGATTAATTTGAAGGAACCATTTAATTTTTAGTATAAGATAAAATACCAAATTAATTCTAAGATATTTCATAATCGGACCCCAAAACTGACGTTTCAACAAGACACTCTAAAAGCTAAGTTTTGTTTGCCGTCACAAAGTATCTAAGTCACTTGTGAGACAGGAAACTTACCGAGACAAGACCCCGTTATCCTAAACACTCGTGCTCTATGACGTTACATCCCTTCTTTACTCACATAAACTCATGCAACACTTCACACATTCTGCATTTAGCTCCTTTTAAAGTTTTTGTAGTCAATTAATAAGTTTTCTTATTAATTTTTTATTATAGTAGTACAAAAATACTCGGCTTGTTTAGCGCCCCTTCCCAATCCAGCGCACCTACACATGTCTGTACTAGGGATGCGACATCGATGTCGATGTTTTCAAAACATCGATGTATTTAACATCGATGTATTGGGGTCGATGTTTTGGTAGCATCGATGTTTCTACTTGTCGATGTTTTTACGTTGTCGGTGTTTTATTTTTAAATGAAAAAAGTACCGTTATAAAAATTTTAAAAATAACCAAGTAGCATAATTTTTTTAATCAGCAAATTGAACATACTTTTAGACCAAAGTGACCAAGGATGAAGGGTCTGAAAAGTAGGGATGCGACATTGATGTCGATGTTTTCTAAACATTGATGTTTTAGAAAAAAAAACATCGATGTATTGGAGCCGATGTCGCATCACTAGATGCTATATCAGTTTTAAGAAATGGGGAAGCAAGTTTAAATACACTGAATTTTAAAAACATCGATGGTTTGGGGGCGATGTATTATCAACACCGATGTTTTAATTTTGAACATCAAAGTTTCAAAACATCGATGTTTTGCTGTCGATGTAGCATCACTAGTTGCTAAACCAGTTTTAAGAAATGGGGGAAAAAAGTTTAAATACACTGAATTTTAAAAACATCGATGTTTTTGGGTCGATGTATTATCAACATCGATGTTTTAATTTTGAACATCCATGTTTCAAAACATCGATATTTTGCTATCGATATCGCATCTCTAGTCTGCACCCCTAGTTACGTCCCTGAGGCTCAGTTTCACTTATTCATCCTCAATAGCCTTTTTATACGAATAATTTTTTTTTTGCAATTTCGCCATTTTGCATATTTTGAGATTTTGTAATGGATATTTTAGGTCACATTTTTGCCTATCGAATCTAGCTCTAGTAATTTTGGTTGAACCTTCGTTGTTAGATAATGCATTAAAAGCTTGAAAATAATTGGGAATCGACTGGAATGCTGAGTTACCACCTCATATAAGAGAAATGTTTCAAGAATGGTTCTTTGAAATTGAGGACCTTGTGAATTAAGCTCATTTGGGTCAACATCTTTCTGTGAACAAACATTTTCAGTCGTGGTATTGACAAAGTAAAAAAATTGAACAGCTTGACTGATGAAAATTTAGAATCAATTTTGCGCTTGGCTACTGTAAAAATAGAAACCAATATTAAAACAATTGTTGACTCAATTGGATGTCATGCATCAAATTAAATTATTATTTTTTTTATATTTTATCATCTTTCTTTTTTGTAGCAAAAAAAAAAAAAAATCACAAAAAATATACTATAGATAATTTTCAGAATCTTCAGGCAGCCCTCGCATTAGACACCGTGAATCTGTATGTTTCTTGGTTTTAACACGTCGGAGCATCCCTGTCCTAGTCTAATGATGTCCTAGTCTATTGATGTCCTAGTCTAATGATGCCCTAGTCTAATGATGTCCTAGTCTAATGATGTCCTAGTCTAATGATGTCATACTCTAATGATATCCTAGTCTAATGATGTCCTAGTCTAATGATGTCATAGTCTATTGATGTCATAGTCTATTGATGTCCTAGTCTAATGATGTCCTAGTCTAATGATGTCCTAGTCTTAAAATTGTTGGGACTTCAAATGTCCTCATGTTGGAATGGTGTGGAAGTTTGGAGAGTGGGATGCTTGCTCAAGTGTAAATTCTTCAGACACAATCTGACCGTGGTTCAAAATTATGGTGTTCTCCACGGGTAATCTTAGTGACAAATCCCAGACCGTCACCAATAGCCCGTGGTGTTGCTCCAGTACGCTGTTAATTAAAAAATTACCTACTATTTTTGTATTAAGACTTCTTGGACTCCAAGAAGCAACCAGCCACAAAGGAATTTACCGGTGGGCCTATCTGTCATTTGTTACCTTCGACGGTGGGTCACCAATCTCTTCTTCCCTTGATCTTCTATTGATTTTTGGCAGCAAAATATCTTGTGAGTGTCAACAAACATACCAGCTTTTACCTCTCCACATGCTCTTGTATATTACAAATCGGGGTTACTTTAAAATGTAGTTTATCCTCGTTTCGCCGAAATATGTTGCTTAGACTAATCGGTAAAAACTTGGTAATTTTTTAATTAACGTCGTACTAGAGCAACACAACGGGCTATTGACGACGGTCCGAGATCAATCCCTTAAAGGAAAGATCCTAGGACACCACCACATCATTTTGATCCACGGTAGGATGACGAGGCAACAACTGAGCTGGCACACTGCTCTCCACACCAACCCAACGTGAGGACTTTCGGCCACGACAGATTTAAGGTGGACTAGCCGCCTCTACATCATACGCTTACAAACATCCATGCACTGACCTGGTTTCGAACCAGGAACCTAATCTAATTGGTGTTGACTGATCAACTATCGTATATCGATTCGGATTTTTTTAAAAGCAACGTCGTACTAGAGCAACACAACGGGCTGTTGACGACGGGATCAATCCACTAGGGCAGGGATTCCCTACCGGTGGTACGGGTACCACTGGTGGTACACGGCAACATTTCAGTTGGTACGCAAGGATGATACGAGCGACCCAAATATTCTACGAAGTTTGTTCGATTTTTTAGTATGTACAACCACGTTATAGGAAAAATGGGTTCATATGATATCAATTTTGTAAATAACGTTTTTATTACATTGTAATAAATGACGCTAACAGTAGCACATCATTTAAAGAGAAACTTCGTTGCTGATAATCTATTTCTATTCAATGGCTATCTCGGCGAAATAAAGTTGATATCTCTCTCTGTCAAATCGTTTTACGAAGAATTCCTTTACCTTTATGTATGAGAAATCCTCACGAGACAATTCGAGATAATTCGCACGAGATAATTATTTGTTTTTAGATCTGTGAGTAAAAAATAAAACTGCAATTTTCAATAATCGTTTTATTGTTTCCATTATTAAAACATCATTAATACGAAATACAAGTGCATTAATCATAAAAAATGAAGCTATCTTAGTATTTAAATTAAAATAAAACAAGCCATTGGGCACTTTTCTGACATTAGTTATATGTCTCTCTATATTAAAAAAATGTTACCGCCGCCACCGCAGTATTGAAAACTGTGTTGTTTAGCTCGATTCTTAGACGGTTTCCCGAGAAAGTACTGATCGGAAAAAAATGAAATTAACATGCTTTGTTCTTCATCGTATTCCCTGCATAATTATTAAGATTTTTGTCCGATGCGGCTATTAGTTTAGGTTTTATTAAGTGTTAAAGTTGAAGAAGTGAAATTTCTTCCGCGAGTGAGCAAAACACATTCAAATTTTCAGTCTTCAGTCGTGAGTCTTTTTTAAAGAGTACCTCTCAACGTAAATTTTTGCAGCTCGTCGAGTTTTTTTTGAAATTTAAATTTGGTTCTTGATAATATTTTTTTGAAATTCGGGAAAAATCGGGACATTTTTGTTACTTTTTTTTAAAATTGCCGGTGGTTAGCGAGCGTAAGCGAGCAGGGGGAGGAGCCCCCTAGTTTCTAAAAAAATATAAGACTTGTGGTACGCTAAAAATTTTAAGTGGTACGCATTTACGAAAAGGTTGGGAACCCCTGCCCTAGGGCATATATGTGAAATCCCCGGCCCGTGGAACATTTTAAAATCGCGCTCGAAAAAAAAAATTATCGCTTCTCGCCAAGAAGAGAGTAAGGATATCAGTTTTCAGTCTGGATATCAGTCTGGTATCAATACTGGATCAAATAAGTAGAGTTCTCAATCGGTATCGGATAGAAATATGGACATACCTTTATATATGGTGACGTCAGGTTGAAGTAAAGCATGGGGTATACAGGTTCCTTCTTTTGGAATCAGGTGGTTCTTTCCTTCTGGAATCTAGATATTTCTATTATTGGTGATGACACAGTAAAAGCAGCCGTATTCTGTTTGGTAACTTCGTTTATTTATTTATTCCTTCAATTCGTCGATGGTACATCGTTTTACTGTAGTTACCATATTTTTGGAAAATGGCTGGCCACAACCGAAAAATATTCAGGGTGCTAAGCCCCGACCTTGCCAGGGGGTCAATCCTTCTATTGTCCGAGTAACATTGCGCCACTTCAGATATGAACCTCATTGGGTGAAGGGTGAAAGCGCACCCGTTCTACTTTCTCGGAATCGAGGGGTGATTAACTTGGTTTCTCCTCAAGTTCAGGGATTTGATAGGGGACTGGACATTGACACAAATAGCTTGTAGGTTGTGTTTCTTTGCTTTTAGGGCAAAACAATATTTGACGTGATTGTCATATCACAGGGGGGGGGGGCAAAAGCCTGTACTACGCGGGTCAGTGTTTCTAAAGCTTTTTTAGTTGACGGCCCAGTAAAAATATCTTGAATTATTTGCGGCACACCTGAATATAAAACTAGGTATTTTCAGTACTTCCTTATATAGTTATTATACTAATAAAATTAGTATTGGATATATGACATAGCTGAGCCTGTTTTCTTGAACAAATTAAACCAAAACGAGGTTTTAAAGTCGCCAGACAAGTTAACGGCGACACATCGCGCCACTCAATTCCACGGATAGTCAGGAATAATAATTATAAATTTCGTTATTGATTGTATCCGATAAACGGCCTTGCACTTCTTGATTCCATTCCTTACTAGCAGACGTGATTGCTAAAAAAATTCATGCTATCATTTTTCAACACTATTCAGTCTCGAAAATATTGATTGCACTTAATATGCTGAAGAAGTAAAATCACTGTCGGAGCAATTTTTTAATAGATTTTCCGACTTTGAAAACATGGATAGCAGCTTTAACCTTTTTGCTACTCCGATGAAAAGTGACGCAGAGAAGGCTCCCACACACCTGCAAATGCAGTTCATCGAACTACAGGAAGACGTGGAGATAAGTGATTTGGAAGCACTTATAAATGTGTACAGCTCTTTTCCATGATGAAAACTAATGTTGTTGTTGTTTCTCATGCCTACACTGGCAGACCAGATGAGTGCCAGGACCGTCGAAGACGGCAAGAGGCCGTGCGCCTTCCATGTTATTGAGCCCCATTGAGAGGAAGTCCAACTTTGCTCGACATACATGACACATCCGTTTTACAGGAAGGTCCCTTTCATATATCCATTCACTCACACATATCGTAATTTAGATCCCAATCAGAGGTCGATAACCCCCTGATCAGGTACCCCCGAGATGTATTGATTTGGTATGGGAACATGGGGGACTTTGTGACCACGACCTATTTAACGTGCCCCAGTCACCATTACTGAACACGACGGTCTTTAACCGGGTCGAAGCGCCGATCTCGCAATCATCAGAATTGCAGGCTCCGCCGAGGGCTGAACCCACAACCCTTCTGATGCGAGCCCGACGCTCTACTGACTGAGCTACCGCGGCTCTGAAAACTAATAAATCGAAGTAACGTACGAGGCTTACAGATGAAAATTTGGAAAACACTCTGCGCCTGTGTATTATTGGGATTGATCCCAACATTGATTATTTTGTTTCTCAAGTTCAAGCTCAAACTTCTCATTAATTTCTGGTGATTGTAAGTAAATACTTAATCAATACGATATTATTCTGTTCACGTAACTTTACAATTATACTTTATAAATATATAAAATAAAATAAACAGTATCATTATTACATTTACACAACTACCTATTATCTACAGCCCGCGACTTCATTCATATCCTAAAGTTTAGCCCGCAACTTTCCAAAGGTTACCCTGCCGACCAACCGGTATAGTGGTTAAGGTGTTAGCCTCTAGATCGGAAGGTTCCTGGTTCGAATGCGGGTACGGGCATGAATGTTTGTAAGCGTATGGTGTAGAGGCGGCTGGTGCACCTTAAATCTGTCGTGGCCGAAAGTCCTCACATTGGGTTGGAGTGGAAGTTTGGAGAGTGGGGTGCCAGCTCAGGTGTTGCTTCGTCACCTGACCGTGGTTCAAAATTACGAGGTGTTGTCCTCAGATCTTTCCCTTAAGGGACTGATCCCGGACCGTCGTCAATAGCCCGTTGTGTTGCTCTAGTACGACGTTAACTAAAAATTACCATTACCATTACCTATAGTGGACCACCCTTTGTGTTAGTTGGTAGATATTTTAATTAACGTCGTACTGGACCAACACAACTCTCCCTTTGGGATTGAAGCCTGTTGTGTTGCTCCAGTACGACGTTAAATAAAATACCATACCACATATCTGCTGGGTAATTTTTAATAATTTTCTAATTAACTTCGTACTAGAGCAACACAACGGGTAAACCATATCTGCTGGGATTGATCCCGGATTGTTGCCAATAGCCCATCGTGTTGCTCCAGTGCCATGTTAATTAGCTATTTACCTATATTCAGCGAGTCGCGGTAGTTCGCTTGGTAGATTAACGGAGTAGCAATCGGAGGATTGCTGGTTCGAAACTCGATCCAAACAAAAACCGTGGTGTACGTGGAGGCTGGTGCATATTTAAATTGACATGGCCTCAAATATCCTCACGTCGTTGTGGTGTAGAAATTTGGAGAGTAGGGTGCCAATTCAAATGTTCACTCATCTGGCCGTAGTTCAAAATTACGAGGTGTTGTCCCCGGAACTTATCGTTAAGGGACTGATCCCGGACCGTAGTCATTAGCCCGTTGTGTTGCTCTAGTACGACGTTAATTGAAAATTACCAAATTACCCGATCGTCGCCAATAGCCCTTTGAGGTTTTTTGCCGTTGTGTTGATATAATTCAACTACCCACCTACCGTTAGTAACTACAACTTATAACCCGTCAAATGAACAAGTAAACGCATATAAAACACTTCATTTCCAAGAATGCTTTACTAAACAACATCAGAACGACGATGGCGTCACCCGATTTCGAAGCGTTTGCAGCTGCAATGTATACAACAGGTAGGTCCTGTATGCCTATTCAATTGCATAAAATTGTCATTACTAATCTTTACAGCATCTGAGTATATATTAAATGGGTGAAGCTTTACGCGAGCATTTTTGATGGCTTTCAAAATAAATTTATGAGTTAGAATTCGGGTTTCTTTTTTCTCAATTTTCAAAGCAGCAACTACGTCATAATTTACAAGGGCGCAGCTAAAGATAGACTAAAACCCCTTTCGAATTTATCGGTATGCAACAGGATCTACGATATATATAGCTTTTGTTTTCGGTTCTTACAGCACACAACTACCTACAAAGTCATCTATTCCTAATCGGCTAGTCCAGGGGTCGGCAACCTATTGAAACGGGAGCCAAAAGTTGCAATTACAAAATTTCCCAGTTTTTAAAGAGCCACTAAAAAGTTTTGTTTCAATATTATAGTATTTGCTTATATATATTTGATTTTTGATTTAAAATAAACGGCTTTAAATACGGAATAATATTTATTCATATAAAAACACAAATATAGATAGTTACATCAATGGAAGCATGTCTTTTGAAAGTTTGATTAAATTTTGTTTATAACTTGTTGTTTTAAGTTTCAAGCACGACTCAAGATTTTATTTGTTAGTTGACTTCTAACTTTGCTTTTTATTATATTCATGCAAGAGAACGCTTGATCGCACGAATATGTTGACCCGAAGATCGTCAGCACTCCATATGCCAAATTCTTCACCTTACTGTATCATTCTGGAAGACTATTCCATGCGCCGAATATGAGGGCCTCAACTCGCGGAATTTCTTTTAGAGCTGTCCACTTGTGCTGCGCGATGTGAATACATTTCTGGATTTCCAACTTGCTCTTGAGTTCTGTGAACTTGTCACTCCACAAGTCTTTGGTTTTCAAATCTAGCAATTGCATTTAAAGCGATCCAGCATCAATTCCAAATGGCTCAATGATGATCTCGTTTGTATTTGTGTAGAAAGGTTTTACTATGAACGCGAGAGTACTTTTGTTTGTTTTGAACTGCCCGAATCTCTCAGCGAATCCATCCTTCATGTTTTTTAAAGCTATGCTGAAGTAATTCGTGTCAATAGTTGCATTGGTCTCATCACGATATTGTTTCAGATTTTTAAAATGAAGTAATTTACCGCTCTCCATGTCTTCAACAAAAAGTAGTAATTTTTCTTCGAAACAAACTACTTCTTCAAGCAAGGCGTAGGCTGGGTTGCCCTTTCCTTGCAGTTTTAGATTTAGTTCATTTAGTTTCATTGTGGTATCTAACATGAAATTGAATTTTTGCAGCCATTTGTCTTAAAATTCGGGATGGTCAATGCTTTTTTTTCATTGAGGAATGTTTTTGTTTCACGCAAGCACAAAGTAAAACGTTGCAATACGTTACCTCTGGAAAGCCGTCGCACTTTATTGTGCAGAAGTAAGTCAGAAAACTGGCTATCTATTTCTTAAAGAAAATCTTTAAACTGGCGATGGAAGAGTGCTTTTGCCAAGATGCTGTTAATAATCGTAATTACCAAGTTCATGACCTCAACTATTTCGGCCGGAAATGTTTGGCACAAAGCGCTTCTTGATGAATTATGCAGTGAAACGTTAGAATTTCGTGGTTTATTTTTCCTGAAGAATTTATGTTACCCCTCTATGTATTCCTGTCATACTTTTGGCTCCATCAGTTGCTATAGAAACGATTTTATTTATACGGATTCCATTGTCTTCCAGGCATTTTTGCTCGGCATTTGCTAGATCTTCTCCACGAGTTTGCCCTCAGAGCGGTAGCAATCCTAGCAGTTCTTTTTTTGGACCTTGGTACGACATATACCTGACGAACAGGGTAACTTGTGCCGTGTCTTTTATGTCGCAAGACTCATCTATAGCAAGTGATAAAGCAGAAGACAGTTGAATGTCTTCCACTTGCATATGTGTTACATTTGAAGACATTTTAGCAGTTCTATCTTGTACTGTTTTAGCAGATAATGGCAAATCTTTGATGATTTTTTTCCCATGATTTCTGCTTTGTTTTTAAAATCAAGAAACGGTTATTCAGATGCACGTATAAAACAATCCTTGACGTACTCGCTATCTGTGAATGGTTTTTCTCTTTTTGCAATTTCTAATGATACTGCAAAGCTTGCCAGATTTACATTATTGGAAGATTGCGCCCAGTTACTTAGCATGGAACTTGACTGTTCTTGTTTTTTTCGAGCTCTTCAACAGCTTTTATCGTGCGTCACCGGTTGGATATTTTCCAGCAAACTGGGTATGTTGTGTTGTGAAGTGTCTCTCCAAATTTGACTTTTTATTGTGAGCGACTTTTTCTTGGCAAACGAGTCGAGTTGGAAGGCCACCTGTGTTACATATGAATGCAAACGACTCCGTCCAATCCTGATTGAATTCTCGGTTTTCTTCTTTAGTTCTTCTTTTTTTTTTTTTACCAGATGCCATGCTGGCGGCGGAGTTGAAAAAATGATTTAAATTTTTTTTTTCTTGGCTCTCTAAAACGGCAAACAATTTAGTTACCATTATTACTTCGTTAACACGATCCTCAGATATGTAATCCAATTCTGTTACTGATTTTATTATATTATACGCGTGCATACCTTTGAGAAGATAATTCGCTTCTAAATCGTATTCGTGAAAAAAACAAACGAATAGATACGCAAAAACCGCAAGCGATTACATTAACACACGTGCAACGTAACGTCGTTTGCGCTATCCGAGGATGACTGACTGACAACACGTTTAGAGTCTAAACTCTAGACGCTGGCTGTTTGGGTGAGATGGAAATTAAATGCAATTGGCTGAAAGATAAACATGGTCACGGAGTCTCATCTCTAAGAACAAAACAATAGTTCAAATTTATCTCATTACTAGGGCAACTTTTTTGCTGCAGTAAAAATGGGAAAAGTTGAATTTATCATTCCTCAAAGTTGCATTTATGGAAATAAAGTTGCATTTATTTTTTATACACTACATTCTTAAAATAAATTAATCGTAAAATTTTTTAAAAAATTCAAAATATATTGACAATTTTAGTCGTGTACAACAGTATTATAATACATACTGAAATACAGGAGATCGTTGAATGGCCGATCCGTGGTCAGTAATTTCTTTAACATTGATCATATAATGTGCTGTATCGGATAGTAGAAGCGCAAAATCCTTTCGCTCAACATTCAGAGATTTTATATCGTCATCTTATAAGGCGAACAACATATTGATGATCGACACTCACCTTTTAAACTCTGCAGTCGATTACGCAAGTTTCCTATGGATTATCAAGAGCGCCAATCAATGTGTTAAAGTACTTCTTGCCATTTATTTCACTTTCGTCTTGCCGACCAACCGGTATAGTGGTTAAGTGTTAGCCTCTAGATCGGAAGGTTCCGGGTTCGGGCATGGATGTTTGTAAACGTATAGTGTAGAGGCGGCTGGTGCACCTTAAATCTGTCGTGGCCGAAAGTCCTCACGTTGGGTTGGCGTGGAAGTTTGGAGAG
This sequence comes from Metellina segmentata, assembly GCA_947359465.1. Classification (NCBI taxonomy): domain Eukaryota; kingdom Metazoa; phylum Arthropoda; class Arachnida; order Araneae; family Tetragnathidae; genus Metellina; species Metellina segmentata. The sequence goes on from OX375882.1 coordinate 28,181,214, forward strand.
TGGGGTGCCAGCTCAGGTGGTGCTTCGTCATCTGACCGTGGTTCAAAATTACGAGGTGTTGTCCTCGGATCTTTACCTTAAGGTACTGTTCCCGGACCGTCGTCAATAGCCCGTTGTGTTGCTCTAGTACGACGTTAACTAAAAAAATTACCAAATTACCAATTCACTTTCGTCTTAGGACGAACACCTTCTTACCATGAACTTGTTTGATCCGCAATACTTCGTGGTTCTCAAGATCAGACACACTTGATCAAAGGGTTGATTCAGAGAGCAAAAAATGAAATAGTAATTTGATATTAATTAATTTTAAGCTATATTTTAAAAAGTTGCAGGGTGGTTACATTTATGCAAAAAGTTGCATTTATGTTGAGATTATAACTCACTTACTATACACCCCATGTAGGAGGAATTTTGGCTTTAGTACTTTTCATGCAGCGTAGAACGCGTGAAAAAAAGTTGCATCAAAAAGTTGCCTTACTCATTACGATCATGTTAAGCGTAGCGATTTGTAATTAACGATTGTGGAAATAGAAGCTATTGAGAAATTAGGTACTTAAAAATACATTTTCTTATTTTTTTAAGGGTTTTTATAATAAATTATTAATTTTTTCGTATGGAACTGGAGAGCCGCAACTTTACATCAAAAAAACCGCAGGTTGTCGACCCCTGTTCTAGTCTAACGTCCCCTTTGTTATTTTAGACATGATACGGAATTCACCTCAATAATTGCTCTGATGTTACCGAAGTCGCTGTTAATAGCTAATCCTGCTGAGCTACAAATTTTATTTATTTTTTAAATCTCATCTTCCCCTTTCTATTTACTCATCGTTTATCTTAGCAAATTCAATTTTGGCATCCTGAATAGTAAATATTACGCTTCTGATAAATTCCCGAAGTATACATCTTAAAAAGTCTAAATCTATAGATGGAATAGTTGACGAATCCATACCAAATATGGTAGTTACGGGAAAAAATACGAACCACCCTTCTTCATTCGAGCAATTTTAACTGTAGACTAAGGGCCAGTTTACGATTCTGCGTATGTCCAACTGCGTCGGTTGCGTCGAACCAATGATAGAGGAGAACCACGTGATTGACAGATGGGCGGGATCACGCAGCCTCTCTGCAGAGCAACGCAAGGTCCAAATTCTATACTTCATCAGATTCAACTCTCGACGCACATACGCAAGCAAACGCGACTACTTTGACGAATCAAAATCCAGCATCTAATGTTTTGATTCAATCGAGTAATAAACTAAACATCGCCATTACCGAACTTGTTAGCGAGTTGCTGAATGCTGACTGTGGAAGTTTAAAAAACATTATAAAACACTGGGCATGTGTTATGTACGAATTTGACTTCGAAAGAGACGGACAGCTGTTGCAAAGGCCTTGGGAATTCCTTGTAAGTACATGTATTTACACTAATCTTTAATTTGCATTGCAATATGTCTATATTTTGTTTACCTAGTTTCATCCGAAATAATAAAACCTCTTAGTTTATGCTAGTGAAAAATTGTTTTCGAAGTTGATTTGTTGTGTAGCTTTTATTTCAACGTTTATGAGCGATTTTTAAGTTTATTGGCAAATTAAAGTGAGCGATAGAAAAGCGCTGTAGAAATAGCTGTTTATTTTTTATAACTGAAACTATTGTGGTCGTAAACATTTGTGAATGTAGGAAACTTTTGTTGTTTAATTATTCCATTCCACCTCCTCTTTTGACCAATAATTGTTACTTTCCCAACCTCACAAAACACAACACTTGAACTTCTACTAAAGTGCTTAGTTAAGAGGAAATGTACAAAAAACTTCATCTGTTTTTTTATGTGCAAATGTTCTTTCCCTGAGATTGAGGTGCCTTCGTTTCTCGGAGGCTTTACCCACAGTTAGCTACCTGCCAGTTGTAGGCAGCATAGGTTCTATTTCTCCCTCAGTGTATTTCCCTCTTTGGTTTCAGTAAAACCTTTGTGTATGTACATTACTTGACATGTATTCACAGCGCATTTAACGGTGCAGCCAAATATGGCCCTTGCACCGTTGAAACCTAACCAAACCCTGATATTTGTTTTCAGTTTTCCTAGTGATAGTGTTTGATGACCAAAATCCTTCAGTTCGCTACTTTAAACAGAATTATCTTCATTAATTTTTCTACTGATAGTTTTTTGGTTTTAGTTCAAGTCTTATGACAACCCCTATACATAGGCTTTCAACAAAGACTGAAAATTTCTTGGTTTAGTCAGATTAAATTATACTTTCTTTTGCCACATTTTTTTTTTTTTTGTCTTTTTTCTGCATTCAAAGGTTTTGTTGAACGGACCGGCACAGCCAACGAAAGCATTATTTCGATTCACAGCCCGAATAGCCACTGCACTGGAAGAACGAGACTGCAACAAATACCAACAAATTTCCACTTTTGAAAGCTTTACCGCACAATTATGACTAAAAACCAGTTAACCGAAAAGTACCTTCCAAGTAAAATGGGAGGGATTTCTTTGTCGAAAGCAATAAAATCAAAGGAAATTATGCCGCTGCAAACTACCAAATGTAATGGGCTCACTTGAAATCCACTACCCTTGCAAGTCAAAGAAAGTACATGTATTCACATGATAGGTTAGGTTTTGGTTCTCGAACCCGCTTTTCACAAAATAAACTTCCTGATGCTTAACACAAGGAAGAACACCTCATTTGGACTGTAGCTTATTTGTTTCTTACTCTGAGAGCTGAAACCACTCGATGGCTTCTCAAGAACACACCAACAGTTGAAACCTTTCCAACAGATGACGCTTCTGGTGCAAACAGCACATATTTGGAGAAACCTTAAAAATTTTGAATTTTAATTCCTGTGTCAACTAATTGGTTGAAATTTTTTTTTGCAGAATAATATCCAACTTCATTTAAGTGATGAAAGTACATCCAGGGACAGATGTTCAATGGAAATGCTGTAGCAAGACAGAAGATGCTGCAATACTGAGCAGTTCTCTTACAAAAGGTCACTCATTATTTTCTTAAAATATGGTTTGTTTAAATAATTCTGGTAATATTTAAAATTTGTTGTGTCTAAAAAAAACACAAAATTTAGTACCGTTTTCTACTGTAAATGCATAAAGTGTGAGATTCTTGTATGGAAACGCTGGCAATATTCTACTTTGTCACAAGATCAGTCACTTTCTGAGAAGTTGGCAATGTTCAAAGAACATGAAAAGTTATGCCTATAAAAGAGTGGTGCCAAAAACTGTTCCGGAGATAAGGGACACGAAAAATACGTTTATAAAGTAATAACACTATGTAAAATAATCTTTTATAACTTAACATTTTTATAATATTTATGTTTGTAATTCAAAACTAGTGTCATTTTATTCATGCTGAGTTGCAATGCATTTGATGTATATCTGTTTATGAGAAAACATTTCTATGTATGTTTACAAGGTTAATTACTATACTCTGCTTCCCCCCCCCCCTCAATACATTTAATATTTTACCTTAGGTGACAACTATATATTGTGAGTAGTCAGTATCATAATTTTTCATCTACTCCGGCAATGTGTCTAGATTTACATGTAACTCCTTAAAAGCTCTGCTTTCAGCGAGTGATTGTGTGAAATTTTGAAACATCCTTGAATACCCATCAAATCAAGACACAGTAACCACAATTGATTCTTCTGTAAAATTTCTATCTCAAATTTGAAAAACAATGTACTTTCCATGTTAAAAGTGATATAAAACTAAATGTTGATAATTCAGTTTTTAAAGTGTTGCTATGTAAGTTTTTATAATCTTATTACACCAGGATAATAATCAATATATTGGGTAAAACTGTTTTAAGTTAGTGTTGTAAGTTATATAAAACGTATAGTGTAGAGGTGGCTGATGTACCTTAAAGCTGTCGTGGCTGAAAGTCCTCACGTTTGGTTGGTGTAGAAGTTCGGAGAGTGGGGTGCCAGCTCTGATGTTGCCTCGTCATCTGACCATGGTTCAAAATTACAAGGCGATACACCGAATGGCTTAGGCTGAGATAGTGGTTATTAGTTGAATATAAAACATACTCCACTCCCAGTTTAATAAAATTTCTTTTTGAGTTATTCAGAAAGTCGAAAGTTAACTTACAGTGTGATTTCATGTTTAATACCATATATCAAAAAATTAGTATCCATAAGATGAATTTCATGACCAGTGGTTATATAGTTTGCATTTTGTTTATTTCATTTTATATTTCAGACATTATTCTCTAAAGAAGAGAAAGAAGCTAACTTCTGAAAGATATCAGTTGCTCTGTCAATGGCAAAAGAATACACTTGAGCTACATGATAGTTTTGTAAACTCCATGGGCATAATTCGACTGTATACAATTGCGCCCTTGCTTATATTGATAGATTTATAATTAAATAAATTTAATGCTAAGAATTTCTTGTGTGTACATTTTATTATTCATAATCTTTAGTACTAGTTTCATTTTAAAATTTACAAGTTTTGTATTTAATATAATTTTGAGTCGCAAATGCAGAAAAAGAATAAAATAATTTTTTTTCAATACTTAAATTAAATAAAGTGAAATTATATTTGCTTACTAATTATTTCTTAATGTTTCAGGTAAATATTTAAAATAACACATTACATGCATCATATTACATTTATTATAAATTAATTATTCTCATCTGTGTTTACTTCACTTGTATTTTGCCACCTATCCATTTTATAAATTGAAATTATTTGCTCAGTGAACGGCATTCAATCCAAGTATAATATTAAACATAAGTAACTTAAATTTTCTTTGAATATCTTAATAGGAAGTTTATATGAAATAGTAAATTGCATTGTTCTTGTGCTTATTATCTTATATATTTAAACTATCTATATATATAAAACACTAACGTACGTGGACCCGAAATCGACGTTATTTGTGTATCGTCGAATGGCAACAATCAACATATATAAAATAACCCAGATATTTTGAATTATTGCTGTTTTCAAATAGCCGAGGTCAATTTCTATTAAAAAGAAGGAATTAAATTGTAATATTTATGTTTGAACTTACTTTTTATTTCTTCCTTTGATGTAAACGTAATTTTGCTACCCGGTATCGGGCCACGCGTCAGAATTAATGTTTACTTTTTTAATTTGATTTAGAATTCCGTGTTTGGGTATTTGAGTTGACTGCGAGATGTTGCCGACATATTTGAGGATTCCCAAGTATTATAAATGTGTTATTTTTGTTAATAAATCATTATTGTCTTTGTCAATATCGTTGAAAAGTCTTTTGTAGCATTATTCTATTTCACAATATATTCAGGAAGTCGAAATTCAACACGTTTGAATAGATACGTACGTGTTTTTTTTTTCAGAATTTAGCATTTTTTCAAGGATTGTAATTTTATTTTTGTTTGCATTATGTGTTCCGGTATATTACATGTTGCAGAAATATTATTTAGGAGTTAGATTTTAATGATATGTCTATTTCCTGCAAAATATCTAGACGCGGGTAATTTTGTAGCGGTATATGTACATTTCGGCCAACTTTGCTTAAATATTTGATTGAATATGCAATGATTTAAAGAATTGTTTCACAAAAATGAATAAAATATACAAATCAAAACATGTTTAATTACGGTGTGTAAAAAAGTTTAAAAAGCACTATTACACACTGCCGAGCGCTAGCTGGCGCAGCCCGACTAGTACTAAGTATTTAACAATGCTTATAAGATTGAATATGCAAGACACAAATCATAAAAGAGAGGACATGGTAAACTAAATCTAAATGCTTAAAAGAACATGGTTACCACATACATGTGTAGTATGCATAAATTAATTTCTTGAAATATGAGAAACACAGTAATTTTCCTATTGTAGTGAGTTGACACAAGAAACATATTCAAACCCTCAGTACAAAATAACATTTCTATTGAAACTAAATTAACTACAGAATATATCATTGGAAAATGTTTCGCTGACTAAAAATTCAATACTTCCCAACATTCAAGGTGTGTTTTGTTCAAGTTTAAAAAAATCTTGGGCAGAAATGGAATGCTGACAATTTGAATTTATAGCACCAACCCAATGATAAAATATACATACTCCAATTCATTAAAGCTTACTTTATTCTGTTTACTGTGGAAAAAAATTTGTAGATTTTACAAAAGATGATACAAATTTTCAGGAAAATGAGGTTTGTATGGACAACTAAATTTTTGTTCGGTGGTTGGCTGGATTAAATATAATGAGCAGGGTGTAAAAAAATCAGATTTTTTAAATTTCTGTAGGCTGCTTCTTTCTTCCTGCTGACATGTTAATGGCTGTGTGTGTGAAAATGTATATTTCTACTCTTTAATCTATTGCACACCACAAAAATAAGCTGACAAATACCTAAAAAAAACACTAGTAGGAAGTAATTTAGCCTCTTTCTCTTTAGTAAACTACCCTTTAGTTTATAATTTTGAATCAAACTGTGTTGCATACATACTTTTGAGTGTTAAAAAATGAGTGCTGTTAATCAGGAATGTTTATACGTTACTCTTCCTGGCATTTAGATTTATGATGGCATGTGTGTTTACATTACTGTTTCCAGTATATAGTATATTCTAATATGTTACAACTGGCTGTTGCAATCTTTTATAATATGCATTAATTGACCCAGTTCTCTCTGAGCTTAGTGTAGCCATTAATGCTGAAATCACCATGAGTACAGAAACATTAAAGCGTTTTACAACTTCTATGGTGTATTTACTTAGTTATAAAAAATTTGTGATTTGTTGTGATTCAAATCAGTGAATTAAAAAAATCATTTGATTAAAATCATGACACCCTGATAATGAGTAAATCGAAGATATGTTTATCTACATTTCAATAACTAGAAACCCTCATCAGATATCAAATTTCGTGTTTTCCTTCAATCTCACATAAAAGGCTTCAAAAGTAAAAAGATTTTAAAACAAATTATTCATGTAACTTCATTTCATTTTGGTTTTTAATGCTCTGATTAAATTTAACACTTATATATAGTCTCAGTTTAAAGTAGATAGTTGTTTTGGAAAGAAAATAGTTTAATGTTGATTTATCTGAGTATTCACAATCGGTACAATATTTTTTAGAAATCGAGATTTACTTGTTTATTCTAATTTTGGTTTTGTTCGGAGTTAAAAGTTTCCAAAGTGATGTTAATTTCGCAATGTTCTCAAGTACCTACAAAAATGTCTCCCGTGGAAAAAGAAAAAAAAACCAACGGTTCTCAAAATTGGTTAAAGTAAACATAAGACGGTAGAAAAAAAAACGCTCGTAAAAAAATACTGAAATGGATCAAGAAAGCGCGCGAAAAGTAAACACGCCATCTAGTGTGCATAATCGAAAGCTGGATTTCTCGTTCCGACGCAAGCCCATACGCAAAACTGTAAACGACTATCCTCCGCGTATGCGTTAAGGCGGAGCATACGCAGTTGCACATACGCAGAATCGTAAACCAGGGATTGTGTTTCACTGAAAGTAACGTACGCTATAAATTCAAATTCATAAAATTTACATACGAGGTCGTCTTTATGTTAAATTGAGCACCAACTTCACAGGAACCACTTTCAAATCAATATTACAATTTAACTTCGGATTGCACATTTCATGTCATTGGGTCTGACCGTTTCGAAGTTTTGAGTACAGAAAGATTGGAGTTCCTAATGTTAAATCAGTTTCTTATATTTTTATGGATATCTTCCTAAATATTTCTATAACGCAGATATTTTGTACCATGTTTCTGTTAAACAACCCAAACAAAATGTATCTAAAATTTTATTTAAAAAATAATATTTGTTTCTGCAATAATAATTATTAAATTAATGTTTGAAAAATTATAAGTTGCAACCTTATTTTTTGATACGAATCTATTCAGAAGGATTTCTAATATGCATATGCAAACTTCCACCTCATTCCGATAATTAGTTTTTGCGATGCAATAAATTTTCCTCATTATTGCGATTTTAGGGGGCAACCAAAAGTTTAAAAAGCCTCTGACAAACCTCGGATAGTGATTCTAGGATCGTTTGCACTTGCATAGTAAATGTAATAATGTATTTTTAAAATCGTTTGCACTTGCTTAATAAATTTAATAATTCTAGGATCGCTGAAAAATACTTTGAAATCGTGTTCACAAATTTGAAATTCGGGTAACAATAACTACAAATAATCTCGATCAACGAGTAGCAACTTTCTATTTCGAGATGAACCCTGAAATTTCCACAAACTTTACTGCTTTTACACGTGTATGTTCAAGCGTAAAGTTATGAAATTTCATATTTAGACTAATTTAACCACACAGAAACTGATTACGCATCAAAACATGGTGTTTCCATTAGAAATTTCGTTCTTTGTGCAAACTTTGATATTAAGACGTCCCCTTATGAAATGTTTCTAATTTGTAGAGAAAGTTCTTAATTGATTGATACCTTAAAATTTTCTCTAGTATGAATAGTGTTAGAAAAAAAAGTAGGTTTTTTGTTTTTTCCGTAACCTTGCGTAGTTTCCATTTAGTTAACGGAATTGAGAAAAAAAGTTAAAAAAATAATAATAATAATAATAATCTATTTTAAACTAAACGCTAGTTGGAGTAATGCGAATTGAAAAAAATTGCTGATCTTGAAATATACCATCAACGTTACAAAACATTCTAATTGGAACATACGAAAAGTTGTAAGTTTTTGTCTTGATGTTTTGGAAGTATAACGGAGCACTCTCTTAACCATGAAAGGGTTTTAATCTCCAGAGTTGATAATCATTGCCGTGATAATGTACAGCCGTATAAAAAACAAACTCGCCCGATCGCTATTGTACAATAAACATAGCAGAACAAAACGAAAGTTAATGATCGATAGGGATGAATGTTTTCTTCAAATATCACTATTTAAAAGTTGTCTAAGGGGGCCGTCTTCATATGAAATTGGATGGTTGTTTCGATAAATTTAATACGTCTTTTACCACAAAATTGGATTCTACACAATTTCAGAATGAAATAAAAAAAAAGTTTCTCAATTTAATTGTATTTTTCGCCGATTTGTAAGTGTTTGAAAAAAAGATTTCCTAATGTTAAATTGGTGTTTCACGTTTTTTGTTATATTGCTAAAAACATAAATTTTTCTTGGAAATTGTTTTTTCGTCCTTTGCTACCCAAACACAATCTATAAACATTTTAACTATTTTACTATTATTAATTATGAAATAAATATTCATAAAAACTATGAATAGGAACATGGGCAAATTTTGACACCATGTGATTCAACTGTTACTGAAACATCGGAATTCCAAATTTCAGCTCATTACGTTTATAATTATTAGCGCAGTAAGACTGTTTGCAAAATTCGATTATTGTCGTTATTAGGGATTGTTTAGAAAGTGAAAACAGAAATTTCTGCCAACAGATCCTGAGATTCAATCGGAATGGATTCCGACTTTGTCACCATCTTAATGGACTCCATGCAACGGTTCCTGCAACATGCCGGTCACTACACATCATATTAATATTTATAAGTTGCTTGTATAATATTATTAAATGATTTTTTATAAAGCTTTTGTGAAGAGTATTTTATCACTTGTTTTGCTTTAAACTCTTGCATCAATAGAGAAAGGATGACTCATTTTTGTATGTTTCACAGAAGTTTCCCCCGATACAACGGTGAAATCGAAGGAAAACATCGCTGAAGCAGCTCCAGGTAATTTTAATTCGATATCTTTTAATAAATCTACAAATATATATAGAGCGTTAACGGTAGAACTCTGTACTGCGGATTGTTTCTCTCGTTTAAATTTTATGAAAATGGTTTTCGCTTTGTTCAGAGTTGAATATTTATGATATAAATGCGGCACAAAACAGAACTTGCATAGTAATGTGTACAGTCGCAGAAAAACATCTAACCACTACCTTATATTTCGAGCATCGGAATAGAAATTTCAGAGATCATTCGATAGGGAATAATGAATGCGAAAAATTCAAATGCAAAAACATTGAATAAACTACAAAATTTCTAATAGCAACACCAAGTTTTAATCGGATTCTACAATGTCAAGTTAGTCCAGGCCTCGAAATATATTTTTTAATACAGGTGCACCTTGTGCATCTAAGTTTTTAAATTAGGTGCACAGGTGCGCCTAGCTGGAAAAAATTAGGTGCACAATTTTATTTTCATGTGCACAGTGCACCTGTGCACCCGGGTATTTCGAGCCCTGAGTTAGTCTAAATATGAAATTTCATATTTAGACTATCATTCGGAGAAATTCAATGTTAAAGACGTTGTCCATTTCAGGGGTCGTCTCCACATTGAAAGTCGCTATACGTACAATAATATTGTTTATAGTTAACCAGGAACTGTTCATTTGTTGCTTACTAAAAGATCACAAAGAATCTTAATCCTCCAGATTGTTGTCTCGATGAGGTATCTCGTCAATAGCAAAATTGGCCAGATCTTGATAGACGAGTTAAAAATACAACCTTTCGTTTCACCGATCCTTCTGCGCGTGATCAAGAATTTGTACACTTTCGCTAAATTAAACTTTTCCTCGCATCGAATTTATTTATGACGAGTTGCAAAAATTAACGTTTGAAGGTACTCTAAAAAAAACTCGCGGTTGAAGACTGAAAATTTGTATGCGTTTTGCTCACTCGAGGTAGAAATTTCGCTCTTTCAACTTTGACACTTAATAAACTTTAAATTAATTGCCGCATCAGAAAACAATCTTCATCGTGTTGCCTCGACAATTTTGATCAAACCATGTTAATTTCGTAATTTTCTGATCCGTACTTTCTCGGGAAACCGTCTAAGATTCGAGCTAAACAAGTTTTCAATCCTGCGGCGGAGGTTACTTTTTTAGTATAGAGATATTTACTGTTCAATTTTAAAGTAAACTTCAATTTTTAACAGTTAATGATAACTGTTAAACTTATTCACTAACTGGGTGTTTTTTAATAACTACTAAATAAGGCTTTTCCCAACAACTGTTAATAGTAACCTATCGTAAGAAATAAATTTCTAAAATTAAACATTTTTATGTTATTTATTTTTCTTGTGCCAAATCAAATTTGTGCTATACACGTGACCTCGCCTACTGTTTCTGTTAATAACCGGGATCTTGTAAATTGCCGAATGGCAAAGTTTTCATTCAACTGCTTGTTCTTTAAAAATAAACGAGTACCGTTTGATGAGCTGTTTTGTGAGTGGTTCTTTCGATTGTTTTGGTACAGCTTCAGTCTACGTTTACAGTTGTGGCAACGGCCTTGACGCATTTTTGGTATTAAAGTTGACAAGGAAATAGTTATTTCAAATGTTACCTCCATAAGTTGATTAACAACAATTATTGTTAGTTATTAATTATGTACCTACCTAATTATACTCATAGTTAGTATTACCTATGTCAAATCGTTGTAAATATTACTTTCTTTTATATTATTCAATTTGAAAATAAGATTTGTTAATTGTTCTTATTAAAACTTTTTAGCTTTGTTTTGACTGTTAAAAAAAAATCTTAGTTGTAATTAATAAGCACAGAAAATGTCAAATTAAATCCCCCCCCCAAGGGGCGAACATTAATGTTTGAGGTTACTAAACTAGTTTTAAGAAATGGGGGGAGGGGAGTTTAAATACACTGATGTTTAAAAACTTCGATGGTTTGGGGGGCGATGTATTATCAATATCGATGTTTTAATTTTGAACAAACATTGATGTTTTGTTGTCGATGTCGCATCCCCAGTACGGATCGCTAGTTCAATTTCAAAACAGGATTCAAATTCCAAAACTGAACAGACGAAAAATATAAAACCTGTTAAATTTTAACTGTCCATAAGGCGTTCTAAGGGTTCTTGAATTCATTAGGTATTCTGTTTTTCAAACTGAGAAATTCTTTATTTCAATTCGCATTTTCTTGTCCAGAATAATGAAAAAGTTCCAGAATGTTTTAATCTTTTTCCATCTACTCACATGATTATATCCTTGTCTGGAACTTTTAGAATTTAAAATAGACTTGACAAAGCACACAATTGCGATAACAGTACATTATCTGAAACCAGTCAGTGATATTGGAGACAAAACGAAATAGGATAAGCTTCAAACTCTTAATTACTCATTGATAAAAACCTTGTGATAAACACGTTATGCGTTTCCTGCCAACTAGAAGTTATATCTAAAGCAAGTGTTCCCTGACCTTTATTAAGAATTATTCAGGAAAAAAAATCCATTGCTTAATCCTTTTCCATATGGATAAAATTTTTGAGTAACGTCATAAATTTTATATTACTGGCATCACTACAAAACGGGAATCTATAAAACGTTTTTCTCGAAACAATTTTACGATTACGCGCTGTAGAGTTTAGTTCAATTAACGTCGCACTGGAACAATACAACGGGCTATTGGCGACGATCCAGGATTGACTCCGAAGGGAAAGCTCAGAGATAAATACCTACTAATCGTGAACAACAGTCGGATAATGAGGTTACCACCCGAGCCGGCACATCATCCTAACGGGGAACCTTGCAGAAAACTGCGAACCTCCTCATCAGAATTAATAGAGAATTTAATGGTTGTAAACTTAAAAATGAGGGAAGAAAGTTAAAGGTAGTGACAATGCACTATGAAAAAGGTAAATAATTTAGATAGAAGATAGAATTTAGTAATTGATACAATTAGGAGTCCATCATCCCAACGTGAGGACATTTCATCCATGTTGCAGGAAGGAAAAATAGTTAAAGTTTAGAAATGTATTTTGGGTGTATGGCGTGGGCATTTAGCTTAGAAACCCCCCCCCATCCTCAGTGGACTGAACGAATCTTGAAGACAATGTCTGTTCCATGGGGAATTGAGTGTGTTCAGGTGCAAGAATTTGTCATGATGATGAAAATGTGTCGCCTGCAAATGTTTAAGTAAACACCTTGTCCATTTTACCATACACACTCGCTACACTCATGCGCTGTCACTGATTCTTTATTAAAAAGAAGAACCGACTGCAAATTATTGACTGGAGATTTAAGGATGGTGACTAAATTAGAGCCAAATGTTGACAAATCGGTAGTTATCACCCCAGGTGCAGAATTATATTCAGTGTTCTGCAACACAACTCCAAGCGATTGCAATTGCTCTGCAGGCATTTTGTCCGAATTTTGAAAACTATAGTAAAATCAAAAACAAACGTAAAAACACAATTATAGGCTCAATTTTATTACATATTTATAATAAAACGTCAAAATTAAGTAACTAACTTTATTTAAATCCAAGGCATACTTTCAAAATTTGCAATTCTGTCGATAACTTAATTTATTGAAGTTAAGTAAACTGAAGTTAACACATCTTCTATGTCAATGACAAAATATTTATTTATAAAGTTGTTGTGGTTATATTTGGGAGGTTGTTCCGTTGCTAGAGAAGAAAAAAAGGTCCGTTGCTAGAGAAGAAAAAAAAGGTCCGTTGCTAGAGAAGAAAAAAAGGTCCGTTGCTAGAGAAGAAAAAAAGGTCCGTTGCTAGAGAAGAAAAAAAGGTCCGTTGCTAGAGAAGAAAAAAAGGTCCGTTGCTAGAGAAGAAAAAAAGGTCCGTTGCTAGAGAAGAAAAAAAGGTCCGTTGCTAGAGAAGAAAAAAAGGTCCGTTGCTAGAGAAGAAAAAAAGGTCCGTTGCTAGAGAAGAAAAAAAGGTCCGTTGCTAGAGAAGAAAAAAAGGTCCGTTGCTAGAGAAGAAAAAAAGGTCCGTTGCTAGAGAAGAAAAAAAGGTCCGTTGCTAGAGAAGAAAAAAAGGTCCGTTGCTAGAGAAGAAAAAAAGGTCCGTTGCTAGAGAAGAAAAAAAGGTCCGTTGCTAGAGAAGAAAAAAAGGTCCGTTGCTAGAGAAGAAAAAAAGGTCCGTTGCTAGAGAAGAAAAAAAGGTCCGTTGCTAGAGAAGAAAAAAAGGTCCGTTGCTAGAGAAGAAAAAAAGGTCCGTTGCTAGAGAAGAAAAAAAGGTCCGTTGCTAGAGAAGAAAAAAAGGTCCGTTGCTAGAGAAGAAAAAAAGGTCCGTTGCTAGAGAAGAAAAAAAGGTCCGTTGCTAGAGAAGAAAAAAAGGTCCGTTGCTAGAGAAGAAAAAAAGGTCCGTTGCTAGAGAAGAAAAAAAGGTCCGTTGCTAGAGAAGAAAAAAAAAAAGGTGTGACAAGGCGCGCACTTTGCACTGCTGAACATCGTAACTTATGATTGAAAAAACAAATCGGCCAAAATTTTGATAAAAAGAGGAAAAATTGTTCTGAAAGACTACGTTGTTTACATACGTCGCAGTTTTCAGCCCTTTCTGCTCCCGGGGTCATCACCAAGTTCATCTTATTTACGATTTTTAAACTTACTAGCTATTACTAGTAATCAGTGTTTACGTTCGATTATTATTATTTTGTCATTTCATTTAATTAAATAATTTTTTTATTTCATTTCTAGATTTTGTTTCCTAACTAGATTTTGAATTTCTAAAACTACCCATTGCTCCCAAAATTATTTTGATGAAATTTGAAAAAATAGATACAGCTACACTCGCAATTAGGTGATATAGAGTTCAGAGTGGGCTACGTACAAAAATTGTTTTTGAAACGGGAACGTTGAGTCAAAATTAAATCCGTTGTTCCGTAAATTTTTTGATGAATGAAATTATGTTCATTCATCAAAAAATGTACATAATTGCCATGAAACATCGAATGAGCTTGGAAACACCCAAAATGTCATACGGTTTAGCTTGTGGCGTGTCTATTTTTAATTATTGAATAAAAAGTGTTTATTTAATTTGTTTTGAATCTGTGAGACCCAACAGTGGTCACGTGGTTCAGTGGGATTGGCCAACCTGCGAGATATAGGCGGCACATTAGATTTCTCCCCGGGTGTATTTCTTCTGTCAGTCAAAACTCTCCTAGTGCGTCCATTTACTTGATTTTGTCTTTTGCTAGGCCAAATATGACACCGTGTACCTTAAAACATCAACCCATCCCTGTAAATATCGACACTAAAAGACCTGGGTTTCTACACTGATATGCATTGACACAGGATGACACTGCTTTTACCGACGTCTGTACATGATTACCACAGTCCTTTGAAAAATACCAGAATTTTTGTTATTCCAGAGTGTTGGGAAAGTCCTTGGAAAATTATCAAAATTTTCTGCAGTCCTTAAAATGTTTGAATTTTAGCTGAAATTATTTTTAACAAAACTTTGCCCCACAACCTAAAACTTTTCCAATCCATACATTTTCTTCTGTCATTCTACTTGTAACCATCACAATCAAAATGATTGGCATAAAAATAAACACCAATTTATAACCGATTTTATAAGAACTACTGTGACTGTCTTGTGAACTTATCCTTTACAAAAATCAGTGAAACGAATTATCGTGAAGTATTTTTGTAGACTGAAGTTATCTTTCCACACCTATAGATTTTAGTCTCCGATTAATGTTAATACTTATTTGCGTAATGTGTTTATGCATTCGTCCACTGTATTTGGAAATAAGAAAAATACAGAACTAATTTCAGTGAACAGCGATGAAGTTGATCTGATTGACGTGATGAACAATCTGCAGAACAAACTAGTCGCCAGTGGCCACAGCCTGGATGTCAACCTTCCTCAGATTGCCGTTGTGGGAGCTCAGAGTGCTGGGAAGAGCAGTGTGCTGGAAAATATAGTGGGCAGGTCAGTGGAAAAGTGTGCTTTTTCTCGACTCTACATTAAGCCACGTTCTCATTAGCGTGTTGTAACGCATATAGCGTTTTATCTTATTTAGTGTTGCCTATTGAGCATACAGGCGAACAGCCTTGTAATGCTTTTCGAGTATTCGACAGTTGTCGGTTTCGGGATTGAGATCTCATTAATATAGTAGGTACACTTGTGTCACTTCTGTACTTGCTTTAATGCTTTGGCACGGGGATAAGCCCCTGTTTGAGTAGTGAAGCGTCTACCCAAAAGGTAACAACATTCGTATTGAAGAAGTAAACTCAACCACGAGGGTCAAGGACTATGCAATGCAAATGGGACTGATCAAAAGATACGGAATTCAATCCCCTTCAGGAAGCCCTTTAACCCTCTGTAACGTTAATTAAAAACGTTATATTTATAATCATCACCGCACCTCCATGGAACCTAAAAATTACCCATACGACACGAATTTAAATAGATTGAACCCCAAAACGGCAGAAACGAACGCTTTCAGAAGATGCTTCTTTTTTCCAACGGAAAATTATAACGCTACAAGCTGGCATTCCCTCAGCAAAGAACGATAAGAGGGGAGAACAAATCCAAAAAAAAAGGCGAATTAGGAGGTCGATCCCTTACCAAAATTTTACCAACGGTTCAATCATCAAAAAGGTAATTATCTTCATCAATTTTCATCATACGACTTCGGGACTTCTATCGGATTATACGCTATGTGGTTATGGTGTTAGGCTCTAGATAGGAAGGTTCCTGGTTCGAATCCGGGTCCGGCCATGGATGTTTGTAAGCGTATGGTGTATAGGCGGCTGGTGCTTCTTAAATCTGTCGTGGCCGAAAGTCCTCATGTCAAATAGTGCGTCCTTTGTTTCATAATATTCAATATAGAGAGATAAGACTGTCAAGTGGCCGTCGTCTCCACTTTCCACACCTCATTCTATTCCAGTGAAGCCCAACGTACTGACTTCTCTCGCGTTCGAGTCTAACATTGGAATATACCTAGAAAAATCAATGCAGACTTTTTGATGACGAGATCAGATCAGTTTTTCTTTAAGTTTTTTCCTAATCCATAATAATCTGGTAAATTTATTTCGAATGATACGATACTTAATCCAGACGCCCACTAGTAGGGTTGATTCGCATTTCTTTTATCTGTACCAACTCCCCTCGGGAAAGAAAATCGCAACATTTAGCATCCTTTAACGTTTTTTCACCGTTGTCACCCTTATGTCGCTTGATCTAATACAAAACTGAAGCACTTCCATCTTTACGACTATAAGTTAAGTGGGCTTGCTGTGATTGGTCTTAGTATTGATTATTAAGCTGCTTTTTTGGGATAGGGCCGCCAAGAGGAGATAATTAGACTTTATCGGGGGGGGGGATCATATCCACCTTCATCACATTCCTACTGTGTAATTAATGTAGTATCGACTGTTGGACTGAATGCTATAACGATCACTGCTTAGAGTTCTATTGAACATAAATTTTTACACAAGATATTTTCCGTAATGTTTTGAGCATTTAAGCATTTTGAGTGATTCTAGGTGAAGGAACTGGACTCGTTTTTAACAATTTGGCAAAATCATCTGCGACTTCATTGCCATTAAAGTCACTGGTAATGAAGAGGCAGATGTTTTAGCGAAATCGTCATCAATAACCAATTTCATTTGAGCATTTGAAGTCGAAAGTGACATCAGATTACTCGACTGACTAATGTAAAACAGGTGAAAAAACGCATTCCCGAATACGTCTTCGAATCTAAGAAATCGCCATTCATTAGTTGGCTATAAAGATTAAATGTGTTCTTTTCATATTTATTTTAATAAAAATGACAAGTACTACAAGCACAGTCTATCAATACAACAAAGGGCAGTCTAGTTCAATTTCTATGGCAGAAAAAGCTCTTGCGAAACATTTACATAGAATTCTCTGAAAAATTCTCCTGTAAAATCATTGCCCGTTTTTCAAAGCTATAACGTAACCTCTCGAAATCTGGAAAATGTCTGTAATAGACCTTTAGAATTCTATAGAATCGGAGTTTATTTTCTATAGAGTGATATGGAACTATAAAATTATTCCATAAAGGATAGTTCAATTTATAGGTATTGAACAGTCTGTTTTCAGAAAAATATGTTTTTGCATATAAATTAACAAAATAGTCTATGCTTTCTGGCAGTGAAAAAAACCAAAGCGTGCCCTTTTTGTCATTCATCTGATAAGATAAAGTTCACGAACACTCTTGCAGTTATCAATGATCTTTCCCAGATCAGTGGTGTAGCGTTTGAGTATTCCCAGTAGCCTATCATCTCCTGATAAGGAAAATTAATAATCTGAAAATGCGGTGGTAAAAAATATAATAATCAATTCAACCTGAAGCAGATTTAATGTGAAGGAAATGATGGTCCTGGTGGACGTTTTGCTCCACCCAGCTTTAATTTTATCGCTTCTTTTAATCTTTGGTCATAGTTTGAAGTTTTCAAATTTTTACTCTATCTTTAACGATCTAGGAGATAAAAAAAAGAACTACATGATTAAAGTTAAAAATTATTTTTTTTATCCTCTGCTGGAAAATCATTCTTTTGTGCAAAATGAAAACGGCAACGAGAAATTAAATTTAGAATCTGTCATATCTTTATACGGTTGCCATTCTAAAGAAAACAATAATAATTAAATTTCATTAAATTCATTTTAAAATGTTCCAGATTAAATTTTAAAATTCGCCGCTACCCAAAAATTGATAAAAATATGGACTACCTGTGTGCCAAATCTTATTGCTGTAAGTGCCATAGAATCGTCAGGATTTTGCGGCAAACAAACACTTCCTTTTATAATAGTAGAGATAAAGAAACGGTTTCAAGGACACTAGGCTTGGACGGTGTGTTGTTCAACAGGGGATTATCCAAAACCTCTTTGATTCCATCCGGGCCATTGGCTCCGGTTTTGGTTGTGTGTGAAAACCTCACAAGAAAAGCTAGAGATTTGTTCCTATGGCCGAGCGGTCGTTTAAAAGGTAGGTCGTTAACTGAAGGGTACCTGTATGGTTTATTTTTGGTACCTGTATGGTTTATTTTTGTGTTCCCTTAAAGTTTGTACAGTAATTGAAACACCGTAAACAATCAATGCGTTGTAATTATTGTAAGGGACATTTTAAGTGTTTTAAAAATATCCTGGGTAAATATTTGTTTTATTTCAGGGAATTCCTTCCTCGTGGTAAAGGTGTGGTTACTCGAAGACCGATTCTCATTCAACTGTTTCCAACTCGAGGAGAAGGTTGTATAAATTTTGTCCCCTCTACTGTTTAAAATGCTTGCTAAAGCTATGATTTCCTAAGAAAGTGGTAGATCGGAAGGTTCCTGGTTCGAATCCGGGTTCGGGAATGGATGTTTGTAAACGTATGGTGTAGAGGCGGCTGGTGCACCTTAAATCTGTCGTGGCCGAAAGACCTCACGTTGGGTTGGCGTGGTAGTTTGGAGAGTGGGGTGCCAGCTCGGGTGTTGCCTCGTCATCTGACCGTGGTTCAAAATTACGAAGCGTTGTCCTCGAATCTTTCCCTTAAGGGACTGATCCCGGACCGTCGTCAATAGCCCGTTGTGTTGCTCTAGTACGACGTTAACCAAAATTACCATTTACCTGTAGCGGCAACATTTCATTTCCTGCGCCAAACAATTCGAGCGGAGGGAAGCAAAACAAAACAAAAAATTTTAATCGATCTTTAACGATCCCGTTTTTGTAAAAACGGGATCGTTAAAGATCGATTATAATTACATGTGAAACCTGCGGAAAATTTTACACCAGATCGATACTTTAAATGTGATTTTCTTTAAATTAATATTTAATAAAAATAATCAAAAAGCAAATAATTGAATAATAAGTATCTAATGGTATCAATCTGACGTAGAATTTTACGCTGATTTGAAATCCGATGAAATTTTCATTCTTTTCAACGATCCCCAAGTTAGTAACTTGGACTAGATGATAAAAAAAAATCACTTGTGTTTTATTTTATTCGAGAAACAAAACAGACAGTCGTCTGTATTGCCCAATTCTCTACCGTATTCTGTCCGTCTAAGTTAACTCCTCTGGTCTCTGTTAAGACGGCTGCTAGATAACGGCTCCGCTATCTTAGGTAATGGTAATTTTAGTTAACGTCGTACTAGAGCAACACAACGGGCTATTGACGACGGTCCGGAATCGGTCCCTTAAGGGAAAGATTCGAGGACAACACCTCGTAATTTTGAACCACGGTCAGATGACGAAGCAACACCTGAGCTGGCACCCCACTCTCCAAACTTCCACGCCAACCCAACGTGAGGACTTTCGGCCACGACAGATTTAAGGTGCACCAGCCGCCTCTACACCATACGTTTACAAACATCCATGCCCGGACCCGGATTCGAACCAGGAACCTTCCGATCTAGAGGCTAACACCTTAACCACTATACCGGTTGGTCGGCGCCGCTATCTTAGGAAACGGTAGCTTAAAACCTATAAGACAATCGGTGATTTTTCTTTTTTCTCAAGTAAAGGCTTTTCTGTCAAGCTAAACATAAATGGCGGTAGTGTTTTGAAGCGAAATGTGACTCTTGAACTTATTTTGGACATGATGTCAGTAGACCTGTGTGATATCTGGCCGCTGTTGGCGATCCATTTAGGAGAGTTCTTGGCGACTAACCTCCCTGCGTGGAAGGGTTACCATAGAGAAAATTCGCAGTCTGATATTTGCCTCGGTTGAGAGAAGTTGCTTTTGTTTTTAAGGTGCAATGTACGGATGAAATGATGTTCGTTTATGTGTGTGCTTTTGTCATTTAATTAAATTGTTACTTGAAAATCTCGTGCTTGGTTATTGAAAGAGAAGATCACA
The DNA here is from genome assembly GCA_947359465.1 of Metellina segmentata. NCBI lineage: Eukaryota > Metazoa > Arthropoda > Arachnida > Araneae > Tetragnathidae > Metellina > Metellina segmentata. Next base: position 28,201,729 of record OX375882.1, read on the forward strand.
AACTGTTTTTTGAATGCGATTTCAGCACATTGCCAATACAAATATGTGTAAAAACTTTTCATCCACGATTCAGTTTCATAAAAGTTCAAACTATTAATACTACCAAGTAATTTTATCTCATTCTTTAAATAAATTGAAGTATGGATGGTCAGTTTTCATAAAGTAAACAATCGTCAGTAGTGTACTGCATAGCACAAAGACTAACATCGGAGATAGAAATTCAGACGGACAAATCGTTTCGACTAATTCACACTCTAAGGCATGTAGAAGTCCGTGGCAGCGAAATACTTTTAAATTCCTCACTTCCTTATTTATTTCTAATTTACTTTTATTTGACTTGATATATTAAATATTTTATTAATTTTACTGGGTCAAATTTTGTCTTGTGTCTGGCGCAGCTTGTCCACTCTTGGACCTTGCGCAATTAAACCCAAACCAACCAACCAACCAACCGTGGCAGCATCAACACGTCAATCAAAACATTCAATTTCTACTCTAAGGCGTCTAATACAGTACGAATCCTTTTCGCAATCACAGCCAAAAAATCCCTGTTGGTAGTGTTACGATTAGCAAACGGAGAGTTGCAAGTTCGAAACTCGATCAAACTTGTGGAGGCGGATGCACGATAAATCTGTCAAGACCTCCAGTGTTGGCATGATGTGGGAGTTTGGAGAGTGGAGTGTCAGAGCTCGGGTGTTGACCTCGTCATCTCACCATGGTTCAAAATTACGAGGTATTGTCGGATGTTTTCCTTCGGGATTGATCCTGGACCTTCGACAATAGCTCATTGTGCAGCAAAACTTTATGTGTGCGTATATCCATTACTTAACGGTTGTCTTTAGTTTGGTACAGCGTGTTCAAGTATGGCACTTTCTCCAAAACAACCTTTTAGCAATTGAATTTAGGACAATCTTATTTCTAATGCCATTTTCTTAATCTCGTTTTGGATCATGTAACGTCGTGATAAAAGAAAAAGCCTTTTTAAAAGAATTAAAGAAAAATTTATTTACAATATGGTAGCGACATCACCGTTACAACTACCTCTCATCATACGTTTTAAACACAACGGCTAAAACACGCCATTCGAACACCGCACTCCGTCCACACTTCAACGAAGCATCCAATCGACTCTAAAAAAGCCGTTACAAAAAAATATCTTTTCACCAACGTTATACATAAAAGAAAAAAAATGAACTTCCGGGAAAACCATTTAAGCTCACATAAATATGTCAAAAGAAAAGATATCCTTTCCAAGAGTAATAAGAAGTATAAATAAACACAGGAAGTATCACAATATCTTGGAATAAGGAAAAAGAAATATTATCATAACATTTAAAAGATATTCCGGAAGTGTACGTTACAACTCTTCCCCCCTTAGAATAACTTTTTACCCTGTAAAAAGTTACCATAACTTTTCAAAAAAAACTAATTTCTACAAAATTTCATACAAATATTTACAAACATGTATACAACTGCCAAGTTACCTAAAAAAACAATAAAAATAGACTCAAAGGACATTTTGGTAACTTAGAACAATCGGCTAAGGCTGTCAGCATTCTGGTGTTTTCTGCCTGACGATGGATTACCTCATAGTTCCAGGGCTGCAATGCAAGAGCCCATCTCATGAGACGTGAATTTACCCCAGAGTTCTTTTTTAACCATACTAGAGGATTATGATCAGTTTGGATAAAGAACTTGGTAGGTCCATCCAGGTAGCATCGTAGCTTCTTGACAGCAAACACAATAGCGGCACATTCCTTTTCGGCTTTCAAGATCTGCGTATATCGGACCGACATTCGATTTGGCTTCGCACAGAGAGGCTTTATTTCAGAAAGTTCGATATCAAACTGGACACGATCTGTGAGGCCAGGCACGTTTGAGAAACACTTGTAATATTTACATATAATACAACTGAGCTGGTCAATCTGGTCGTCATCCAGTCTTCCTTTCACTTCACTGTTTCTCAATATCTCCTCGAGATCAAAAATATTGGGATTGTTTTCCACGGGCGGAAATTCTTCTTCCAACTCTGATTCTTCATCCTCACAAGTAGTGACCAGATTTATGAATTCAGGCCTCTGGTAGTAAGGCTTCAATAAATTTACATGATATATTTGTGACGAATTTTTCCGGTTGGGCACGGCAACAAAGTAGTTCGTCTCCGAAATCTTGCTTTCAATGGTCCCAGGACCATGCCATTGAACCGCTAACTTATTTACAGGTGAGGGTGCCAGTACCAGTACTTTATCTCCAACATTGAATTCACGTTTCACGGTATTTTTGTCGTACCATTTTTTTCTTTTCTTGGCAGCTTCCTCCATATTATCAATGGCTAGGCTGCGACATTTTTCCAATCTTCTGAGAAGATTGATGATATATTCAACAACTGAAGAATTTCCTTCTTCCGGCTGTAACCAGTTTTCATACAGAAGAGTGACGGGAGTCCGTAAGTTTTTTCCATGAACCAATTCAGCTGGACTGAATCCGGTGGATTCATGAGTAACTGTCCTTAAGGCGAACAAGACTGCATGGACATGCTTCCCCCAATCTGGTCCTTCTTCGGTACACAAAACTCTCAAAATCCGTTTCAGGGTACGATGAAACCTTTCTACCGGATTGCTCTGGGGATGATACACAGAGCTAAGTACCACCTTGATGCCGAAACGTTCAAAAAATTCCGATGTGAGTTCGCTCATAAACGAGGTTCCCTGGTCGTGTTGAATCTCCTTAGGAAAACCCATTCGACTAAAAATCTGAAGGAGAGCATTAATAACGGATCTAGATTTTATGTTTGGAACTGCCACAGCATCTGGGTACTTCGACGACATACACATTGCCGTAATCAGGTATCTTTGGCCTGAGTCCGTCACGGGCAAAGGTCCTACAGCGTCAATATTAATACGGGAAAAAACTTCAGTAATCACTGGAACAAGTCATGGGCGCTTTTTTCTTGTCCCTTGCCTTTCCAGCTCTCTGGCAGGAATCGCAAGCCTTCACGAAGTCCTCTGCTTCTTTGTAACAGTTTTTCCAGAAAAAGTACTTGGTCATTCTGTCTTTGGTCTTGGTGGTCCCAAGATGACCTGACGTGCCTTCATGACACAATTTCAGTATCTTTTCTCGATACTCTATGGGCACGACGATGAGCTTCCTTTCGATACCACTCTTGTCTTTCTTAATCTTTACCAAAAGTCGGCCTTTCACCAGTTCAAAATCTTTAGGAGGGTTTCCATTTTGGATTTGTTTTACTTGAGAGCTCATCTCTTGATCTTCACCTTGAGCCTTGATAAGCTGCTCAGTGTCCACTTTTAACAATTCAGTGATATCTTGATCTTCTGCCACATGAGTGAACTCGTCACTTACTTCCCCTGCTTCCATTTCATTTTTTTCCAATGTAATAAATTCTTCGGCTGGGATAGGGTTTTCGGATTCTTTAATTAAAGATTGAGATTCTTCCCTTTCTTTCACTTTTTTCTGATGCCTTGTCAGTACTGCATTTAGTTGATCCACAGATTGACAATCTTCCCTTTTTAACAAGGCAGCAGTCCGATTCCCTAAAAGATATCGTCCGCGGTCTAGTTCATCTGGAATCACAGCAGCTTTAGTGAGTGTTTTTCCCAATTCACACTCTACCAGAACTTCGGCAAGAGGTAAACAAGTTGAGCTGGAGTCCAAAGGTTGCTGTACCCAAACATGTTCACCAGTCATGTCAGCTGAATTCACCAATTTCCGACACACAATGCCAATGGTCGCTCCGGTATCTCTTAGTAAATTTATATCCTGACCGTTTATTTTTCCTTTCATGATAAACGGTTCCAGGTATTTCTCAGGTTCTTTGTCCGAAATGTAATTTACAGTTTCCGAAGGTTTCTTCAACTTTGGACAATTTGGTCGGATATGACCAGGCTGATTGCAATGAAAACACCGCATCTGTCTCCTGCGGTCGAATTCCGGATTTGGGTCTTGTTCGGAAAATCTTCGTTCTATCTTAACCCCTTTACCATTCATGGTATCACTTCTCCTTGGTGGATTATCGGTCTTTTCAAACTTATTTTGAACTCGACCCTCGAACTTGTCTTTCGCAAAGACAGGGTTTCGTTTCACAGTTCGTCTAACGTCTTCAAACTTCTCCAACAGTTCCACCAAATCTATAGGGGAGTTTATTTCTGTCCATTCTCTGAGATACATATCCTTAAATTCGGATGGTGTTTTTTTCTTCATCTGATCTGTGATGACCAAATCTCTCAGTTTTTCAAAAGTAAGGACCTGACAACCTGCAATCCATCCATCGAAATAAGTAGACAATTCATGATAGAAATCCCTCCAGTTCCGATCAACTGCTTTATGGTGTGAACTAAATAACTGTCGAAATCTTTCTGGTGTTAGTTTGAACCTTTTTAACAGAATATTTTTGATGTGATCATAATTTATAGCTAGGTCAGCTGGTTCACGGGCTATTATATGAGCAATCTCTTGGGGGATCAAACTTAATAGGTGAGATACCCACATTTCTTTACCCAGCGACAGCAAAGTTGCCTGTCGCTCGAACAAGATTAAATAAAGACTCATATCATCTTTCATGTCGTATTTCGGAAGGATCTTGGTCAAGTCTCGATTCGATGGTCTAGAATGATCAACTGCACCTTGCTGGGTTTGTCTAGTTGCTTCTATTCTCAATTTTTCCAACTCATACTCTCGTTCTTTCTGCTTTTCTTCAAGGTCTTCGATTCTCCGCTTTTCTTCCACTTCAAGGTCTTCAATTCTCCGCTTTTCTTCAAGGGCTTCAATTCTCCGCTTTTCTTCAAGGGCTTCAATTCTCCGCTTTTCTTCAAGGGCTTCAATTCTCCGCTTTTCTTCAAGGGCTTCAATTCTCCGCTTTTCTTCAAGGGCTTCAATTCTCCGCTTTTCTTCAAGGGCTTCAATTCTCCGCTTTTCTTCAAGGGCTTCAATTCTCCGCTTTTCTTCAAGGGCTTCAATTCTCCGCTTTTCTTCAAGGGCTTCAATTCTCCGCTTTTCTTCAAGGGCTTCAATTCTCCGCTTTTCTTCAAGGGCTTCAATTCTCCGCTTTTCTTCAAGGTCTTCAATTCTCCGCTTTTCTTCAAGGTCTTCAATTCTCCGCTTTTCTTCAAGGTCTTCAATTCTCCGCTTTTCTTCAAGGTCTTCAATTCTCCGCTTTTCTTCAAGGTCTTCAATTCTCCGCTTTTCTTCCAGGTCTTCAATTCTCCGCTTATCTTCCAGGTCTTCAATTCTCCGCTTATCTTCCAGGTCTTCAATTCTCCGCTTATCTTCCAGGTCTTCAATTCTCCGCTTATCTTCCAGGTCTTCAATTCTCCGCTTATCTTCCAGGTCTTCAATTCTCCGCTTATCTTCCAGGTCTTCAATTCTCCGCTTATCTTCCAGGTCTTCAATTCTCCGCTTATCTTCCAGGTCTTCAATTCTCCGCTTTTCTTCAAGGGCTTCAATTCTCCGCTTTTCTTCCACTTCAAGGGCTTCAATTCTCCGCTTTTCTTCCACTTCAAGGGCTTCAATTCTCCGCTTTTCTTCCACTTCAAGGGTTTCAATTCTCCGCTTTTCTTCCACTTCAAAGGCTTCATTTTTCTTTCGAGTTTCTATAATTCTACCAAAAAGTGCTTTGGTGAATTCTTCATCATATCCCTCACTTGAAGTAATAAGATTCACTAACTGTTTTATGGATTTTTCTACGGTGATTTCTAAATCTATCTCCTCCACCAATTTGATCAAGTCCTCTTTCTTTCCCTTAACTAAATAAGTCATGATTAAATTCTAAACAGTTTCCCCCTTTTGGACTCAAATATAACGTAAGGTACAAAATGAAAACTTTTCGAAACCGAAACTGTCCAGAATTCTGACTTACCTTATAGCCAAGCCACAAAAATATAACTCAAAGACAATAAAACAATAGAAAAAAAAATAAATGTACAAAAACCAATTTTGTTACCCAAAAGACCTTCAAAAGAAAAATAATTAAAAAAAAATTTAAATCAAAATACCATTTCAAATACAAAACAAATTTAAATTATTAATTAAGATAAATAATCATCTACGACAACTAAAATCTCTTAAATTTCTATTTCACATAAATTCCAAAACAATACTAATTTCTATTATAAAAGCAAAATTTGCAATTAAGAAATTTTTTGTTTCGAAACCTGTTACGATAATTGGAAGTTATCACAAAAACAGAAGTAAAATTGTTCATTAAATATAATAGTGCATAAAACTTTAGACTTAAAACCGAAACCACTTATCTGGAATAGTTGCTTGATGGTACACAGGAAGTCCTTGAGCAGGAACCCAAAGTTCGAACTGGACTTTGCTGACGATGACAGGACGGGATGCCCAAAAAGTTCGGACCGGATGGCCCTTTTGCTGCTGAACACACACGCGTTTCACACACAGGAACAGGACGGGATGTCCCAATTCTACTGACCGGACTAAGCTTCGTTGCTGGACACACGCAGTAACAGGCCACGTTTCATGCACAGAAACAGAACGGGATATCCACGCAAATTCTCTTCATGAGGACGGGATGTCCAAAAATTTCGGACCGGATGGCCCACTTCGTTGCTGCCGGACGCACGCAAATTCTCCACTCGCGAGGACCGGATGGCCCCCTTCGTTGCTGCCGGACGCACGCAAATACTCCACTCACGAGGACGGGATGTCCACAAACTTCGGACCGGATGGCCTCCTTCGTTGCTGCAGGACGCACGCAAATATTCCACTCACTAGGACGGGATGTCCAAAAACTTCAGACCGGATGGCCTTCTTCGTTGCTGCAGGACGCACGCAAATTTTCGCTGAACACAGGACGAAATGTCCACAGTTTATTCTCAAATCAGGACGGGATGTCCAAGACTTCAATTTAATGGGAACGATCGCAGTGCATGCCACCATTAATAGGTAGCTGTAACGTCGTGATAAAAGAAAAAGCCTTTTTAAAAGAATTAAAGAAAAATTTATTTACAATATGGTAGCGACATCACCGTTACAACTACCTCTCATCATACGTTTTAAACATAACGGCTAAAACACTCCATTCGAACACCGCACTCCGTCCACACTTCAACGAAGCATCCAATCGACTCTAAAAAAGCCGTTACAAAAAAATATCTTTTCACCAACGTTATACATAAAAGAAAAAAAATGAACTTCCGGGAAAACCATTTAAGCTCACATAAATATGTCAAAAGAAAAGATATCCTTTCCAAGAGTAATAAGAAGTATAAATAAACACAGAAAGTATCACAATATCTTGGAATAAGGAAAAAGAAATATTATCATAACATTTAAAAGATATTCCGGAAGTGTACGTTACAATCATTATCCAACAAACGCTAACGGCCATCGAAAATGCAGCACTATTAAGGACGCGAGATATCAATGTCATACTTATTATACAAATATAAGGCTCAATGCTTGAAATGACAACGCCCTTCAACCTGCGGAACGCAAAGAAATCATTATTTTGTGTAACAACCATGGGTGGTAATAATTTCTTCTACGCGTCTCTTCATTGAAAGGGTTTGGATGTATATTTGGGGTATACAAGTCGTTCTGCTTCCAAACTTCACCAAAGTTCATCTTTTGTAGCCGCGTGTGGTCTAGTGAGCCAGTCCTTGAGTGATCTTCGATCAGATATGTTCGATGATCTGGTGAACGGGTGGGCCATGGAATAAGTGAAACCTGCTTGACATTGAGGAATTGCACGCTATATGCCACTTTCGATCATGCATCCTGTTGAAAACTGGCTGCGGGCAAACCCTAAAGAAAAGGGGACAGCAATTTCTAAAACTTCATCGATGCAGCTGTTGAGTGCCGCCAATGCGTACTAGGCGGGTGTGGGAGTAAATTCCGTTGGCACCCCATACAATAACGCCGGAATGTTGATGTCTATTACAAGAGTCACGTAATCTGTCTCTACGGTACCGCCAGACTCGAATGTGACCATCTTGGTGGTGAAGACAGAATCGAGGTTCGTCACATGCCATTCGTTAATTGATGTGTGGTGTTCTATTTACTACTACAGCCGGAGATGCTTGTGACATTGTCAAATTTGGTCATGGCAATGAAAACCTCAAAAAATTCTTCGTTGCTCCAAGGAGGTTGTACAGGTTGTCGAGTAACTCGTTCCAATTCTTGAGATGGGGCTCTTGATATTGCAGTACGATCCGTATTAGCCATGGGTACAAGATACCAATCCTCTTATTCAGTGGTACGACAAGGGTGTCACAAGAGTTCACGTCGGTTAGTCTGTCCCTCCGGCATCACCGATGCCATATTTACATCATTGGCTTAATATCGTTTAATAAGAGCTTAGATTTTTTGGATTGATAATGTGCAGTCTCGATAAGCCACAATTCTTTCTCTGTGAAACTCGGCAAACTTCTGTTTTACTGCCAAAGCTTTTGACTAAAAGCGCCGACCAACCGGTGGTTAAGGTGTTAGCGTCTAGATAGGAAGGTTCCTGCTTCGAAACCGGGTCAGTGAATGTATGTATGTAAGCGTATGATGTAGAGGCGGCTGGTGCACCTTAAATCTGTCGAGACCGAAAGTCCTCGCGTTGGGTTGGCGTGGAACTTTGGAGAGTGGGTGCCAGCTCGCGGTGTTGCCTCGTCATCTGACCGTGGTTCAAAATTATGTGGTGTTGTCCTCTAATCTTTGCCTTGGGGGATTGATCCCGGACCGTCGTCAATAGCCTGTTGTATTGCTCTAGTACGACGTTAATTAAAATTACCTTACCTTTCACTAAAAGCAAATTTTTTTTCCGCTGTATAGTTGCGTAGCTTTGTATGAATATAAAAGCAATTTCCACTGTATAATTCTTAAGGGATTGATCCCGGACTGTCGGCAATATTCCGTTGTGTTGCTCTAGTACGACGTTAATTAAAATTACCTTACCTCTCTATAATTGCGGTTGCTATGTATGACTACAACGGCAAATTTTCCTACCCGGGGTATTGGTGGCTCATTTGATATGTCCACTGCTCTAGCAACCTTAAACCTGAGTTTTAAGGCGGCGCATGCTTGATTCCTTTCTGGTGCATTTCTGTGTCAGTAAAAGTTCTGTGTGTCAGTAAAAGTTCTGCGAGTTCTGTGTGTCAGTAAAAGTTCTGCGAGTTCTGTGTGTCAGTAAAAGTTCTGCGAGTTCTGCGTGTCAGTAAATCTTCTGCGTGTCAGTAAATCTTCTGCGTGTCAGTAAATCTTCTGCGTGTCAGTAAATCTTCTGCGTGTCAGTAAATCTTCTGCGTGTCAGTAAATCTTCTGCGTGTCAGTAAATCTTCTGCGTGTCAGTAAATCTTCTGCGTGTCAGTAAATCTTCTGCGTGTCAGTAAATCTTCTGCGTGTCTTTTGTCTGGCGCAACATGACCAAATATAGCCATTGCGCCGTAAAACCTCAATAAATCAACCAACTTTGTTCCGACTCGTATTTTTCGATTAGGCATAACTAAGTCTCCTATACACAGGAACAGCGAAAAAACACAATTCCAATACTAAAAACCGACTTTCTGCTCGTACTGCTTACAGGGGACGTTACTGGCACACATGATTTGCATATCCCTTCATAATCTAATAGCACGTTGTGTTGCACCAGTGCGACGCAAATACAACTACCTACCATGATCTACCCATAATTTTAGATGACCAGTAGTGTATCTCTAATATAAAAGGAAGTGTTTGTCTGTTTGTTTCTTACAAGCTAAGTCCTGACGTATCCATGGCACGTACAGTAATGGGATTTGTAAAACATTTGGTCTACCTGTGTGCCAATACGCTGCAAACTGTAAAATTCAATCTAGACCATTTTAAAATGAATTTTATGAAATTTAATCATTTTTTAATGCAACACAGCATAGATCACATATTCTAAATTTATTTTTTTCGTTTCCGTTCTAATTTTGCGCGGAACAACGATTTTCAAGCAGTTGATAAAAAACAAATAATCTTTTAACTGGTGTTAGCTCTATTTCTATCTCCTGGACCGTTAAAGATAGAGTAAAAATTTCAACGGATTTGAAATCTGCGGAAAATTTTACACCAGATTACTATCTTACACCACGGCGTTGTCCGTGGTATTGACTTGCCACGGGCACGGGCGATGACGTGCTAGCCACGCAGTGGCTAGTTTTTAAATAGTCTAACAATCATCAGGTTGATTGGGTTTTACTGTGCAAAGGGGGCATACGTGAACAACCTGTGCCAAACAAAATAAAATATTTGGAAATGCACACGCAAAGTTAGCTTTATTCAACGAGAGAAATACAACCGGGAGGAATTCGGGCTTGACAGGAATCCAACCTGCGCCATTTAGAACACGCAGATCGTGTTGGCTTAGGCTACTCTTGAATGCATTTGGTAACTGTTTTATTACAATTTTTGTAAAATCTAGTTCAGTCCTTAATAACCATCTTATTTTACATTCTTTTCTTATTCACTAGAATATGGATTGTTCGGACATAAACCAGAAGTTAAGTTTACCGATTTTGATGCAATTAAGAAGGAAATTGAAGCCCAGATGCCTACAAGCACGCAACCCGAACAGAATTCAAAATGCTTCTCCTCAGTTCCTATCCAACTCAAGATATTCTCTCCAAGAGGTAAGTAAAACTGAGACCTGAACTATCGGGTAAACAAAATTATAAATCCGTTAAAATTGAACCGGGCAATAATATTCAAAATTATCTTTAAAATAGATTTTTTTTTTCTCAAATCAATTCTTAGAAATGTGTTAAATCAAGTGATTCTAATTAAGGAACGAATGATGAATTAAAATGTGAAAACCGATTGGGATTCTGGAAAAGACGCGAACAAAATGTCTTATAATACACATATATCCAAAAATTAAGGATAATGCAATCAGATGAATATTATGCTAAGCACCTGAACCATAGAGGAAATATCAAAGAGGAGTGAGAAGTTGAAATAGTTTTATATGCCCCGAATCATGTGACCAAAACTAGTTGTAACGTGACCCTTAGATTGCTTAAGTCTGCTGGATGGAACCTAAAATTAATCATCTGATTGGTGCACGGGACAGAAGACTCTCATCCATTGATTGATTGATCATCTGATTGGTTAATTGATTGATTATCTGACAGTAGTAGACTTTGGTGTTTTCATCACTGTTATCGCCACTCTATTGAAATGCAGATTCACACACCTATTCTGTTATAAAACGTTACATCGCCAAACAAAGCGATAAGATGGCCAATGAGGAACTTGCACCCCTGAGGAAAAGGCTCATTTCTGTGTTTTATTAATAGATTGAACGTCAAAATGTTCGAAAACGATAATTAAAACCCATAAAATGGACTCAATTAAAATTTCGTTTTAAATTACCGAAAGGTACGGCAAAAGCACATGACCTCAAAAAGCTACGTGATTGGTTTGACGTCATTGTGCTCCACGATGTAATATTTACGTTTGTCTAACACGTTGATATTTCATATTGCTTGCTCTGTTAATTTTTAAACAATCAATTTAAAAATTTGTCTTGCTATTTCAACGTCGCTATCAAAGTAAACAGACCATCATGGGACACAGTGACGTCACAAGAAGCGGCGTAGGAAAACTAGCCTTTTTAAGATGAAGTAAATAGTGCGAACTTTAAATTGTTTTATTTTACCTTTTCGGACTATTAAAGTAAAAAACAAAGATACTTTCCATCATATTTTTTCATTTTCTTTTTTAAAATATAAACAAAAAAACGTGTAAGCTCCTCATTAAGACAAATTTTCACAGAACAGTCACATGACAACTAGTCGACATAATCGCAACTTTTTGAAGCTCCTCTCAATAGCAATGATCAGGACTGAATCCGCAAGCTATGTGGAATAAACTAACACCCACCTACCGAGTAGTTCTACGGGGAACTCCAGAAACGGGGGAAGATTTTAGGTGTAGGTTTTAGTTGTTGCACAAAAATACATTTTTTTTTGTTGCGTTGAAAATTCCATAATCGCTACCAAACACGGAATGTGCTGTCCTCTGACCATTTCGCATACTTCACATGCAGAGTTGTTTCCCACACGGCTGTCCAGGTGTTCTTGTGGCAAGGAGTTCCATTCGCACTCTAGATCACGACTGTGCTCTTGTGCGGTCTTTGGTGTTTCTACAGCTGTAATGTGACGTCATAGCATCCCGAGTTTGCTCCATTGAATTGACCGTGCTTGATATGAATTCAGTATAATCCTGTAGCAGAACACACCAATGTTTCTCTCCTCCACATATGGAACTGCTTACCAACTATTTACAAGATATCGTGCTCTTCTGTGCGTGTGACCCGCTTGAAAGTATTAGTGTCCGTTTCTGTTAAGAAGCGAGAGAGCAATCGTACTGTTGTCCGTTTGGAGATGTGTACCGTTTTGTTTGTCTAACTAAATATAGTGTCTCGTCCTGAGATTTGATTTGCTGACCCGATAAGTTGTTACAATCCTTAACTTTTGTGCATGTGTGTGCTTGTATTATTTTATATGCACGGGGCATTCCCTACAAACTGAGAAATAAGGTTTCACGTGTCATTGTTGAATTGAACGTCTGACACCATTGCTGAATTAAGACTTCCCTCATTAAAACGAATAGTTTCTGTGTAGGCGGAAAATATGGGCCAAATGTAGAGTGAATATTGCCTGGAAGAAAATGAGCTACAAGAGCTTCTGGAAGTGATTGTACTGAACCATTTTTATCGGTGATTTTGGAAACTGGTGATGATTGTAACTTTGAAGTATTTTGTCCATCAGGTTCGGTCCTAAGATAGTTGTTATCCTAGTCTAAAAAGGGACACAAGATGGCTTGTTCACCGTTACCAACCTTTCAATTTTTGAGCTTAAGTGTTCCAGTGTTGAACTAAAAGAAATTTATCTCCAATTTTAAATTAAATTAAGCAGCTAACATACGGATCAACATGCAAGCATAGAAAATTTAAGGACAAGCAATCTTGAACCATGTAATTGTCCCAACAAAAACACTAGTTAGGAAATCAGACTGATTAAAGCTCTTGATTTTATGCAAGCTAAAGACACATTTACCACTAACGTATCTAGTCATTAGTCACAAAGAGCTGAAATAATTGTAGAGCCTCGACAACTCGTATCTAGTACTATAGTAGTCATCCTGGAGCCTCGTTCGAATTTACGGTTAATAGAAAATGCTCACTGCCCTTTGTAGACTTGCGAGTGGGCACTTATTTTGACCATCGTTCAGAGCCCAGAACCTTTCCAACTTGCCTAAAATGTTACATCGAACGAGCCACCCCCAAATCATTTTCCGGCTTGCGTTGGTCTAGCAAGGGATGATCTTCACGGAAGTCTTGTTCTAGTGCAGAATTTAATGATTGTGTTTGGACTCGTGTCCATCGTTCAGGCCAAGTCTACATCTGTCCATCGTTCAGGGCCCAGAACTTTTCAAACTTGCCTAAAACTTGCCCAACTTGCCTTGTTACATCGAGCTAGCCACCCCCAAGTCATCTTCTAGCAAGGGATGATCTTCACGGAAGTCCTGATCTACTGTAAACTTAGTCTAGTTTAGCTGGACCTTAAGCCTCCATGTAGCTTTGATCAAGAATGCCATTGAAATCCGAATGATTAATATATTGCTGTTTTGACGATGACTAGATCTCGTCCGTCACGATCTGGCCAGTTTTGCTAGTGACTAGATACCTCGTCGAGACAACCACCAGGGAGTTAAGAAGTAAGTAGCAACAAACAAGCTAAAGTATGTATACGAGCTAATTGGATTAACATTTAAAACTAAATCTGTTCAGATTTTTAATGAATCTATAAATATGGAATTCTAATGAGTGATTCGTTTTACTTTGTACACTCCGTGAAACGTGTATAGGGTTATACCTGGAGTATTGTCTGTCCCTGTACAAACCTGAACAAGACCTCTAATAAAACATTTGATGTTCAAAATAAGGGGTTCATTGAGTCTTTTGGAATGAAAATTGACCCTGGTGGTTCTTGACGAGATATCTCTACATTAGAAGAAAACTGACCGCATCTTGATGGAGATGTCTCGTTTGATAAACTGTCTGCATCTTGATGGAGATGTCTCGTTTGATAAACTGGCCGAACCTTGATGGAGGAGATATCGCGTTTGATAAACTGGCCGAACCTTGATGGAGGAGATATCGCGTTTGATAAACTGGCCGAACCTTGATGGAGGAGATATCGCGTTTGATAAACTGGCCGAACCTTGATGGAGGAGATATCGCGTTTGATTAACTGACCTAACCTTGATGGAGGAGATATCGTGTTTGATTAACTGACCGAACCTTTATGGAGGAGATACCGCGTTTGTTTAACTGACCGAACCTTGATGGAGGAATATCGCGTTTGTTTAACTGACCGAACCTTGATGGAGGAATATCGCGTTTGTTTAACTGACCGAACCTTGATGGAGGAATATCGCGTTTGTTTAACTGACCGAACCTTGATGGAGGAATATCGCGTTTGATTAACTGACCGAACCTTGATGGAGGAATATCGCGTTTGATTAACTGACCGAACCTTGATGGAGGAATATCGCGTTTGTTTAACTGACCGAACCTTGATGGAGGAATATCGCGTTTGTTTAACTGACCGAACCTTGATGGAGGAGATATCGCGTTTGTTTAACTGACCGAACCTTGATGGAGGAATATCGCGTTTGATTAACTTACCGAACCTTGATGGAGGAATATCGCGTTTGATTAACTGACCGAACCTTGATGGAGGAGATATCGCGTTTGATAAACTGACCGAACCTTGATGGAGGAGATATCGTGTTTGTTTAACTGACCGAACCTTGATGGAGAGATATCGTGTTTGTTTAACTGACCGAACCTTGATGGAGGAATATCGCGTTTGTTTAACTGACCGAACCTTGATGGAGGAGATATCGCGTTTGATTAACTGACCTAACCTTGATGGAGGAGATATCGTGTTTGATTAACTGACCGAACCTTGATGGAGGAGATACCGCGTTTGTTTAACTGACCGAACCTTGATGGAGGAATATCGCGTTTGTTTAACTGACCGAACCTTGATGGAGGAATATCGCGTTTGTTTAACTGACCGAACCTTGATGGAGGAATATCGCGTTTGTTTAACTGACCGAACCTTGATGGAGGAATATCGCGTTTGATTAACTGACCGAACCTTGATGGAGGAATATCGCGTTTGATTAACTGACCGAACCTTGATGGAGGAATATCGCGTTTGTTTAACTGACCGAACCTTGATGGAGGAATATCGCGTTTGTTTAACTGACCGAACCTTGATGGAGGAATATCGCGTTTGATTAACTGACCGAACCTTGATGGAGGAGATATCGCGTTTGATAAACTGACCGAACCTTGATGGAGGAGATATCGCGTTTGATAAACTGACCGAACCTTGATGGAGGAATATCGCGTTTGTTTAACTGACCGAACCTTGATGGAGGAGATATCGCGTTTGTTTAACTGACCGAACCTTGATGGAGGAATATCGCGTTTGATTAACTGACCGAACCTTGATGGAGGAATATCGCGTTTGATTAACTTACCGAACCTTGATGGAGGAATATCGCGTTTGATTAACTGACCGAACCTTGATGGAGGAGATATCGCGTTTGATAAACTGACCGAACCTTGATGGAGGAGATATCGTGTTTGTTTAACTGACCGAACCTTGATGGAGGAGATATCGCGTTTGTTTAACTGACCGAACCTTGATGGAGGAGATATCGCGTTTGTTTAACTGACCGAACCTTGATGGAGGAGATATCGCGTTTGATAAACTGACCGAACCTTGATGGAGGAGATATCGCGTTTGATAAACTGACCCCATCTTTATCTCGCCATAAGAAAATTGGCAATATCCTGATGACGACCTGTCTCCAGTTATCCATCAAGATTTTGTCAATGAGGTATCTCGTCGAAACCACTTGGGAGTTGAGAGCAAAGCGCTCATGATTCAACATATCATAACCCAAAGATAAGACTGAATATTTAGAAATCAGTGGGTTTATCAACTATCGCTTAAAACGTCTCGCGTCTTCTATAGCCTCATGGGGATCATCTTTAGGTGTGTATGGGCATCGCAACCTCGAGGTACTCGAGTGATCTTCACTCCTTTTTTACCCTCTTTTTTACTCTTTTATTACTTTCTTTTTTACCCTCGTTTATTTACCCTTCCGCTTTTTGCTTTTTCTTCTTCCCTCGTCACCTCGTCTGTTTTGTATTTGGAACAGCTTGATCCAATATGGGCCTCGCGCAATGAAACCGAAAACCAACCAGCCTATACCAGTTTGCACTGCTCCATTTAGGGACATCCTGCAAACACGGCCATTGTTCTGTTTCCCCCATAAGCAGTTTCCAATCAATTCACTCAATGTTACAGTGCTGAAACTCACTCTGGTGGATCTTCCTGGACTGGTCCGGGTGGCTGTGGATGGACATTCCCCCGACACTGTCACCGAAGTCAGAGAAATGGTGCTGAAGTACATCACCCAGCCGGAATGCATCATATTGGCCGTCAGTCCAGCCAACCAAGACTTGGCCACTTCGGATGCTCTCGAAATCGCCAAGGTTGCCGATCCTGCAAGTAAAGCATTTGTTACTTCCTTAATTCCGTCTCGTGAGAATTGCTTTTTTCAGACTTGACTTAGCGTCTTATGTTGTCACCTAGGGGAGAGGACTATCGGCGTCATCACAAAGATCGACCGATTGGAGGCCTGCACAGATGCCAGAAAAGTTCTTGAGAACCGAGAAATCCAGCTGAGGAGAGGTAATGCTCGTTTTTAATGACTGACATGCATGATAAACAAATGAACTGAACTCTGAAGGCACTGGGCTTGGGTAGCAAGGTTGGAAGATTAGCGGATTAGAGCCAACGGAGCTTTGCTATTTCGGAACTCGATCCATCTAAAGGTTGGGTCGGCGGGTACTGGTGCAGGTTAAATATGTTGTAGTCTCAAATATCCTCACGATGTGAAAGTTTTGAAGAATAAGGTGCCTCGGGATACCACGGTTAGATGCTCGAGTGTTGACCGCATTTTCTGATAGTGGTTCAAAATTTCTCTTATCTTTCCCTCCAAGAATCATCCCGGATCGTCTCCAATAGCTCGTTGTGTTGCTCCAGTGCGACGTTAATTAACCACCCATCTTCCTATCTTGAAAGCAGCAATTGTCGTAAAATGAATGACTCCGATATGGTCCATTAAGAGAAAAGGATTTAAATATTGAATTTGAGAGGATCAAATGCAGTTTTGATGTCGTGAAGGAGTGCGTAGTGTTTGAAAGTTTAAGAATTTCAAATTAATTATTAAGAATTTCAGTTTAAAATTCATTTTTTGAATAGTGTATCAAGTATTACAATTTTTGGAACTTCTAAAATTTGAAAATTGCAATCCTGGAAAATATGAAAAGTGGGTAATCGTTAAGCTTGGTTATTAAAATTACTGAATATTTTGAATCATGGTTTTATCCTTTATCAAACTTTTAAAGTAAAACTAACACATCAGTAGAACGAGTAGCAGATGAACGAACCTTTACACTGCATGACTTTTACATAAATGGCTACATCCAGAATCTGCAGAAAAATACTGTACGAATGACAGGAACGCAGAATTTATAGCAGATGAATGGTCACTTATTGTCAGCAGTGATAAACAAAAGTAATTGTTCACAGGATAATTGGTGTGAAATATAATGATAAAAATCTAATCCATTTTCTTACGGTAAAAAAAAATATCATTTAACAACGAAGCTAGCGAAACATTTCGATAGAAAGGACTATAATAATATTGTCTGCTACTCTACAACGAAATTTGTAGCAAAGGAGCATTAATTGTATCTTCTAAGCAGCGCTGTCTTAAAGCTGGTTTGATAAATTATGCGGCATATCAAATATACAGGCAGAGAAAAGTAGGTTGGGAGTACCTAATGCGCATGACAAACTTCAAAACCCAATAGCATACATTAATTATCTAACTCTAGGACAATCGGGCATCAGTCCCGACGGTTACGAACACATGAGCATGGACGGTTTACCGCTGTGGATTTGACAGAAAAGTAGTTGGCGAAACGTTCAACATGCTCCAACGACTCTTTCATTAATGGATTCTTTCGGCTATATTAATCCTCCTGGGATCGCGAGTTCGAATCCAAACGATGAGAGCTGGTGCACGTTAAATCTGTCGTGGCTGAAATGTCATCCCGTTGGTTTGGTGTGGAAGTTCTAACAGTGGGGTACCAACTCGGGTGTTGCCTCGTCATCCGACCGTGGTTCAAAATTACGTGTTGTCCTCAGTTGGAGATTGATCCCGGACCGTCGTCAATAGCCCGCTGTGTTGCTCCATTACGACGTTAATTAAAATGTCTACCTTGTTCGTCATTAGCAAAATTAGTCGCATCTTGATGGAGATATCTGGTCGAAACCACTTGGGGGTAGGGTTGCCAACTTTCTGAGACAGTTCCGACATACTGCCCCAACTGAAAGATTGATATTGTCGCTCGAAGTGCTAAAGGTCGTATGCATAAAAGCTGCATTTTTTCAGGGGAGCAACAAAAAACTAATTTTTTCCTTATGATTTGATTCTATTGGGTTTCGTTATTAGTGTATTGGATCAGCAAAATTTTGCCACCGGATGGAAATCCCAAAATGCCACATTTTGCAATGAAAAAAGAAAAACTAGAATTTTTAACATTCGATCTTTTCCACTTAGAGTGGCGATATATAGTATTGGCTTGGAATATTAGGAGAACAGACGGGTTTGATGGACACGAAGTCATGTGTAATAGACAGAATTATTTGGGATTGTAGGTGATATTGGTCCATAGATTTTTCTCTGAAATTCCGGGACAGTTTAACATTCAACCGGGATTCTGGACTGCAACTTCAATTCCGGGACAGTTGGCAACCCAACTTGGAGGGTTAAATTATGGTCGCTTATTGAGACATACTGCTTTACGGGATTCGTTTTGCTAAGATCTAATGTAAGACTAGTGGAGTCGAGTACTGTCTGCAGGGAGTAAAGGTAAAGGAGGGAGAAACAGTCAAGGATCTTGGGGTGATAATTCACAGTTACTTTAAAATGGGTCACCAATGTTCAGCTGCGGTTAAAAAGGCTAATAGGTTATTGGGGTATATTAAAAAGACTGTAACTTCAAGGGATAAGAATATAATCTTGCCGTTATATAAGGGTTTAGTAAGACCACATCTAGAATATGCTGTACAATTCTGGGCTCCATATATGAGAAAGGATATATAATTAATTGAAAGGGTTCAGCACAGAGCTACAAAAATAATAAAGGGGATAACAAATCTCGACTACAATGAACGTTTAAGTAAACTAAACATGTATACACTGGAAAGAAGGAGGGGGGATTTGATTCAGCTTTTCAAGTTGGTACAACAAGGGGTCACAGAGGGCTTAAATGTCAATAGGGATAACAGAACAAGGGGCCATGGGTATAAACTGAATAAGACACATTTTAATCGGGATTTAAGGAAAAACTACTACTTTAATAGGGTAATAGACAGTTGGAACGCGTTGCCAGAGAGTATAGTTAATTCAAAGGGAGTGTACGAATTTTTAAGATACAATTGGATAGTCAGTGGGAATTGGGGAGTTCATAAACAAAGGACCAGCCTTGTTGGGCTTGAGCCTGTAGCTGGTCGTCAATATTTTTATTTGTATTTGTATAATGTAATTAATTGCATATTCTTTTTATACATGTTTTATACTTATTTGATAGGTTTTTATATTTTTCAGGTTACATTGGAGTTATAAACCGAAGTCAGAAGGACATTGAAGAAGGGAAGGATATCGATTACATATTAGAAGTAGAGAGGCAATTTTTCCAGGACGAACCAGCTTACAAGTTATTACTCTTATAATTTATTTTAATTTATACAAATTACACCAGCAAAATTCAAATGAAATGTTTTTCTGTAATTTTTAGTTCCATGGCGTGTTGATGCTGATTTACGAAATGGTGAAAGTCTGCTCCCTTTATTGCCATTGCAAATCTCTGATTTGGCCTGCATAGTCATTTTCAAAATTTTTAGTTTCTGCTGCTATAGTTGCTATTTAAATCTTACCAAGTACATGGTAAAACGTATCCCAATTTTTTAAGAGCTTGTATGCTTGCTTGTATTCTACCTTGGCTTCACCTGAAAGCTCGTATTAAGGCAAAACATTTGTTGAACTAGTACTAGCAATTTGTAAATTAGTTAATTTTCTATTTGTATTCTAGTATTCTGTATGGCGTGTCGAATTACTTTGATAAAGCTCAGTTTAACTTAACTGTCACAACTTTGCCGCTTTTATTATTTCTACGAATTTTAAGAAATTTGTAGGCGTTTTTCATTTCTGACGAATCTCTCTCTCTCTCGAATTTTTTTTTAGGAGTTTGAAAGCTATGGCTAAGGAACGAATAATCCTGTAAAAAATAAGTTAAGCTAAACATCGCTCCCACTTTATCTTGTTATTCCTTTAGCATATTTCCTTTGCAATCCTTTCTTCTTTACGACGTTCTGAATTTTTTAAATGGAAAGAAGTTGTCGTCTTCATGTTCCAAATGTATATAGTTGTCATTTTCATTATATGTTACCGCTAAATCTCGAAAGCCGTTAATGTGCACATTATATAGCTAATCTGCAGTTTAACTGATTTGCTCCGTTAACGTGTGGAATCAAGAGTTTTCCGAATTTAACCTAGGTAAAGTCCACATTAAGGGCTCCCGTATCATTTAAGTTCAAAATTTGTTTCTCATTTCCTTTCCTTACACCTTCCCCCTCTCCCTCCATTTTTGATTCTTTCGTTTGATTCTTTCTATTATAGTTTTTTAATTTATTCTATCAACTAATTTGTTGATTGTTATGTTGCATTAACTTGATTCTTTAGATATCCAAAAATAAATAACATTATGTTAATTTCCTTAATTGTTCTAATATTTTAAACCGTTTGATTTTTTTCTATTATAGTTTTTAAATTGATTTATGATTGATTCTATCAACTATATATCTATTATAGTTTTTAAATTGATTTATGATTGATTCTATCAACTAATTTGTTGATTGTATTAACTTGATTCTTTAGGTATCGAAAAATAAATAAATAACATTATGTTGATTTAAACGTACAGAAACGTTGCTGTTGTTCCCGCAAACATCTTATTTTCACTATAACGAGTGCCTAGTAGGTAATGTACAGATTATCTAGGTAATTTGAGAAATGAAACAATTTTCGGCACTAACGGATCACCCATGCTAATCTGCACATTACCTACATAATCTGTAGAATAACTGATTACTTCACTTTAGCAGCAACATATTGGGGGTCTTCAATCGTATTAAAAAATTTGTTGCATAATTTCTCGTCTATTTCAAGGTTTTTAACGTTCATCTACCGTTGGTAAACAAGGATTCGTCCTGTATTTATGTTTTTCAACTTCAATGTTTTAACTTGCTACTTTGGCTGACTATTGTTTTCAGCTCCCAACCCTCTGAATTCTTTTGTGTCGTAGGGATATGGCGCATAGAATGGGGACCCCTTACCTACGCAGGATGTTGCAGAAGACATTGCGACTGCACATCAAGGGGGCTCTTCCGGACACAAGAGCCGCAATCGCTGAGAAACTCTCCAAATTAGACAGGCAACTGGAAGAGCTGAACGCGAAGATCGGAGGAGGTGGTAAAGGCGCACAGTTTTACATGCTCAGGTAATGTTCCATGTCTTTTTAATCTTCGTGGATATTGCAACTGTCACAGTTTTAGCGCTCTCTATTCTTTAAAGATACCATGGTCTAATGGATTAATGATACCATCTCTCAGTTTGATTAGCCATGCTATTTGAGTGGAAGTAGACACGACTGGTCAATCATAACATTGCTTTATTTTAGGATATCGATTAATATACATAACGTTAACAGGAGTACAAATACGGAAACCAAAGTAGTACAAGGGTTGTTAAAATGAAAAGGTACGAAACGACACTGTGGGTATAAATGAAGACATTATTAAAAGTATACATCCTAGGCCTAAGCACAACGATCCAATTGATTAACGACACGAAGGATTCCTTGTTTCCAGAATTCCTGTGGCCGTGACGAGACCCAGTCCTTCACAGCGTCCTTGAGTTCGTCATCAGAGTTGAAACGCTTCCCTTTCAGATGTTTTTTCAGGGGACCAAACACACGGAAATCGCAGGGCGACATGTCTGGGCTGTAAGGCGGATGGTCAAGCTGCTCCCACTTGAACTCGGCCAGTTCCGCGTGTGTGACCCTGGAGACGTGTGGACGCGCGTTTTGATGGAGCAGAACCACACCCTCCGTCAGCAGCCCCGGTCTTTTGTTCTTGATGGACTGCATAGGCTTCGGAGTGTCTCACAGTACACATCGGAGTTAATGGTTCTTCGGTGCTCGAGGAATTCAACAAGTAGCGGACTTTGGACGTCGAAAAAGACGGTGAGCAACACCTTCCCTGCTGACGCCACGGCTTTGAACTTTTTAGGGGGAGGTGACGACGCATGCTTCCACTGCATGCTGTACCGCTTTGCCACTGGCTCGTAGTGATGGCACCAGCTCTCATCACCTGTGACGATCCGCTCCAGGAAAGCGGAGTCTTCATGATACCGAAACAGATGTTGAAGTGCTAGCCGCATACGCAGTTCCTTTTGCTGGTCGGTGATCTGCTTCGGGACCCACTGCGCGCTCACCTTCCGATAACGCAACCTGTCATGAACAATTGTCCAAACTATTCCAACGCTGACGTCCACCTTCACCGCCAACATTCGTAATGTGACACGTAGATCACTTCTCACTAGGTCGTCCTCCTTGTCGATGAGATCGGCCGTGATGACTGTTTGGTTGATGACCCGAGACCAGGCCAGGCAAACTCGCACGGCCTGCACGAAAACGGGCACTCCATTTTCTCACTGACTTGTCGGACACACAATCTTCCCCGTATACGGTCACCATCCGGCAATGACTAACGGCCGGTTTAACATCTTCCGCTGTCAGAAATCGGATAACGCCTCGCTGCTCCGCAATCGTCGAACTTTGCAATGTTGACGCTATCCTGTCCTCATACGCACTGCCGCGTCAATTGAACGGCGCTGTTTTATAAGAGCCTCTGCTCTCTCCTGAGCATGCGGGCAACCGCGCATGCTCCGATCCAAGCCGCAGATTCCAATAACATCCCTAGATGTCTCGCTACGTTCTCCCATCGAGGCATAGGCAAATACACAGTCCAGTCACATTAAGGTGACCACCACCTACTTTCGACGTCAACGTGAAATAACCAATCAAAAAAGGCAGGTGGCAACACATTTCAGTAGAGTTTATATAAAGGATGTCCTGGGGCATCGGAAAGCATTTCAATCGTTGACGTAATGCAGAAACGTAGCGATTTATCCGATTATATTGGCTTTTGGGCCAAGGGTGGAAGCATTTCGGAAACGTCTAATTTTGTGAACTGTTCGCTTGCCGCCGTGGTAAAAGTATACCGTGCATGGTAAAATGGCACTATCCAAAATCAGCGGCGAGGCATATGTGGTGCACTACGGCATATAGATGACAGAGGCGAACGAAGGCTACGGAGATTCGTTCGGGCGAATAGACGTGCAACTGTTGAGCAACTGACTGCCCAGATGAACCAAGGGGCTAAGAGTGTATCCTCAACAACGGTTCAACGAACGTTGCTGCGCATGGGCCTCCAGAGCAGACGCCTGTTTAATGCACCTATGCTGACTGCTGTTCATCGGCGACGAAGGCCGGAATTTGCACACCAGTACCGCAACTAGACGTCCACAGAGTGGCGACAGGTGGCTTTTTCCGATGAATCATGTTTTTTGCTCCATCGGAAAGATGGTCGTCGGCGTATGCGGCGTGAAACGTCTGAAAGCAAACACCCTGCAACAATTGCCGGAAGGATCCAGGCTGAAGTAGGGAGGTAATCTAGCGCAGCTGGCCCCGGCACTGGAGTCGGCATGGCTCAACATCCCAGTGAACACCTCCAGAAACCTAATTGACTCTCTTCGTGCACGTCTCGCAGCGGTCCACTCTGCCAAAGGTGGTTATTCTGGCTTTTGACAGGTGGTCCCATTAATGTGACCGGACTGTGTATGTTAACGGTTACGTTGTTACGACATTTCGTATCTTTTCATTTGAACACCCCTTGTATATGGCAAAGGCAGCTTTTCCATAGTAGGACCTCTCCGCAGTAGTTGTTTTAGAGAGGATAACTTTCTTTCGAACTCTTCTCTCTTTGCTCCTAGGGCCTTGTGTTTTTAATAAGGCTCGAAAGAATGTTTCTGGGGTTCTAGAAGGTACGCGAACTCGTGATCCCTGATCTGATTTTGAGGTCTCATGAGGCTTAATTAACAGTCTTGCTCTGATAGAACCTTTCGAAGGTCAAAGGGAAACGCCTAATGACCACATGTACAAGCTGGAATAAACAATTAAAAGGTTAATCTAATCTACGGACAATATGCTTGCCTTTTCTCAGGGCAGTCACTTACTCAAAGGGTGAATGTACTTGGTAAATATTTAAGTTTAAAATTTAACGATTCAAACTGACGATAGCAGCGTCACACAACTTAACCTTTGACTACGGCTATAGATAACAAAAGCGCGATTCTTTCTTGGCGCGATACTTATATAACTTTCCAGGTACAACAGCTGTAACGGCCGAAGTACAAATTCTTTCTTGACGCGTTTTTTTATAACTTTCAAGGAGCAGCTGATGTATCGACCGTTGTCTAAATCTTTTCTTGGCGCGATCATCGTACAACTGCTGTACTAGCCGTCGTCTAAAGGTACAATTCCTACAGCACGTCTGTTTCAGTACGGCTGACGCAGTGCGTCTATTGCAGTACGGCTGACGCAGTGCGTCTATTGCAGTACGGCTGACGCAGTGCGTCTATTGCAGTACGGCTGACGCAGTGCGTCTATTGCAGTACGGCTGACGCAGTGCGTCTATTGCAGTACGGCTGACGCAGTGCGTCTATTGCAGTACGGCTGACGCAGTGCGTCTATTGCAGTACGGCTGACGCACAGTTGGCGCTTCCGTAGCTAACGCATTGTGGGAACCACAATCGTCAGTTCCATAATCGTCCCCACTTAAAAATATTACAGGGCTTTTATTACTGAACGGATTTTTATCTTTCATAGCTCATTTTAAAGAACTATTTGTTTTCTTTAATATGATTTATCATGTGTAAAAAAAAAATCGGTTGATGAATGATGTAATTGACCTCCAATGAGAACCTATAACATCCCATTGTAGCAGTGCTCTGCGTCAGATGCGTTATAGGAATTGTACCTAAAAGGTTAAACATCCGCATTGGGTTCAGTTATGCTTACAACACTCGCTGGTTTGAGTAGGATCCAGAATGAAATCGGTCGAAGTGGTGCGTATCCTGTAACGTGTGTGGGT
Source organism: Metellina segmentata (assembly GCA_947359465.1). Classification (NCBI taxonomy): domain Eukaryota; kingdom Metazoa; phylum Arthropoda; class Arachnida; order Araneae; family Tetragnathidae; genus Metellina; species Metellina segmentata. The sequence continues at coordinate 28,227,153 of OX375882.1, forward strand.
TTAGTGTTTCAATTCTTTAAATATTAAGGTCCCTCGGCCAGTTGCCACTTTTTCAACCTGGACTAGATTTGGTCGCATTGTTGCTCAAGTAAATCTATAGGTTTCATCTTGCGGATTCTGCCTCGTTTGTTTGACAGTAAAGAGACGTCGGGACATCTTGTTTTCCTGTACCAAATACAACGTTTTTAGGGAATTTTTGGCAAGCTTGGGCATTTCCCAGTCGATTGTTAATGTTTTATCTAGTGTTTCTCATTTATTTTAGTATTGTATAATAGATACTGTGAAATTGGAGCAAATGGCTCCGGACTCGTGTAAGATGTAGGCGTTGCAGGTTAGATTCGTGTAACTAACCAAAGGTGAATTCTTCTTCCGTTAGAGTAAGAACTTTCCTTGTGTTTATTTGTCGTCGGTTGTCTTGTATTTGGCGCGCCTTGTCCAGATGTGGCTTTGCGCCACTAAGCCCAATCGGAATTGTAAAATAAAGTTATTAAAGTTGGCTCCCTTACGTTCACATTTCGGGCCCTATTGCCGGATTAGATAACGGAACTTTCATGAAATAAATAATGAGCATTCCAAATACACCATGTAACTTACAAATGTATAAGTTTGCCCTCTTTTCTTCATACTCTGCTGTATGTGACGGATGTTGCCATCAGACAAATACTTAGTTGCACGGTTTTTTAATTTGTACAATGGTACTTATTTCATTCAAAAAATAAAACATCGATGTCAAACAAGCCTCGGCTCCAATAAATCGATTTTTTTTTATAAAAAATTTATAATTTTTTAATAATAAAATAATATAATTTAATAGTATAATAATATAATTTAATAGTAAAATAATATAATTTAATAGTAAAATAATAATATAATTTAATAGTAAAATAATATAATTTAATAGTAAAATAATATAATTTAATTATAAATTTTATAATTTTTTTTTAAATGTTTTTTTTTTTTTTTAACTCTTTGATGTTTTGAAGACTTTGACATCCATGTCGCATCCCTACTTTTCATACCCTTCACCCTTGGCCACTTTGGTCTAAAAGTATGTTCAATTTACTGATAATAAAAATTATGCTATTGGTTATTTTTAAATTTTTATATATATTTTTTCATTTAAAAATAAAACATCGACAAGTATAAAAATCGATGTTAAAATAACATCGGCTCCAATACATTGATGGTAAATAAATCGATGTTTTGAAAACATCGACATCGCATTCCTACCCCGGATTCCGATTTATAGGCTAACACCTTAACCACTAGACTGGTTGGTCGGCTAATCTTATTACATAAAATACTAGATTCTCATGTGTTCTCCGCGGCTAATTAAGTTTTCATTGGTTGTGTGACGTCACGAGTAGGCGGAGTTTCTAATTGTTTTGATTGGTTGTGTAATGCCACGAGCTAAACGAGACACTAAATGTCAAAAATCATTACATTCGAAATCTCCATAGAAATAACATTGAGTATTAAGCGATTGTCGTACGCAGATCATTGTTTTACCAGTGTTGATCGTAAATTAAGTTTTCCAATAATGCTGTTTTCCCAGTACTACTCAAAAAATACTATGCAAAAGCAAGGCAAGTTGACAGATAGTGGTTGGAAAAGGTTTATAGATAGCCAGTGATCAACAAAAATTGACAGTTGATGATGAAAAAGGTTTATACATAGCCAGTGATTACGCACCGTCAGGTTTTTAAAAAAATATATCAAAATAAAGTTTGACCAAGATATATTCTGTAATGCACCCGTCGAACGACGGAACATTTATCCAGGTTGAGATATAATTTCTTACCGACCAGTTTACGGAGATGCTCCAATAGAAGTCATTTTGGTCAATTTTTAAGTTTAAACTTTGTAAGTTAATATGCCTATTGTCATTAATCTATCCTCTGATCTTCCCCTTCGGGATTGATCCCGGACTGTTGCTAAATGCCCGTTGTGTGGTTCCAGAGCGACGTAAATTGTCATGCCAACCTACCTTATTTATCTTGGAAGTTATTTTACAAATCTTGGTCCTGTTACAACCATCTCTATATTATTGCACATTCAAATCATGCAGCTATTGACTTGGCTACAAATTTAAAAACTTTCTATTCTGCGATTTCTTTATTGTTGGTTCAGTGGGTTTTCCCTATGTACCTGCGAGACGTTGGGCGTAAAAACTTTCCTTGTGAATATATCTATTTACTCGACGGAAACCTGCTGGATTTTCAGAAGTTGTGTTTATTCAGTACTATTCGTATCTAGTATTCTTTGACTTTATGAATGGATTAGTAGATCAATCGGAATCGTAGTCCATATCATTTGCATGTGTGTGAACTTAACTTTAGATTGATGATTGTTTTTTCGAGTGTTGTTTCTCAGAGTTGAAGGTCTAGTCACTTGTGCATTTGATAAGCCGATCAGGTTGTAAAATTATTCTGTTTTATGTTTGGAATAAATTTGATTTCATTTATAAATAGTATAGATTTATTCCGTTTGCAATATTCGAACACGAACAAAAACCATCGCTAAAAGCGGTTTTTTTTATGTGATTGAAAAAAATACACGAACCTGCAAAAGTATGTATTTTCTGATATGTTCTTTATTCCAACAGGTTAGTGACTGATTTCATTCAGGATATTAACACTGAACTCATGGGAAACTCCGAGATGATCAAATTGGGTCAAATTTCTGCGGGTGCTTTAATTAACTACAAGCTTAACACTGAAGTTTTATCCTACCTCCGATTGGTAAGATTCATTCTGATCAATGCAGAAACTGCAATCTTTAAAAACTTTATACTCTTGTTGCATGAAAACTGTACACATAAGTACGGTTAGAATATCTTCTATTTCATTTGCACATTGCACTTAAATGTCGACTGACTTGAAAATTATCTTTACAGTCATTAGTTCCAAAGGCAGAAGATCTGACTTCTCTGATCACAAGTTTACATGGAATAAGGTAAAAAGCTGTTTGTGAACATGAATATTTTATTCGTCTAGTTTAAGTGAAAGAGGATTCATTAAGAAATTCACGTTAATTTAGTTCGTGATGTTATTTCTAAAGTGAGCATCGATGGAATTTAAATAAAATAAGATTCTAAAATATTGATCTTTTGACTACGGCTATAGATATAACAAGCGCGATTCTTATAACTTTCAAGATACAACTTCTGTACCGGCCGTAGTCTAAAGGATAATTAAAGCCACTTAGATTAACCTTTTGCAACGACTTTATTTATAACAACCGCGATTCTAATAAGTTTAGGTACAACTGATGTACTGGCAGTTGTCTAAATTCTTTCTTGGTGCGATCGGAAGCACCGGCCGTAGTCTAAAGGTTCAATATAGGCATCGGTAACCTGGTCCGAAGAGAAACTGACTAGCAACCGCAGTGTTGAGAGTTCGAATCCAACCAAAGACCGTAGAACAGCGACCTATGCATCTGTGGGGAGGTTGGCACTCCAGATCATTACATTTTTGAGTGTCCACTCACGCGTAGCAATCGCCTCAAGAAACCAGAAATAACGCAATACCAAGCTTGGGCCACCAACACAATCAGCAACAATCGGGCTCAAATAAAAATTATGAATGTCATGAAATTCTTAGTGGGAAAACATTAACATTATCACCAACTAACAATCAGAAGACTGTGTACATTTGTATTTTATTGTTAACTAGGGGGCCCGCCCCCTGCTCGCGAACGTTCGCCAACCCCCGGAGGATTTCTTCGCAATCCTCATTGGTTCGCTGCGCGAACCTATGCTCGCTTCGCTCGCATTAATGAAGACATGTGTCCTAGCAGAAGGGATTGTTTACAAATATGATATTCCAAAAAAAATATTTTTCAAACCTAAATTTTTTTGCTATTTTTCAGAAAAGATATATACAGTACCGATGGAATCTGAATTCAAATGAAAATTTTGACTCGAAATGTGACGGCTGATTTGGAAATTGAATACCCAGCATGTTGTTTGAGTGTATATTTACCCCTGCACTCGAACCACCCACGCATTTTCATTGAGTTAGTTGTCGAAAGTTGTAGTGTAAGCGTCTTGTTGAACTATAATTGTTGGCCCTAAAAAGGACCTTTTTTTAAATGGCCCTGAAAAGATCCTCCGCTTTCTTTGATTTCTATTATTAACTGCAACAGCTCGATTAAAATTCTTTTTTTTTTCAATAAAATTTCATCCGATAACGCTATAAATTCAATTCAAGCGCGAGGCTTCGTGAAAAACAAATAATCGTACAATGTTGCCAAAACGCGATAACAAATAACGTCTTTTTTGCGTGCCACGTAAGAGAATTATATATATAGATTTTTAGTTTCAGTCTTTTTACTGTACATAATTAATGCAATTAATCGTTTACTATTTAAATATTAGTGTAATTTAGATTAAGCCAAAAAAATGATTGTTACTTCGTTAGATCAACTTTGTGTACGTGAGGCTGGTGGGAAAAGCAGGACTGCACCTGATATTTTAATTAAAAATTGGGGAAACTATTAACCTTGCCAAAAGAGGAAAACTAAATTAAAATTAAATCTCATACAAAATAGTTAGGGAAAATCCTGCAGACCTTACCGGCCCATGTCTTAAATGTACTATCAAAAGGATATTTTAACATCATTTTCAAAAGGATATTTAATCAGTATTATCAAAAGGATGTATTACTCATGTAAAATGTGTATCGAATGTATTTTCAGAAATCGATGTTTTCAGGGAGAGAAGTTGTGCAAATCTAGTGTAAACGCTGCTTAAGTCATGTGGTTTTGAAAGAGTACGAGCTAAATTAGGAGATTTGTGGTTACGTAAAAAAATCCCTTCCGTTTGGCGTTTTTTGTGTGGACTCTGGTTCTAAGTTTATCGTTCGGTGAAGTTAAGGCCCTGTGTTGAATGATACGTATGAGTTGAGACGGACACCTCAAGCTATGGGCGGGGGCCGTGCAGGCTGTCGGGGTATTCCGACTCCGACTACGTCTCGGATAACCTGGAGCACCTAACGCGCCTCCCACATGCCCGGGTGTTCTTTTATTCATTAGAGGCTGTGACAACTTCACAGCTGGGTGGTGGGGAATTGCTGAACAAAAAGTACCAACTCGGTACTGTTTTCTGGAGTATTTTAATTGATGACTTTGTACATAAATTTACAGAAGTTGATGAAGAGTTCAGATACAAAATTGCCCGTACTGGGACTTGGTCGGTTCCCTACCTGGGACCTCAGAGTCTCGCTAAATCAACCGCACCGTTGAAATCTCAGCGTAGTCTGCCCCCTCGTTCTCTTCGAACTCGGGTCGGCTAAAAGGGGTGGGGAACGTCCTCTCTTCTCCCATTGGCTAAAGTTCTCCTTGGCGGGCTTTCCAAAAGATTCCAGAATGTTCTAGCGCCGCCGAGACGACTTGTTGTCTGAAATCCCTACGACCACAGGAGACGTCGCCACAGATGAAAGAGCCCCGACTCTCCTGGGATCCAGAACAGCACTTTGGTGTCTAGACAGCCCGAACTCCTCCATTGGTGGGAAGAAAGAGCGTGGATGCGTTGTCACAAGGCCTTCCCTGCCAATCCACTGTGGGGTTTAAGTAACTCGGTATTGAGGGGATTGCTTCCACTCAGAAGGTGGTGTCGAAAAGAGCTGTACCATTGATAGCGAGTTGTGAGGGGGTAAAATGCTCAAAGGCGATCGCTGTTCGTGCTTTTAAAAGAGGGATCCTTTTCCTAACGAGATTTCACATTCAGAAATCAACGTCGGGCTTCAAGGTCAACTGCCTTCTCGCGGGTGCCCAGTATAGTTGTTAACGCTGTTTACTTCATAACGTCATTGTTCTTACAGGTGTGATATATCATTTCCATCCCTTGCTCTAGACGCCATCAACCGAAAACTGGTTGCAGAGTACGAATACCCACTGCATAAATCCGTGGATTGCATTAGAAAAGTGCTCGAAGAAGCAGTTGTGAAGTCGTCCGAATTGGTAAGCAATTTGACATCAATGGCCTCCAAGCGTTTTCAACATTTCTTTCAAAATTTTATTGTAACTTAACGCTTAGAAATTCAAGAATGAATTTCAAGACATGTACACTGTTGTGCTAATTTGAATATTTTAATCGCTCGCCTTATGTGCGTTTATTGTCGTGTTAGGCTCGTTTTTAACATTTAAAAAAATCTGCAATTTACTTCATACTAAATCAAATAAAAACATTGGTTCATGGACCGAGCATTGATAAAAAAAATTAAATAACTTAACAATAAGATTATAGTAAATTAAATACAATTTTTACTAGAGGGTTGCGTTTCTGTGATCGAACATGTTCCCTGCATTATTTTGGATGTGACGTCACTGCTTTTTCGAATAGGATTTCAGTACTTGGTTCGAATTTCAAATGGATATGACAGTTAATTGGTAGACGCCAATTAGATTAAACGACAAACTCTGCTAAAACGGTGATGAATTGCATTTTAAGGTAACTCCAATTTGATCATATGATAACATAACGATTGTAAAATCTTCGCTTTGTTTATACCAAAAATCCCTCTCCTATTGGGTTCTTTTTGCGTAACACTTGCACAAAAACATAAGCACACACAGAATATGAAGACAGACACTGAGTAGTTCATTCACTAGTTACTTCGAGTACAGAGTTTTCAAAATTTTAGGGTAGGTGTTCCAAATATCGCCTACTCGTGTTTGCAAGCAACTATGCGCGACATCTATGAGTTTATGTAGTTACCTTGAAGGTCTAGGGTTTTGCCACACGTGCGCCACAGTCTAGTTTCCTATCAGTTATATCAACAACACTATTGCATCTCAAGTATTTGAGGCTGTGATCAACGTATTTTTTGTCTCCAATGCATTCGGGGAATAACCAGGAAAGCGTTTCCAAATCATAATTTCGTTTACGTGACTCGAAAGTACATTCAATTCTAAAAGAAGGCGAGTATGCTCTACCAGCAACTCGTTTTGAATAGTAGCTCCTCGTTTCGCCTACTGGGTGGTAATAGGAACGGGGGTAGGTGATATTAGGAACCCACTCTTTAAAATTATCTTGGGAAACCTTTTGAAGTTTTACTGTTTAACTTAAACTGACGCAAGTAAAGAAGGTGTAGTATCTCTGGAAACCAAAGGAGAATAGTTTCTAGTCGTATTCATTTAACTTCCAGCTTGATATCCCAACTCAGGAGGCTGAGATACAGAGAAATAGTTAGGGTAGGTGTTCGAAATATCACCTACCCTATGAAAATATATACATCCGTTTGATAGTAGTAGATCCACGTAGTACCAGCTCACATATGCCAGAACTACTCGCCACTAAGCTAGTTCAATGTCGGGGAATTTTCTCTGCAAGCAAACCATATGGAACGTAAAACTTTTACATCTGCTACCCGAATGCTTTCGCATGATGCATATCGAGTTTACCTTAAAATGTAAGAGTTTACAGCCGATTTGGCGATGTTTGGTCAACGACAAGTGAAATGTACGCCATTCAACCTATCGCATATCAATACGGAATTCATTCTTTTTCATTTTTATTGGTAAAGTGTTCTAATCGTGTTCGAAAAACAAGCTTAGTGCCGTTATAATCAGAATGCATACATACAGGAAATCTGTTCGCTGCAGTAACGTTACTACCATTAAGAGAGTTAGTACTACATTTAGGGAGAACGTTACTACCACTTGGAGATGAAACGGTCTGTTGAGGTGAGTGTGGCGAAAAAAGACTTACCCGATTGCACAATTTACATCACAGAACAAAACGGAAGTTAGCAATTGATAGGGATGAATGTTTCGACAAATATCAATACTTAAAATTTGTCTAAGGGGCTGTCTTCATAGTAAATTGGGTGTATGTTCCGATAATTTCAATACGAGTCCCCATCTTTTATCACAATTTTGGATCCTATACACAATTTCAAGCGGGAAAAAAAGTTCATGAACTTTATTGGATTTTTCACCGATTTATAAGTGTTTGAAAAAAGATCTCCTAAATTAAATTGGTGTTTCAAGTTTTCTCTTCTCTAATATTATAAAAGGAAGTGTTTATCTGTTTGTTTTTTTCGCGGCCGCAAAATCCTGACGATTCTATGGCACTTACAGCAATGAGATTTGGCACACAGGTAGTCCAAATTTTTTGCAATTTTTGGGTCGCGGCGAATTTTAAAATTCAATCTAGAACATTTTTAAATGAATTTAAGTTTTAATCTCAACCTGGGGTTCTTCAGAGGAGTTTCTTCTGGAGAAAAGAAGAAGCACTCGAATCTAGACTTTTCTACCCACGTGACCTTGCCGTCAGCCTTTGGAAGCATGCCAAGTTTTTTCATCGCGGAGGAACTCGGGAAATTTTTTTTTTTCCGCTTCCGCTTTGATTTTGCGCGGAGGAATGATTTTTCAGCCAGACAATAAATCTTAACTGGGGTCAATTAGTTCTTTTTCTATCTCCTAGACCGTTAAAGAAAGAGTAAAAATTTCGACGGATTTGTTACCTGCGGAAAATTTCAGTTGAGATTGATACCTAAAAATATGATTTTCTTTAAATAAATATTTTTTAAATAGAATATATCTTCAACGGATTTGAAATTGCGGAAAATTTTACAACAGATTAATACCCTACACCACGGGTACGGGCAAGGCTGAGCTAGCCACGCAGTGGCTAGTTTGTTATATTTGCTAAAAACATTAATTTTTCTTGGAAAATTGATTTTCATGCTTTGCTACCCAAAAACCCAAACACAATCTATAAACATTTTAACTATCAAACTAAATTTTACTATTTGTTATTAATTATGAATAGAAACGTAGGAAATTTGTGACTCCATGCGATTCAACTGTTACTGAAACATCCGAATTCCAAATCTGATCCCTGAAACATCCGAACACCTTTTTATTAGCCTCAAATTTCAGTCTTTCCCTTTTGTTAGTCATAACTCTCTTGATGGTTGTCTCGATGATGTATCGTCATGGCAAAACTGACCAGATCTTGACGGACTAGATATTTCGCCATTAGAAAAGAACTGACCAAACCTTGATCTCTTCATCATAAAGAAATCGGGAGTATCTTGATGGACGAGATATCTCATCAAATCCACTTGGATGGTTAATACGAGTTTAATTTTGTTTCACAGATGAATGGATACCCTTCGATGCGAAACGAGGTAATCTACAGGATTCGAGAACAAATAAAGGAAGAAGCCATGAAGACGTACAGAAGACTCAAGGATCACGTACATGCCGAAATGTTTTACGTCAATCTGGAACATCCCGATCTGGATCTCTCGGTGTAAGACTCATTCATTTAACTATAATCCACTATCATAATATTAACCTACGGATTCTCAGCGTTTCGTATCGAAATTTGGTATGCATCGCTTGTTGACCGGCCACACACTGGAGCAGTATGCGACAAAACCTACCGTTTCCGTACAGATTTACTCTATGGTAAATATGCTTGTTTCTTATTTCAGTTAAATTAGGACAGATGTCGGGCCAATACGTGGCTTGCCTTAGGGTAAGCATGATACACTCGTAGTACCTTATTAGACGAGTCCGGTGCATTGGAACAGCCATCGCGGTGTGTATTTGCTCTAAACATAAAACTCGATGTACGAATAAAAAAAATTTTAAAGCGGAAACAATAAGGATTTTTTTTAGTTGCAGGGTCCAGTCACAATTTTCTTCAAGCAGTTGTCCATCAAAACAAAATTCAGGGGCACTCCAAGGTATCGGTAAGGGGTTCATTTTTATCGAAAGCTGTTAAGAGGAAGATTATAAAATTTTGTATTTCAAAGATATTTTTTAATTTAAAGTGGTTTTAGAGTGTTAATCAAGATTAGTTTAAGAACGGATTACCTACAACAAGTTTAAGAACGGATTACCTACGACACGTTTAAGAACGGATTACCTACGACACGTTTAAGAACGGATTACCTACGACACGTTTAAGAACGGTTTACCTACGACACGTTTAAGAACGGTTTACCTACGACACGTTTAAGAACGGTTTACCTACGACACGTTTAAGAACGGTTTACCTACGACACGTTTAAGAACGGATTACCTACGACACGTTTAAGAACGGATTACCTACGACACGTTTAAGAACGGTTTACCTACGACACGTTTAAGAACGGTTTACCTACGACACGTTTAAGAACGGTTTACCTACGACACGTTTAAGAACGGTTTACCTACGACACGTTTAAGAACGGTTTACATACGACACGTTTAAGAACGGTTTACCTACGACACGTTTAAGAACGGTTTACCTACGACACGTTTAAGAACGGTTTACCTACGACACGTTTAAGAACGGTTTACCTACGACACGTTTAAGAACGGTTTACCTACGACACGTTTAAGAACGGTTTACCTACGACACGTTTAAGAACGGTTTACCTACGACACGTTTAAGAACGGTTTACCTACGACACGTTTAAGAACGGTTTACCTACGACACGTTTAAGAACGGTTTACCTACGACACGTTTAAGAACGGTTTACCTACGACACGTTTAAGAACGGTTTACCTACGACACGTTTAAGAACGGTTTACCTACGACACGTTTAAGAACGGTTTACCTACGACACGTTTAAGAACGGTTTACCTACGACACGTTTAAGAACGGTTTACCTACGACACGTTTAAGAACGGTTTACCTACGACACGTTTAAGAACGGTTTACCTACGACACGTTTAAGAACGGTTTACCTACGACACGTTTAAGAACGGTTTACCTACGACACGTTTAAGAACGGTTTACCTACGACACGTTTAAGAACGGTTTACCTACGACACGTTTAAGAACGGTTTACCTACGACACGTTTAAGAACGGTTTACCTACGACACGTTTAAGAACGGTTTACCTACGACACGTTTAAGAACGGTTTACCTACGACACGTTTAAGAACGGTTTACCTACGACACGTTTAAGAACGGTTTACCTACGACACGTTTAAGAACGGTTTACCTACGACACGTTTAAGAACGGTTTACCTACGACACGTTTAAGAACGGTTTACCTACGACACGTTTAAGAACGGTTTACCTACGACACGTTTAAGAACGGTTTACCTACGACACGTTTAAGAACGGTTTACCTACGACACGTTTAAGAACGGTTTACCTACGACACGTTTAAGAACGGTTTACCTACGACACGTTTAAGAACGGTTTACCTACGACACGTTTAAGAACGGTTTACCTACGACACGTTTAAGAACGGTTTACCTACGACACGTTTAAGAACGGTTTACCTACGACACGTTTAAGAACGGTTTACCTACGACACGTTTAAGAACGGTTTACCTACGACACGTTTAAGAACGGTTTACCTACGACACGTTTAAGAACGGTTTACCTACGACACGTTTAAGAACGGTTTACCTACGACACGTTTAAGAACGGTTTACCTACGACACGTTTAAGAACGGTTTACCTACGACACGTTTAAGAACGGTTTACCTACGACACGTTTAAGAACGGTTTACCTACGACACGTTTACGAACGGATTACCTACGACACGTTTACGAACGGATTACCTACGACACGTTTACGAACGGATTACCTACGACACGTTTACGAACGGATTACCTACGACACGTTTACGAACGGATTACCTACGACACGTTTACGAACGGATTACCTACGACACGTTTAAGAACGGTTTACCTACGACGCGTTTAAGAACGGTTTACCTACGACGCGTTTAAGAACGGTTTACCTACGACGCGTTTAAGAACGGTTTACCTACGACGCGTTTAAGAACGGTTTACCTACGACGCGTTTAAGAACGGTTTACCTACGACGCGTTTAAGAACGGTTTACCTACGACGCGTTTAAGAACGGTTTACCTACGACGCGTTTAAGAACGGTTTACCTACGACGCGTTTAAGAACGGTTTACCTACGACGCGTTTAAGAACGGTTTACCTACGACGCGTTTAAGAACGGTTTACCTACGACGCGTTTAAGAACGGTTTACCTACGACGCGTTTAAGAACGGTTTACCTACGACGCGTTTAAGAACGGTTTACCTACGACGCGTTTAAGAACGGTTTACCTACGACGCGTTTACGAACGGATTACCTACGACACGTTTACGAACGGATTACCTACGACACGTTTACGAACGGATTACCTACGACGCGTTTACGAACGGATTACCTACGACGCGTTTACGAACGGATTACCTACGACGCGTTTACGAACGGATTACCTACGACACGTTTAAGAACGGATCTCGGAGTGTTGCCTGGTAGCTGGTCTCGGAGTTTTGCCTGGTAGCTGGTCTCGGAGTTTTGCCTGGTAGCTGGTCTCGGAGTTTTGCCTGGTAGCTGGTCTCGGAGTTTTGCCTGGTAGCTGGTCTCGGAGTGTTGCCTGGTAGCTGGTCTCGGAGTGTTGCCTGGTAGCTGGTCTCGGAGTGTTGCCTGGTAGCTGGTCTCGGAGTGTTGCCTGGTAGCTGGTCTCGGAGTGTTGCCTGGTAGCTGGTCTCGGAGTGTTGCCTGGTAGCTGGTCTCGGAGTGTTGCCTGGTAGCTGGTCTCGGAGTGTTGCCTGGTAGCTGGTCTCGGAGTGTTGCCTGGTAGCTGGTCTCGGAGTGTTGCCTGGTAGCTGCCTAAGGTTTAGTTTTAGTATTTCATAAATATGTGGCCTTCAAAGGCATATCTTTAAGTGTGAACGGGCATCACAAACTCGAGATACCCGAGTGATATTTTCTTCTTTCAATTTTACCGGTGTCTACCTTTTCACTTTTTCTTCATCCCTCACTGAGTTGTCTTACTTGTGTTTGGTGCAACGTGGTCGTATAATGTATTTTCGATACAAAAACCAACCATAAATATGTGACGAAACTCGAAGTACTTCCTCTTGGCCCTCTACACATCACGAGGTTTCAAAGTATTCCTTTTACCCACCGACTTTCCAATGAAATAAACGAAGCATGTTCGCACAGTTTCATATATTATCCCTCACTATCACTAGATTTGAAAATCTCCGGGTTTAAAGTCTAGTGGTATTGAAGTAATCACAAATCCCGACACGGGTAACGGAAAAGTGGGTTGAAAAGAAACAGTTTACGCTTCGGTAATGAATCGGCACAAGTCGATTCCTATGCCCACGTGACTAAAGCCACGTTTACACCGGAGTTGCAATTATTTTTCTTCGCAATTTTTGTGAGGAAGACGTTCTACGACCCCATTTCGACCCTCCACGGTGTAAACGCTTTGTCGACTTTTTCGGCAAAACAAAGTGGGACAGGCCTCTCTCTAAATAGTTCTATTAATGTTCACCAGCTCTCGTCCACGCCATTTTAATCGAATAGGTCACTCACTGACAGTTTAGCGGGAGATGTGGTCAAGGCAAGCGATGAGGGCAAAATGTCACAGCGAACAAAAGACGGCGCGAGCGACTAGGGTGGGCAGCAAGAGCGATGGTTTGTCTGCTATACCGAACGGAGACGAAATTGAGGAGCATTTTCATCCAAATTTCGTCTGAGAAATGTTTCCCCCATCAGTTGCAGTCTTTTTATCTTTACCAACTATTAACAAAATTGGAGTTGCCAACTCGCCACGACGATATCTTGTCGGTAAAATTAGTGCCGTTTCTCGGAATATCTTCGATGTTTGGAGGGAGACGCGTTTGAAACTCCGCTGTAAACGCGGCTCTACACTTCTGATATCTTACGATGCGACTCGGGCAATATACTCGGATTACCTATCGATACTTGCTGTCTGGAGAAAGTTCTGCTTGCAAGATCTCCGTTGCAGCGGTGGCACCAATCTCGCATTATTTAACTTCATGTCCTGGTTCATGGCATTTCTGTATTCAATTCTTTTTAAACTTCCGCACCTAGTTTGTCTTGCTGAGTAAACTTACTCACTCTGCACTCTTCTTTTTTACGATTTTTTGGATTTTTATAGAATGTGGTCTATATATTCTTATACAATTATGGCCCTCTTTCCTATACGTTCTAAAAAGCAGGCCTCGAAATAGATTTTTTAATACAGGTGCACAGATTATATTTTAGGTACGCGTTATAAAAAAACGAAATATAAGAGTATTAATGTAATGTAAAGTACTTTATTAGTTGGGTATGTTTATATAGGTTCGTAGTAGATATAAATAAAAATATTTAAAATTCGAAATTCTCCCTTATCCGGCGTACGACTGTCGTGACATTTACTTCAGCAGAGCCATCTGGAAAATGTTTCGATCATCGGAAAGTTCTGTTGGCAGTGACACGAGTAAACCTTCCTCCTGTTTAAACCCGTAACGGCCCAGCGATTTTGTTTTCGCATAGTGTGTAATTAGGAATTTTAATTACGTTCCTTGAGAGCTAGAGAGATCGATACATTTTGTTCAAACATCAAAATAACATAAAACACTTCCCCCCCCCCACCTTCCCTTTTTTTTAACGTTAAGTGCGTGCACCTAGCGGGAAAAAATTAGTGCACAATTTTATTTTCATGTGCACAGTGCACCTGTACACCCGGGTATTTCGCGCGCACGCGCGCGCGCGCGAGCCCTGCTATAAAGTAACCTAGAAATCTCTAGAAAAGGTTTGTAGAATTATTTAGCAGCTAGTTCCTTGTCTCACGACTTTAATTTTCTATAGAACTTCTCTGTAGAATTCTATAGAATTCTACTCGGCTCGTTTTCTCTGTGGAATCATATTAGAGTTCTTTTGAACTCTTAAGATTTATCGTAAGGGACGCCTCCTAAGGAAATAATAATGAAAGACTAAACAATTTATAATAATTGTAGACATCAGTGGGTTGTGGTGGTTCAGTTGGCAGTCAAACTTGACATTTTCATCTTAAGCTGAAATCTTTCACGTTCAACAGGTGTGAAAACGTTGTTCCTTCAATCGGTCCAACTAAAGTCTGGGAAGTGCAGTCCCCAGAAGTTGCTGCGGAAACCGTTGATTTCAACTCGAGTCACGAGAGACTGATGGTAAGTCTGAAATTATTCAACATTAGAACTGTAGGTATGTCTACTTGCTTATTGCATGGGAAGACAAAGGTATCATCATTAGCTAAGGTATATCACTATGAGTAACTACCTATTCCCTTGTTAATTTCTATTCTAAAAATAATTCCTATTACCCTACCTATTCTAAATCAAGATTAGTGTTCGATTGAAACTGCACGCCATTTTAAAACCGAACAACTTCAGATATTTGCGAAAAAAATAGATTTGTGTATGCTTGTTTTGCATGTGACTTAGAAACTGCCATAAAAGATTTTTAAAAGATTGGAAAGCTATCCAATGAGGGATCTCCTTTAGTAACGCTAATACATCGCACCCTGGCAAGAAAAGTGACTGGTCAAAAAATAAAAATTTTGATGTTATGTCATTGAAAATTATGTAGGAGGTGCCCCAGCGTGTTATATTACTATTCTATAGAATATAATAGAAGTTTCCACCATATATACTTACCTAAATTTTAAAAGAAGCTTATACTATTTCAATATAAGTTTTGTAGTATCCTTTAAGTTGATGTTTCTCAAATTCTGCAATTTTGAGTTGTCACTATTCTTGCCGGGGTGGGACATGCTTAAGCATTTCAACATCATTTGATCAAAGCAGATGGCTAATTCTTTCGTTTAGTTCTGAATTCGTCTATGAATATTTTAAACACGAAAGGTATTTATGTTCGAATTTTTAATTTATACAGGGAATCAATATGAATGTCCAAAAAATTATGCAGACAATATTTTATCTTGCATTTAACGCTAAGGGGATGCCAAAACATTTGCTTGCAAAGACAAGCTGATGTTTTAAAATTGTAGACATACAATTTTGAATTTTTTTATACTTATTAAAGGTGCATGACAAATTTAACGATTCCCATCATACGAATGCTTAATTTCTATTTATTGTGTAACAATTTGTTGTATATTCTTCATCCTCGGCAATGTAGAACATCTGATGAAATGTTTAAATTGCCACGCATGACAATAAAATCTGGATATAGTGACTACCTCGAAATCAATTACACACACACACACACATTTTTCTAATATAATAACTATGTAATCTTAATAGAGTTTGGCTGTGGTTACATTGTTTCTTAAAGGATGACAGTGTAACATTTGTTATTTTTAGAAATCCAATTTTTTTATTTATAACTACTGATGATTGAAATTTTTTATATTTGACTACGTTTGTGAAGATGATCGTATTTATTGTTTCCCTTTTTTGTACTAGCACATCTTGATGCAGAACGATGCCACGCAGAAGAAAGTCCAGTACATCATGCTGGTCATGACCAAATACTTGGAAATTGTACAAAAACAGATGGTTGACATAGCCATAAAGTACATAGTCTCATTCCTCATCAAAAAGGTACCATTATAGTTATTCTGAGTTTTTTAAATCCTTTCCAACTACTGTTCTACTTTTGTTGGTGTGGTTAAAATCTGGCTCGTCACAGATAGTATTCACTTTTTGATAATGCCAATCTATTTGAGACAATAGAGTATCAAGAACATATTCAAATATCTTAATTCTTCTATTTCTTATATTTAGAAATCCTTTCTCTATTCCCATTTCTTCAGCCAAATTTTGTACTTTGAATTTTTTGTTCAAAAGCAGTATCTTGGAAGCCCTTGTAATGTACTACGTAATCCAGCAATTAATTTTGTTCCACAGTCTATCGACAAATATTTCTGTTGCAGTGCTTTATTTGTTCGATCGATACATTGTAGAATTTTATTCCATATAAAAAGTACTAAACGAAATAGTCTACAAGTACATAAAAACGTAACATTGCAAATCACTTCACTATACCAATGCAAAAGTACAAAATTATCTACTGAAATTAAAAAAATCCTAACATAATAAAAATGACAGGGTTATCCAAGCACGTTCGTCACGTGTCTGTTTTAATGAAAATCTCGAAAAATTGCTGTCAAATAATATTAATACTATTATTATTTGCATCCTTACCTGTTTTCACAAACCCATATACGCGAAAACACAATTATAGTGATTATTGCTGTACATCAGTCAGTTCTGCCAGTCATTCGAATGTTCGTGTTGGAGAGCAGACATCTAAGATCTAAGTACGGCATTAGCTAATCGCCAAACTGAGCAGAAGAAAGGCGGAAATGTTTAAATATATAATTTCTTGTCAACAGCATTTTGGGCCCCCTTCCAAGTGGGCCCTGTGTGGGTGTATCTGTTGCACCTGCCTAGTTACGGCACTTCCAGGAGGTTTGCAGATTGCAGAACGGATATGTGCGTGTGAACCCCTCAGACCTAAGTAATTCATTTTTAAAGGAAGAATTTGATTTGAACAGTAAAATTGTGTGTACTTTACTTTTTTATCTCGTTAGTTATCTCTTCCAAAGCACTGAATATTAGTTTGGAATATCTCGAATTCGTTCTACGTTCTCAAAACGACGTTTGTAAGATTCACTGTATGCAAACCATTCTAAAATGATATTCAAGGTTACCTTGAAAAGCAGCGCCGACCAATCGGTATAGTGGTTAAGGTGTTAGCCTCTAGATCGAAAGGTTCCTGGTTCGAATTCCGGGCCCGGGCATGGATGTTTGTAAACGTATGGTGTAGAGGCGGCTGGTGCACTTTAAATCTGTCGTGGCCGAAAGTCCTCACGTTGGGTTGGCGTGGAAGTTTGGAGAGTGGGGTGCCAGCTCAGGTGTTGCTTCGTCATCTGACCGTGGTTCAAAATTACGAGGTGCTGTCCTCGGATCTTTCCCTTAAGGGACTGATCCCGGACCGTCGTCAATAGCCCGTTGTGTTGCTCTAGTACGACGTTAACTAAAAAATTACCAATTACCTTGAAATGCAGCTCAAACGTGTTTAATACATTTTCGGCACGGAAACAACCCCAGGTTATCAAAATTTTGTAGTATTATTTTGTTTCGGATCCCATCGCAACGTGTTTATTTATATTTGAGTTTCTCAAACGCTCTCGTATTCATTGTAATCTTTGTAGGTGTGAATTGTATAAAAATCTTTTTTTGACAGTTTTACAAGATATTTTGGTTCATGTCGTAAAACGCACAGGGGTTCAAGTTTTTTTTTACGGAAACACTTCAACATTTGATTACGAAATAGAATTTTCGATCGATTGATATCCCAAAACTGCTTCATTAACATCCCAAGTCTTGAAAACATTTTGGAAGCAAAGTTTCTTATTTTCACCTATTTATTTTTCAGGTCCTGGACTTTATGAAAAATGATTTAATTCCTACCCTCTTAAGCTCCCCTAATTTCGTAAGTATAGTTCATTTAAAAATCTTTGAGCTCGTGCAAGGATTAAATTTTTCATTCCTGAAAAGAAAATCAAATTCACTTTATCAACAAATCTTGACATTAGATTTGGTGATGCTAGTTAAACCTTTAAACTTAGCCCTCATAAATTCATTTCAAAGTAACTCGCCTACTGTTTAGAATTAAGGTTATGGGAACACATTCTTCGTTCTCTGGAAACTAAAGTCTGCGTGAAAGTAACTATTCGAAAGCTTGGTCGATTATTCAAGGAAGATGCTTTGCCATAGATTAAAAGGATAATGAAATCAGAACTCTGAAAGAACATAATTATTTGGGTGTGAAATGTTTAATTTAAGATCTAAGAGCTGTTTTATTTAGTTTAATGGAGGTGCGCAAATACACTTGATGATAAACCTGAATGAGGAATGAAATGTACTCTGAAAGCTTCGAAGACTATTTCGAGAAACAACTTTCTAACTAAACCTTGAACCATTAGGATGGGCCGAATAAATAGAATTTTCTATGATAGAATCATTATATTGCGGTAAACTTGCAAATGGCGCATATAAAAAAAATGCTCAAATTGTTTAGAGATCAGACATGATAGTAGTGAAGAAATAATTGAAAATTCGAAATAAATTTAAAAGGTGTGTTTGGAGCTCACAGCACAAAAAAGGTGGTAAAGAGATGAAAAAGTGAAAGTCAACGCTGTATTTATCATTAAATCAAAAGGCATTGAAAGCGAGCGAAACTGGAACCTTTCACGTAGCTAACCATTAAGCTTCTAGCGAGTAGTCTCTGAACTCCCAAGTAATTATATAATTCCAAAATTGTTTTAATTCAGCCTTAATTGTCTTATGCTGATCTAAAGAACTGAATATGCTACGAAACTAGTCTCCTTAAGAATTTCGTTGATATGACTACATTTTTTGCATGCTGCATTTAGTGGAAGAGCATGAATAATGTGTTTTTCAAATTTTTTTTTTCAGGCATCATTCACGGAAGATTGTGAACAAGATTTCCGTTTAAAAGACGACATGGAAAAAACGGCTGCGTGCCTCAGGGAGGCCCTGGACGCTATTCAAAAGTTCTGAAAACATTTGCACTTGTCTTTCACTTGCCCATCTTGTTGATAATTTTCAGGAGCTGAATTTTATTCACATCTGTAGTCTGAATTTTATTGATTACAATTTTTTTTACTAAGGGTGTTTTTTATACTATTTATATGTATATTGTATTGAAATAACTCTTAGTTATAAATAGAACTGATAAAAACGACTTGATTTGAGAAAATATTTGCAAAATGTTCCGATTTACATTCATTTTTCAAAGTTTTAACAATGTTTAGCTTTAATGGTATTAATAGCATCCAATTAATTTGCATTCGTACCTTAGAACATGTTGATTGTATTCAGAATTGTAAATGCAATTGATACAACTTTCAAAGTAAAGTGTGTGGAAGTTTTTAAAATGTTAAAAAGAATCGTTTGAAAAGCAATCTAAATAATTTCTCAGGTAAGTATAATTTATAAGTGTTTAGTTTGTGATATTAAATAAGCATTGAATTATTTTTCAGTCTGAGAACTATAACTCAAATTATCTGCTTTTTTTTATTTATTTGCTATGTACATTTTAAGTTTATGCTACAGCGGATAGATTCCGGACCTTCGCCAATTGTTCGTTTTGTTGCTCCAGTGCGACGTTAATTAACTACCTACCTCCTACAGCGGAAAGGTTGGCTTTCCTTCAATTCCAGAAATTAAAAATTTATTTCTCAGTTTTATATGCGAAATTCCTAATGTTTCTGTTGGAATTCTCCAAATTATGCGTACTTTTATTAAAATGGATGAGGGCAGAAGTTGGTTAGTACCATAAGAATCTATTAAATCTATTAATAAGTTGCTCTTTTTAGCTTGTTTGAATGAACATTTTGACATCAAATAACAACTACACATCGCAATAAAATTTGATTTTTAAGATAGAAAATAGAAGTCACAAAAAAAAATTTACTATTTTTCTAGTATTTGACTGTAGACTGTTGCGAAACCACAAAATCGTCTATTGTATTTTCTTAATTGTTTCAGTTAATTTTGTACATAGAACATCAAATGCTAGAACTTTGTTACTTGCTATTTCTTAATGTCGGTTATCCCTTCTCATGTGTATGTACTGTAACGTCGTGAGAAGAATTTAAGTGGCAAGTGGCTTGTAGGCAATTAAAACAGCTTTTAGAAATACAACACATTTAATTAGTTACTAAATATATTTACACTTTAAGGCTATTTTTCGAGGCTAATATAAGAAAAGTACAAATAAGGTTTCATCGGAGCAGTACAGTTCTGCGTCTGTTCACGCTCACAAGTTCAACGATTGTCTCTTTGAGAGGAGACCGCAGACGTTCTTCCGAAGCGCGACAGTTCGAAGACGAGGGGCTACCTAGAGTGCCTATATAATAAAGAGTGGCGACAAGGGACCAAATTTGGCCCAATGCGCATGCGCGGCAGCCATTTTTCTACCAGAATCGTCTCAAAGATCGTTGCTGGGCGAATTAATATATCATTGCAGGGAGAACAAAAAGCATATAATTGTTATAATATGGATACATTCGGTATAAATGAATCATATAAACGCTCAATTACATGCGTAATTGATGAGATGGATTGCACAACACGCTAACTTAGATTGTGGGAAACACCATGTTGTTCAAAAAAAGCTATTTATTTAAAAAGTCTTCAAATTTATGCTGACAAAACACTAAAACAATAATAAATAAACATTCTAGAACACGAAATGGAACATGAATAAGCTATATTTTCTTTTTAATTTAATATACACACGTTTTTCTCGAACACACAAAAAGCTCCCATGTTAAGTCTACGGGAGCTAGAAAAAGACCACCTCGGGCGGTAGAAAAGGTCTCTAAGCCAATCAGAGAGTGTTTCCCGTATGTCGCCACTCTTATTATATAGGCACTCTAGGGCTACCTAGCATTGCTCTACCCCCATCCGGTCATAAATTTGCCAGCCGATTCCCTTCGACGACGAATCCACGTAGCAAAGGAAATCTAGATAAGGATCTCCATGAAGCTGTAGCAGACAGACCCCCTACGACGCTACAGCATTCCTTCCCCTTTTTAGAGAATTCTTTTTCCGGGGAGATAAGGAAAAAGTTTCAGCTTTTTATGCCAATGTAATCCACAACTAATGTTTCTGAAACACGTGTATTTTCACAGCATAAAGTATCCCTGTCATATAAGGTTGCGATATTTGTAATAACTTTAACAATTGAAAACCTACTAGAATTAAATAAACCTACGGATAAACAATTTAAAAAATGCTACCCAGTGCAGTTACCTGTAAAGATTACATTTAAATCTATCATCATACACTTATACGTGTAAAATTTCATGAGGAAACCGAAATTTAGATATGTAGCCTATCTCTTTAATACAAAACATGCAGTTATGGCAATAGATAATCATATGTTATACAACACATAAATAAAACTAACAAGGCCTATAAAACCTTAATTCCTTGCATTAAAACCCAATCGGACACAATTACTCAGTTAACAAAGAACTATAAGCAAACTAGGAATAATATACACAACTACTTATGTATTAATCGAGAAAATTATTTCTCAAAATATTTCTTTAACCTCAACAATAACACAATTACCATTTATATAGTATAATCATATTTCATAACTATTATATATGAAAACTATTTATATACCTTAACACTAAAATGACTTAATGGAATTGATTTGTCACCAATTCAATTCAATACACTCCTCAAAACAATTTTTTTTAATCAACATAATTGAAACATATCTGAAAACCAATACCTTTAGGTACTGACACTTTAAAGTTCAAAATCATTTTCAACTTCACACATTACCTATACTGTAAGTTAAAAAAAAGTATACAAGTTCTGTGGGCAAAAATCCCGAATGACTAAATATTTTTGATAGATTCAGTTTCCGATACAGGAATCCTATTTCAATCATCGCAACTTCAAACCTTCCTACTATACACATGTCCGTTATCAAATATGAGGTACGATTTTCAACTTCATTCTTGGGAAGCAAAGCAATAGCATCGGTGTGCAATTTTAACAAAACTTCCTGCATCACATGTACAATTTGAAATACGATCTTTTCTTTGGGTTTCCCAGCCTTTTGGCACTGTTCAAATGTCGGGACACAATTTTTCATCCCCTTAAAACAGCCGGGCATTATCGAGTAAAAGTATTTCGATAGCTTATCTTTGGATTTAGTGCTACCCAAAGTTGCTAACGAATCAATGCGCGACATATTTTATCCTGCGTTTCTTCGGGGACAACTAATAATTTCGTTGTATTGCCCAATCTATCTTCTGGTGGTTTTAGTAACAACTCGCTTTTAATGCAATTTACCTCCTTTTTCACTCTCTTCAACAAAATCAAACGTCTCCTTCAAACCTACACTATTTCGTTGACACCTTTTAAAATCTTCTTGACTTATCTTAAGTAAAGATAATTCGAGTGCCTTGTTTTCCACATCTGGAATTTCAATTTGCCACTCTGTATTTGGCTCAACATGGATCGCCTCTTATGCATTTTCATTAACATCTCGTATTTCCCTTTTTTGACTCACTAAGCTTTTTAATTTCCTATTTCTCTCGCCTGAGATATTTGAATAGCATTTAGGGATTCCCTCCTAGTTTTTCACCCACGTGCTTCTGTCCTCATTTCTCGTCTTGTAAAGTTTCCACTTTGCCCTTACCATCGGTATCCCAATACCCCGTTGTGGTATAATTTCTTTTGAGACACTGTCGTGATACTTTGTAGGATCAGTCTTATTTTCCTGCCTTTTTGTTCTACATGGTTTAATTACCCTATTTTCGCAAAACACTACCTTTTCCGTTTCACCACCTTTCCTTTTTCCTACACATTTCATCTTCTGCTTTTGTAACTCGCAATTTTATAGCATACTCGGACTTCCCCTTTTCAGCTTTTTCCCGTATAATTTTTTTGTCTCTCTCCGGCTATTTCCAACTCTTTTTTAGGTTTTTCCAAAGCTCCTTTCACATCTACAAACTCCCTTTCCGCTACTGTGCGAGAAACCGTAAGACTAATTTTCCACTTCCTTTCAGCCAATTTTTGACTCCACTCGGCTTCTATTAACCTCCCTTCCGCTTCTCTCAGCTCCTTTGTTTCATTGCTAATAGTTGTCACTAAATCTTTCACAAATTTAGCATCGTATAATTTACTACCTTCTATTATACTTTTCAAATGAAACATTTTAGCATCTGGAAGAACATCTCCTACTTCCGTTGCCAACCATATCAAATCCTCCTTCCTAGCTTTCCAAAGAAATGTCCTTTTGTTAAACTTATAAAAGATTTGCAAAACACACTTTAAAAACTTTTGTTACATAAATCGAAACAATTGGAATATACAAAAAATACTCAATGATTCCAGAATAAGTTTCACAATAAATTTCAGTTCAATTTCAAAAAGTAGTTTAATATTGAAATACTCTTCCCCAACAAGTAAATGCACTGTTCTAACTTTGCAATTAATTATTCCAAATTCGAATAAATTGTTAATGAAATTTAATAACCAATGCTATGATAAAGGTACTGACTTGACGTGATGTCTTGTAGCCGATTCGGTAATGGTAATTTTTGTTAACGTCGTACTAAAGCAACACAACGGGCTATTGACGACGGTCCGGGATCAGTCCCTTAAGGGAAAGATCCGATTACAAAACCTCGTAATTTTGAACCACGGTCAGATGACGAAGCAATACCTGAGCTGGCACTCAACTTTCCAAACTTCCACACTAACCCAATTTGAGGACTTTCGGCCACGATAGATTTAAGGTGCACCAGCTGCCTCTACACCATACGCTTACAAACATACATGGCCGGACCCGGATTCGAACCAGGAACCTTCCTATCTAGAGGCTCATGTAGCCGATTCGGAGTATGACTTATACTTAAAGCACACACACTTTTCTTGGAAAGTTGTTTCAGCACACTCGAAGAATCGTTGAATTTTGTCAGTTAAGGACTAGCCACTCGCTCAGCACAACCGCCGCTTCAGATCGGGAACAGGGTGTTCACTGGTATGCCAGGATGACACTGGAGACGCATTTCACAAGACGTGGTAGCCTTCTTTTGTTCAGGGTGACCATAGAAAATTGGACGTAGCTCTTTGGTCAGGGTGACCTTCAAAAATTGGACGCAGCTCTTTGGTCAAGGTGACCTTCAAAAATTGGACGCAGCTCTTTGGTCAGGGTAACCTTCACAAATTGGACGCAGCTCTTTGGTCAGGGTGACCTTCAAAAATTGGACGCAGCTCTTTGGTCAGGGTGACCTTTAAAAATTGGACGCAGCTCTTTGGTCAGGGTGACCTTCAAAAATTGGACGCAGCTCTTTGGTCAGGGTGACCTTTAAAAATTGGACGCAGCTCTTTGGTCAGGGTGACCTTCAAAAATTGGACGCAGCTCTTTGGTCAGGGTGACCTTTAAAAATTGGACGCAGCTCTTTGGTCAGGGTGACCTTCAAAAATTGGACGCAGCTCTTTGGTCAGGGTGACCATCAAAAATTCGACGTAGCTCCTTTGGTCAAGGTGATCAACAATCAAACACAATTCGTTTGGTCAGGGCGACCATCAAAAATAGAACGCAGTTCCTTTGGTCAGGTTGATCATAATAAAAACGAAAACCGCTTGATAAGGACTGAAACCAATTACTCTTGATGGGGATTCTTATCCCACCGCTTTGCACCAAAATCGTGTGCTGTAAGATAAGAATTTAAGCGGTGAGTGGCTTGTAGGCAATTAAAACAGCTTTTAGAAATACAGCACATTTAATTAGTTACTAAATGTATTTGCACTTTAAAGTTATTTCGAGGCTAATATAAAAAAAGTACAAATAAGGTTTCATCGGAGCAATACAGCTCTGCGTCTGTTCACACTCACAAGTTCAACGATTGTCTCTTTAACGGGGAGATTGCACGTTCATCCGAAGCGCGAAAGTTCAAAGACGAGGGGCTACCTCGCATTGCTCTACCCCCATCCGGTCATAAATTCGCCATTCGACGGCGAATTCACGTAACAGGAAATCTCGAAGAGGACCTCCATGACGCTACAGTACTATTTTTCCAGTATCATTAAAAGAATAAATGGTGTTTATAAACAGTATGTAAAATGCCGACATGTTTCATGATACATATTATAGTGCACGTGGGTTCTCTTATTTTAGAGCCGTCTATCTTTTTTGTAGGCAAAAGTTCTATACAAGTTAAAGAATTTTATTTAATAATCAATAAAAATAATATTCAATTGCATTTGTTAGCCTTGATATAAAATTACATTATCGCGATGTATATCTGTATGTTTTATATATTTTAATAGTACGACGTTAGTTAAAATACCCACTTGTATTTTTAAACATAAATTTTCCAATGTACAGCCGTCAAAAAAACGCTCCACCCAATCGCAATTGCACAATTTACTCGTACATAGCAGAACAAGACGGAAAGTAACAATCGATACCGATGAACGTTTTCTACAAATATCAATACTTTAAATTTGTTTAAAAGGCCGTCTTCATATTAAATTGGATGCTTGCTCCGATAATTTCATTACGAACCCCACCTTTTATCAAATTTGGATTCTACACAATTTCAGGTGGAAATAAAAAAAAAGTTAAGATTTATTGCACTTTTTACCATTTGTAAGTGTGAGAAAAAACACAATCTATGAGCTTTTTAACTATCAAACTAAAGTTTACTATTTTTTATTAGTTATGAAATTGATATAGAAGAATGGGCAAAATAGAAACATGGACAAATTTTGACTCCATGCGATTCAACTGTTACTGAAACATCGGAATTCCAAATTTCGGCTCATTACGCGCTTAATTAGCGTAGTGAGACTGCAAAATTCGAAGATTATTATCGTTACTGGGGATTGTTCAAAGGGAAAACAGAAATTTCTGGCGACAGCTCCTGGGATTCAATTAGAATGGATTCTGACTTTGTCGCCAGCTTAATGGACTTCATGCCACGGCACTTGTAGCAGGTCATTGACTGTGACGACCACTACACATTAATATTTATAATGCGATTGTATATTAAACTATCCACTGCGTGACTAGCCCGGCGTTGCCCGTGCCAATTGCTTTTGTGGAGTTATTGGTTTGCAAAGCAAACCAAATGGGAATTCGTAGCCTATGGGATAACAGCCATCACGGATTCACAATTGGTTTGCTTCGAAATTATGAATTTTCTGAACTATGGTTTGCTTCTCAAACCAACACTACGGGCAACGCCGTGATGGTCTTGTCATTGTCGAAGTCGGCAAAATTCAAATTGCGAAGAGATCCAATCGGCGTGACGTCACGATCTGTTGCGAAAATATAAATATTTAATTGAAAAATTACTTATTCAACGAAAATCTAAGTATCTGTATAGAGTAAAATTTTCCGCAGATTTCAACACCGTTGAAATTTTCAATCTATCCTTAACAATCCCGATTTTACAAAAAAGAACCAAACAATACCAGTCAAAATGTTCGCTGTGGAATCGTTTGAGCGGAGACTACGCATTCCCATTTAATTGCGAAGAGCGGAAGGTGAAAACACTTGGCATGTTTCCAAGTGCTGACGTCAATAGTGACGACTGACGAGACGTCAGAGGGGAATAGCAAAATTCTGTCCTTTCTTCAATTGCCGAAGCGGGACGGAACGAAGATATAAGGGCGAAAAAACCTATTAAATTCATTTTAAAATGTTCTAGATTGAATTTTAAAATTTTCGCCTCGACCCTGAAATAGCAAAAACTTTGGACTAGTTGTGTGCCAAATCCCATTACTGTAAGTGCCATAGATTCGTCAGGACTTTGCGTGCAAAAAAACAAACACTTCCTTTTATAACATTAAAGATTTATTATAAAGCTTTTGTAATGAAGGGTATTTTATCACGCTTTGCTCTAGGCAAAATTTAACTTCATTATTAAGGTAATTCTGGAACATAATTAACAACCTACTTATACTACTGTAGATTAAAATTGTAACAATCCACTTATTCAACACGAATCTATGTTCCACGCTCTGACAAACCTTCCTCAAACAGTCGTTGAAAGCGACATACTCGCGGAATCTGACTATCTGATTGGTCTTTTCTTCTATGGAGTTCAAATTTTCACACGCTCCAATGGTTTTTACAGATTTTTTGTCAATTTTACGCTGTCTTTATTTTGTAATCAAATCCGCCTGAAATTGTGTAGAATCAAAATTTATTCCAAAAGATGGGGATTCGTTTTGAAATTATCGGAGCAAACCCAATTGTAATATGAAGACGGCTCCTTGGACAAATTTTAAATAGATATTTGAAGAAAACATTCCATATCGATTGTTACCTTCCGTTTTGTTCTGCGATGCAAATTGTCCAATTGCGATCGGGTGTCTTTTTTTTAACGGATGTACTTAGGGAAATTTGGGTTATTTTCCAATTGCTATGATCTTTTACAGATGGAAACATGTTTCACAGGTGATTAAAATTTATTTAAAAAAGCATACAGAATAAATTGTAATATTTGCTATTATAAAATAGATTTTCTGAATGAATTAATATACTTGCAAACATTTCTAGTTTTACAAACATTTCCTAACTTTGTAATCAATGAATATCCGAAATGTTTGAAATAAAATTTATTCGAGTGTTCGCTAGAACAAATGTGCATCGATGGCTTAAATAAAAATAAAACTGTTCAATCGTTCAGAAGTCTTGGATTACCTATTTCGTCTAGTATGTTAGAACTTGCTACGCATAGTTTTTTTTTCAAGCCCTTATTTAATAATTATTGCATACTAAAAACTATTTTTAAAACAAATCTTTGGTGGGTTTTGTTTATGTTCTTTATCAGCTGACGCAGAAGGGAGGGATTTTAATAATCAATTGGTTCAGTGGTATTTTATACTGGTGTAAGAAATTAAAAGAATTTCCAGACTTGGTCGATTATCTCTAGAACTACTGTACCGATTTTAATGAAATTTGATATGTACATACATTGATACAATACAAAACAAATAACCATTCAATAATTGTAGTACACACGCATGATCGTGCGTAACACTCGTTGGAGCCGGAAGGTTTTTCTTTTTTTTTATTTCCAATGTGGCAAGGCAGTGTACAATTGCGAAGACAAATACAAATACAATACAAAATACAGAGTCGACCGAGGTCATTTTAGCCTTATACAAGGCCAGAAGTGATGGTCACTTGTGAAAGGGCACCCAGTGGGTGGACCATCATTGTCCCTAACAAAGGACAACACAATTTACATCCATGCCCTAACCCCGGATTCGAGCCAGGAACCTTCCGATCCAGAGGCCAACACCTTGACCACTAGCTAGTGCAGAAACAAACGGAGCACGCCGTGATGTTTGGTTTTTATATGGTGTAAAAGTTTTCGCAGATTTCAAATCCGTTGAAATTTTCAATCTGTCTTTAACGATTCCGATTTTACGAAAAAAGAACTCAACAATCCCAGTCAAAGTATTTCTTTGCTCTCCTTCGCTAAAATGAAAATATGTTTTAATTTTTATTTGAACGCGTAGGGCAGAAAATGTAATCTGTTTATTTTTGGAAAGCGAAAGTTCAGGTGAAGTCACAATCTCTTGAGAAAATATAAAAGACTAGCCACTGCGTGGCTAGACCGGCGTTGCCCGTGTCCGTGGATTTGGTTTGCTTCGCTAAACAAATCCTTTAAAAATTAGCAAACCAAGACCACGAGCAACGCCGTGGCCTTGTAATTTGTTAAACAAAATGCATCTTGCCTGTGACAGTTTTTTTAGTGGTGTAAGGTATAACCACTGCTTGCTAACACTGGGCAATTGCGATTGCTACGCATAACTATTTAATTGCGAAGAGATTGAATACGCAAGGTGAACCGAGGGGTACGGGTACCGAAACATTTCAGAGCTAAAGACAAAAGTGGAAAAAAATGGCATGGTTTAAAAGACTGAGAAAGAGGGCGAAAATAGCAAAATTGTGTGGCTTCTTTTTTGTTAGGAAGAGAAGAAAGAAGGCAGAAAAAAAGTTATTAAGTTATTGAAATATGTTGTAGATAAAATTTTGAAATTGCAACCTGTTACAAAGATTGCAAAAATGTGGACTGTTTTTGTGCCAAATGTTATTATTGTAGGTGCCATAGATTTGTGAAGTCAGTTCACAATCACACCCACTATTAAGTTTTTGAAGTTTTGAGTATCTTCTTTGTGCCGCCGAGTGTACGCTATCGGCTTTGACCGGGGAACACCACGTGGAGGTGGGCTACTTTTGTTCCCCAGAGGGTTGTTCCTCACTACCGGTATTGAGGAAGAACCCCCGAGGAGCTGTTTGAGTCGCTCCTCTCCTCACCTTAAACTCTGGCTTAAAATATAAGGCCCCGTGAGGCATTTTTATATAAAGCCTTAATATTAAAATTTTATCTACATTTAAAAATAATTAATTTTTTTTTTCACACTTTTTATGTTGAGTAAAATAAGAAGCCACACGATTTTTCCATTTTGTAGCGCTGACTCAGTCTTTTGAACCATACCAAGTTATTTTTACCTTCCGTGTCCATATGACATGACACAGGTGGCGTTGGGCAGGTGTGACGCTGGCTTTATGGATGGACAGTTTGGTAGAGGGAATAAACCTCCAAGAGTATTGATAGTGTCTTTGAACGCAACCTAAATTTACAACCCGACATGACACGGATGGCTTTGGACAGCATTAAATGAAAAATTTTGATGGTGGTTTGGAACTGATTCTTTCTTTTTTAGAGAGCTTCATGATACACTATGTTTAATGTTCTTCCATTTGGAGCTAGGATGTAAAGATTCCTGGTTTCCAACACTCGAACACCCCACATACAGTTGACCGTGGGATAAACACGGTTTAATAAGGTTGAGTGCTACAACTCTCAACGATTGTCCTTGTGCTGTGTTGATGCTCATAGCGAAACTTAAACGAAACGGGAACTGAAGTCTTTTAAATTGGAATGGTATATCAGAAGGGATTATTGGTACTCTAGGAATTAATACGTCTTCACCTGCGGCATGTCCAGTCATGATGGTGGCTTGAATAATATTTGGCATGAGTTTATTGACAGAGTATCGTGCTATTACAGAGTGAAATTGGATCGAGATTTCTTAGAAGCATGATTGGTGCCCCAATCTTGAGCTCCAATATGTGAGAGGGTACTCCAGATGGCTCCAATGAGTTCAAAAACTCTGTCGTGTAGTTTACGGCCTCATCTGTGTTACACATAGTGTCGATAGATTTGTAAATTTGAACACTCGGGCAATTGTTGCAAGAGTTCCTTTTTAATGACATTTACATCTTCGTTTCTTGGGGCAAGAATTATCCTTTGGCAAAGCCATTCGTGATTAGTAAAGTGCTGTGCCACATTTGGGTACACTGCCACTTTGAGCTCTTGTTATGTTTTTACAATATTTACAATGCTTTGCATTGGTATACATCCATCTGTTTTGTCCGAAGCAACGACGCCATTTCCCAGTCGAAATAGATTATCTGCAAAAATCTAGGCATAGAAATCACCGGCTACATGAACTCGAATGTATGTTGATAGTCAAAGTATGTGAATGCCATTCCAAATGTGAGATGATTTCAAGCAGGCTTGCATTTCATCCGCCCTGGTTCCGCGTGGAATAACCGGAAGTGTCTGACGAAAGTCGCCAGCCAACACCATAGTGACGCCTCCCATTCTCTCATTGTTATGTCTGAGGTCTTTCAACGTGACATCAAGTGCTTCGAATGCGGCTTTGTTAGACAGTACATTCATCCCAGACAATGAGCTAGCAATGCTGTAGAACCTTTGCCTTAGCCGAATTTCTTGAAATGTTACATGTAGGACTTCTTACGCGTGCCAAATTTAACTGTAACTTGAAAGCCGAGTGAGCCGTCCTACCCCCCCCCCGTCAATAGTGTTGCAGCAATGCCCGACGAAGCAATAGCCAGGTCAATCTAGTTTCTCTGTCGCACTTTTGCCAAGAGAAGATTGACGATAAGGTTTTCCCCCTACCGCCAGGAGCATCCAAAAAGAATATGCCACTGTGCCTATCCAAAACTGCTTTTTTAATGTTGTCACATGCTTCCTTTTTTCTTGGACCATTTTTGGCTCATTCTCCTCTATGTATGTTGCGATTACATTTGCGTCATAGTTTCTTTCCGTGAGTTTCTCACTCGGTAGTACTGAATCGCAGTTTCGATTGGGTTGCGGTAGTCCAAAGCTTTTTAGGTCAGATCCACCCAACAATGCGACCTTATTCTCAATGTAGATTAGAGCTCTGTTGAAGATGTCATCACTGTAGTCCAAATCCATATTCTGTTTCTGTACGCGTGCTTGGTGCAGTATGTCTTCAGAAAGGTTCTCCTTGTGGTAACTGATGGGGAGAAGACACTGCACATGTTTGTAGCAAAACGGCAAAGAGATTGCGTAAAGTCTTTGCCGATCGAGCTGCAGCTGCTTCTTCCGATGCTTTGTTCCATTGTTCGTCGTCCTCCAGAAGTCCTCTGAGCTAGCAAGCCTCTTTGTAAGTTGCACAGACCCTTCCATCAAATGTTCTCAAATCGGCAAATGACACCGGGCCTCGAACTATTCATTGGTTGTCAGAAGAGTGATAAGGTAATTTTTAATTAACACCTTCGAGTCTTATTACCGCCACCAAACTGTGTCTTCTTTTTTAAACTATTCCAATTTGTAATCTCTACGAACAAATTCTAAGTTGCAACAACTCCACTCTTCTAACTAGACCGAAAGGTTCCTGGTTCAAATCCGGGTCCGGGCATGGATGTTTGTAAACCTATGGTGTAGAGGCGGCTGCTGCACCTTAAATCTGTCGTGGCCGAAAGTCCTCACGTTGGGTTGATGTGGAAATTTGGAGAGTGGGGTGCGAGCTCAGGTGTTGCCTCGTCATCTGACCGTGGTTCAAAATTACGAGGTGTTGTCCTCGGATCTTTCTCTTAAGGGATTGATCCCGGACCGTCGTCAATAGCCCGTTGTGTTGCTCTAGTACGACGTTAACTTATTATCACCTAGTTATATTTTTAACTGTAAATGAATTCACGTAATGATGCTCTTTCTGTGATAGTGACAAAGCTAGACTGAAATATTTCAGTGTCCGATGAGCTAGCGAAGCGATTCTTGGGAACTGCGGAAGCAGTTCCGGGGATTGGTGAGCGGTAGCCCCCCCCCCCTAGTCCTATTTAGTTCGCTTCGCGTATTATACTTTTCAACAATGAGGGGGAGGTTATTGCTTCACAATCCATCCCCATTTGGATCGCTACTGGATTTATCCCGGACTTCTAGTACGTTAATAGAAGGTTACCTTTCCATTGCGATAGTTATCGCATGCGCCCGAGTAACGGAAATTGCCTACTTTTTGTTGCGAGATTAGCGGAACCGTGTATAAGCTGACCCTAGTACTTTAGCTTCAGAAAACGTTCCAAAAATTCTCTGCTTATAAACGGAAACACACAATCCAGTCACATTAATATGACCACCTGTCAAAAGCCAGAATAACCTCCTCTGGCAGAGCGGACCGCTGCGAGACATGCACGAAGAGAGTCAATTAGGTTTCTGAAGGTGTTCACTGGGATGTTGAGCCATGCCGACTCCAGTGTCGTGGCCAACTGTGCTAGATTACCTCCCTCCTGCAGCCTGGATCCTTCCGGCAATTGTTGCAGGGTGTTTGCTTTCAGACGTTTCACGCTGTATACGCCAACATCCATCTCTCCGATGGAGGACAAAACGTGATTCATCGGGAAAAGCCACCTGTCGTCACTCTGTGAACGTCCAGTTGCGGTTCTGGCGTGCAAATTCCAGCCTTCGTCGTCGATGAACAGCAGTCATTATAGGTGCATTAACCAGGCGTCTGCTGCGGAGGCCCATGCGCAGCAACGTTCGCTGAACCGTTGTTGAGGATACACTCTTGGTAGCCCCTTGGTTCATCTGGGCGGTCAGTTGCTCAACAGTTGCACGTCTATTCGTCCGAACGCATCTCCGTAGCCTTCGTTCGCCTCTGTCATCTATAGCCCGTGGTGCACCACATGTGCCACGCCGCTGATTTTGGATAGTGCCATTTTGCCATGCACGGTATACTTTTACCACGACAGCCCGCGAACAGTTTACAAAATTATCAGTTTCCGAAATGCTTCC
This sequence comes from Metellina segmentata, assembly GCA_947359465.1. Lineage (NCBI taxonomy): Eukaryota > Metazoa > Arthropoda > Arachnida > Araneae > Tetragnathidae > Metellina > Metellina segmentata. The sequence continues at coordinate 28,260,592 of OX375882.1, forward strand.
ACCCTTCGCCCGAAAGACAATAATCATGCCCTTTTGGACATCGGATAAATCGCTACAAATCTGCATTACGCCAACGATTGAAATGGTTTCCGATGCCCTAGGACATCCTTTATATACACTCCACTAAAATGTGCTGCCACCTGCCTTTTGTGATTGATTATTTCACGTTGACGTCGAAAGTAGGTGGTGGTCACATTAATGTGACTGGACTGTGTAATGTAAATAGAAACAAAATGTTTTAAAAAATGTCAAGAACAAAACATCTCATTTCCACATAAAAAAGGAAATATTTTAGCATAACATTTTGTTAGAATTCAAAGGAAATTTCATAATTTTAAATGTTTTAGCTGATCCATGTTGTTTGTTGTAATAGTACTTTTTAATTTTTTTTTAAATTCTACTGTTGCTATGGGAACGAAACGCGACCGAATTTGCCGGTTCTTTTGAAAACATTGCAAACTTTCTAGGCGCGTACTCTCAAATTTTATGAATGAATTAAAAATATAACTGTGTTTATAGTCTGCGCGACCTTTTAACTGTCATGCCCGAGATAATCTCGGGCACAGCACTGGTGTTCGAAAATGTCACGCCCGAGTATTACTCGGGGTAATTTTTTTTTTTTGAGTGCATCGTATTGTAAAACCCGAATATATATCGGGAGACGTTTATTTCGGCTTTATCTCTTTGTCAAACCCGACTGTATCCCGGGAAAAGTTAATGTTCGCTCAATTCAATAGATGGCAGCACTTTACTGAAGGTTTCAAAGGTTAGAGGTTAGAAGTTCTTTGGTTCAAAGCGCGCGGGATCTTTTTGTTGTAAAATGGCATCCAGTTCTTTGAAACGTAAAATAGATGATTTAGATTCTTCAACTGAAGATGAGGATTTTGAAGGCATCGATACTAGGGACGCAGGTGAAACTGAGGAGAGTGACATTGAAAGTAGCAGTGAATCAACGGATAGCGGTGATGATATAGGAAATGCGAGACTGGTGTGAAATAACTGCTTCTGGCCGATCAGGGCCCCCGCGGTTCCCTTTTACAGGTACTCCAGGTGTAACTTTTCCTGTAAACATAAACTACACTCCTTTAGATATTTTAGAAATGTTTCTGGATTCAAATCTAATGGATATAATTGTCAAAGAAACAAACAACTATGCAGAACAAGAAAGAAAAGCAAATCGGGCAAAGATATCAAGGTGCTCCCGCAGTAAAAAATGGATCCCTACAAATGACAGAGAAATGAAGCTATTCTTTGGGCTAATAATTCTTCAAGGTATTGTCCAAAAACCAAATCAGGCTATGTACTGGTCTCATCGAAGGATTTTGCATACTCCAGTTAACTCAAAAGTAATTCCCGTAAATCGTTTTATTTTGCTTTTTCGATATTTACATTTTTGCAATAATGAAGCTGAAAAAAAAAGATGATTTTCAAAATCCAAAACTTTGGAAGCTGTATAATGTAATAGAAAATTTACGGGAAAAATTTTGTAATTTTTACATACCGGAAAGAGATGTATCGGTTGATGTTGAGGAAAGCTTGATGCCTTATAAAGGAAGGTTATCTTGGAAACAATATATTCCTATCAAACGCGTGCACGATTTGGAATCAAATTTTTTATGCTTTGTGAGGTGGAAACAGGTTATATTTGTGACTTCATTATCTATACAGGAAATAGTACTGTCTTCAATCAATTGTATACAAATTATGGACTTTCTACAAAATTCGTCATGTACCTATTGCATCGCTTTCTTGGAAATGGTTATTGTGTGACTGTAGATAACTATTACATGTCACCCGAGCTTGCAGATTTACTTATAGCCCAAAAAACAGATATTTATGGCACAGTAAGGATAAACAGACGAGATTTTCCTACAGAATTTGCTAAAAGAAAATTACAAAAAGGTCAAATCATAGCTTTTCAAAGAGGTAAGATTTTGGCTATAAGATGGAAAGATAAGAAGGATGTGTGTTTGATGAACAGTATTCATGATACTTCCATGGTCAGCCTCAAAAATAAAAAAAATTAAGATATACTCAAGCCGAAGATTGTTTCCGACTACAATCTAACTATGGGTGGTGTAGATCGCTGTGATCAGGAAATATCCTTTCATCCAACAATCCGAAAACGTCAGAAAAAATATTATAAAAATATATTTTTACATTTACTAGACAAGGCACTCTGGAACTCGTATTTGCTCTATAAAAATGTAGTTGAGAAATGTATTACATTTTTAGAATTTCGAATCCAAGTTGTAGAAGAGCTTTTACATAAATATGATGATGCAGCTTCTGGACAAAAGAATGTTGGCAGACCACCTACAATAGATAACCCTGCCCGTCTTACTGAACGACATTTTATATCCCATATTCCTCCTACTCCTATGAAACGTGAGCCTACAAGACAGTGCAAAGTGTGTTCGAAAAAGGATAAAAATGGGGAAAAGATAAGGAAGGAAACACGATTCTGGTGTAGTGATTGTGGAGTTGGTTTGTGCTTGGAAAAGTGTTTCCAGTTGTACCACACAAGACTGAATTACTGGACTACTGATAGGTATTCACTTTTATTTATTTATTTATTATTATTATTAATTTTTTTTTTCATTTTTTTTTAAAGAAAATAATTGTTTTTATTTTTTCATTTTTTTTTAGAAAATAATGCTCTATTAGAAGCGAACTTTACAACTGCCATTGTTGAGTGGCAGCCGCTTCATGCAAATATGCAGTGGCTACAAATCTTTAAAAATTTTACTCATGTACTTCAAAATATAAATTTTTAACTACTAAGTATATTTTATTTTGTACTAAACATTTGATTTTTGCAATAAAAAAAATTGACAATTTGTGTACCCAAATCATCAAAATAACTTGACAGTTAAAGGGTTAATTAACCCGTTGAACCTCAAGACTCACTATCACATGACTCGCTATCTACCAATCACAAAGCGAATAAACCTGAAAAAGACCGACAATTTTTTTTATAATAGAACGATAGAAAGTTAGCTTAGATACTTGTTACTGAATTATTTCTAACAAATATTTTTTTTCAAGGATTTTAGGGACAAATTAATGATTTAACGTTTGTAAATATTCAAATGAAAATATGCTTGATCAAACCAAAGAATATTTTTTATTCTCATATCTTCCCGGACACAATATTATAACCCGGGGCAAAAAATACCAAATCGGCCAACCAAGTCAAATTTTTCAGATCAATCACTTGTCAAAATTGTCTGTCACGCTCTTTATGAAGCTCCTTTCTTGTAGAGTTGGAAGAGGTTAAGTTTTTATGGTGTAAGGAGCCATGTTAGGTAAATTTGGACACTGTCAAGTAAATAAACATGCACGTGGAAGGTTGTACTGCCACAAAAGAGAAATACACTCGGGGAACCTGCGCCATCAACTGTTATGTCCTTTTTACGAGTAGTAATTAAATTAAATGAAAGTAAAATGTTCGAAAATAAAGGAACATGACTAAGACAAATTTGGATCACATAGTGGTAGTTAAATTTTGAATAGAAAGACTCACTGAACCCTGCTCATGAATTATCGATTAGGAGATGTCGATATCTTAATTATGAAAATATAAAAACATGATTTGCAAAATGTGATCAAAAAGTCACCAAAAGAATTCGTGGAAAACACAAAAGATAACCAAGGTTTAAAATAATAACAAAGAATATTTATTGAACAAAAAGAGGAATGACATGAATTAATATTAACTAGGAATCTAGAGTTAATACACATAATTGAAAAAAATAATAGTTCTAGAACTTGTGTAAAAAATGTGAGGGAAAAAAATGGCAAAAGACACTAAGGGAACATTAGGGTAAAATTAAGGCAAAAAAGGAAAAGGTTCACGCGGAATTTTGAAAAAGAGTGAGCTGAGAACATTTAGTCTAAATGAATACACCACTCTATACTCTGCAGAGCGAAAAAAGAAAAATATCTAATACTTTGGCTCCATATTTGGAATGGCACGAAAGCCATGCTCAGTAGGGTGGAGCGAAAAACACGAATTTTGGAAATTGAAAACTCCTATGGTGGGAATAGTTGGGGACTACCAAGCTTATTAACAATACAAAATATGAGCTAAATCAATTAATATCTTCAGGTGCCAAAATCACTTCGAAATTTCGAAATTTTGCCATTTTTTTCACAAAAATAATAATAACGCATTTAAAAAGTTTAATACATCTTATTTAAAGCCATGGGTGGGTGAAATGAACTTCCCTGCGTGTAAAAAAATAAGTTTTACACCTGACATTAGCCCGGAAATATATAAAATTTCCCCTTTTTTTAGACCGCCATCACGCGCGTCTCCATTCCTCTCAATAGTCTCATCATTGCCACCGGCGCTTCAGCTTGCAGCTCTTCGCTGTTTTTGCATTATGAAAACAACCCAGAACTCAGCACGAGGAGGTGGCTGCATATCGAGTTCCACCCCCCTAAAAATTTCAATTTAAGTTACTTGCTTACCCTAAAAAATTAAATTGAAGTTTCTGGCAAGTGGTTTATCTTAAAAGTGGTTGACATTGGCTTTTGGTTTCAAATCTGGGTAAAGTTTAGAAACAACTCTTGACCGAATAAATCCATCTCGTGCCTCTGTACCACATGCTGTAGTATATGCTTCAGTTACTAATTTAACACAATTTTCTACTGCTTGTGAATAGCATGAAAAGTTAAACAATTTACTATTGGTTGGAACGTCTAGAATCATAGACGTGAGTTGATCATCAGAAAGAGATACTGTAAGTGGTGGATCTGTAATGGAATCTGATTGCCATTCAATTAGATTTATGTAATCGTCTGCTTCGAAGTTTAACTGGGGAATTTTTTTTAAACTATCAAATATTCTTTTAAACTTTATTTTTTCGTCTTAATTTTAAATTCTTCTAAGGTTTAATTCTCTGACGTGTTTTCGATCATCATCTAACATTGCCAATATAATATTTTTTGGATGGGCGTAATACACATTTCTTCGCAAAGTTATATCGATTACAATTTTTAAATCCTCAGGCCAGAATCTGGATTTATTTAAAATATTGTAAAAATGAAGATTCCCGTAACGACATGAGGACTTATTTTTAATTTTAAACCACACATATGAGTGTACCTTCACAACATACTCTGTTAATATTTTCAAGTTTTGGGTTGGATCTTCTGTTGAAACACATAACCTTAAAATTATATTTGCCGTCGTCAACCATCTGGAGTGATTCAGTTTTCCTGGATCTTTTTGTGACAAGATTAATGGAATATATTTGATATCCCTGTGCACATTTCTTAAAGGTATCGTTGATCAATGCTAAGATTCTTTAGGACAATATCTGGCAAAGTTACTTCTATCTTTTCAAAGTTTGTTAAAAGCAATTTTTCACAAGATTCTAACATTTTTCCAATTTCTCCGCTGTATCCTTTTGGTCCAGTGGTTTTCCCTTCTAAATGTTCCAACAAATGACGTAAAGGTAGCTGGGTAGCTCATTTGTATGTAATAAACAAATAAACCAAGGCACAGGACGTCATAAAAAGAGCTCGATTTGTCGAATGACTCCATTTTTCAAACCTGTATTTACCCCACTGTGCCATCATAACCAACCACTTGCGTCTTAGAAAGATCGATATTTTTCTCCAAAAAAGTTTTAATATTTTGAGAAGAGCTAGTTGTAGGAGTGACATGTCTCATATATTTTGATTCTGGTTCTAGTATTAGAACGATATGTTCTTCTGTTACCGTCTTTCTAGCAATCCTTTCTCTTTCTTTAATCAGTACTAAAGTTTAATCCTTTCGCTCATAAAAGTATATTCCATATTCTGATAAAGAGGTAGTTTCTTCATTTTTCCTTTTCAGGTAGCTGCTGGTCTTTGTTATTTCTCTTCTAATTTTACTACGATCAACTACGTTTGAAGAATCATCCTTGGAAATTTTTCCCATATCCTTCAAAGCAGCATTTATTAGAATTGCTGCCGATCAATCGGAAACACCAGTTCTGTCACAAGCCTGAGCTACATTTGGAAGTTTAGTTCTCGTTTGTGAAGTTGAAAGAGAATTATTATCAATGATTGTGTTTATAGTGTCATTAGAGTTCTTAAGCAAATTAAAACTCAAAGTAGCTCCCGTAATAGAGGGCGTGAGTATTTTGGATTGTTTTCCTTTACAATCTTTGAGCTGAACGTTTTGGCTCTCTTCTCTTTCTTTGCGCTGCAATCTTTTCTTCGAGCATTTTGCTGGTTTTAATGTCAACATTTCCAATGACCATTTTTCAAAATGTCCTTTGATCTGTTAAAAAAGCTCATATTCAGCATTAGGTATTTTCATTTTGAAAGTACAACTGAGAAAGTTCTTAAGTTTACATATCCTAATATCAAATAGATATTTTTCTGTTGATTCCCTGAAGGACACAACCTTTTTCGAGAAAGCTAGTTTGCCAGTATTTTTTAATAGTTTCTTAATATTTCTATATGCTCTATGGTATTTTTTCATCATATCTATTACTTGTTGGTTTGTTACAGTTGTAATCTAACTTTTTCCCCATAATTCTTCAAGCTCTTTAATTAAAATTGAACATACATAAGCCACATACTAGCATCTCTTTTTTAATTTTACTGTATGTAAATATAATACTCCATAACATCTGCATATGTTGGAAGCATGTTAAGCTTCATTATTTCAACCATTCCAAACACGGGGCATGCATCTACTGATCGTGTCCTAGGCATTTCGACTTATTCACAGGACCGTGTATCCTTAACAAACAAAACAAACCCAAACAAAACTGAACTTAAAGATTAAAATTCTATACAAAAAATATCTAAAATAAGTAAAAATAAACAGTAAAATACGCACCAACAAACGAAAGCAAATCAATTCGAACAAAAGACTTAGTTTTCCTCAATAGACTAGACCGGTAGGGCATTTGCAGGAGCATACACTTACTAGATATTTACAAAAACAGTGGGCGGGTATTTAAAGAAACCCAGAGACCTCCACTCCATATGGCGAAATACGAGTTATTTATCCCTTATAAACAAGCGTAGAAAGGGAAGCGCCCGTACACCCTTGTATGATGAGTCCATTGAGAGGAGTGGAGACGTGCGTGATATAGCGCTCTAAAAAAAAAAAATTTTATTTTCCGGGATAATGTTAGGTGTAACACTTTTTTTTACAAGTAGGGAAGTTCATTTCACCCACCCATGGCTTTAAAAAAGATGTATTAAATTTTTTAAATGCGTTATTATTGTTTTTGTGCAGAAATTGGCAAAATTTCGAAATTTCAAAGTGATTTTGGCACTTGAAGATATTAATTGAATTTGCTCATATTTTGTATTATTAATAAGCATGGTAGTCCCCAACTATTCCCACCATAGGCGTTTTCAATTTCCGAAATTCGTGTTTTTCGCTCCACCCTAATGCGCAGTCTCACATGTTGGCGCTGGGGAAAAGGTAGAGAGCGTGAGTGCTCGTTTTGCGCGGGCTTTTATTATCTGCTGCGTCAGCGTTCATGACGTCAGCAGCGCCGATAGAGAGATTGCGGTGGCTTGGAAATAGCGTGCTTATTTTTCTGCGGCTTGGAAGTAGAAATAGTGTTATGTCGTTTGAGGCATAATATAAAAATCAGGTAATATATAAAAAACAGAAATTCGAAAAGGCTGAAAAAGCTTCAAGTAGGCAATTTTATGAACTCGCAATGAATTGGAATGAAGAAAGAATCTTTTAAGTCGCGAAAATGTTTTTCAGGTAGTTTTATTTGCTATACAATAAATACCTTTGTACACTGTACATATAAGCAAAAATAACATTCAACAATGAGATAAATATCACAAATGAGTAATATATAAAAATCCGAAATTCGAAGACATTGAAAAAGCTCCAAGTAGGCAATTTTATGAACCATGTCCACAAGGGAAACAATAAGTCTTCGTCGAACAATGGATATCTTTGTACACTGTACATAACAGAAAAATAACATTCAACAATGAGATAAATATTACAAATGTGTAATATATAAAAATGAGTAATATATAAAAATCAGAAATTCGAAGATGTTGATAAAGCTCCAAGTAGGCAATTTTATGAACCACGTCGTAAGGGAAACAATAAGTCTTCGTCGAACAATGAATATCTTTGTACACTGTACATAACAGAAAAATAACACTATGAAATAAATGTTACAAACGAATAACATTAATCAATTAATCATTAATAATAACGTTAATCAATAAAAAAAAAATTTGCACATGTTTAAATGCCATGTAGGCAATTTCATGCGGCACGTCACAAGCGAAAAAGTAAAATGGAGAGGTTCTCAGAATTTTTCAATGGCTTCCAGGGCTTCTTTCAGGCACGCAGCCGTTTTTTCCAAGTTTTCCTTCAATCGGAAATCGTGTTCACAATCTTCCGTGAAAGATTTCTGGAAGAAAAAAAAATCAAACACAGCCATGTTCTTCCACTTAATAAACTAAACATGTGCCACCATTAGCAGTTTACTATTGTCACCGAGATAAGTGCCCATTCCCAACTTTCCAAATTCTTTATTAATGTCTAGCGTTTGATTACGATGCCATTCGATCGCGGGTGTCCTGTTCTATTGAGTTCTCACCCCTCTCTTAACTTCTACACCACGCCAATGCGAGGACATTTGAGGCCACGACATATTTAACATGCATCAATCTCTTAAAACACGACCGTCGTTGGTTGAATTCGAACTCGCCATCCTCCGGTTGCTAATCCATTACTCTTGCAACCGGGATACCGAGGCCCCTTTGAATCATGACGGCATCAACATAAAAATATCGATTCCCTAATGCAGGGATGCCCAACCGGTGGTACGCATGCCACTGGCGGGTACGCGGCAACGTTTCAGGTGGTACGCATTACGCAAGGATGATAGGAGCAACCCAAATATTCTACGAAGTTTGTTCGATTTTTTTTAGTATGTACAACCACGTTATAGGAAAAATGGAATTATATGAAACCAATTTTGTGACTAACGTTTTTATTACATTGTAATAAATGACGCTAACAATAGCACATTATTGTTCCATGAAAGACAGTTTTAAAGAGAAATCGTTAATTAACTTTTGCATCGGGTGTAAAACCGAGTACCCGATGATCTTCCAACAAGTTCCGCTATTTCTTATGCCATTTGTTACTAGTTACTTGTGCGAGAGTGGTTTTTCAGAACTTTTATGTATAAAAAATAAATATAGAAATAGATTAAGTGTTGAAGAGGACTTAAGAGTGAAGTCAAGCTCCATTGCTCCTGATATTGATATTTTAATAGAAGACAAACAGCAAGTTTCGCACTAAAAATTGATTTTTGATTATGTTAGGGAGACCCGTAAGGAAAAACTCAAAATTCTTATTCATTTTACATAACCAATTTTTTTAGTGATAATTAAGCACATATTTAAATCAAAAATCAATAAAAAAAAATTAGTTTTTACTTGCAATTATATTTTATATTACGATTTTAATGTTTTTTTAGCCGAAATACACACTTTTTATAAACTCTACTCCTCTGTCAATTTTTAATATTTTGGTATGAAATAAATTTCTACAATATCGTTATACTATATGATAAATACCTAGGGAAAGATTTGTTTTAAAATTTATTTACGAGTTTTCATGAAAAAACTTTTTACTCACTAAACGTTAAATTTCTATAAAAAATTCCAATTTTTTTACGTTTATTAATTTTTATACATTTTTCTGAACTAGCTATAAAAAAAACCTCTCCCTGTGTCTGTTAAACAGTTACTCAAGACCTAAAAAATGTAAACAGTTTAACTCGAAGTGCATATATCTAAAAGCTTAAGTACTTTAAACTTTGGCAAAATTGAAAAAAGTGATTTTGAGATAATCGCATTTTAAGTACAAAATACAACAGAAGTTAACGAAAACAACTTACTTTTTGCAAGTACTATTTTTTTAGTAATTTCTATTACATTGAGACTCATCAAAACAAGAGTTTTTACCGTAAACTCGTATACCTTTTTTAAAAGCCAGTGTTATCTCTGATGACAAGTGAGTGATTAGTGATAATTCACTGAAAAGTTATACATTTCTTGGTTAATGAAGTGAAAAAAAAATATTTTATTGGATCAGAACTATTTTAAAATAAGCCATCACTGTATAAACCACACATTCTTTTTTTACAGCTATTTTTTTCTGTAAACGAGCCTTTTTGTAGTGATACGCATGCGACGAAATTTAGCGCTATTTTTCAACGTGTTTCCTTCAATGGCGTCACCACATGTTTTACATAAGGACCTGGATTTTGTCATTTAGTTTCCACCGATTGATAGAAAAACCAGGAGTCTACACCCTAAGGGTATTTAAAATGTTTGGAATAATCATCGGTAGATACACTATGATATAATGTTACATAAATGGAAGTTGTCATGGAAAACGATGCCAATGGTTGGCAGTTGGTTATGTAGTTGGAAGGTCAAATAAAAGTTAAAAAGCAGCTGGTAGCAATTTTCTTCGACTCTGAAATTTTGTCCATTTGTTCTTGAATATCTGATGCATAGTTTTATCCAAAAAAAAAAGAAGCACTTTTTGAAAGAAAAAAAAATTCGAAATTTGGGGTTTGGCTCCCTCTTAATCTTTGTTTAGGGCTTAGTTTGTACTAATTATTGAAAATTATGTACTGTATGAAAAATGTTATATATTATGTATTATGTATTATGAACTGTAATTTTCAATAACTTTTATTTTTTCCATTATTAAAACATCATTGATACAAAATGCAAGTGAATTAATCATAAAATATGAATCTTTCTTAGTATTTTAATTAAAATAAAACAAGGCATTGGGCACTTTTCTGACATCAGATGTATGTTTCTAAAAAATATAGAACTGATGGTACGCCAAAAATTTCAAGTGGTACGCAGTTTCTAATAGGTTGGGAACCCCTGCCCTAATGGATAGACAGCATGTGGGCGGAGTCTCTGTTTTAAGATCTCTTGAAGGTAAAATACGCGGGGTTACGAATCGACTTAGCCGATTGGCTGACGAAGCGCAAACTAGTGTTTTTCTATCAGTGTATAATCGCTTTAACCAATCAATAATTAGAATTCCTGCTTTCCCCACCACTACGAGATAGAGCTTCGAACGGAATTACCAGGGGAAATACATAAAACTGCAGCCAGGGTTCCCACTCTGTTTTTCTAACTAAAAATAAGAACTTTCTAAGCACTTTCTAGGACAAAATAAGGACTTCATAAGGACTTAAATGAAACATAGAAGAAACCGTATTATGCAATGTAATACCCGACTTTCAACCAAATGGGTATGCTCTTACAGATTAGTTAATCTCATAACAGTAGTAAGTAAAAAATTTAATGTTCGTCTATTTTCTAAAAATTATGCACAATTTTTCAAAACAAGCCGTCTGATTTTTACAAAATTCAACAGTTAATATATGGCCAATCTAGATGCTAACACCTTAACCACTATACCTGGTTAGATTATTGAATAAATATATATACAGCATTTAAAAAATAATTTGAAAATATAATCATTAAAGCTGACGATGGAAACAGATTGTGCATATTATAACAAAAGCAAAGTGAAGTTTGAGCACAATCGATAATTGAGTATTTGTCACCCGGATACAAAGAGAAAAATTATAAAGCATAGAAAAGTTATTTTTGTTTTCGGTCAGCGGCCAAATACGATAAGAGTTCTAAATTTTCAGTTTTCAAACGATTTTTCCCCGATTCCTGAAATTTCGACTATTTCGGATTTACGTTTTTGCGATCTTTTCATGTAATGTTTTTTTTTTCAATCTATCGTGGGTTTTTTTCGGAACTGATAACCTATTTCCTTCAAATTTTCGGAGCAGAATCAACCCCAAAAATCTTCAAAGTTTTTCTTTATTTAACTTTACAGGGATAGTTTTTTCAAAGAATTAGGAGCATAAAAAAAAAGCTAGATTTAAAAACAATTGCAACACATCAGGTTGCAACTTAGCTAGCAGTATTAATTAAAATAAATTATCTTTATACTGTTTTTGATTCATCTACAAACTTAAAAATACACTTCCTCATAATTATAAATCTTTACAGCATTGTACTCAAGAAATTAAATAAAACAAAATTAATTAACATTTGTATTCTAGTTTCTATAGCAGGGCAACTATTTTGTGAGTTGCGAAAGCCACTCGCAAGTCGAGAACAGACCGATTTTCATGGGTTTTTAAGTTTTTAAAGAGTGTTATATATAGGTGCTTATCAAGAGTCGATCGACGATTTGTATATCGCGTATCAAAGGTTGCCATTCAAGCAGGCCAGTTCCCGAATCATTGCCAAAACCATACTCGTAAGCAGTTTTATCCCCGATCGGCCAAAAAAGAGGTCAGAAACATTGTGAAAAATTATCGTTATTTGAAAACTGAATTTTTTTTCAAAGGAAAATAGACACTTTCTAAGGACTAGTGACGAAACATAAGCACTTCTAAGGGCTCTTGCTTATAAGTGCTTATTTTGACCTTCCATTTCTAAGACAAGTGGGAACCTTGTGCACGCATATGCTCCACATAATAATATAAAGTCTAGACTAGTAAACAAGTAGTTCAATTACTGTGTACTGGAGCAACACAATAGGCGACGGTTTGAGATCAATTCCGAAGTGAAATATCCCAAGACAACAATTTTGAAATGCAGTCAGATGACGAGGTCAAAACCTAAGCTGGGATCACTCTTCAGACATCCGCACCATGGCAACGTGAGGACATTAGAGTCCATGACAGACCCCACGCACACGACGGTCTTTGGCGTGATAAATTGTAAAATTCAAATGAGGCTTTTTCTTAAATATAGGTAGCAGAAACGTTTCCTGCATGAATTTAGAATGTAACATCAGTTGACTTTTTTCATCGACCTTCTAATGAAATAGAAAATGTAAGCGGAGTCAATGGAATAAGATCTATGAATGGTAAATCCCTAGGTCTTACGGATAGACAGTCGATTGGCTATCGAAACACAAACTAGTCCTTTTGTGATCACGGTGGATAATAACATTAACTAATCAAAAATTTAGGATTCGCGATTTTCCCACAACCACGAAACAGATCTTCAAACCGATCGACCGGAAGAAATGTAACAAAAATCTGTGCTCCATCTCATTAAAAGGTCGATGACGTTTTCGAATAAGATTTAAGCGCTTCGCCGATAAAAATTCCAATGATGTTAGATTACACTCTAAACGTTCCTAAAAGATTTGCATCATTTAAAGGAAACGTTGAAAAAGGCAATGCCAGACCATTTGGATAAGCAATGGTACCAGGCATTTAGTTAATTATGCAAGATTGGCTTGTGGGCAACAATAACCACCAAGACATACATAAACAGTGAGATCTGTCGAAATAAAATTCTGCGAGAAATTGTAAAAGCTTCATATTAAATAACTAAACAAATACACTATGAACCGATTCCATTCAAAACTACATTACAAAATTGAACTCCAATTCTTGCAACAAAGCAACACACAACGAAACGTCTTAGGCTAACTGCCATTATACATTTATATCCGTTGCGAAGGGCATAATATCCGATGGACATGTAATAACTCTATGAAAGCTGACACATGTGGAAATTATTTGAATCATAGATGGCACTGACGTCGTTGACGTCATGTGCCTTTCCTGTTCTCCCACACCTGCAGCTTTTGTCAGTTGATTAGTTGAAGTTCGACTCTATTCGATTTCGAAAGAACCCAAGTGTTTTTAATTTGATTTATTTGATTAATGATTCGATTTGCATTAATGTGTAATATTTTCTATATCTATAAATATAGTGTGTAATATAGTAATTAAACTTTAATTTAACTGAAAGAATCTGTCTAATCGTCATTTTTGTTTAGATCTAGAAATACCACTGAACCCATTCGATGTTGGGAATCCTGCCATTCTGCGTCAACACAAGAAAACTGGTAAATATAGGATACAAGATACCAGAGTACAATTAAAGGAGACAGTTTCGTTTGTTCGTTTCCTCTAAAAATCTCCCCAATACCAAGGTTATTACCTTTTTATGGAAAAACTAAAACATTTGGGTTTTTTTAACCGGCTGGGACAAAATGACCATCTGTTCCAATCCCCGAGACGCATGACAACCATAATTAAAACTAAAATTATACATATTAAAATAAACTATACTTACTATATTAGGTGATCCGAAAAGTGTGGGAATCAAGTCCTTCTTCATGTAGTCAAGTACCTGAAAAGTGCATAAATGACTGAAAAGAGACATTATAGGAAAATATTTTTACAGATTTGAATACTTTATTGAATTCTCGGATGTAAAAATAAGTAGACCTTAATTAAATTTCATAGTTCAAAATTGATGTTATCGGTTTTAAAAAATTCGAAAAATACTGGAATGGATGGAGTACGGTTTTCCGACAGTTCCTATCAAACGCTATACTATGTTAACATTTATTTTTTAAATATTACCATTTAACTTTAGGCCTCAGTAAAGATTAATGGTTAAGATTTTTAAGGAACGCAGACAAGACACGCTTCTAATGGAATCATAAGTCAGACAACGGCCCAAAATAAACTGCTTGCATCGTCTAGAACAGGGATTCAGACCATGGCCTTCACGTGGCCGTTGATTTGCTGGCGGACCACTCAAACATGCGTGATTTTAACTTTAACAAGTCGTAAAGGTTCGTTGAGACAATGCATTAAAATGCGCAAGTCCCTTTTTGTTAACAAGCGTTTTCTGTAATCAATATTAAATTGAATCTTGTATTAATATTGATCTTGATTTGGATAGAATCCCGAGGTTATTTAAACCAATATATGTGGTTATTTAGTCTTGTTTATGTTATGGAAATGGCAACACTACTCGAAAATCTCGTGACGCTAAACACTAATGCCAAACGAAAAAGTTGTTTACTTTGTCTCGTAACAACGAGATAAGATTCATAAGTTTATTGCTGCAAAAATCTAGTGAAGAAAAACGTCTTACTAAATAGATTTCAATAAAAATATATATCAAGTGTGACATTCAAAGACGTTCTAATGCTAATTTCATTCTTCATATTGCATCCTAAGAAAATGATTTTAAAAAAAGGCAGTATTACATAAATTTTACTTGGGTTCTTTAGTATTAACGTAATAAAATTCATCTGATAGGAAAATTGTTTCAGAAGACGTAAATAAGTTTGAGAAACTAATGCAACACCAGAAGATCAGAACTTATCACATTCATAAATCCAGGAACGGCGTAAGCAAATGACTGGAGAGTTAGTAACAGAGATTAAATTTTAATAAATTCGAAATTTAACATGGAAATGATAAAGTTTGTGCTTAATTTGATACGAATTTTATTCCGTAAACTTAGACATTATTTCCTAACGAGCTGTCATGTACCTTGTAATTGTGATAGATTTTCCTAAAAGCCCATCCGAATAAGTCCGCCTTAATGCCATTAGAAGTCCTAACCGAAAACGTTACTGTCAGTTTGGGCTCAGCTCCTTCAAAACCTTAAATGATGAAAAACTCAAGTACCCTTTGGACGAGGAATGAGATAATGTTCTTAATGGCTACATCAATGATTTGCTTTTCCACTATTTCCATGTACTTGGTTATCACCTGTATGATGTACTTGACTTTTCCCTCCATGGGCTTGTTGTCCTTCAAGAGAGCCTAGTGCACAGTAAAAACAAAATACATTTTCAAATAGCGATATACATTTTATTTTTGCCTGCACCATTTATATGGGAAAATACATCAGTTCACTAAATCGTATACATAATTTCCTGCAGTTAATATCATAAATTTTGCTTTCAGACTTACCATCAAATAGTCACTGCTTGAAATGAATTCCACTTCATCTACTTTGGTGGAACCGTTGGATTCGTAGTCCCAGATGTTTGTTGGACATGCAGAGGGAGGCAAAGATTCGCACCTGTTGAGCGAGATAAAAATCAATTCAAATGACAAAGCACACTTTTTCTTTCGTGGGTGCAATTGGTTATGTAATGTAGAAGTATATCTGCGACCCGATACTAAAATTAAACCCCCGAAATAGGCTTTACCACAGATAAGTCTCTTAATGTTCCAAAATAACTTTTTCACCTGATAGTCTTTGTCAGTTGCTACAGCCACATGTACCCAATACATTTTGTCACCATTTTCACCTTTCCCATCTCGCTAACCATGGTTTCAAACATGGAAATGATCTCAATACCCATCAATTGAGATTATTTCCCTTTCTTATCGCCGATGTATTCCACCCCAATACTTGAAATGCACGACTCAAAAGAAACACCACCTTTTCTTCAACAAACTTTCTTCATAGGTCAATCAAATCCAATAATCTTTCAGGTCAAAACACCAGGTCTTAGGTTTTATGAGGGTTAGTAAGGAGCCCATATCTGGTCAAGTTGCTCCAAACACGAGACAACGACAAGTAATCGACAAACACACAACGCAAGTTTTACTCGTATAGAAGAGAAAGGTATACCCAGAGAGATGAATATAACCTACACCGCATACGGCCCATACTGTCACGTGGGCTTACGAGGGGCCGATTGACTATATGTCTATTTCTAAACGCAAAGCAGTGTTTTTCATCAAGCTGAATAAGCACACCAATCAATTTGTCCTAAATTATGATTCATGCTTTTCTCACTACCAAGTGAAAGGTTTTCAAACAGAGCGATTGGAAGAAATAACAAGACTTCGTGCACACATGTGCTCCGTCTATTTCATTAGAAGGTCGATGACGGGGTAGCGCCGCTCGAAACAGTTGGACATCCTCTATTTAAAAGTTGCGACACAACGCTATCCTACTGTTTTCTAAGGTGGGTGACACACGAGGAGACTTGAGCTACGCGCTCAATAGTCCTGTCGGGAAGAGAACCGACTGAACTGCGAGGAAGACACCACTCAGGGCACGAGCCAAATCATGTCGAAGATACTAATAAAAAAAATGAAAAATATTCTAAAGTAAACGACTTCCGGGGGCTAGTCAAACTACGATTGAAGGCAGTCATAATCTATTTAATCACCAGATGGCGCGACTCGTTCGTACCATAAGCACCCCCCCCCCCAACTTAAACATCGCCTGGATCATTCCTACGAAGCAAGCTTCCTGATTGGTGCCTCAACTCCCACAAGTTACACCTCTCATTCAAGTCCCAGTAAGACTAAGTAAAGGGATTGGATTGGATTTGGTTTTGTGGCATTGAGTCCTCTTGGGACATATTATGCCAAACTCAAGTTTTAAAAAAAATCATTTATATAATACAATAATAAAGTGAAATGAGTCAAAACATAATGAATGAATATTGTATAAAATTATATATGATGGATAAAACCAATGTCATGTAAAAAGCTAAAAATATTTGGATGAGGATTCTCTCCAACCATGTCTTCTAAAGCCAATGTAAAAGAATTAAAATATTTAAGTCGTTGCCTATTAAAATGAGAACATTCTATTAAAATATGTTTAACGGTTAGCGGGCAAATGCAGTAATTGCAAATGGGATGATCTTCTCCGAGGAGGAGGTGTCTATGGGTGATCCTAGTATGTCCAATACGGAGTCGTGTTAGTATTACATCCTGTCTTCTAAAAGGTAGCGATTTCCATTGGATTATAATTGGTCTTAAAGCATGGAGTTTGTTCACCGTTTGATCATTCCATTCGTTCTGCCATTTGTTTTCTAAAAATTTGTAAATAAAATATTTCAAGTCATGATAAAAGACTAAGTAAAGACAAACTCGCTTCTCTTCATCCAAGCTACAAATTTCACAGGAGTTTGGAGAACCTGGGACACTAAGCACCCCCATTCTCACCAGAACTGTCCAGTTTCTAATTGGACGCGAAGGTTTTTTTTTTTTTTTGGACTTGGGGATGAAAGCGATTTGCATTTTGTACTAGGAAAAGCAACGGTTGACTCGAGTTACTAATAAAGTTACCTATAGATAAGCATTATAATTTGCTTTCAATCCAATCTCGATGGTGTACCCAGTTATCAACGTTAGACTTACGCTACTGGCGGTGACTAGGTTTCGCCATTCTCAACAAAAAACTAGAAAATACAAATCTTACGCCGAGAGGTCGAGATCGGGATGAGACAGATTGACATTGAACATCTCGGATTGAACGTGATCTTTCAGTCTGCTACACGTGTTCACGGCCGCTTCTTTTATTTGCTCACGAATTCTGTATAGAACCTCATTTTTCATCGAAGGGTATCCATCCATCTGTTGAGAAAATGTACATGCCAATTATACTGAAAATTTCACAAATTTTTGACATCCCAGACCAGGATATTCTGAAGCTTCTCTGCGAGATTGGCCTGAAAACACCAATAAGCCTCCAATGGATTCCATCGCATATCGGGGTGTATGGCAACGAGACAGCCGATGTACTCGCCAAGAATGGCTGTGATCTCCCTATGGACTGTTTGAATCGCCTCACTCCCACTGAGGTCCACTCCCTGGGAAAACAACGTTTGCTTTCCTTGTGGCGCCGTACGCCATCCCACCATTGGTATGCTGGCAATCACCCTGGACTCTCAATCACATGCTGTGGCCCTCGGCCTTTTCAATCGGCCATGGCCAGATTTCGAAGTGGCCATCTTAAAAGTATCAAATTTCAGAACGGGGAGAGAATTTTCCCTCCTTGTTCCTGTTCCCTACCTGCCAGTCCTGATCACCTTCTTCTCTGTCTTGGCGCTTCGTATAAGCAGCTGTTGGTTGATCAGGACTTTTTGCAGGTATATGGGGATCTGGCACGACGGGGCCTTCTGGACCTGGTGTAGGCTTTCCTACACCAGGGGGATGTGCATCAACAACAACATACTGAAAATTGACACGTCTTGGAAAGAATTTTCAAAACTACACGTCAGATCCCACGGATGTCTCAGAGAAACGCGTCATTTTATTTAGTTGCCTAATCCAAACGATTGGTAAGCAAGTACTAGTTTAATTTGCGTCGCACCGAGAGCAACACAATGGACTATTAGCGTCGGTCCGGGACAATAATCCAAATGAATGAGAGATTTTTAGTGTAAGCAGATAGAAGACGGGTTTAACTTTCTGTACTCAAATGCTCTCGTAAAGTACAAATCGGCTACCTTAAAATGTAGTGTATAGTGTAGACTTGAGGCATGTCTCTTGAAATGCGACACGGGTGATATTCTGAAATGACAGTTTTAACATTTCTATATACATGACAGATCGAGATATCCAGGATATAAATAAACCTATCGTTTCTTAATAGGTGGTGTGGTGAGATCCACACCCTTTAAGGATTCTTGACGAGGGAAGCCCATATGTAAGGATTTCATTGAAGCAAACCGCTTCTTTGTGGACCATCACAGGGATTCCACGCTATTCACCGCCGTAGTGAGTTTCTCGTGGGAACGGAATGTGTCGGCGAGTCCGGACATTTTTGGACGGACCGACAAACGAGTCAGTCTGTTCCTTTTGATCCCTACCCTAACGAGAAGGAATCGGTCCCCAGCTGTGAGGTCGGCTATAAGAAGGGGACTGCAAGAGACTTTCGGGTCTTCAGAGTAGGACTTATTCTGGAGAGCGTACGGTGTGCCTCTCTTTCGTATGATCTTTGATAGATCTTCTCTGTGCATCTAAACGAGTGATGATTTTCACTCTCCTCAGTTTTGAAACTGTATTCCTTCATGTACAAAATGTCTAATAATATTTTATCTATCCAAGATATAAATATATTTTTCTTCTAAAAATATTCTGTTTGGCTGGGCATAACGTGTCACAGTGGCGTAGATTTACTTTGTACCGGAGGTTCCTTTTATAATTGAGTCTCCATATCCAAGTCATTCCAAGGGATCCAACGCTTGAAGACTTATTTCAATCTCCTCAGCTGCACACAGATGTTTGTGTTTTGTAGGTTGTCTAAATATTTGGAATTTCGATATTTATTTGAACGGCTAATTTTAGGATTTAAATGTTTCATTTGTGGTAATTGGTAATTTTTAGTTAACGTCGTACTAGAGCAACACAACGGGCTATTGACGACGGTCCGGGATCAGTCCCTTAAGGGAAAGATCCGAGGACAACACCTCGTAATTTTGAACCACGGTCAGATGACAAAGCAACACCTGAGCTGGCACCCCACTCTCCAAACTTCCACGCCAACCCAACGTGAGGACTTTCGGCCACGACAGATTTAAGGTGCACCAGCCGCCTCTACACCATACGTTTACAAACAACCATGCCCGTACCCGGATTCGAACCAGGAACCTTCCGATCTAGAGGCTAACACCTTAACCACTATACCGGTTGGTCGGCGTTTCATTTGTGAGTTAAGTGTTCAGGAATTTGAATCGGCATGGGTTCTCTTTGAGAATGAGCTAGATGGCGATGTTTTTTGGCGTTTGTTTCACTTTAGGCATATTAGGTTCTACATTAGGTTTCGAAGGTGTTATTTTTGGAGGTTCAAAATTAGTTCCGAAAAAGAAACAATTTGAGTGGCCAGATTTGAAATAACTGCAGCATACGAAAACCCGGTTTTCGGGGTCCGGGACTCTAAATCTAGCGTTTTTAAAGTAAGGTAAAAATCCTTGTTGCTCCCTTCTAGACAAGATTTATTACCATTATTCATTATGGAATGGTTAAATATTCAGACAGCACCACCCATCCCAGAACCCAACAAGGAAAAGCAGACCTCTGCACCAGTGCTAGTCGGTGTCCATACATGCGCAGAGCACCCCTGATAACACGTTGCACATTAGGCGAGCCGAGGAGAGTAATCAACCAGCCAATGAATGCACACGGGATCAATAAAGTCACAGAAAAAAGAACCTCCTTTATTTCAAGCACTATTCATACTAGAGTGCCTATATAATAAGAGTGACGAATATACATAAATTCAGATTTCATTTTTGGAATTTTTCTCACTAAGTGCTGAAATTGTATTAGAACAATAAGTCAAGTGATATGTTTGGACTACATCGTGGCAGCGGTACCCCAGTTAAGATTAGCATACAGAGGGTTGTGAGTTCGAAACTCGATCCAACCAAAGCTTGTTGGGGGCTGGTGCACGTTAAATCTATCGTGGCCTCGAATGTCCATGACCTGGGGAAATTTGAAGAGTGCGGTGCCAACTTGGGTTTTGACCTCGTCATCAGACCTTAAATCTCCTGGGACGTTTCCCTTTGGTCTCCTTGCTCATTGCCTCGAAGGATCTCAGAGTGGATTAAGACAAACGAACAAGTACAAATGAGCCTTAACCCTCTTTGTGGTTTCAACGAGATGCCTTGTACATCAAGATCTGACCAATTTTGCTAATGACAAGCTTTTACGCCATCACGATATTGACGATTTTTTTTTATGGAAGAGATCAAGATCCGGTCAGCTTTTGCTGATAACCAGATTACAGCATCGTACTTAAACAGTTTACTCATTTACAGAACAAATGCATGTGCTTGGCACAGCTCATCCTTTTCGGGATCTTGATCCATAATAACCAAATCAACCTACCAGAACGCTTGTCCAATTTTTGATCAAACAAATCAAGAAACTCCGATATACGAGAAACACTTTCTGAATTGGCTTAGAGACCTTTTCCTAGCTCCCGTAGACTTAACATGGGAACTTTTTGTGTGTTCGAGAAAAACGTGTGTATATTAAATTAAAAAGAAAATATAGCTTCTTCATGTTCCATTTCGTGTTCTAGAATGTTTATTTATTATTGTTTTAGTGTTTTGTCAGCATAAATTTGAAGACTTTTTAAATAAATAGCTTTTTTTGAACATGGTGTTTCCCACAATCTAAGTTAGCGTGTTGTGCAATCCATCTCATCAATTACGCATGTAATTGAGCGTTTATACGATTCATTTATACCGAATGTATCCATATTATAACAATTATATGCTTTTTGTTCTCCCTGCAATGATATATTAATTCGCCCAGCAACGATCTTTGAGACGATTCTGGTAGAAAAATGGCTGCCGCGCATGCGCATTGGGCCAAATTTGGTCCCTTGTCGCCACTTTTATTATATAGGCACTCTATTCATACCAGAGAAAATTAAAGGGTATCATCCATTGGGGAATAACGTCCTCTACATATTCAAAAAATTGAGACACACAATGGACGTTTTGTATCATGCGAGCATTTGGGTAAGTGACGCAAAATCTTCATTTTCAGACTTTTTTTACGTTGTAAATCCCTCATAGAAAGGGGAATAGAAAACTGATTTTTGTTTTCCAACTGTTCTAAAGGCATTTTCTGTCAGGCTAAATGCAAGTGTGGTACCGTTTCTGTTGCGAAAAGCGTATCCTTTAGGTCAGTGATTCTCAACCTTTTTTTTTGTCGCGGCACACTTTTAACGATTTCAAAATCTGACGGCACACAAAGAAAAAGATAAGCTTAAAAGTTGTTTGTAAAACTTAGTTATTACTAGAAGTTTTAAAGATAAAAACGGTGAAAAATATGGTATGTAACTGTAAAAACAGTTTTCTTTTACAGTGTACTTTTCTATAATTTAAACAAACTTTACTCGTAATAAAAAAAAAGCATTATAATTTTTACTACATACCTTTCTAAAATTTGTCGGCACACAAAAGTGTCGCGGCACAGTGGTTGTGAATCACTGGTTTAGGTATTGTTTTTTTTAATAAGATTTCGGTACTTGGTCAGTAACTCCAAATGGATTCCGGATAGATAGGATCGTAAATAGGTCAACGGCTAGTTAGATTAAACGCCTAATGGTTCCGATATGCGATAAACTACATTTTAAGGCATCCCCGAAAAAGGCATAATTTGCGTCGATACACAGCAACAAAATTTGAAAAAAATTTTCTGCTTCCCGAGATGAAAATAGTCATTTCCTAATTCAATGTGCTGAATACGAATATGACAAAGAAAAGGCTGAATTGGCTGCGCTTTATTTGTAATGTGTACGCATTATTGAGAAAATTTTATACACTACCATACAATAATGGACCGGACGCCAGCGGATTTGCATAAAATCCGACTACTTGTTTGGGGAGTGTTTGGACTGGGACCTTTGCATGTTCCTGGTAAAATGAACGCTGATACGTACATGAACATTTTGGACAATCAGGTGTACATGTAAATACACAGTCCAAACCACCACCTACTTTCGACGTCAACGTGAAATAACCAATCACAAAAGGCAGGTGGCAGCACATTGCAGTGGAGTGTATATAAAGGATGTCCTAGGGCATCGGAAAGCATTTCAATCGTTGGGGTAATACAGAAACGTAGCGATTTATCCGACGTTCAAAAGGGCATGATTATTGGCTTTCGGGCCAAGGATGGAAGCATTTCGGAAACGGCTAATTTTGTGAACTGTTCGCGAACCGCCGTGGTAAAAGTATACCGTGTATGGCAAAATGGCACTATCCAAAATCAGCGGCGTGGCACATGTGGTGCACCACGGGCTATAGATGACAGAGGCGAACGAAGGCTACGGAGATGCGTTCGGGCGAATAGACGTGCAACTGTTGAGCAACTGACCGCCCAGATGAACCAAGGGGCTACCAAGAGTGTATCCTCAACAACGGTTCAGCGAACGTTGCTGCGCATGGGCCTCCGCAGCAGACGCCTGGCTAATGCACCTATGCTGACTGCTGTTCATCGACGACGAAGGCTGGAATTTGCACGCCAGAACCGCAACTGAACGTCCACAGAGTGGCGACAGGTGGCTTTTCCCGATGATTCACGTTTTATGCTCCATCGGGCAGATGGACGTTGGCGTATACGGCGTGAAACGTCTGAAAGCAAACACCCTGTAGCAATTGCCAGAACGATCCAGGCTGGAGGAAATGGCAATCTTTAGTTTACGTCGTACTAGAGCAACACAACGGGCTATTAACGACGGTCCGGGATCAGTCCCTTAAGGGAAAGATCCGAGGACAACACCTCGTAATTTTGAACCACGGTCAGATGACGAAGCAACACCTGAGCTGGCACCCCACTCTCCAAACTTCCACGCCAACCCAACGTGAGGACTTTCGGCCACGACATATTTAAGGTGCACCAGCCGCCTCTACACCATACACTTACAAACATCCATGCCCGGACCCGGATTCGAACCAGGAACCCTCCGATCTAGAGGCTAACACCTTAACCACTATACCGGTTGGTCGGCCCAGGCTGGAGGAAGGAGGTAATCTAGCACAGCTGGCGACGGCACTGGAGTAGGCATGGCTCAACATCCCAGTGAACACCTTCAAAAACCTAATTGACTCTCTTCCTGCACGTCTCGCAGCGGTCCGCTCTGCCAAAGGTGGTTATTCTGGCTTTTGACAGGTGGTCACATTAATGCGACTGCACTGTGTATTATACTATTATATAATACATGTTAAGAGTACCTTAATCGTCTTTGGACTTTTGTTTTCTTTCGGCCTGTCGTTTGTGATGGACGAGAGGTTTGTGATACCTCGTCCAACAATGGTCAGCCAGCCAGTGGCGAATTAAGCGGTAAGTGGACTAAGCTGCCGCGTAGGGCCCCGAAAAACCAAAAGGGCCCCCGAGGTCTTAAAATATCTTTTTATTAGTTGTTCGAGAAAAGTTGTGACTGCGTCTTTACAATGTACGTCTTTAAGTGCAGTGGAAAGAGTTTCTAATGTAAGATGGTGTATTAGTTAATAAAACTTTGTTTCACTCATAAATGAGGCTTTAACTGAAATTTGTAATTCCGAAGAAAAAAAAGGTTACCATAGTGCAGGCGACTTCACTTCTGAAGAAAATGGACAAATATGTAACTGCCCTGATGACAGTTATTTGGAATACCATATGAAGCAAAGAATAAATGCTATTAGTAAATCACTACAATCAGTGGAATGCGAACTATATTGAACGGATCTATCCTTCAGAAGTCATTAGAAAATTTTATCAATATTTTCAGAGAAGTTGAAAAAGAGGCAACTGATTTATCAGGGTTGACATTCAATATGGAAGATGGACAAACTCGCAGACAACAAATGAGAAAAAATGTTTTATTAATGAAAACAAAGTAGTCGGACATGAATTTACAACAAGAAAAAATATCAGAGTGAATTAATTCATTTTATGTCATATGTGATAACACCAAGGCCGAATTATCTCAAAGAACTCAGACTTATGAAGTTGTTGTGGAGCCTTTTCGAATATTTTTTTATTGGGGACTCATCAACAGAAAAGAAAACACAATATAAAAAATCGAAGGAAATTTACAAAAATGACATTGGTGTTTGTACTTTTGAAAACGAATTTGACAATTGTTTAATATTTCTAAAAGAAAACGAGGGTACATCAGACATCTATCGAGCCGCCAAAGAAATGTCTTGCACATTTCCGAATATTGAAATATTACCTATTGAAAATTTGTTTTAATAAATCTCTAATGCAACAGGAGAAAGATCGTTTCCTGTTTTAAAGCGTGCAAAAAACTATTTGAGGAGTTCTATGGGAGAAGAAAGATTAATATGTGGTCATCCTGTATATAGAGCAAGAAATCATAAACCGAATTGATACTTCCAAAATAATTGACGAATTTGCAAAAATTAAAGATGGAAATTCATATAAAATGGTTTTTTTTTTACTTATTTAGGCCGGGTGCACACATCCGGTTTTTCAACGTGCGGTGCCGAGAAAAAATAAGAGAATTAAGCTGTACGAAGTTTGGATAATCTAACTTGCGTACAATTTGTACCGCAGATGAGTGTTCTGAAATACCTTGTTTTCGTAAACAAATGGAATGCAAATAATGACGTCTATTTTGTTTCAAAATATCCTTTTTTTTACGCCAAGTAAGCGAAATAAACACGTTTTCTTCGATTTTATATTTATCGCAAATGGCGCAAAATTAGTTCGTGCGTCATTTCACGGTTATGTGTGCATAGTTGGGCTTTTCGATGCCGCAGTGGCGCTGCACGTTGAAAAACCGGATGTGTGCACCGGGCTATGGTATGAAATTTTTGATTACTTTTTATTTTGTTAATAACTTAACGAGTTTTCTTGAAACTTTTTTTCTAATTTGAGTTTAAGGGCCCCGAAAATTTTACAGCTTGGGGCCCCCACTTGACTTGATCCGCCACTGCAGCCAGCATTGACGTGGACCGTTTGCTCTTGTATCATTACTCCATCTTGGTAATGTCCTAATGAAAACTGTCGCTGTGCTCATCCCTGACCTCCCCGCAGTCATATTTAGTGCAGTTAATCCTCTCCAATAGCAGCTTTAGATTCTCCTACGTCTCTTTTATGTTCACAGCAAAACCGCCTTCATAATCAGTTTTGACACATCTATAAATAATCCTCATTCGTGGGGCTCATGTGCAATGCCGAGTTCTCGTAGTAAGCCATTAATATCGCAGCAGAACACAAGGCTTTCTTCTTTTTCAAAGAAAGATTCGAAGGACTAATGGCGATGGCGAAATGAAGTCACTTAGACATTTTGTTCAAGATTCCACTGTCGAAGTCTTGTGGCCAGTAATTCCGTTTTGCTTTTGGACAAATCCAAATTTCGATCAACATCGTTCAGTTCATCCGAGCTACGCTTATGTGGCGCAGATGTTTCAACAAAACACGTAAAGTCGTCATCCATAGTTCCAACACATGCTGATGTTGATGGTTTAGGATGGTTTTCGCCATGCGAGACAGGACTCGGAGCAGATGGTATGTTAGGGTACACTTTTTCTTGGTGATGACTCCAGAAACTGGTAGTACCATGCAGAAATAAGTCCTCAATGTGAATAGTTGGCTCCCTCCAAATCATGGGCAGAGAAAATGAGTGTGTGGCATGTGACCTTTCTTTGCTATTAAGCCACTGAAATATTTAATGCACAAGTGCGGCAACATACGTGTGGGGCCCAGTCTTTGTCCTGGTCGACCATCTTGCAACCGAAATACAAATGATACGCTTTCTTAACTATTGCACTGATGGTCCTTTTCTGTACAGCAAATGTTACTTCTTCGCAAATGTAACAGACGTTATTAGCACTATTAAGACATTTATGTGGCATTACTACTATTGATTTTACACTGTAACAATCACTTGCAACAGTGTAGCCAGTAATGCTCGAGCTTCAAAAAGTATGTACGAAATGAAAGGAACTTACAAGAGCCGTTCCGCTTCGCATTTATAGGTAAACTATTACTTGCTCTTGCGAAATTACCTTCCTGAAGCTGCCAGTAGAAACTTGGTGCGTATGATACAATAACTTATTTGTGTAAAAGGGTGAATAAATATACCGCAACAATTTCGTCTCCATGTTTTACCATCCATCTTACTCAATTGCATTATATTACAATGCAGACATAATGCAATGTAATATAATTGCATTATATTACAATGCAGACATAATGCAATGTAATATAATTGCATTATATTACACTATAGCACCTATATAACGAACAAAACGTTCATATCTCTGCAACGAGAGCGTATCAACTTTTTTAAGGTGATATTCGTGTTCAGCACATTGAAATCATTCATGATTGGGTTCTTTCATTCTAAGAAGTAATTTCACTGTCGACCAGTGTAATCAGTCTTAGAAATAATAGAAAATTGACGAGAAAACGGCTGAATTCAGAGGTTAACTAAAACTTTCTATATTGAAATCGTTAAGTTCTAACACAACTAATTAGAATTATAAGAGAAAATAATTCTAGAAATGTCATCTTTAAAAATACATACCAGCGAGCTTGACTCCGTAACTGCAGTTTCGAGAACCGTCGTAATGCAATCCACGCTTCTTCGCAATGGGTATTCATACTCCGAAAGCATTTTACGGTTGAGACAGTCCAGAGCCAAAGAAGGAATTGTTAATGAACTCCTGTTAGAAAACGATCACGAATAAACACTACCTTTATAGCAATACAGCAATACCTTATGACGTTCTTTTTATTTCGGTTCCTTACAGTAAGATTCACCGATTTAAGTATATTAAATATAAGAAAAATTACGATAGCTCATTAACCCAGGGAGCCTCTAGGCGGGCCTTTTAGGAACGTTATCCCAGTCCTAAATTTTTCCAGTTGAAAAAATTTCTTATTTAAATTAATTTCTTTCAAAAACTACACATGCATGACGCTTTTATTTCAATTTCTATTAGCTTCAATCAATAGTTCGCCATAATGTTTTTTTACTTTTCTTAAGAGCTCTTTATTTATTTACAAGATTTGAATGCAATCATAAGTACTTTGAGAATATTTTATTAATGGACGAATCCATTCAAATCCAGGGAAGGCTCTCACCATCTCTAAATCAAATGATGCTTTGCACATGGTTACAAGGTGGCCCAAAATGCACCCATTTTTTACAATTTCGAAAAAATGTCCTTTGAGATACAGGTTGGAATGTGACGTCAGTTAAAATTTTTATTTTTCCAAGCCTATATCATCAACTTAAAAATTTCATCTGAAGTATTCAAAACAATTTTTTCTTTAGAAAAAATTGTAAAACTTTAGAACAAATATTGATGCCAATTTCATTAGGACTTTAAAATCGACACGGTATTAAAAATTAATATTTTTAATATTCTCTAACTACAAATAACTAATTTTTTCTCAAAAAATTATCAGCTCTTTACTCATTTTTTCAATTTCTATATAAATGACATCCATGTGTTTTTCGATAGTTAAGTTGAAAAGTAATTTTACGTTCCGACCACTTGATAATGAATCCAACGTGGCAAGATCATAAATACACTAAATAACAAAAAAATCGACGGACCAAGAAGGAGTTGTCCGATGGAGACAAAAATTGGTGGATAGGAAAATTATGTACAGAATAGAATATGATTAAAATTTCAGAACAATTGAATGATTTATTTCAGAGTTACAGTAACGAGCTCAATAAGGTGTTGACCCGCCACTAGCCTGGATGCAAGATGCCATACGGCGTGGAATACACCGATAAAGCTCCCGGATGGTCTCCTGCGGTATTTCTTGCCATATTTGCTCCAATTGTCAAACTACGACATCGACATTCCCTACCGGATGCAGTCGCCTTCCCATCATATCACAGACATGCTCGATGGGAGAGAGATCTGGTGATCTGGCTGGCCAAGGAAGTGTTTGACAAGCTTGAAGACAGTTCATAGCAACACGTGCCGTATGTGGTCTGGCATTGTCTTGCTGAAAAATAAGCCCAGGGTACTACGAAAGGAACGGTAGCAAAACAGGTCTCAGAATGTCGTCAACGTTCCGCTGTGCAGTAAGTGTACCTCTAATGACGACCAAAGGGGTCCGGCTATCAAGGGAAATGGCACCCCAGACCATAACTCCTTGTTGAGGGCCCATGTGACGTGCAATAGTGAAAGCAGGATCGGCACGCTGCCCTGGGCGTCTCCAGATACTTCTTCGATGATCGTCAGGACACAGTTGGAAGCGGGATTTGTCGCTAAAGACTATACATCCCCAGTCAACATCATTCCAGCCTGATCGAGCCAAGCACCACTGTAATCTGGCTCGACAGTGTGCAGGCGTGAGTGGCAGGTGGCGTAACGGTCAGTACGAGCGTAGATTTCGCTCTCTCAGCCGTCTGTGAATGGTCATGGTGGACACTCGTGTGTGGGTCGCACGACTGATGGTTGATAACGATGAATCAGGGGGTGTGACAGCTGATCTGACAATCACTGTCCTCGCAATCTGTTGTGGCCCTACGTCGACCGCTACTATTTATGACGCTGAAATCTGCCATTGTCCACCCACTTTTGCCAGCATCTTCTAATCGACGCATCGCTTCGACTCGCATGACGAGCGATTCTCCGATTTGCCCAACCTGCCTCTTTCAATCCAATGATACGACCTCTTTCAAACTCTGAAAGTTGCTCGTAATGAGCTCGAATCCTGCGGCGAGGCATTTTTTCAGTCGTTGAAAGGTATCCTAAATCGCAATGCAGCAGAAATTTTTAACAACAGTTCAAGAACAACTCCTTATATACATCTGCTGGATGCGCAGTTCCGATGCGCTGGAGATCCCACTATTCATTCATTGGACATTAAATTTTAATCATTTGCGTATTCGGTCAAAACAGTTTTTAATACGAAATTTCAAAGCAATCGGATGATTCCTTCTTGGTGCGTTGATTTTTTTGTTATAGAGTGTACTATCAAAATCCCTTTTGAAATACGAGAAGGTTCTTTAAATCCCAAAATTTTTATAGGGATTTAAAGAACCTTTGCTTTTAATGTCCAATGGAAATATGCTTTCCGCGTTTTTGTTTAAATAATACTTTTCTACTCTACGCTAACCGAATAAATTAATGATTAACTGTATTAACCGAACTTTAATAAATTATCAACCAGATTGCTCACCTTTTTAGAAAAACGGGTCAAATCCACCGCAATATTGTTTTGATACATAGGAACACAGTAATAAACTACATATTTAAAATACTATAAAAAATAAATTCCTATAATTATAACATACAGAATGCACTCGCGTAGCACAAAATGTATACAGTATCTATAAATCCCCCAAGAGACATTTCTAAAACTGCATAGGCAAGAATCTAGAAACACTGTATTGTATAACATAACGGTTAAAATAATGGAAATTTTAATTTGCTTAAAACCAGGCAAAGATTACAAATTCGAATATTAGTATGTTAATAGGAAATTGAGAAATTTGTTAAAATTTGGCAGACGCGTTTAGCCCGTTCTTTCGGCCACATAAAACTTTTTAAGTATTCAGCAGATGTTTCAAGAAATGACAATTTCAAGGTTGAACTTAATATAATTCACAAATAACTTACTTCAATCCTGAAAGATTTTTTAAGAAGTGAACTTGTGTCAAAATCATCCGATTTATGCGTGTAATAGAGGCAGACTTTGTCATATTGCACCATTGCAGAACTTTCAAAAGGAGTAAAATTGTTAGTTGTTTAAAAACCAAACCATCTCTATAATAAAAGGAAGTGTTTGTCTGTTTTCTGCTTGCAAAGTTATGACAAATCCATGGCACTTTGATTATGATGTAAATGAAGAAGTGATGGTAAAAGGGACCATGGCACTTTTTGCGAAACTGCGAGGATCAATCCGGGGGCGTAGCAATCACCGGGGGTTAGCGAACAGTGGTCACACGTGACCCTACGAAAAGAACTGTCCCGGGCGCAATCCTGGAAACCCTCACGCTTTCAGCACTCCTTGGCGAAAGCCGGCTGTATCGAGACTGCGAGAACTATATCGGGCCACGCGAGACAAGACGCCATTTTTATATACCCTCTTGCTGCCATCTGTTGACTCAGAAGGAATCTTTTTATTACAAGTTTTTTTCTGTTTTAAATATTTTCCATTTTAAATGTTTTACCTCAGTTACAAATATATATTAAATACATAAAATAATTTTTGTTTTTGTGACACACCCTAATATCTTAAACAATAAATATGAAATAAAACAACTTTAAATAATTTTTTCCCTTTGAGAATACATGTATAGAAATTTCTGTCTCCTTAACAGCCCAAATGTAAATGCTATAATTATAGGATACGAGTTAGAAAAAACTTTGTTTCGAAGAAAGTTATTGAAAACAGTCAAAATAGAATATTTTTTCAATTTAAATTTTGTAATCTTGAGCTCAAATGAGTAAAACTAATCTAGAAGTGTATTTATTTACAAAAAATTACTTTAGTTAAATCTTAATACTTATTATTGATAACTTCTAATATAAAAAAATATATACTACTAGTTGTCTCCCCAAACAGTGGTGGGATTATATTAAGTATGCGATCAAACAAGAGATTTGATTCGTAAGAAAGTTATTATGAAAATAAAAACACTGGGTTATAAAGGCGAATAATTTCCATTATAAACAACGTAAATATCAACCAATATTACGAAGTAGTTACAATAGAGAGATAAAGTAAAACAAAAATAATCATGTTATATCTTGAATGTCAACATAATATTTATAGAATATCAAAAAAATAAAAAATCAGACTGAAAATCATAGCACTCAGAGAGAAAAAAAAATGGCGTTCCAAACAACTTAGTAGGGTTGCTTGAGAAATTGAGAAAGATTGAGAACCAAAAGCTGGGGAAATTGGCAAAGTGCTTTATATCACCAACTCGCCAAGGAGTGCTGAAAGCGTGAGGGTTTCCGCGATTGCGTCCCGGGCAACGCCGTGTTGGCCCCGCAGTGGCTAGTTTTTAATATTTCAGGAATATTTTCATGCGAATGTCTCAGTATATTTAATTTGCCGCTTCCAAATCCTTAAAATTGATTTTTACATACTACATAGATTGGTTAGAGATTAATTTCACAAAACATACCATTACGAATTGTGACCCTTGCACTATAAACTTCTGCCCAAATGCAAGAGTGAACTAAGTGTAAATGAGTATGAATAAACGTTTTATAGGAATAAACTTTAATCGGACGAAATAGTGATGCTTGACCCAAAGTTACCATGAGAGTAGGTTCAATAGTTTCGTTTGTTGGATAAAAATAATCAAGGCTTAAACGTTTAGAATAGCATATCTTGTAAATTTCTGGCACAGGTGCTGTTTTAATGAACAAGTAAAAAGTTTCAATGCAAGCAAAGCCCTGAAGCAATATCCACCAAACGTTTATTCCGGTCAATAATAGTAAATGGATTTTGATTGATATTTTAAAAACTATTTACTATAGTTGCCATAGAATGAATTGCGAATTTATCATTTAACGCCAATTGAATTGAACGCCAGCCGTCGCCAAATTTGTGATAAACTACATATAAAGGCACCCCAAATATGTAGCCTACGAGTGCCTTTGGACAGCAGAAGTAAAATCTTCACAGGCCGATCTGATTTCTTCATACTAGGATGCAGACTTGTGAAGATCAAGAGACAGATGTACTGACTTATGGAGACCGACAAAAAGTTTTATCCATCATTATTTTATTCTTCATATTGTTGCAAAGACAGTGAAAATTCAATAAAGAATTTAATTTGATGCATGAAATTCTATCGACTTAACAGTTGTTTTAATATTTAGTTTTTATTTTTGCAGTAACCCAGCGCAAATTGATTCTACATATTCATTAGTCAAAAGGTCCCCATTTTTCAATTTATTAATATTTCATGACTGGAACACTTCGTTCAGATATACACTATACGGACTAAATTATTTGGACACTGCGTGTTTTTAGAAAAAGTGTTTTATTATTGTATTTAGTTATGTGTAGGCCATCCCTTTGCTAGTATTGCAGTTGCAAAACATCAAGGCATACTTTCCATAAGTTCTCTAAGTCTGGACAGGAATAGCTCGCCATGCCTCTTGCAAGGCTGTGAATAGATTGTGAAGATGGGCGTGCATAGCTGTGTCGTACTCGTCCCTCCAATTTGTACCACAAGTGCTCAATCGGATTGAGATCGGGGCTATGAACAGGCCAGTCAAGCAAATTCACATCATTTTCAGAAAACCAGTCCAGCACACGTTTTGAAGTATGACATGGAGCTCGATCCTGTTGGAAGAAACAACCAGCATCGCCGTAAGATTGCCAGTGTATGCAAGGCCGAATTATCCAGAATGTCTCGGGGTTCATAATTCCAGGTACTGTGAGGATTCATTGACGGTGTCCATCCATTGATCCGCCCAATGCGAAATCTAAACCTCCGACGGAGTTCGCCGACAGGCACAGGTTCGAGCCACTGCAGACAGTGGAGAGTCGCCAATCTGTCTGGAATACTGACACTAAAAGTACAATGGTAATTCGTTCTACTACGCCTTTATAGATGAACTACCATCAGCTTGGGTAGAAACAGCCGAGAGCGATTAGACGACTCGACGCCAGATATGAGGCCAATGACAGACGCAACGGAGTGACATCAGAGCCAACCAGGACCAATGGAGGACCAGCTCCGTCCCGGTGGCTGGAGCGCGTTAAAATCATAGCCGAGGAATCGGAAGTAAAAATCAGGTTTAAATTTGATCTCATCCCGAGGTGCGTCTCGACTCAGACCTGAAACGGTCGACCAATTTCTTCTCTTTTGAGATTTTTGGAGTTCGTTGTTTCCTCTGAGAGGACACCTACTCAGAAGCCTTGAGAGGCTGAACACTAAGTTTCCGAGACTTTTCTTAGAAGAAACATCCTAGAGTTCCTGGTGTAGACAGTCACCAGACATCTATAGGGATATCCTGTGCGGGTATGTGGTGAATCGTCGCCGACGAAGTGATCTCCTCCCGAGATAAAAGTGTGTGAGCGTAGTGCCGTTATAACTACTCTAGAACCGTTCTTCGGTGTAGACCTTTCTTCCGCTGGAGACTTTTCTGCTGTTCAATTAGAATTGCAATCTTCTGTTAGAATTGAGTTGAGACAACCTGTCCAATCTAATTATTAGAGACCTATTTAATTTCAGAGCCTTGTATATAATTTATCATTAATCAAGATCTGTAAATAAAAATTCTTATGTATATTAAGCTAGACTGTTCTCTGTAGATTCTTTATCAGCACGCTACCCAGAGAAATAATTACAGTACATAAAGCAATGGGTCGAGTCCTGACCAGGAAAGCAACCCCACACTAAAATGGATCCTCCTCCGAATTTCTTCAGTGTCCAAATACTTTTGTCCACATAGTGTACAAGTTGACGCAGAGGCTTGCGCATTATCCATCAACGATTTGCACTTTTTTTATCGACGCAACGATAGAGTTTAAGGTTGTTGTTCGCGTGTTCATGGACAAGCAATATTGTAGTGGGGTAGCGGTCTAGATTCCATCAAAAGCATTGGTCACAGCCTCTGCCAATGTTGATGCATCCCAGCAGTAGAGGATCTCCCGTAATGAGTCCGAGTGGAACCATTCCAATCTTCAAAAGATTCACTGCAACAGTTGGGCATTCCCAGATGTGGTTGGGCGTGAGTTGGACTTCGGGGCAGTTTTTACAATGTCCATAGGTTCTTGTTTTGTCCGGATGGATCTTCATGCCCTTATAATGCTCAGTTCTAAGCCTGGAAATAGTGGATGTGATATTTCTGGGACAATCGAATTCTGTTTAAAGGGGTTTCTGATATGTGTGAGTCATAATTCTATATCTGGCCACTGCGTTAGCATCAGCAAGTGTGATGGTGGTGCACCTCTGATCAAGTTCTCTAGCTTCTTTGGTCAAAGAATCCGCACATTCATTTCCCTCAATATTGACATGTGCTGGTATCCATTGTAGGACACAGGATTTTCCCTTGCTGTGCAATGTGGTTAGTCAATATTTACTGTTAATTCAATATTTTTCAAAAAGGCCACAGTACGTTATAAATTAATATATTCATTAGCTATTTTGATATTAACTTTTGCTCTACATCATATATGGGCAACCCCCGGCCCGAAGGCCGGATGTGGCCCGCTAGGGCTTTTGATCCGGCCCACAGAACATTTTAAAATCGCGTTAGAAAAAGTAAATATTCTCTGTTTTCGCTAACAAGAGAGTGTGGGGTGGGGGGAAAAAAGTTCTAAACCTTTTTTAGCTGACGGCACTCTAAAAATATGTTGAATTATTTGCGGCACACCTGAATACAAAAACGTAAAAGTTGGTTAAAATTATAAATTTCGTTATTAATTGTATCCAAGAAACGGCATTGCTCTTTTTGATTCCATTCCTTGCGGATGTAACTTATAAAAACACTGATACAAATCAACAATACTCGGATAGTTCTTTTCCATGATGAAAACTAATAAATCGAACCAGGCTTACAGATGAAAATTTGGAAAACACTCTGCACCTGTGTATTCGTAGGATTGATCCCAACATTGATTAACTTGTTTCTCAAGTTCAAGATTCTTTTTAATTTCTGGTGATTGTAAGTAAATACTTAATCAATACGATATTATTCTGTTCATGTAACTTTACCATTCTACTTTATAAATATATAAAATAAACCTTATTATTACTTTTTCCACAACTGCCTATTATCTACGGCCCGCGACTTCATTAATATCGTTAAGTTTAGCCCGCAACTTTCCAATGGTTGCCCATACCCGCTCTACATGGTTTAAATTAACCAGAAATAGGCCTAAATAAACAAATGCCTCCATGGGGGCAAGTGTGGACACATGGTGGTGGAGCTACTCTGGACATATCCACATCAGCCCCATTTCAATGGTAAAAACATAGGTGAAATATTACATTTTAGGCTATTTATTAAATAAGATAGTTTGTGAAAAATTCATACACAAATAATTCTATTTTTTGCTTTTTAGGGTTTTTTGTATTAAATTAAATAGATTTTTGATAAATGGTAAATTAATTTACTAGGAATTGTATAGTTTTTACACACAAAGCAGCTCTTCCAATAAGCAGAGTGAATATTTCTTTTTCCAAGATGTAAAGGACTTATCACAAATCTTAAGAAATGATATTGTAGCTAAATTACCATCATCAGATGTTGCCGGTAGCACAATTCGCACTGCATATAAGTTGACACTTAACATTAATTAATGTAACTACATTGCAAAATAGAAGCATAATTCCATTTCTACATTTTAAAATCATTTCCCCACTGAACAAAACTTAAAAATAGCTTTCTTACTGTGTTGATTTGTCTTTGAAGTACATCCATATTATAGTGCAGTTCCTAATAATACATCGGGCTTAACATCAATTAAATATGCTTTATTGATATTAACATTTATAAGGAATTATACTGTGTTTACCTTAAAGTTTATTTCATTACGGTTTTACACTCTTTCATGGGTTGTATTACATTGTATAGTCAGTACTCTAACTTGTCCCCATGTCATGGGGCTAGTGTGGACAAAAACAACATCTTTTAAACAAAAGATTATTAAAAAACTATATTTCCAAATACTTTAATATATCAAAATATGTAAATATTTTAATATTGTAAAAAAGTTGACGTGTCAAAAATGACATTTATTACACTTTTTTGCCAAATTTATAAAAATTGCCCCCATTAACCCCCTCTTCCCTATTTTAAAATACTGAAATCACAATTTTCATAACATGTTCCAATGCTAGTTTTTAATTCAAGCTACCTAGTATTAACCTAAATTACCTATCGTGTGACTTGTTTAAGTTAAATCGCATAGTGAGGGCTGCGGTCCGCGCATCCCTGGTTTCTGCTGAAAGTCCTAGGATATTTATAAAATAGTTAATAGTTAAGGTATTTTCGAAAAATATAAACTTACCTTATTCCGTGTAAATTGATTATCGAAATCATCAACTGTTCAGGGTTTGGAAGAGGCGACTGTAAAGATATTTTCAATCATAATTCAAATGTAGCGACACAGAAATTACGACTTCACCAAGAAACATATACAAGACTCTGAATGAAGTTAGTTCAAAAAAACTTCCAACATTGATGTTACTATATTTATCCTAACCAAACCCACACATTCATGAAAGCTTTTGCAAAAACAATATATTACACCAAGCCTCATTTTAGATTTCGTTAATTCATTTTTCTAATTGTGTATTCACTTAAATGAATTCGTAAATACATGCTCGTATAGGATTTTTTTTATTGTATTCCCTTCTATATGGACAACAGTTTTGAATTCAGTCAACTACTTTTAAAGAAAATTATTAAAAACAAATAATTTTTTAAATGTTGTGGCTCACAAAAATTAGCTGACTAACTATATTTGACAAATGAGGTTTTTAAATTACAGTACTGTGAAGTCTTGGGGATGGAAGCGTCACATCTATATAAGAACGTTCGCAGTGGTCTCTATTAACGTATTTTATTTACAATAAAAGAATAACCTTGACGGAATTTGGTAGGTGGCGTTTACAGACTGGTAGTCTAGGTGGTAGATCTTTACCGAATATGGTGAATTGTCTTTTTCTGCAGGACTCCGATTTGGACTATACAGCTCAGTTGTGCCCTTCTCCAGACTTTACTCGGGCGAGTAAATATTTCTAGCTCGGGTGAGCTTGTCCAAAAGTTCTCGGGTTTGGACTATCCGGCTAGGGTTAGCCCTCCTTCAGACTTTACTCGGGTGAGTAAATGTTTCTAGCTCGGATGAGCTTCTCCAAAAGTTCTCGCACGTGTGTACGCAAGTCAGCACGGCAGCTCAGGTTTGAGCCTTCCTCACGTCTGATAGACGGAATCCTAATTTGGTCAATTGTTCTGGTGTACAATATACGCAGCTCAGGCTTGAGCTTTCCTCGCGTGTGATAGACGGAATCCTAATTTGGTCAATTGTTCTGGTGTACAATATACGCAGCTCAGGCTTGAGCTTTCCTCGCGTGTGATAGACGGAATCCTAATTTGGTCAATTGTTCTGGTGTACAATATACGCAGCTCAGGCTTGAGCTTTCCTCGCGTGTGATAGACGGAATCCTAATTTGGTCAATTGTTCTGGTGTACAATATACGCAGCTCAGGCTTGAGCTTTCCTCGCGTGTGATAGACGGAATCCTAATTTGGTCAATTGTTCTGGTGTACAATATACGCAGCTCAGGCTTGAGCTTTCCTCGCGTGTGATAGACGGAATCCTAATTTGGTCAATTGTTCTGGTGTACAATATACGCAGCTCAGGCTTGAGCTTTCCTCGCGTGTGATAGACGGAATCCTAATTTGGTCAATTGTTCTGGTGTACAATATACGCAGCTCAGGCTTGAGCTTTCCTCGCGTGTGATAGACGGAATCCTAATTTGGTCAATTGTTCTGGTGTACAATATACGCAGCTCAGGTTTGAGCTTTCCTCGCATGTGATAGACGGAATCCTAATTTGGTCAATTGTTCTGGTGTACAATATACGCAGCTCAGGCTTGAGCTTTCCTCGCGTGTGATAGACGGAATCCTAATTTGGGCAATTGTTCTGGTGTACAATATACGCAGCTCAGGCTTGAGCTTTCCTCGCATGTGATAGACGGAATCCTAATTTGGTCAATTGTTCTGGTGTACAATATACGCAGCTCAGGCTTGAGCTTTCCTCGCGTGTGATAGACGGAATCCTAATTTGGTCAATTGTTCTGGTGTACAATATACGCAGCTCAGGTTTGAGCTTTCCTCGCATGTGATAGACGGAATCCTAATTTGGTCAATTGTTCTGGTGTACAATATACGCAGCTCAGGCTTGAGCTTTCCTCGCGTGTGATAGACGGAATCCTAATTTGGGCAATTGTTCTGGTGTACAATATACGCAGCTCAGGCTTGAGCTTTCCTCGCGTGTGATAGACGGAATCCTAATTTGGTCAATTGTTCTGGTGTACAATATACGCAGCTCAGGTTTGAGCTTTCCTCGCATGTGATAGACGGAATCCTAATTTGGTCAATTGTTCTGGTGTACAATATACGCAGCTCAGGCTTGAGCTTTCCTCGCGTGTGATAGACGGAATCCTAATTTGGTCAATTGTTCTGGTGTACAATATACGCAGCTCAGGCTTGAGCTTTCCTCGCGTGTGATAGACGGAATCCTAATTTGGTCAATTGTTCTGGTGTACAATATACGCAGCTCAGGCTTGAGCTTTCCTCGCGTGTGATAGACGGAATCCTAATTTGGTCAATTGTTCTGGTGTACAATATACGCAGCTCAGGTTTGAGCTTTCCTCGCATGTGATAGACGGAATCCTAATTTGGTCAATTGTTCTGGTGTACAATATACGCAGCTCAGGCTTGAGCTTTCCTCGCGTGTGATAGACGGAATCCTAATTTGGGCAATTGTTCTGGTGTACAATATACGCAGCTCAGGCTTGAGCTTTCCTCGCGTGTGATAGACGGAATCCTAATTTGGTCAATTGTTCTGGTGTACAATATACGCAGCTCAGGTTTGAGCTTTCCTCGCATGTGATAGACGGAATCCTAATTTGGGCAATTGTTCTGGTGTACAATATACGCAGCTCAGGCTTGAGCTTTCCTCGCGTGTGATAGACGGAATCCTAATTTGGTCAATCCGTTCCGAGTCCACGAACGGCTGTCGCGACTCGGCACGTCTCCAGAGACGGGGTATCGGAAAGCCGAGAACGGTTTCACTTCAGCCGGATCAGTTTGATCCCTCAGGTCTGTTGACCTCTCTCGAAAGTTTTCTCTCCTCTCTACTCTCCGAAAGTTCCAGGGGGTTGTTGGCCCCCTCTCTTTCATTCGACACACTTGTCTCGCTGTTAGCTGGTTCAAAATCGGCTGTCCATAGTATGTTAATTTTCCCCTTTCGCCGAAAGCTTCATTAGCGGACGGCGGCCAGACCAAAAAGCATCCGCGTGCTCTTGTGATCATGTGGAAGCAGCAAAAATGAACTTCTGCAACTCCTCAGATCATGGGTCTATCCGTGTAGGAGGAATATGTCAGTCTCTAACGTGGCGAAGCCGCTCTAGCCAGCAGGCTATCGGTTTGGGTCGTAGGAACTGGCAAAGGGCGATGCCGCTGTTCCTGCGATCAAGTAGCGACAGGAACCTCCTTAGGTGCCACACGGAAACTAGCGGTGTCGGGACCACTCCCCGGCTGCCCTAGGCCAATACCTGTACGCTAACGAAAGAAGGCTATCTGGCGGACGGCAAGGGTCTGCAAGACTCCATAGATGATGGTATCGGTTGCCCACGGTACCGGATAAACAGGGATGTTGGGGCAGCCTGCTGTACCGTTGGGCTACTCAGGAACGCCGATAGGTTCCTAGGAGATGCCTGGGTGTGCGTCTCTGATCACCCCTCGGCACAAATCTATGAAGAAAACTTTTCCGGCTCAAAACGGACCTAAGGTTGACTGATATCAATGAGCCGGACCACATATCTTCAGCGCACACATTCCAGGGTCGACCACGTCCACTCCCTATCGTGTTCATCCTGGGCAGATAAGGGTTTTTCGGACGGCGTGTCACTAGGCCCACTTCTAATATTTCTCATTAGAGGCTTTCCCTAGCTGCGGTTAATCCGCTGTGGGTTTTCAATAACTCGGTACGGAGGGGTCTGCTTCCATTCGAAGGAAGGAAGAAGGCATAGCGACAAAGACCCTTCGCTCAATCTCCGTCGAAACTAAATTCCTCGACCCCCCGCCAGCTCGTTAACTGTAGCGGTCTGAGTTCATACGCGGCGTGACCTCTCAGTGTCTGGCTTGACCTCTCGGCAGTTTCTCCGCCGAATGCTTGATTTTGCCCTCGCCACAGACTTCGTCACAGCACTATTCAAAGTACATAAAAAGTAGCTCCTGGGAAAAGGAACTCTCAAATATAGATACACTGGCGATATCTACTACCACGTCGAGATCAGAAACATACGCCCGTATTCAAAAGTCGGAGTTAAACAGTGGATTAACGATAATCCCAGTGTTATAAAAAAAAACCGTATTCACAATGCCCGATCCGTGGTTTAAACCCTCGTTTTGGTGTTACATTTTGCACCTCTGAAATCGGCGAATTAACTCTCGGTTGAGTGTAAAGCATGCGCAGAACTATCTTTTTGCAAAGGAAGCGAGATATCACTATAAAAAAAGGTACCGCCGCAGCCACCGCAGGATTGAAAACTGCTGTTTAGCTCGATTCTTAGACTGTTTCCCAAGAAGGTACGAATCAGAAAATTACGAAATTAACATGCTTTGTTCTTCGTGTTCCCTGGACAATTTTGAAGATTTTTATCCGATGCAGCTATTAGTTTAGGGTTTAGTACGTGTCAAAGTTGAAGAAGCGAAATTTTTACCGCGAGTGAGTGTTGAGATATAATTATTCAAGTTAGTTAATCTGGAGTGGCAACACTAGACTACTTGTTTACCTTCTGAAGCATGTGCTTACTGCTTGTCTAGTTGCCTGTTGTGTGTGATGTATTTATTAAATATTTAAATAAACTATTTAGCCAAGTAAAACTCTGCAGTATCTCTGTACTAAAATTCTACAGGTCATGTGCCCAGATTATCGTTTGGTGGCTAAATGAAATAGAAGTAAAAAGTTCCAGGCAACGCTAAAAACAACTAAAAATGGCTAACGTATCGGAAGACTTGAGCAGTATTGATAAACTGAAAAACAAGTGATTTTCCAGTGTGGAAGTTTCAAGTGACTATACTTTTTAAATCCCATTCTTTATTTGACATCGTAAGCGGAACGGAATCAAAAGAAGGTTTAGCTGATGCAGCATTTCGTTCGTGGGTGAAAAGAGATGCGCAAGCACAAAGAATTATTGTGACAAGTATCGATAAAAAGGTGATGATGCATATTTTAAATTGCGGAAACAGTTGCGAGATGTACAAAAAACTTTGTTCAATATATGAACGGGATTCTGAGCAGCAAAAGTGTAATCTGTTGCAAGAATTCTTCAACTACAATATGGATTCTGAATCGGATCTTGCCACCCTTATCAGTAAGTTAGAAAACATTGCATTCCGTTTAAAAACACTTGACAAGAACATAGATGACGAAATGATTGTATCGAAGATTCTATCAACTCTTCCAGAAAAGTATAAACACTTCCGAAGTGCATGGGATTCCACACAAACAAAGAAGACAAGACCTTAGAAAACCTAACAGCTCGGTTATTAAATGAAGAAAACTCAAGTAAAATTCCAGAAGTGCAAGAGAGTGTTGCATTTAAAGTCCATGAAAAAAAATGCTTCAAATGCAACAGCGGAGATCACCTTGCCAGATCCTGTCCTAAAATTAAGATACATTTAAAACATTTTCTTTCTTTACCATATTTTTCTTGTAACAGTTCTTCGCATTTTGCCAAAGATTGCAGGAACCAGAGAAATCAACTCCATTGCAGCATTTGTGGGAAAACTAATCATATTGAAAAAGACTGTTTTTTTAGAAATAATGCCAATGGAAGAAAACAAGTTTCCTTTCTTGCTCCTAATGGAAGTTCTACAAACAAATGGGTTGTGGACTCGGGATCTTCAAGTCACATGGTTAATTCTGAAACACTATTGGAAGATCCATTAAAAATCTCGACTGAAATCGGTCTTGCCAAGAATTCAGAAGTGATGGAAGCGAAAAGTGTTGGAAGTATCAAAGCAGAGGGTTGCATATTAAATCAAGTGTTATATGTTCCTGAACTGTCTAAAAATATACTGTCTGTAAATGCTATTACTAAAAACAAAGGAGAAGTGAAATTTGTTGAAGATAGAGTTGAAATTTCCAAACAAGGTGAAATTGTGTTGAAAGGGTATAAAAATGAAATAGGACTCTATGAAATTGATCTGAATAAACAAAATGAAGCATTGTTGACAGAGAGTAAAAATTATGCAGACACATGGCATCGTAAACTTGGACATTTGTGTGAAAAGAACATGAAACTTCTTTTGAAGCATTCAAAAGGCATGAAGCTGTCAGAAAAAGAAATAAAAGGTATGTCTAATTCTTGTGAAGTATGCCTAAAAGCTAAACAAGTCAGACTTCCTTTTAAATCTGAAAGAACTAGAGCTACAAGACCATTGCAAATAATACATACAGATATATGTGGGCCTATAGAAGTTGAAACATGGGACAGAAATAGATATTTTTTGACTTGCTTAGATGATTATACACATTTTGTTATGGTATTTTTGATTAAAAACAAATATGAAGCTCTCAATGTCCTAAAAGAGTATACAGAAGAAGCTGAAGCAAAATGGTCACTTCGTGTAGCTAAAATACGTTGTGATAATGGAGGCGAATATACTTCAAATGAAATGAGAAGTTGGTGCAAGTCAAAGGGTATCAAGTTAGATTACACAACTCCACATACACCACAATTAAATGGAAAAGCTGAACGCTTGAATCGAACCTTGCTTGAGAAAACTCGGGCATTGATTTTTGATTCTGGCCTTAAGAAATTAATGTGGGGTGAAGCATTAAGAACTGCATCATATCTAATAAACCGCAGTCCAACAGAAGCTACTGAGGTAACACCTGCTGAAATGTGGTACCAAAATAAGCCTGATTTGTCCAGATTGCAAATATTTGGAAGTGTGGCTTATGCAAAGAAACTTGGTCACCTAAAAAAGTTGGACTGTAGAAGTAACAAACTTATTTTTGTTGGATATACTCACAATGGCTATCAGCTGTGGGATGAAGAGAAAAGAAGAATAGAAATTTCAAGAGATGTGGTATTTCTTGTTCCAAGAACTGAAGAAAGAAATATTTTGTCTCTTCCAATTGATGTAGAAGAAAGTATGGAAGATTCCGAAGAATTGGTTCAGACAGATGAAGAAAATGAAGAGGAACTTGGACGAGGCAAAAGAATAAAGAAACCACCCACTCATCTCACTGATTATGTCTTACTTACATATGAAGAAGCAGTAAATGGCCCTGATAAAGAAAATTGGAAGAAAGCTATAGAAAATGAAAAAAAATCTCTAGAAAAAAAATGAAACTTGGAAAATTGTGGATAGAAGTAGTGCTGGAAATAAAAAGATTCTAAGTAATAGATGGGTATTTAAAATTAAAGATGATGACACGTATAAAGCAAGATTAGTGGTCAGAGGATGTGAACAAAATTATGGAATAGATTATGAAGAGACTTTTAGTCCTGTTGTGAACATAACATCCCTGCGAATTTTATTTGGATTGGCAGCAAATAGAGGATATCATATTATGCAATTTGACATCAAGACAGCATTTCTGTATGGAAAACTGGATGAGGAAATATTCATGAAAATGCCAGTGGGTTACAGTGATCAGTCTAAAATATGCAAGTTACAAAAATCATTATATGGTTTGAAACAAGCTCCTTTAAGGTGGAATAAAAGGCTAACTGATTTTTTGAAAAGTAAAAATTTTCTTCAAATTAAATCTGAACAATGTATTTTTGTGGGAACTGACACAATATTGGCTTTTTATGTAGACGATGGAATTCTAATTGGGCCTGATAGATCCAAACTAGTTGAATACTTGGAAATCCTTCAAAAAGAGTTTGAAATGACATCAT
Source organism: Metellina segmentata (assembly GCA_947359465.1). NCBI lineage: Eukaryota > Metazoa > Arthropoda > Arachnida > Araneae > Tetragnathidae > Metellina > Metellina segmentata. The sequence continues at coordinate 28,305,312 of OX375882.1, forward strand.
ATGATAAACCAGATTCATTTTTGGGAATTAGTATAGAATTAAATTCTGAAGCACTGAAAATTCACCAGGAAGCGTATGCGGGCCAAGTGCTACAAAAATATAAAATGCAAGATGCAAAACCAATGAACACACCCATATTGAAGACTTCAGCTGATGATACTGAAAAACATGAAGACATTGCTTTCCCTTTTCGAGAAGCTTTGGGAAGTCTTTTATATTTATCGTGGAGAACTAGACCAGATTTGGCTTTTGCAGTGAATTCTAACAGTCGTCATGTTGAAAATCCATCTAATGAAGATGTTGTGAATCTAAAGAGAACTCTAAGATATCTAAAGGGAAGCATAAATTCAGGAATAAGCTACTCAAAAGAGAGCAGTGATAAAGAACTTATTGCATATTGTGACTGACTATGCTGGAGATAGTGAAACACGTAAAAGTACTACTGGATATGTGATCTATTTTTGTGGTGGACCAATAAGTTGGTGTTCTAGAAGACAGTCCATTGTAGCTACCTCAAGCAGAGGCTGAATATATATCAGCAGCAGAATGTTGTAGAGAACTTGTGTATCTTAAAAGTTTAATTGAAGAACTCGCAAATGAAAAAATTTCTGTTACTTTAAATATTGATAAACAAAGTGCTATAAGTTTAATTAAAAATGGGGTATTTAATAAACGTAGTAAACACATAGATGTTAGGTACCATCTCATAAAAGAAAAGGTAGATGAAGGTTTAATTAACATAAAGTATTGTCCTACTGACATACAAATTGCAGATATTTTCACTAAAGCTTTGGGATCTATTAAATTTCAGAAATTTAAATCTGAATTAGTAATATAACTTGATTACTGAAGTATAATAATTTAGTATTTCTAAATGTGTAAAATTGTGATTAATTTTTTAGTCTTTGCTATGTTGTATTTTATGTTTATTAAAACTTTGATAATTAAGGGAGTGTGTTGAGATATAATTATTCAAGTTAGTTAATCTGGAGTGGCAACACTAGACTACTTGTTTACCTTCTGAAGCATGTGCTTACTGCTTGTCTAGTTGCCTGTTGTGTGCGATGTATTTATTAAATATTTAAATAAACTATTTAGCCAAGTAAAACTCTGCAGTATCTCTGTACTAAAATTCTACAGTGAGCAAAAGACTTACAAATTTGCAGTCTTCAGTCGTGATTTTTTTTTTAAGAGTACCTCGAAACGTGAATTTTTGCAGCCCGTCGAGTTTTTAGAAATTTCAATTTGGTTCCCGAATGGTATTTTTTTTTGACATTCGGGAAAAATCGGGACATTTTCGTTCCTTTTTTAAAAATTGTCATATCTCTAATCACCATTAGTTTTTAAATTTGAAAACATCGCAGTATTATTTAGAATGTACTCTTTCTCTTACGGTACAGTTATTTTTTTAAATTGGTTCATATATAAATTCGATGCAAACAAAAGTTGGTCGTACAATTTTCGGAACTTTTAGATCGTAATTTCGTATACAAAACTGTCATATCTATAGCTTGTTACCATTAGTTTTAAAATTTGAAATCTACAAATTTGTAAAAGTGGAGCGAACGTCTTTCACGAAACGTGTGTTATAAGAAAATATAATAAAGAGATACTTACAATTTTAAGAAAGCGTACTACTTCGTTACGAAGCTTATAGTTGATAAGGGCACCTGCGGAAATACGAGTCATATTGACCGTATCGGAATTACCCATAAATTCGACGTTCATTTTTTCAATGAAATCTGTCACTAGCCTGTTGGAAAATAATGGAATTTAGTAAAACATTCGGGAAAACCTCAAACTCGAGACGAGTTGCAGTGGTTTACAGAAAACTAACAGTAATAACCAGTGCAGATTATGATGAACGGTCAATATTTTTTATAGCATTTTTCATCAAAAGCAGATGACGCCTGAACTAAAAAAATTTGGGGAGAGTTTTGGGTTCTTTTTTAATGCCTCTTTGACCTTTAACACTACGAGAAGCAAACTGACGACTATTTGTAAGGGAGCACTCAGTGGGTATCTGCCATTGCAACCAACAGGGACACTTGTCAACATTCATGATCATACAAATCCGGGCCTACTGGGTGACAAATACTGAACACTAAAATAATCTATGTTTTAGACACTAGCGATTTTTTAATTCATTTTTAGGTCACAAGATTTCTCTATTGCATTGTTTAGTTTTTTTAGATTTATTTGTAGGGCAATTTCGATTCAATTTTAGAGTTTATTGGCTATTTTGTTGAAACATTCCCAATTTACAATCTTTAGTTTTTACTACAAACCCATCGGTCAGTTTCAGGCGCCAAAGTCCGCGAGCCGCAAGTGACTCGCGAGCCGAAGTTCACCCCAACCGCTGTTCTAGTACAATGCTAAAATCATATTACGAGCGAGTCTCATTTATTACTTGAAAAATTAGATCCTATTGAAAACTACCTCAGCATGTAATATTCTCCAGTCATGCCATCGCCTCCTAACATGACATTCAGTTCGGCCAATTGATTTTCCACCTGATAGTGTTTCTCAGCAATTCTGGCCCTGGTCTCGGGAATACCATCTTTGATATGCGCTCGCAGAGTCTTCTGCAGCATCTTCCGGAGGTAAGGAATGCCCAACTGTTTCGCCAGATGCCTGTGATACAGAAGAATTTTGCGGTTGAAAAATGAAACACCAAGAACATAAAGACGGTGCATGCGAGGTTATTGCTATAATATTATGGCAAGAGGAATCTTAAGCTTTTTGTAACGCAGTGAGCCGAAACACCATTCGGTTCACCAAGTTTCAAATACACAAGACAGCCAAAATTACAAACTGACGTTTATTTCGAAACACAGGACATTTACAGCAAAAATGTTAACAATCGGGGATTTGAGCCCTTCGCTGGGGACGCTGCAAAAAGGGAAAATTGGATCTACGCAAAAATGGCCGTCTCGAACGAGCACCCAAAAAACACCTCTTCTCGGTTTGAGCTCTACAGCAATGAGGTATTTTCACCTTTTTTGTTTAAATTTTATTATGTTAGAGGATGAAAATCCATGAAAAATGACGTATATATTATTGAAATTGGAAAACTATTCCCCGAGATCTTTAAATTTTGTTTCCGGTATTGGCGGGAAAAACAGGAATTTCGTAATGGCTGCTCTGTGACGTCACAGCGCATAGTAACCCACTGCGCTGGCGTTGCTATGGTTGTTTACATTTGTTTTCGCCACGTGTGTTTAGCTTGCTTCATTCTTCATAACGTTTTTATCTAGAAGATTACATGGAGAACAAAGTTTTTACATATAAATTTTGTACAGTAGCTGGATGTAAAAGTACAAAAGTGAAAACAATATTTGCACTAGTGATTTGTTGGTTCATGAAGTACTTTTTATAAACAGTTACTATCTAATAAATTTGCGAATCAAGCTCAGCTATGCGCAATGACGTCACATCCAATGGCGGCCTGTTTTCGGATCACGGGACTTTGTTTCGTTTTCAACAAAATTAAAGTTGATTTTATAATCATTTCAAAATTATTTTGAAAGTTTAAAAGCAATATTTAAGGATTTTTAAACTTAGAAATACTAGAAAAGATGATTTGTAAGCAAAACCCTCGCACATGCAAATACCTCATTGTCGTCTCTTGTCCCATCAGTTTCGCTTTAAGAGTAGAGATCCATAAAGATCATCTGGAGGGTAAAGATGGGTTTACACCGGAGTTGGAAATATTTTTATCCCCTTTTGCCGACTCATTTCGAAATTTTTACGCCCCATTCCGGTGTAAACGCTTTGTCGACTTTTATCAGCAACAAAAAGGCCTCTTTATAGTTCTATTAGTGCTATCGCCAGCTCTCTCGTCCACGCCATTTTAATCGAATAGGTCAGAGTTTAGCGGGAGATGTAGTCAAGGCAAGCGATGAGGTCAAAATGTCACAGAGCGAACAAAAGACGGCGTGAGCTACCATGGGGTGCCGAAGGGAGCAGCGATTGTTTGCAATACCGAAAGGGGACGAAATAGGGAAGCATTTTCATCCCAAATTTCGTAGTGGAGGAATATCCACAAAAGTTGTAATCCTTTGATCTTAACAGACTCTTGGTGGAAAACAAAATTGAGGTTGCCAAATCGCCACTAGATCTTGAAGATAAAAGAAGTGCCGTTTCTCGGAATAACTCCGATGTTTGGAGGGGGTGCGTCTTTAACTCCGGTATAAAAACGTGTTAAGACCACATCGATTGATCTTTCGATAGATCCGACTAGCGGTCATCGGTGTTGCTATAATAGCTACAACTTTTTCTATCAAGAGAAATGTATGCAATAGTATTTCTGCGGTAGAACATTTCCGTTTGTATTTCGGACATGACGTCACTTCCATTTGTTTATCGAAAAGAATTTTAACAAACAAAAAGTCAAAAAATAATTCAGAATTTGTGTTGAATTATCAACTATTGCATATCAATTAGATTAACTGCCAAAATGGCGATAAAAGACAGCTTTTCTTGATGTGATCATAGTACTGTAAGGCGGGGTAATTGTAAACATAATTTGTAGGTTCACTTTCAATCCCTATTTTCAAACTCTTGATTAAGTAATTAAACATTGTTCACCCCACTAAACTAACTTGTCACTAAACTTCGCCAAAGCCGGTCCTAAGCCCGGTTGAAAAAGAAGGAGGGTGCCTAAATTGTCCTTGGCATAATCTCCCAAGATCCAAATAATCTGTGTGCAGTCTTGTCTTTGCAAGTCCCCACGAATATGATGGAGAAGTCAGATAAAGGCAACCTAAGTCCAAGGTGTGGATACCGTGCTGGTGAGAATGTGAAAGTCACATGGTAAACGGTTCACCTCGTGAAGTGGCGACCCACGTTGTAATAAGCCTTACGCATGCATAGAGGGTCCATACAGGCGGTGACCTTTTATTTACCCTCAGTACTTATATGCTTTATGGAAATTAAAGAAAAAACCATGGCGGATCAAACCGCCCCCAAAACAGTCATAACTTGACCAAAGTGACTATATCCCTTTGGAATCTACCACTGAGGTGCGTAGCGAGACTGTGACTGGCTCTCAACCACTGGTCGATTGTGGTCCCTCGGGGCCTGCGAACAGTAGAAAACTCTGACGTATGTGGAATAACAAGACCCGCGTCGACCAATCCCCCATCCGGAAGACAAGTAGTAGTAGAGTCCTCTATGCTTGACCTCGTGCCTGGATGGGAAACGATGTCTCGTGCACAAAAATATAAGCACAGGAGACGACTAAATAAGATTCGTCGTACTGGATCTGGTATTGGAAAGCCCCAACAGCAGCATAAGGAGACCCCAGCAGGTAAAAGAGGTAAGCCAGATGATGGTACCCCTTCCCCTAGTCACTCGGTACAGACGTAGCGACCAAGAACATCTGCTACATGGTCGTACAGTCAAGCCGCCACAGGTATGAGAATGGCCGTCGTTCAGGAGGCCTTCCCAGAAGCAAGGTTTTTCCAAGAGTCATGGAAAAATTTCTGTGGCCAAGTGGACAGTATGTCTAGTGCGGCTAAGCTGACTGAAGTACCGACCAAAAATAACCAGTGCCAATTGAGCTGCATTAGAAAGTGCGATGGCACATTCACGGAAAACGGTAGGAGCACCCTGGTAGAAATGCTTAGAGTGTACTTCCCTGATTCCCGAATCACAAACATCAATAATGAACTGACAGTTCCGCTTATTCCCCTGCTACGTAGAGGGAAGGAGGACTGGGAACTGGCTAGAAGTATAATTACTCCAAAAAGAATAGCATGGGCAATTAACTCATTCATGCCCTTCAAAACACCTGGTGTAGATGACATTATACCTGCTCTACTCCAACATGGCAAAGACATTATTATACTACACTTATGTAGGATTTATAGATCTTACGTGGTATATGGGTATATGCCGCATGCATGGAGAACCTGCAAGGTAATTTTTATACCTAAACCAGGTAAAACATGCTACAGTGAAGCCAAAGCCTACAGACCTATTAGTCTGACATAATTTCTTCTTAAGACATTAGCGAAATTGATTGATAGATACATTAGGGACGATGTTTTAAAAGCCGAACCCCTATCGAGATTTCAACACGCCTACCAGCCTGGGAAATCTACAAAGACTGCTCTATACGATCTTATTACAGTCCTTGATAGAGCAGTCAATGGAAAGGAAATTGCCTTGTCAGCATTTAGCTATTGAGGGAGCTTTTGATAAGGTTCCAGTAAACGTAATTATTGATGCCCTCATCAGTCGAAATGTTAATCCATTGGTTTGCGCCTGGCCCTCTAATGTCCAAAGCGGCCGAAACGGCTTCACATGCAAAAGCCCAGTACCCGCCCTAAGTCATTAAAGCTACTGACTATCCCCTAACCCAGAGAAAAGCAATGCTCCCTTCTTTCGCCTGAAGCAGTAGTTTCCCTTAATGACAAACAACAAGTTAGAGATCGGCTTTTAACTGCGCCCTTTCACATACTTGTTCCAATCTTGGCTTCGGATCGGACAGTCTTGTGCGGCTATTGAATAGATAATTTTTGTTTCTTCACTATCAAAATGGCTCGTTATAGGAAAAGATTGTCGAAAGAAGAAATAGAAAGAATTATTTTCAATGATACAGATGAGTCGGATTTAAATTCAAGCGACGAAGACGATCTACAAAAATAAGATTTGGAGAATTCAATCCAAGCGGATAGCGACTCCGATAATGACAGTGACGTAGATGAAGTCCCGGAAATTGAAAGAATATGATATTTTTTGAATGTGAATCTAACAATATACGGAACGATGATATATCCCTTCCAAACTTTAATTCGCATTATGGTCCTATTCATGACCTGCCGCCTGGGTCTTCAGCATTAGACTATCTGAAACTCTTTCTGACGGACACGAGAAATCACATATTCTCAAGGTAATTAATATCACCGAGTTATTTTCAAACCTACAATCTGCGAAATGTAATTTTCTTGTTTTGCATGCTAATAATTTTACTTAAAAAATTAAACATTTTAGGAACATAATTATGTTAATGCTATTCTTTTAGCATAGGTTTCTAGGTCAAATTAATAATTCCTCTTTATGAACTGAGAATATTTTATAAAATGAGTATATTTATGAAACGTAAAATAATCATTTTTCGCCCCTTATAAAAAGTTCTTGCTACGAATTCCCATTTGGTTTGCTTACCAAACCAACACCACGACCGCCGCATGGCAAGCACATGACAGTTCTTTTAGTGGGGTGCGGCCATCACGACGTTACCCGTGAGTTCTTTTCGTGGTGGCACATATCTCTTGCAAAAAAATATTAATATTTAATTGAAAAAATATTTATTAAAAAAAAAAATCAAACGTATAAGGTATCTATCTAGTGTAAACTTTTTCCGCAGATTTCAAATCCGTTAAAATTTTATTCCATCTTTAGCTATCCAGGAGATGGAAAAAAGAAGTACAAAACTCGAGTTCATACTTTCTTTTTATCGTCAGCTGATAAACTTCCTCCGCGAAATCAAACGAATACACGGAAATAATATATTTAGAACGTTTATGCTGTTGCTATTCTAAAGAAAACAACAATAATAATTCAATTCTATTAAATTAATTTTAAAATTTTCTAGAATAAATTTTAAAATTCGGGCTTCGTACAAAAATCGCACAACATTCGGGCTTCCCTGTGTGCCAAATTTCATTCTTGTAAGTACCATAGATTCGTGAGAACAGTCCACGCACGCATACGAACGCTTCCTTTTAAATAGTAGAATGAGTATTTTCAAATAAAATTTTACACACAAATATATAATTAATATGACTACACTGGATAGGAGAATTTTTAATAAAATTAATTTGATTTTTATACGAATAGCAAAATTATAATTGTAACGCTAAATGTTCTACTGAAAAACATTTTTAATATACATAGGAGTTAACAGACTTGAAAAGGCTCTTTAATCACATAGTACTTGCTTCTATATTAGACAGTCGGAGCTACAAGATAATTTTAAGAGATACGTTAACAATGAAGTCTCAGTCAAATATTAGAAAATATACTAATTTAATTTTTTTTTCTTCAAAAATGTGTTAGTCTAATCAAAGATTGAGGAATATATTTTTTAGGAAAACAATATTTTAATATAAAGAATTAACAAATGATAAGAAATAAACTGTAGTTGATTTTTTTCGCTATATTTTCTTCACAACTAATAAAATGTGTGATAGATATATATAAGTAACTAATGTCCAAAACCCAATGCGACTTACAAGTTGAAAAGAGCACTTTATATACGCCCCTTTACAAAGCACGGGACGTCCCGTGCACTAAGAAAGTACCTAGATGACCATAGATGACGTGTAACGGGGGAAGAAATTATTCGATTTTCCTAATGGTTTCTCGGCCGTTCTGGGTTTTTGAAGACATCGTCTTGAGACCCGTGTGGCCGTTAGAGGGTTAAAAACATGCTCGAGACAAGGATGGCCCAGGCCTCCTTACTGGGTAAGGTAATTTTTAGTTAACGTCGTACTAGAGCAACACAACGGGCTATTGACGACGGTCCGGGATCAGTCCCTTAAGGGAAAGATGCGAGGACAACACCTCGTAATTTTGAACCACGGTCAGATGACGAAGCAACACCTGAACTGACACACCACTCTCCAAACTTCCAAGCCAACCCAACGTGAGGACTTTCGGCCACGACAGATTTAAGGTGCACCAGCCGCCTCTACACCATACGTTTACAAACATCCATGCCCGGACCCGGATTCAACCAGGAACCTTCTGATCTAGAAGCTAACACCTTAACCACTATACCGGTTGGTCGGCCCTCCTTACTGGGAGACACGCTAACTGTGGGGAAATGTAAAGGCTGCCCACAAGGTGGTGTGTTGTCCCCCTTACAATGGAGCCTTGTAGTTGACGAGCTCCTTAACAGGACTCACTTCTTGGGCCTGTATTGTCTGGGTTATGCTAATGACATAACGCTGGTCATAAGAGGGAAGTTCCAATACACGGTAACAGACCTCATGAACAATGCCCTAAAAAGTTTGTAATTTGGTGCAAAAAGGTGATTTTGTCGGTTAACCCCAACAAAACTAGCCTAGTCCTCTTTACCTGGAAAAAGTTACGAGATATGCACTCGATAAAATTCTATGAGGTTAAATATCTAGGAGTAATCTTTGATAAGACCTTGACATGGAGCTCACATCTCCAGTACTGCACGAGCAAAGCCAAAAGAGTGTTTTGGGCTTGTAGATGTGCCATTGGTCATAATTGGGGTGCATTGGATATATATCGGGATTATTGTTCCTATGATATCCTATGGCGCCATCGCTTGGTGGAATAGAACCTGTAATGAGACAGTGAAGATAGAACTCGCTAGTCTACAAAGAACGGCAACCATTGCAATTACTAGTGCGATGCGAACCACTCCCTCACATAGTCTGGAACTGCTTCTGGGGCCTTCTACCACTGCATAAACAAGTGGAACTAGAGGCAATTTCATGCTCACAACGCCTCAAACTGATGAGACTATGGAAGTCCTCCTACGAAATGCCTGCTTTCAAAAATGTCGATTCGCAGGTGAAGGAGTATGTCTATCTATTAATGAGATCTGACTGGATGTTAAAGCAATTTTGCTTTAAAGCCAAATATAACATCTTTCCGACCAGAGAAGAATGGAGATTCGTCTCCAGGCTGATCGAGAGGAGTGATGAAATTTGGTGCACAGATGGTTTAAAAACACCTCATGGCACTGGTTCAGGTGCTGGACCACTCCATCTTCTGATACATTGCGTGGGGCAACCCTGTAGCATCCGCCTGCACACTTATATTTCACGTCGCTTACTACATTCGTATTACAATAAGAAAGAAAAATCATTAAAGTTCTCTTCTCGCTAATCTCAGGAGAGCGCAATAAGGGATACCTTTCCTCACTTCCGTTCATGAAACCCACAAGGAGACAAAGCTCCAAAGAACCTTTTGCTAGGTTTTTTTTGCATATTCAATAAAGATCACAACTTAAAATTTAGCACTAAAATGATTAGTTTAAGACATACGAATTAGTATAGTATTTAAAAATTAAAATATTCCTAACGTACGAGTCAATTTACCCCAGGTTCTAAAATGTCAACCTTTGGCAGTCGAAGCTAGACATTAGTGTAAGTGTTCTAAATTTTACGTGGAATATAATGGAATATTTTCGGAAATAACAGTTTTTCCACTGTTATAAATACTGTTCGCTTTGAGCGATTGAGACCAAAGGATATTAAAGTTTACAAGACATTACATAAAATTAATTTTTTATCGATAACTGTTATTTAAATTATAACGAGCCTCGTAGGTCAAGACGTCTTGTCTATCCCATTCTTTTACACTCGTCTGTGTGTAGTTGAGAGTTCGCACAAGATGAACATAACATTTGCATAATTTTAATTTGTCATATCCACCATACGGCACTCTAAAATCAAGAGGTTGAGACTGATTCCAACAAATACTTGCTATGGACCTATTGAGCAATGAACGAGAACATGCAAATAGGACTGCAGGAATTTAACTGTAGAAACAGGGCAGAATTCGCTTATTAGGAAAATTCATATTTAAATTGTAGCTCTGTAGTAAATTTATGCGTATTCGAATGCAAGACAGTTTCTTTGGAGCTAAATGAGACGTTCAGAATTCTAGTGGATCAAGTCCATTTAATAACATTTGAGATACATCGAGTTAAAAGTTTTTTTTCTCTTTTGCGTACTTATCCTATTCGACGGGGTTTTCTTCTGTCGTCTCTCGGGAACCAAATCAGCTAGAGACTTTATTCCAAGATGCACTAAAAAAATTCAACAGGGTTGCAGCAAAATCCTTGAAACAAAGTTCCCTCATATTTGCCCGATACTCACAAAAATTTCCTGGTTTTTCCCCCTAAAGAAGTGTTGTAATCCATGATTGGTATAGATGTAAAGTATCCACACATTTTTAAATATTTTAGGTCAAATGGGCTAAACTGATAATTCTCCACAAATATTTTTTAACGTTTCTCTAGATATTTTAATTGTTACTGTAAAGGTTGGAATTCTAACAATAACAATTGAAGAAACTGGAGAAAATAACAAAATATTTTGACTGAACTTTTTACATCCGATCCTACATTATCATACATTTAACCAAAATCAAATATATATAAAAAATTCTACAAAAATGTAATGGCAAACAAAAATATTTATTTAATCTACATATATAATTCTCTTACGTGGCTCACAAAAAAGACGTTATTTGTTATAGCGTTTTGGCAACATTGTATGATTGTTTGCTTACAACAAAGCCTCGCGCCTAGATTGAATTTTTACCGTTATCGGATGGAAGTTTTATTGAAAAAAAAAATGAATTTTAGTCGAGCTGTTGCAGCTTATAATAGAAATCAAAGAAAGCATAGGATCTTTTCAGTGCCATTTGAAATACATCTTTTTTCAAGGCCAACAATTATAGTTCAACAAGACGCTTGCACTACAACTTTCTACAACAAACTCGATGAAAAAGTGTAGGTGGCTTGAGTGCTGGGAACAGGGCCGCCCATAAATTTCCCGGGCCCCCCGACCAAATTTTCGGGCGGGCCCCTAAGTTTTTTCCTTGTGTAGGAAGTTTTAATTTCCCAAGTATCCATATATTTACAAATACCCAACTTCAGAAATGTACAAGCAAACCCATAATATATTAATAATGAACTGGTAAGTAATAATGGAATTAAATATGTATATGTGCTATACTCATTACTCCTTGTGGCATGTAAACCAACTAGTCGTTGTCGTAGACTGGTGAAAATGTGAGACCACCTTGATGGGGTCGTTTTAAGGACTTGAAAAAACTATTTTCTGTTTGATATTTTTTTTTTGTCAAATTCAGAAAATAACCCTAAAATGAGGCAGATAATTTCTTGAACACACCTTGGGGCCGCGGGCCCCTTAAACGTCCGGGCCCCCCGACATTTGTCGGGTTTGTCCCCTTTATGGGCGGCGCTGCTGGGAAATGTACACACAAACAACATGTTGGGCATTCAATTCCAAAGCATCGCTCACATTTCGAGTCAAAATTTGCTCAAAGTTTTCATTTGAATTCTGATTTCAGAGGTATTGTTATAACTTTTCGGTAATACAATAAACTTATATTTGAAAAATATTTTTTTATACATAATATTTGTAAGTAATTCCTTTTGCTAGGACACGTGTCTTCATTGATGCGAGCGTAGCGAGCATGCTTGTTGAATATGCAAAGCAGTCTTGAACAGCAATTACGTGTTGGTTCAAAAAGCGCATGCGCCAATTTTGTATTTAATGTCTGGTACTTCCACATTTCTGCAGAGCTCTCTGATTGAGAACTGAATATTGTACTCGGTGGCGATTACGTTATGCTTTCGCTCGCCGGCAGACTGTATCTAATTTCCCTCGTTATGTTTCTGATAATAAACGTTAGATTTGTTTTATCCTCAGCGTTTTATTTCTACCCCGGACATCTTAATTGAGAAGATTCAACAATGCTCGCTCAGCGTACCAATGGTTACCGGGGGTTACTGGTACCGGGGGTTAGCGAGCAGGGGGCACGCCCCCTAGTACACAAGAAAAACATTAGTTACACAAATTTTAAATTGTATACCACAAGTTGTATCGCCAGCCTCGTGGCGACGAGACCGCTGCAGTGCAGCCGCGAAAAAGACGGCGGCGGATTTCAAAAATTACGACGTCAGGGTTCTTTTACCGAATTACAATTTCGGTGAATACGATTTATTCTATTCTCAAAAGCACTCGTAATTGCGTATCTCTAAATAGGACAAACTATAATAGTTGCCGTTCAAGTTTTCAATCTTTCCATTATTTGTCGTGAAATGAGGGATTCGATTAGGAAGCTTTCCCCGAGATTTCCCTAATCTTTACAGAATTATAAAGTTTCCTGAGAATTTTCCGATTTCCGGGTTTGTTACCAGCCTGTGCAACTTAGAGTTGGGGTGTGTGATCATCAATTTGACCAGATATAAGACACTTGATCAAGTCTAGTTCTCAACCGTCTCAAATATAGATAGTTTTCATAAGGCGATGCGCCCCTCCTGTATTTATTTTGAACATTACGTCAGGTGGCTTATTTTTAAAAGAGATTTCATCACTTTGTCGATGAAAATTCCAACGAATAAAGTATTTAGCACCAGATTTAAAAGCAATGGGGTTTTATGGTGCGAGAGTAGTATTTGGCCAAGCTGTGCCAAACGCAAGACAACGTCACAAAAAGACTCGTGAAGGGGTGATAAGTGTGATTGGGTATTAGAATCGTGTGGTAATTTTTTTTTAGTTAACGTCGTACTAGAGCAACACAACGGGCTATTGAAGACGGTCCGGGATCAGTCCCTTAAGGGAAAGATCCGAGGACAACACCTCGTAATTTTGAACCACGGTCAGATGACGAAGCAACACCTGAGCTGGCACCCCACTCTCCAAACTTCCACGCCAACCCAACGTGAGGACTTTCGGCCACGACAGATTTAAGGTGCACCAGCCGCCTCTACACCATACGCTTACAAACATCCATGCCCGGATCCGGATTCGAACCAGGAACCTTCCGATCTAGAGGCTATATATATACAACACCTTAACCACTATACTGATTGGTCGGCTAGAATCGTGTGATGAGAGTAAAAAGGGATCCCATGTTGCTATCCCGGCAACGCGAACCCGTGTCTACTAAAGACAGTAAACTACACGGGAAAGAAAAGATCAATCTACCTTACCCAAGTCCCCCTGAAGACTTGTATCATGAGTGAGCATTTGAAAATAAAATATCTTGGCAGACCATCTGGTTTGTTTGCACTGAAAATCCCTCCATTCCATTGCATTGGCACTTACAAAATATTCCAATGCATGTATTAATTCAAATAAATTTTTTAACGAACTTGTAAGGTTGTTCTTTATTGAAGAAATTTCTCTCCTTTTCTAATATGTACTGGAAGTCTTTTCCCTGCTCTATATCTTGCTGACTTCGGTTTATAACTTCAACGTAACCTGCAAGAATCTAAATATAAAGTAAACATGCAATACACGCATAAAGTGTTTTATTCTAACGGTAGGTAGTTAATTTACGTCGCAATGATGCAACACAACGGGCTATTATTTGTCCCGAAGTGAAATATACGAGGTCAAGACCTCGTAACTTTGAACCTCGCTCAGATGGCGAGGTCAACATCTGTGGGTGAGCTGTACACTCTCCGAACTTCCACACCATGACAACGCGAGAACATTCGCGACCCAGACAGATTTCACATGGACCAGTACGCGGTTTTGGGTTGGACCGAATTTCGAACTCTCAACACTTCGGTTGCCGATTCATTACTCTTCGAACTGAGCTACTGTCGCCCTTAGGCCCGGTGCACACATCCGGTTTTTCAAAGTGCGGCACTGAAGCCCAACTATGCACACATAACCGTGAAATGACGCAATTACTCATTACGCGCCATTTGCGATAAATATTATATCAAAGAAAACATGTTTATTTCACTTACTTGGTGTACAAAAAGTATATTTCGAAACAAAATAGACGTTACTGGATGAAATTATTTATTTATTATTTATATTCCATTTATTTCTGAAAACAAGGTACAGTAGAACTCCAATCATCCGAACTCCGACTATCCGAATCGCTGATTATCCGAATCGCTTTCAGAATTTCAGAAAAAAAATTAAGACGGAAACTTATTGCGATTCGCAGAATAATGATTCTGGGTTTCAAATTCTAAATGATGATGAACTTATTGAAAGTTTGAGAGAAGAAAGTGTCGTTGAAGAAGATGACCTTATTGTCGAAGTTGAAGCAGACACGGGACCATCTGCTATTGAAGCATTTGCCGGCTTAGAAACTGCGTTGAAGTGGATGGAGCGAGAGTCCGATTGTGACAACATGCAACTTCTCATTATCAAGCGGATGCGCGACTTGGTTGCCCGAAAACGGATGAAGACAGTCAAACAGCTGACTTTGACCGAGCTGTTTAGCAAGCAATGACTTTCATTTACAGTGCGGTACGTACATACTGTACTTATGTATAGCACTTGTAAGTACGCTTAACATGTAAAAGTATTGCCTTTTCATTTAATTAATTAAAAGTTATTTTTGTTTAAAAATAGTTTTCTCCCATTTTCAACATACATACAGTAATTAATTAAAATACATACTAGACCTTTTTTCGGAAACAATCCAATTATTCGAATTTTTGATTATCCGAATGGGGTTCGGTCCCAATCGATTCGGATAATTGGAGTTCTACTGTACTTCAGACCTGAGAAGCAAGTGCGGAGCCGTGGGGAACTGCGGTTCAAATTGCACGCACGTTTGACGTATGTCACCGCAGCGGCATCGGAGGCATGTGTACTCTACTCCACTGGTTCTAAGGTATCTCAGACCGCACATGCGTTGCGGCAGCACCGCCGCACGTTGAAAAACCGGATGCGTGCACCGGGCCTTAAAAGAACACGATTGCATTTTTAATGTCTTACGAATGAAAACCGATTTTAATGTTCTACGAATGAAAACCGAGGTAGGTGCGAAATTCTGTGGCATGAAATGAAACACTAGGCCACCGCCTTCACTAGGCTTAGCCGGTGCCGATCAGGAAACCAACTGATGCTTTTGCGGGTGTATGCAGATTAACATCCACCCACATTTGTAGCTGGCACTGAACGCGACGTATCGGATGGCGTAACTTTCTCACTAGTTTCATGCTTTGCTTACCCTACCGCATCATCTCTACTACTACGAGGGTAGTTTTTTCAACCTGCGATGAACCATAAAGAAGAGTAAAAACCAAAATGAATTTATTACCAAAAGTTATGCACAAACATTGTTACTTTTCGACATATTTATCGTGAAGATTAATGCATGTCTCACATCTGCGGACGAGCTTTCCGTTACCCTCTTCAACCACGGGAGTCTGTGTTGGTGTTAGTTAGTTACCCTGTTCAAAGAACGTTGCCGCCAGTAATGAGAGATGGGCCTGAACGTAGTTTTGAAGCTCCTCATTGGTCTGGAAGCCTTGCCCTCCTAGCCAGTACTTCAATTCAGGGAAGAAATGAAAATCACTCCGCTAAGTCTGACTATATACGCTCCGAATGATTAAACACGTCCCATTGTAACAATGTTGAACAACTGGGGTGTACAAGTTTTGGCAGTAAGGATATTTTAGGAAATCTGAATATTGTATAGAAAACAAATATTCTTTTATGTCTTGGTTATTAATATTTATACAGTGCTGCTCTGTTGAACAGACAATTTGAAAACATAACAAAGAGTCTCCACCGGAGACTTAACTTCCAAAGTCTAGGGCGTCGCTAGTACGCCCCTCGAAACACGACCAAACTCTTCTCGAGTCGGTCAGAGTCTTTTGATCGCTGACACCATCCTCTCTGCTCCAAGCTCCCGTCCGTGGGAAAAACCCTTGGGCAGTTTTCCATCGTCTGAAAACTCCAAGAGGGGAGCTCCCCTGCCTTTTCACTTCTATTTCAACAGAGGGGCTGGCCGTTGTCCCACAAAGAACGATTTCAGCCGGCCAGGCGACTGGTAAAACAAGATGTCCTCTTTTATCACTTCGCCACAACCTTTCCCCCATAAAAAAATGTCCTTGTTATGACGAGGAAATTCAAGCAAGGTAGAAGTGAGCCTATCCAGAAAATTCGCCCGAGAGGCAGATCCTTAAATTCCCCCAAGTTCCTTTACAATAGTGATACCTTTACAATAGTGATCACAAAGCAATAGGAAATTTAAATAATTCTTTAACAAAAGCTCACCTCTGCTCAGTCAATGAATCTCTCTAGAAAATAGTTTTAGGCTCAAACCATTTAAACGAAAACTCCAGCACTCTACGAGACAGCTAAATAACTCTGCTCTCCTACTTTTCGGTAAAATGTTTTATCAGCCCGATGCAGAGATTAATTACTTAATTTTATCTACATTTAAAACAAATCACTCTGCACAGAAAGCTAACCCAAGAAAATATATTTACATTGGCTTTACAAAGCCATTCTCTGGACCAAAAACAGACATTAAACTGACAGAAAACAAAAATTGACACGAAGTAAAAATCATCTTATACACTAACCCATTATGATTTTATCAAAATTTTTAAGGAGACTGTCTACTCAGACCATCGGCATTTTCGTTGTTTCTCCCTGCTCTGAAAAATTGTATTGCTGCAAACATAGAGCTCATCGGGTCAGCCGCGAATTGCTCCCCATCATTTTACTTAGGAAAGTCAGTGGGTTCTGGTACGTTTCAATTTTAAATTTTTTCCGTCCAAATAGTAATCTAATTTCTTTAATCCATATACAATGGCAGCCCACTCTCGATCCACTGTACTGTAGTTATGCTCTGCTCTCGAGAATATTTTACTCAAAAACAAAATAGGGTGCTCCTCCTCTTCTAGGTTATGCGACAGTACAATTCCCGCACCTGTTGCGCTCGCATCAGTTTGTACTAGAAATTCCTTAGTATAATCCGGATCATATAGTACCGGATTTTGGACAAGCTTCGATTCTAGGTTCTTAAATGCCTGATCGCATTCGTCTGTCCAAACCACCTTTTCTTTTGTCACCTTTCCTTTCAAAGCACTTGTCAAAGGAGCGGCAATAACCGAGTAGTTCGGGATATATCTGGAGTAATAGCCCATCACTCCAAAAAATGACCGAATTTGGGTTTAAGTGGTAAGGGTGGAAATTTCTTGGATCGCCTTAATTTTCGCCTCGTTTGATGACCTTTTCCCGGATTCAACTTCATGCCCCAGAAAATTGACATGGTCCTGTGCAAAACGGCACCTGACCGGTTTGACCGTTAAATGAGCTTCTCCCAATTTGCGCAATACCCTGCCAACAGCCTTAAGGTGTTCTTCCCAAGTTGGGGAAAATACCGCGATATCGTCTATATAAGGGGCCGCAAATTTTTCCAGTTCAACTAAAACCTGGGCCATCAATTTGCAGAAATAAAAGGGGGCATTAACCAGACCAAACATCATTTTCTTAGGGATAAACATCCCAAAAGGCGTCACGAATGCTGCATATCTCTTTCGAAATGAGGTATTTGAAAGTATCTCTTTGTCAAATCCATGACGGTGATGAAAGGGGCGGCACTTACTTTTTCCACTACCTCTTCGATATGAGGCAAGGGTAAAAATTGGGTTTGGGTGATTGCGTTTCGCTTTCGATAATCCACACATGGTCTAGGATCCCTACCTGGGCTCTCTACTAAGATCATTGGAGAGGCATAATCCGATCACCCCCAAAGCCAACAGTCTCTGAATCTCATTTCTCAAGATGTTTACCTGTCTAGGAGACATGCGAAATGGCCTGGCGCGCACCGGAACCTCACTGGTCAGTTCGATGTCCATTTTTATCAATGCGGTATTACCCGGGTCCGATGATAACCCCTTTCTACGAGTTTTTAGCATTTCTCTGAATCTTTCGATCTGGATATCCGAGGCGCGCTCGTCAAGTCGGCTCTCCATTACAATTTCTTGCAAATCGAAATGAGTGGGGTCTTGTAGCGGATCTCTGCTTCATGCTCTACCTCTTCGTGCTCTTCATCGATAATCAGATTAACACTCGAGCCTGCTATAATAGGGTTTCATTAAGTTAACGTGATAAATCGTGCTTTTGTCACGTTTTTCGGGCAAATCTATCAATGAATTTGTGTCCGAAATTTTGCTCGTAATTTTACCAGGCCCCATCCAGTTTACTGCCATTTTATTCGGCTTAGATGTAGCTAAAACTAGATTCCCCACTTTAAAATTTCTAGTAAACACATTCTTGTAAAATGGAAATTGTGGTATGACAATGTGAAACTCACTTTCGCCATTCTCTGCTCTCCGAGCCCATAGCGCAGCGAGAGACTGGCAGTTTCTTTGTGCGGCTTCGAACACAGCTGAAGAGATCCGAGATAAGCTAGTCTCTTCCTCTGGCAATGTTAACGGCACAAAGGAACGATCGCTTTCGTCAATTACGAGGGTGTTTTCGTCTTCCTCTACCGCCTTCGGGGTTTTGACTACGGGGGTCTCATTCCTATGGCTCGCGTCGGAATTATCTACCCTTGTTTTCGTTTGGCTCTGCGTGACTACGACATTTATGGTGGCTCCACACCAACGGCGACAGCAACAGAGACAGGCAACATTTTGTCGCCTGTCTCTGTTGCTGCTAAAAGAGCCTTCACACCAGCAGCGACAGCAATTTCTTTGCGCATAACCTTCTTTTTAGAAAGCAAAACATTTATTTCCGATTCTGCAAGATGGCTGACAGATCGCGTCTCTCCGCCTTTAATAAAACTCCTTTTATCCTTCCGCTAAGCACGTCAACAAGAGTTGGACGTGCTTAACGGCCTTTATCTCCGGTAGAACAATTTTGGTGGAGTGACTTAATTCTAAAATAGAGAATGCCCAGAATTTAAAAAATTGTAGAAATAAAGTAAAATAAGTTGTTTGGAATTAAATAAGTAGCTATGAAGTGGTAATAAAAGTTTAAAAAGTAGCATTGCATCCGTAAACAGATCGCGGGAGCTTGAGTGGTCACCCTCCCAAGTACTGACCGCGACTGGAGGTGCTTACAAATAATGACCCATATTTGGGACGTTGCTGTGGTGACTGTTCCAGCTTATTGCTAGTACAATTTGAATAGTTAAAAACTAGTTGGTTTTTAGCAAGAAAAAAAATAGTGCTGAGAGCGGCGTTATAACGTCTCTTCAAAGAGGGGTTAGATTTTAATCAGCTATCTGCATTAAATATCGTGGTTTATTTTTTTCGAAAGTTTATCGATGTGGGTTTTAAGAGAGGCAATTCTAAAAACACGTCAATAATTTCTGTTTTTCATTGGAACCATCTTGCTTTGGAGATGGTTCGGTGTGTATCATTAAAAAGAAGAAAGCGGCTGGCCCAGACGAGATCTGCGGGGAAGTGATTACAGAGATCCACCGCCAGTATCAGAGATTCACGTTGGACTTGTTCAACAAATGTCTGGAACTGGTTTACGTACCCAAGGCCTGGAAAAATGCCCGTGTAGTTTTCATTCCTAAACCCAATCGTGACGTAGCCGATGCCAAAGCCTATCGACCAATCTGTCTGCTGAGCACATTGGCGAAAGCTTATGACAAGCTAATAGCTAATCGTGTGAAACACTTGTTGCACATTAATGGTAAGCTTAACAAAAACCAACATGGTTTTAGAGCCGGGAAATCGTGCAATACAGCCCTTTTCGAGGTTCGGCAAGCCATTGCCAAGAGTCGTGAAGAGAACAAACATGTCAGTTTAATCTCACTCGACGTCGAGGGCGCCTTTCACAATGTCTGGTGGCCTTCAGTGCTGGGAAGGCTGGTGGAAGCTAAGTGTCCAGTAAATCTCTACTCAGTGATTTACAACTTCCTCAGTGAAAGGACAGTCACCTATAAGTCGCATGGTTGCACGGTAGAAAGGACAACGGAGAGGGGCTGCCCGCAGGGTTCATGCAGTGGTCCCCTCCTGTGGAATCTAGTGGCGGACGGCTTTCTAGACCTCATTAGCGTGCCCAACAAGGGTTTACGCGGTGATATGATTGCTTACGCGGATGATTTCGTCCTTGTGGTCAAAGGGAGAAGCACCAAAGAACTCGAGAGGAGGGGGAACGCTGATATCAGGAGGATTGTTGAGCATGGGCTTTCTTACAAGCTTAAGTTCAACCCGACAAAGATTAAAGCGATAACCTACTTTCTTGGGCGAAGGGTTGGCAGAACTGATCCTAAGTTCTGCTGTGGAAATTGAGAACGTGAAGGAGCTTAAAATTTTGGGACTCATTTGGGATCTTTCCCTTAACTTCACAACCCATTTCCGGCTGGTGCGTACCAAGATCAGTAATCTGGTCTTTGCCCTGAGGAAGGTGGCGAGGAGACTGTACACTGAGCGTCCGTGGTTGTTGAAAAAACTATACCGCACAGTTATAGAGCCGACTGTTCTATATGGTATAGGAGCTTGGGGAGACCGTCTTAGCACTAAGCTAATGGGCAAAACTCTCGAGCGCATTCAGCGTCAAGCTCTCGTTTTAATGACCAGGTGCTACAGGACTGTAGCTACCCGGACAATGCAGGTGCTTGCAGGTGCTTTGCCGCTTGACTTAAGGACTGGGTTACGTTATTGCCAATTCATCCTGTTCAAGGCTGGACGAGAGTTGGAGATCAATGGGGAAGTCTTTTTCCCACATGACATGGAGCAGAAGGTGAATGTTTTCACTCACCCAGCCGATCGCATATCTATTCCTTATGACAGCAGAAAGCCAAATTGTGCGGAGATGGAGATTTACACTGACGGGTCTGGGCTGAATGATAGGTATGGAGCAGCTTTCGTGGTAATGTATTTTGGTTGTATTGTCGAAGAACATACGTACCGGCTTGGTGACCAAGCAACAGTATATTTGGCAGAGCTTGCAGCTCTTGAAAAGGCGTACGAGTGGGTTCGGGACCGACCCCTGTACTCCGCCAACAAAACCACCCATATCTATTCGAACAGCCTCTCTTCGCTCATGGCGTTGAAGGACCCACTCTGCACTCTCCCGATAGTGCAGAGAATCAAAACTCTGTACAAGGCGGTCACTAGCTACCAGGGTATCCAAATGCATTGGATAAAAGCTCACGTCGGTTTCACTGGTAATGAAGCGGCTGATACCGCGGCTAAAAAGGCCACCGACAAGAGCGAAGTGGAAATACACGTGCAGAGATCGTACTCTACTGTCAGCAACTGCCTCCTGCAGATCTTTATGGATCAATGGAAGTGGCGATGGAGTGGAGACTTGGTAGGCAGAGAAACTTATAAGTATCTCCCCAACCCTGTACTCAGAAGACACGTGTACCACCCGATTGCGACTCAACTGCTGACAGGTCATGGTCGCTTTCCGCAATACTTTCAACGTATGCGGCGACAAGGATCGGGCTTGTGTCAGTGTGGAGAAGTGGGGGATGCCTCGCACTATCTCCTCGACTGCGAACTTGTCAAACCTCTTAACCAGCACCTTGGCTGGTTGCGCTTCCGACCCCAAGACTTCACTACTCGCCCAGAGTGGTTCCAAGCAATCCTCCGCTTGGGAAACTGTGACCAAAAGGCTGACGCCTCAAATTCCCCATCTAAGGTATCCTCTCCCACCCTAGAAGTAAGTGAAATTCATTACTCTCCGTTTCTCCTACCGCCTTGGTGAACAGACACGAATCGAAGTCGTGTCGTGGGTCAACCCGGACGGAAAGCTGGTGGTGGCTTTTAATGTCCGGGAAGACTGTCCGAAGGGATGATAGCAAGATGATGGGGCTGAGGACCCAAGATCCGGGCAAAAGGATCGGGGGAGGGCTCTGCGCACTTGGGGCGGTGTGCATCCTGAACTAAGTAATTGATAAACAGTTATTAACTTGTTATCAGTTTACGTAGACAATGCTTGGGGTCCCTAAGTGGACGCGTGTTGGTTCCAAGGAATGAAGAGTGATGGCCCCACCACTCGGACCGCGGCTCTTTCTGGAGTTGCAAGGGGACTCCATAACTCCGCAGATCATGGGTCTATCCGTGTAGGAGGAATATGTCAGTCTCTAACGTGGCGAAGCCGCTCTAGCCAGCAGGCTATCGGTTTGGGTCGTAGGAACTGGCACAGGGCGATGCCGCTGTTCCTGCGATCAAGTAGCGACAGGAACCTCCTTAGGTGCCACACGGAAACTAGCGGTGTCGGGACCACTCCCCGGCTGCCCTAGGCCAATACCTGTACGCTAACGAAATAAGGCTATCTGGCGGACAGCAAGGGTCTGCAAGACTCCATAGTTGATGTTATCGGTTGCCCACGGTACCGGATAAACAGGAATGTTGGGGCAGCCTGCTGTTCCGTTGGGCTACTCAGGAACGCCGATAGGTTCCTAGGAGATGCCTGGGTGTGCATCTCTGATCACTCCTCGGCACGAATCTATGAAGAAAACTTTTCCGGCTCAAAACGGACCTAAGGTTGACTGATATCATTGAGCCGGATCACATATCTTCAGCGCACACATTCCGGGGTCGACCACGTCCACGCCCTATCGTGTTCATCCTGGGCAGATAAGGGTTTTTCGGACGGCGTGTCACTAGGCCCACTTCTAATATTTCTCATTAGAGGCTTTCCCTAGCTTCGGCTAATCCGCTGTGGTTTTTCAGTAACTCGGTACGGAGGGGTCTGCTTCCATTCGAAGGAAGGAAGGTGTGTAGAAGTTTGAAAGATTTCAAGTGAATTTATATTTTTGTTATTAGTAGATCCCCAAATTTGGCATACGTATATGATTACTGGTTTGAGATAGCTTAGGTACACTAGTATTTTGTTTCAATAGTCATTGGCGAATTCCGAGAAATTAGGTTGAAAAGTTAACGTTTACGTCTCTGAATTTATGGATGACGTTTTTTGTGTTGTTTCTATGCGAGTCTTCTGTCTAGGATAGGTATTTAGCTTCCTAAGCCCATGGGATTTCGATATTATTAATATTTAGCTTGCTGGATGAAAAACATCAACCGAAAGAGGATTAGTCTTTATTCTGATTGGCTGTCAGCACGGCGACAGAGACAAAAGTTGAACTTTCTCCAAGACTTGAAAGCGCAGCGACAGCGACAGAGACAAACCGGAAGAAACAAAATTTGTTTGTAATACGCATGCGCAAAGCGAAGAGACGGATGTTTTTGTCGCTGTCGCCGTTGGTGTGAAGCCACCATTAGAGGCACAGGGCTTTTCAGATGCTCCTCGATAAGCTGGGCGGTCTTATGTCCCATTCGCAATTTTGCTAATTCAAACTCCCGTACTTCTCCAACTATCCTATCTGATCTTTCCTGTTCAGTACGTTTCTGTTCCTTTCCTCCTCAATCTCTTCCATTATTCTGTCTAAGAAACATTTCGCGGTTTCCTCCGTGAAATCTGGTGCGTCCAGAATACCTTTGATTATGTTTTTCACTAGGTCTGAGTCAGACACCTCAACCTCAAATTCCGCGGCTAACTGCTTTAACGTGTTTTTCCTCTGCCTGCTTATGCGTTTTTTGAAAGAAGATATCTCTTCTTGAATAAACCAAAATTAAATCTATTAAAATTCTATTCTGGTGTAACAAGAAAACATAGTAAACACCTAAGTTTCACAATCACTACAGAGATTCCAACTGAGTCACAAAGGGATACAATACAAAGACACTATAAATAACCATAAATAGAACACAAATAACCTTACGCACTTATACAACCCCAACACATAAAAACAAAATTCTTAACTAAGTACATTTCTTACTAGAATGACCGACCAATAACCAACCCAATTTTATACCCTAACTAACTGCCTCTCAGAATGAAGTTTTCCAAAATAGGACTCGCCTCTCTTCAGTCCGGACAGCAGGACTCCTTTTTCGGGGTCGTCGTGCTTTTTCTCTGGGCTTCCGGAACCGTCGCTCGTATCCCTCCGACAATATTTTGGTTCACCGCTAAAGTCCAGTAATTCAGCTTCCGAAGTGGTCACTCGTCGTAATAGACGGGATTTCGGTCCACTAATGTCCGGCAATTCAGCTTCCGGAACCGTCACTCGTATCCCTCGTCGTAATAGACGGGATTTCGGTCCTGATGTTGTCCGGCAATTTAGCTTCCGGAACCGTCACTCGTATCCCTCGTCGTAATGGACGTGATTTCAGACTTAAAGTTCTCAAGCAATGGTCGATCCTAACCAGGTTCGTAGCTCATTAACTCGAGCTAATATCCCAATATGCTGCCACCAGTTGTAACAAAGTTGAACAACTGGGCTGTATAAGTTTCGACAGGAAGGATATTTTAGGAAATCTGAATATTGTATAGAAAACAAATATTCTTTTATTTCTTGGTTATTAATATTTATACAGTGCTGCTCTGTTGAACAGACAATTTGAAAACATAACAAAGAGTCTCCACCGGAGACTTAACTTCCGAAGTCTAGGGCGTCGCTAGTACACCCTTCGAAACACGACCAAACTCTTCTCGAGTCAGAGAGTCTTCTGATCGCTGACACCATCCTCTCTGCTCCAAGCTCCCGTCCGTGGGAAAAACCCTTGGGCGTCTTTTCATCGTCTCAAAACTCCAAGTGAGGAGCTCCCCTGCCTTTTCACTTCTATTTAAACAGAGGGGCTGGCCGTTGTCCGACAAAAAACGATTTCAGCTGGCCAGGCGATTGGTGAAGCAAGATGTCCTCTTTTACCACACCATTTACACTGATCCTTAAGCTGTCTGGTTATAGCAGCACTGTGAGGGCGGGGGTTATCAAGAATAAGAACACCAGAAGTCAGCATTCCTCTAGTTTTTAATGGCTCTCCAGTCGTCGTAAAATCTGACAGTAAACAGCTGCATTGATCGTAGTCCCCGGTTCTATAAACTCAACAAGCACATCATTTTAGTCCAAAAAAAACCGTAGCCCTTACCTTCCTGTTGTTGAAAGTTTGTTTCAACTTCTTCGGTTTGTTTTGAGAGTTTGAGTGCATCCATTGTTTTTGTTCTGGGGCGACGTTACTGGAGACGAGAGCTGGATTTAGTACAATTTATTTTAAGTAACCTTCAACTTTAGTCTCGTAACAGGTGAGAAACGTCAGCGCTGATGCCATTCGGCGAGTTTTGGGGTCGTCAGACGTCTTTGTAACCCATCGAGCCGTTTTTTTTTTTAAGCGTATGTAACGATCGTGTAAAGAATTGATCTCGACACGTCAGAAAATTCCACACATAATTCACTTATGGTAAACCTCCAGATCTCTCGAACCACTTGGTAAACTCAATGAACAAGGTCTTCTGTTGCGAGACTTGCGTCCTTGTCCCCTTCATCATGAACGTCGGTTCGCCCATCTTTAAATTTCCTACACCATTCACGCACACCATCACTCAAAGTTTTCATCATATTCTTGGCTCATTCTTCTCTCTCGAATTTCTGAAGCACTATTCCCTTCTGCTTGAAGAAAGTGAATAACCTTACGCAACACGCACTTGGCGAGAGCATCACTCGTACCAGCTATGTTTACGTTCCTGCCGCTCAGCTCAAGCTGACGTCGGTAGTACTAGAGTGCCTATATAATAAGAGTGGTGACATACGGCAAACAGTTTCTGATTGGCTTAAAGACCTTTTCTACCGCCCGAGGCGGTCTTTTCCTAGCTCCCGTAGACTTAACATGGGAACTTAGTGTGTTCGAGAAAAACGTGTGTACATTAAATAAAAAAGAAAACATAGCTTATTCATGTTCCATTTCGTGTTCTAGAATGTTTATTATTATTTTAATGTTTTATCCAGTATAAATTTGAAGACTTTTTAAGTAAATAGCTTTTTTTGAACAACATAATGTTTCCCGCAATCCAAGTTAGCGCGTTATGTAATCCAACTCATCAATTACGAATGTAATTGAGCGTTTATATGAATCATTTATACCGAATGTTTCCACATTATAACAATCATATGCTTGTTGTTCTCCTTGAAATGAAATATTAATTCGCCCAGCAACCTTCTTTGAGACGATTCTGGTAGAAAAATGGGTGCCGCGCATGCGCATTTAGCCAGATTTGGTCCCTTGTCGCCACTCTTATTATATAGGCACTCTAGTTTTATCCGGTCTTCCTCAAAGATTGACCGTTTCAGTAGCCACAGTTTTGCCATTAGTAGCAAATAAATTCTTATTATATATGCACTCTAGGTAGGACCAGTGGTTATGGTTAGAGATGCGCTGTAGCCCACAGCGCTTCCCTCTCCTAACACTTGTCTGGCTGTTCAGCGGACTTGATAGGAGGTTGGAAAAAAACCGGTCCTCGTAGTTTGCTTTTGGCTTTAACTGCAGTTCTGCCCTTGCACAGGAATCGGAGTTTCTTGATTTGTTTGATCCAAAATTGGACAAGCGTTCTGGTAGGTTGATTTGGTTATTATGGATCAAGATCCCGAAAAGGATGAGCTGTGCCAAGCACATGCATTTGTTCTGTAAATGAGTAAACTGTTTAAGTACGATGCTGTAATCTGGTTATGAGCAAAAGCTGACCGGATCTTGATCTCTTCCATAAAAAAAAATCGGCAATATCGTGATGGCGTAAAAGCTTGTCATTAGCAAAATTGGTCAGATCTTGATGTACAATGCATCTCGTTGAAAATACAAAGAGGGTTAAGGCTCATTTGTACTTGTTCGTTTGTCTTAATCCACTCTGAGATCCTTTGAGGCAATGAGCAAGGAGACCAAAGGGAAACGTCCCAGGAGATTTAAGGTCTAATGACGAGGTCAAAACCCAAGTTGGCACCACACTCTTCAAATTTCCCCAGGTCAACATTCCTCAGGTCATGGACATTCGAGGCCACGATAGATTTAACGTGCACCAGCCCCCAACAAGCTTTGGTTGGATCGAGTTTCGAACTCACAACCCTCTGTATGCTAATCTTAACTGGGCTAACTACCGCTGCCGCGATGTAGTCCAAACATATCATCACTTGACTTATTGTTCTAATACAATTTCAGCACTTAGTGAGAAAAATTCCAAAAATGAAATCTGAATTTATGTATATTAGTTGATTGGTCAATGCCGATTAAATTAAACGCCATACTTTGCCACAAGAGAATTCAATTGCTTTTCAAGGTAACCTCGACGCTTTTATCATGCAGGGAGCATTTGGGTAACAAGTAAAGCAAGTCTTCCTATTCTGTCTGTCGTTTGTTTGCAATGAAAATCCTTCTCGTAAAATCGTAGTCTTAAAAATGTTTAAATGCTGAAAAGAATCTTGCTAATAAATCATTAAACAGCTATTTATTTTATCCTTTAAAGGGGATTTTTTTATCGTTCATATTAAGCAATAAAAAGGAACAATACCTCTCTTCAGATGGATTTCTCTATTCTCAAGAACTTTTGTGGCATCTGTGCAGGCCTCCATTCGGTCGATCTTTGTAATAACACCGATGGTCCTCACCCCTAGATACAACAAAGACGAATTAGAAATATCACTCACGGTATCGAAACATAAAGCAACAGGTTTGTTAGTTAATTTTAAAGTTATAATTCCTAAAAATGTTTTTAACTTTACCGTTCATTCGATTATTTAGTTTAACACTGAGGGATTCACATAATTCCACCTTGCAACCTGCAGTTTTCTCAGGATGACTTCTAACTAATTCTGTCCTTCTTGATCAATAAAATCGTTCCAAAGGATTCCATTCCTAGGAAAGGCCCAACAGAATCGTTCCAAAGGATTCCATTCCTAGGAAAGACCAAACAGAATCGTTCCAAAGGATTCCATTCCTAGGAAAGACCCAACAGAATCGTTCCAAAGGATTCCATTCCTAGGAAAGACCCAACAGAATCGTTCCAAAGGATTCCATTCCTAGGAAAGACCCAACAGAATCGTTCCAAAGGATTCCATTCCTAGGAAAGACCCAACAGAATCGTTCCAAAGGATTCCACATTCCTAGGAAAGGCCCAACAGAATCGTTCCAAAGGATTCCACATTCCTAGGAAAGGCCCAACAGAATCGTTCCAAAGGATTCCACATTCCTAGGAAAGGCCCAACAGAATCGTTCCAAAGGATTCCATTCCTAGGAAAGGCCCAACAGAATCGTTCCAAAGGATTCCATTCCTAGGAAAGGCCCAACAGAATCGTTCCAAAGGATTCCATTCCTAGGAAAGGCCCAACAGAATCGTTCCAAAGGATTCCATTCCTAGGAAAGGCCCAACAGAATCGTTCCTTAGGGGCCGCAAGTAAATGAACTTTGTATATAACCTCAAGAGATCGACTCCATATCCAACCCAGTCAACTGTGAAGTTGTTCCACAGGAGGGAGCCAGTAACCTAACTTTACGTCCAACCTCAAGAGGTCGACTCCTCATTCAACGCAGCGGTATCTGAAATTTGATTCCCCAATAGTCTTCTGGGGTTGCGAATCCATTTTATTACCAGACATCAAGTGTCACTAGTGTCATTCCTTGGAATCTCCAGAGTCTCTTCCACGATTCAAAAACCTGCGCAAAGTTCACTGTCATCAGCTACCTCGCGTTCGGAACCCATGGTCGATCATTTTTCAGAAGAAATCTTAGCTTTGAGAAAAGCCAGAAATTACAGGATGCCAAATCTGGGCCGTAAGGGCTGATCCAACCTGGATGATTTGTTTTGCCAAAACAACAGCACGAGACTGAATGATGAGTTCGTCGTCGTGATGAATTTTCCAATCACTAGATGCTCAGACTAATTCTCTTCTTTGCACTATACATCTCAGTCGACGTATAACATTGCTGTTACCTTATTAACCCTCCTAATGGTTGGCTCTATCATGTTTGGTTTAGGTTTGATGAGACAAGCAGAGCTAAACGCAAGATTAAATATACCCAATAAAACAGGCTCAATGAGGAATCTCATTACAAAAATATTAACTAGAGATCTTCATGGACGAAATATCTAGTCATTAAAATAAAACTTGTGCAAGGTCTTGATTTCGTAGTCATTGAAAAAGAATTGACAATATTGCGATGACAAGACATCTCGTCATTACCACAACTGATTACATTGTATTGGACAAGACATCTCATCGAAACCATTTAAAGTCAATTCTTTGGCCTGGAGAAACGTACTGGTAACAGATACCTTCACAATTAGTAATTAACTAAACATTGTTTTGATGTTGCTGTGACTTTAACGCGCCTTCTTCGGGCCAGGGTCTTCAATTGGGAAGACTTCTTAATCATCCTGAATAGTTTCCGAAGAAGAATTTTCAAATTAAACGCAAAACTGGATGCGATTGTGTTGTTCTATTGCCATTGTGAATTAGTGTCACAGAACATAACCAAGTAAATGCGTTTAGCACACAACAGATTAGTCCAATGGGTTCGCGATTTTCCACGAATGAGTATGAATACGGCCCCCTCTTTGACTACCAAGTTACATAGAGACAGTTCATCAAACCGTTCTCGTTACGTTTACAACGGCTGGAGTTCGCAGCTTGTCCATTGTTTGATCTTGCGTCATAACACAAAACAGTTAAATTCAATAGAATTTTAAAAGATACGATAAATAAGATAAAAAGAGTTACTAAAAATTAAATATGAAAGTTAAAATTTTAATTATAAAAAATCATAAGAAAATCATAAAATCAGAAATAAGATAAAGTATTCCAATCTTAGAATGGTAGAACTCCACAAAATTTAATTTATAAACTGAGCAATTACTGATATAATTTTTAATTTCAGTCGCATTTCGATCGATTAAATTACGATAGTTTAGGATTAATAAAAAGACTAGAAAATGTAGTCGTGGGAATGATGAACCGAAACCACCCTCTTCATTCGAGCAATTTCGACAGGCGATAACGTCTTCTATAAAGTCATTGTCAAAAAACTTTGTCACCTTGCAACGCCAGACTTCTAAACCTTGCGACGCCGGAGACTTATTTTATGAAAGCACCGCTATTCACACTACTGTCCGATTGTTGTTGTCGTGTGGTTCATATATGGCCCAATTGGGGATGCCATTGCCCCGGAGGGTTGCACTTCTTCATGCATGACACATCCGTTTTACAAGAAGGTCCCTTTCACACATCCATTCACTCACACATATCGTAATTTAGATCTCAATCAGAGGACGATAACCCCCTGATCAGGTACCCCCAGAGGTATTGATTTGGTATGGGAACATGGAGGACTTTGTGACCACGACCTATTTACGTGCCCCAGCCACCATTAGCGAACACGACGGTCTTTAGCCAGGTCCAAGCACCGATCTCGCAACCATCAGAATTGCAGGCTTCGTTGAGGACAGAACCCACAACCCTTCTGATGCGAGCCCGACGCTCTACTGACTGAGCTATCGCGGCTCCTACTGTCTGATAGCAGCCAATTTGAATTTTCAGTACTTTGAAAAGGAATTTTATGTTAACAAACCTTTCCTAATAAACAGCGTCCAAAAAACTACAAATATTATAGATCTGCGAATTTTGGTATTCAATGTGGAGATAATCCCTGAAATGGACAACGACTTTAACCTTTAATATCTTCGGATATAAGAAAAGTAAATTCTTGAAATTTCAGATTTAGACTAATTTGACTCTGTAAAATACAATTAGGGCATCAAAACATGGTATTGCTGTCGCTTATAAAAAATTTGATATGAAAGACACGCCCAATTCTTTTGAATTTGTATACGACGTTCTCTTTTGAATGATACCCATGATTTTGCTCTACTATAAATAGTCCTCCAAATAATAGGAGGCGGTTCGGGTGTTTTCACGCAACCATCTCTTAAAGTAAATCACAAAACGAAAACAGATGTCTTACTTTCAGGATCGGCAATCTTGGCAATTTCGAGAGCATCGGAAGTGGCAATGTCTTGGTTGGCTGGACTCACAGCTAATATAATGGACTCTGATGGCATGATATACTGCAGAGTCATTTCTCTGATTTCGGTGACAGTGTCAGGTGGATGCCCGTCCATAGCCACACGGACTAGTCCAGGAAGATCCACAAGAGTCAGTTTCAGCACTGTAATACAAAAATTCATTATGCCATCAGTGTTCGGCGTTTCCGAAAGGATTAAGATGTAGCAACTTCTGTCATTACCCGACAGCGTACCGCTGTATCAATCACTTGCCATCTTGTTATGATATTGACCCTATATGCGTTATGGCCAGTCGGCTGCTGCATAGTTGTGTTGAGATGGATGGCCAAAAGGGTCATTTCCATCTATATGAAAAACGAACATTTGGAAATGATCACTGTTACGCTGATCAACACCAACCAAAAAGAAAAACGGGTAAAACAGAGGGAGGACAAATGGTAAGGTTGATGTCATGAAAAGTGCAGGATGGCTCGGGGAAGTGGGTAACTTCACCGTTATTTTGCAGGCGTTGATCAGGTAACTGTTCAATCAGTCTCCCACAAGAATTAAGTGTCCCTACTTCCCCGAAGCGCAATGTATGCATTGAAGTCACCGAGTATATGATAAAGGGTTCTAGCAATTGATTTAAGTAGTTCAGATGGTGATTGTCAGTCGTATTTGCATTCCTACAGCGATAGTCTGTAAAGGTGAGGTGAGCGATAGGGTTAAATACGAGAGGTACACCTCACAAAGCTCTTCTATCGTTAATGTCACACCGGAACCGGGTGTACCATCGTGAGAGCATCCATAATCGTAGGAGCTCCCAACGGGAATCGTTCACCAAGTCCACCCCCGGTCTGACTGCGGAAGACTGACCCAGTTAAAATTGTGTCAGTACCCTGAATTTGGTGATGCACTGATTCAGTCTGGTAAGTTGGTACTGTCCCCCTTGTGTGAGCACTTATGTTCATTACTTTTCATTCTCTTTTCGGGACTTTTCTTCGATCGAGATCTGCAGAAAAGTTTTCCTGGAGGGGAGTAGTTTGCACCATCGTGAGAGCATTCAGAATCATTATCCAGAATCGTGGGAGCTCACAAAGGAAATCGTTCACCAAGTCCACCCCCTGGTCTGACTGCGCAAGTGACGACTGGAGGAGGCGGTCTGGGAAGAGATGCTTTTAAACAGAGGCTTTTTCTAGCCACAGATTGGAAATAACCTGATCTTAAGGCTGCTGTATTGTTTCGGTGATGAATATAGTCTTTAATTATAAAACTAGCTGTACAAATTCTGTAAATATTAATTCTTAATTAACTATTTTAACCAGGAAGTAGTTTTACTTTTTTGTCGATACGGTACAGCCCTGCCTGTGTGGTGGCAGGTTATGGGATGCGAAATCCGCATTATATTTTTTAGCTACAGTTGAAGAGATAAGACCGCCAGTGTCTTCTCGAATGTTTGTGTGGAACCTGCATATTGACGACCGCCAGCGCGTCTGATGAGTGGCTCTTTTAAAAAGCTAAGTGCCAACTTACCAGAATTTCATTGTAACTAAGAATCGGTACACACCGAAAATGCATTTGTTACATATTTTTCTGTGTTTTGAAACATCCTGTTTTAAGTTTTAGTTTGAAGTCAACTTGGCTTGTTTAGTTCTGAAACGTCCCATTTCTATTTTCATTGTAGAAGTCGCCAGACTTGTGTTTTTAAGCACCTTGTTTCAAATTTTGGTTTGTTTTAAGTCAATCCCGACTAGGATTTAAGTCATTCTGACGTAGATAGAACATCAGTTCTGATTTTTTCGTGTGTGGTTGTTTTATGTCATATTGTTATTTTAGAAAAATTGATACATCATTGTGTAATGATCATATTGGAAGTATATTTTGATAACAAGTTGTGTGCATTATACTTAAAAGGTTCATGTTTCTAATACAAGAATCATTTTTTTAAATTGTTATTATCGGCGAAATCAATTTTGATTTATTTAGTATGAAATGTTTGTCGATCATTTTGGAAAAATTATAGTTTTGCTTTAGTGTAGAGGTATTGCACTGAACAATTGTCGTTACATATGAATACGAAAGTGCTTTTAAACTACGATATTATCGAGTTTTACGTTTAATTATCATTTGAATGTGTTATCATTTGGTAATTTATTTGAGCAAGTATAGAATTTAATTACTTCCTTTAAAAAGAATGTATAACAAATTACTGTGAAAGTTAATGAAATATATTTGGTTTCTTATTCTTATTTAAATCGAAAGTAGAATTGAATTGTTTCATCCGAGTTAATCGATCGTATTTGATAACATAATAGTATTTATTTTATTAACTGATTTTCAGTATTTTGTGTGCTTTAAGAGTGTGGATTCTAGTTTCTGTTAGAATTGTGTATCTTAAAGAGTTTTAATAATTGTATGACGTAGGAATTATTTGATTATGTTTACACTGGGATGACTATAGCATTTCTTGGGAGAGTTAGAAAGGAGATGAAATTTTTGGCAATTGAATTAGAAGAGGTTCCTCCAGATGCTAAAATGCTTCAATTGAAAAAAATAATAGAGGGTTCTAAATTATACGATGCAAAACGTGTGAAAGATTTAATTATATCGCTTATTAATGAAAAAAGGAACGAGAGGAAGCTGGACGAAGGTTGAAAGAAGCTGTTTGGAAGCAGGAAAGTGCTGAAAGGGTGTGGGAATTCAGACGACTGAGATGGGTTCATACAGAAGCCGAAGGGAAGTTTGGAGGAATGAAAGGACCTTGGGAAGAAGAGGAATGGGTAATAGCTGTAGAAAGACTGAAAACTGCTCGGGAAGAGAAAGAAAAGAGAAAATGCGAGTATGAAACCAAATTACGGGAATTTGAAATGCAGAAGGAAAAGAGGTTAGAAAGAAAAACCAAGAAATAAAGGAAGTAGTAATTTCAGTTCTAGAGTTTGAAGCCGAGATAGATATCGACGAAGTCTATTTGTTTTCTTTCCCGCTAAATGATACGAAATCTTGGGAAGGACTTAAACTTCTGAAAATTGATTCCCAAACATTCTTTGAAAAGCAAAAAGAATGCGAAATTTTAAAACCTCTGATGGAGAAAGTACCGAGTCAAGGTACGGACAAGACCACGGGTGAATATGAAACACTCTCAAATGGTCTTCTCGTAAAAAGGAAAACATTGATAAATTGAGAAACGAAAACATTTTGCTTTTGATTCCAATTTAATATCGTGGAAACCAGTGAATGGACCAAAGAGATGACGATGGAAATCCACATCCGAGTACATCTTTTCGTTGATGAACAGGATGAAACATTGTCAAGAATTAGCTGTGACCAAGTTATAGGAATCACAGAAGGATAATAAGACATGGTACAATAAAAAGGCTATAAAGGTTCTGGGAGAAATGTTTGCATGGAACGGTCATGGAAAATTGAACTGACCGAAAACTCCGTTGTCTATTTCAGAAATTGAAGATGCAGGTGAAACTGATCCTTCAACGATTCCAAAAGGCAGCAACGGACTAGGGATTGTGACCAGTCATGCCTTACATTTTGTTGCAGCACAAACTAACTTGGGTTTGTCTGTCTCTCCACCTTCACCTAGGGGAGTTCAGACACTTGTTACACTACCCCCGACTGCATATCCTAACAGAAATTCACTGCACATTGTCTCCCGAGCTAAACCTTATTTATCTTCCGATCTCCACTTGCGTGTACCGCTTTTCGCTTGTCCTCAGCCTAGAACTAGAGAAGCAAGATACGGGCAATTTGTGCCCATGGTCCTGACAGGACACAAGAAATTCGTTGTACAGATTGAAAATGAATTGAATCATAAAAACAATGTGACTGCCAAAAAGCAGTTCCAGAAACAAGAAAAAAACTCAGGTAAAAAAAGCAAGTGTTTTAGAATTGAAAACGTTGATTCTTACCACAGGGAAAGTGTCCCAAGTGAAGCCGTTTCCCTTTACGGTTATAAAACAAGCACTCTTAAGTAAATGTAATTAAGTAATAAACTCTTATGTAAATAGTATCTTTTAATTTTTGTTTTATATTATTTGTATAATTTCTTACATTCAATTTTGTTATGTAAAAATTGTGTCAGTAACTTTAATTTGGCGATGCACTGATTCAGTCTTGTAAGTTGGTAATGTTCCCCTTGTGTGACTTGGTATTTCTTTTCGGGACTTTTCTTCGATCGAGATTTGCAGAAAAGTTTTCCTGGAGGGGAGGAGTTCGAACCATCGTGAGAGCATCCAGAATCGTGGGAGCTCACAACGAGAATCGTTCACCAAGTCCACCCCCTGGTCTGACTGCGGAAGTGACGACTGGAAGAGGCAGTCTGGGAAGAGATGCTTTGGAACAGAGGCTTTTTCTAGCCGCAGATTGGAAAGAACTTTTGATCTTAAGGCTGCTGTATTGTATGGGTGATGAATATAGTTTTTAATTATAAAACTGTAGCTGTACAAATTCTGTAAACATTAATACTTAATATAACTATTTTAACCAGGAAGTAGTTTTACTTTTTTGTTTTACTTAGATGTATTTTCGCTGCATCAACACACTTGAGGTTTGTTTTCCGTAGTGAGACGCAGGTGGGATTTCATTCTGTAATTTAGTCCCTTTGTCAATCAGTTTGGTGCGTTCACGACAGTTCCAGGAAATATGGGTTGGTGCCGTTAAACAGAAAACGCGCGTATTCCTAATCTGTCCAGGAGGTTTAAAAGAAGTCATTTCTTATATAATTCCCAGAAAACTGGATACACGTGTGTCTAAATCAACCTTATCCAGGAGGACGCTTAGAAAGATTAGTGACCATCTGGATGTATTTAAAGCTTTTTTCTTTATAGAAATAGCCGACGCCGTTACGATGTTAATGGTTTTGTGATGGTATAATTGGTTAGAAATCCATAATAGAATCCCAAAAAGTGCACAGGGTGGGGTAGAACTACTCACTAAAAAGGACAAACTGAGGAGGAAGAGGAATTTGGTTTGTATCGCTGTATAATTATTTGATACGGGAAGAGATCTAATTGATGAAAACGTTATTTTATTGATGTCTTGCAATTAAATAGTCTAAAATGTGTGAAACAAATTAAAAAGAACGAATCTCGCTTAAATCTTCCAGCATAAAATAATCGTACAGCGAGACAAAATCTTCCTTCCCTTGTAGTTTGTTTTACTTGAGCACTGTTCACTACATTGGTCAGTCAATTCGTTGGTCAGTTTTACCTCAAGTATTTTTAAATACACTCCCGATAGATGTTAGTGGCAAGCTTGCCTTTGGATTTGGTTGGTTTGGGGTTTTATTGCGCAAGGGCCATGTCTTGGCGATTCAAGATATGAAATAGTTCGATAAAAGTGGACTGTATTTTTATTTAGTTAATTACTTGATATATGTACATATTTACAAATTGAAGTATTTGAGCACCATAGCTCTGAAGACAAGAGATGGACAATACCATCAAATAAAATGCATGAGCGCAAGAGCTCGTATAAGGGGAGAAATGGACCAGACCACCTTCACCCTCGAGAAACAATCTTTTTCTGAAAATGGAACAAAATACAAAGATTCACACAACTCCCACATAGCGCCACAATTGGCGCGTTCTCGCTCGAAGTTGCGACGTGAGGCTCCAACAGGCCATATTTGGACAAGTTGGGCCAAACATAAGACATACAACATTGATGAATGGGCACACACTACAAGTTTTGCTGACACCCAAGAGATTCATTGAATTTTTTTGGAACAAGGGCCAAGCTGCGTCAAACTATCGGTAGCTACAAGTAGGTTTTATCACGATTTTAATACTAATAATCAAAATTTGAAAGGGATAAAATTGTAAAAAAACATTTAAATTCAAAATATTTAGATAAAAATTATAAAAACCCATGTTTGATATAAATGTTGCATACTGGAAACCCCATCTACCAAACCACCTGCACAGTGGCGACACTCGTAGCGACGCCAGCGCCACGGAGCGCAGGTGCATAAGAGAGCAGAGTAGTGAAGAGCGAAGTCGCCAACAGCGAAGCTCTCATCGATGTTTCCGTTTTAATGTGTCTTTTAGTTAGACTTAAGAGCCTAAAGTTGTATGCTAACCCTGAGAATATATAGTTATTGTTAGAACCTGACTTGTTCTTGTCTTCATACATCAACACCCTAGACAACCCGAACCAGAACATAAATAAAAACAGATTTGGATGAGAAGGATCACCTAGTGAATCATTAATACTAGGATTAGTAGAACCTTAGTGGGGTCGAATCCAATAGCATTAAAGTTAGGACATTCACTTAAAATGTGTAACTGATAGGATTGAATCACACGTCGGACATGCCTGCGAGTCAAATAGGTACAGGGGTTGGACAAAATTATGAAAACACCTCGTGAAATGCATG
The DNA here is from genome assembly GCA_947359465.1 of Metellina segmentata. Classification (NCBI taxonomy): domain Eukaryota; kingdom Metazoa; phylum Arthropoda; class Arachnida; order Araneae; family Tetragnathidae; genus Metellina; species Metellina segmentata. Next base: position 28,343,010 of record OX375882.1, read on the forward strand.
CTTGAAAACAAAGGTTCATTCTAGTGAAATATATAGGTGTCGCTGGTATTTTCGCCACCTGTACAACGTCGTAAATACGATGCTCAGGTCAGTCGTTGTCGGGGCTCTGTTCTGTGACGTTGTAATTGCATAATGTCAGATCTAACAGACTTCGAACGTGGGCAAATTGTTAGAACTCGTTCGGTGGGCGATTCCGTAAGCAAGATAGCCGAAGTGTTTAGTGCTTCAAGAAGTTCTGTATCCAAGATTTATTCCGCATATTTGAAACTAGCCACCGTGGCCAGCACGGCGTTGCCCGTGACAGTTCTTTTCGTGGGATCAGATGTGACCACTGCTCGCTAACCCTTAGTGATTGCTACGAATTCCCATACGAATTCGTAGCCTATTGGATAACAGCCATAATGGTGTTGGTTTGCTTTGCAAACCCAATTATTATTATGAACTATGGTTTGCTTCGGAAACCAAATAGGAATTTGGCGTGACGTCACAATCTCTTGCGAAAATATAAAGATACTCAATTTAAAATTTTTTATTTATTTAAAAGAAGATCTTATTTTTAAGTATCAGTCTAATGTGAAATTTTCCAGATTTCAGATCTGTTGAAATTTTTTCTCCGTCTTTAACGGTCTAGGAGATAGAAAAAGAACTACATAACTAAAGTTAAATCTTTGCTTTTTATCATCTGCTGGAAATCATTCTTCCACGTAAAATGAAAACTGAAACTGAAAAAATAAATTTAGAAACTGATCTTTTATGCTGTTGCCATTCCAAAGAAAATAATTGAACTTCATCAAATTCCATTAAAAATGTTCGATTAAATTTAAAAATTTGCCCTAAAATTCCAAAAAATTTGGACTACCTGTGTGCCAAACCCCATTACTGTAAATGTCATAGATTAGTCAAGACTTTGCGTGCAAGAAACAAGCACTTATTTCCCTATTATAAAAATAACTGTATGTTGGTTTGTGGGGCACGGGCAATGTCGGGGTAGCTACGCAGTGGCTAGTTTATAATACTAGAGAAGTGCGGACGAAAGTGCGTTGAGTGACGTGACAGACGGATCATTAAGGAGAATTGTTACTAAAAATAAGATTGCAGCTGCAAATGTACTGCTGAAATGAATGTCGTGCTCACAAACCCTGTGAGTACCAAAACAATAAGAAGGGGAGTTCCATAAGCAGGGCATTTCTGGCCGAGCTGCAATTCAAAACCCTTTCATCAGTGATGCCAATGCCTGTAACAGGAAAAAGTGGTGTTTAAGTCATAAAGCCTTGAGTATGGAGCAATGGAAGACACTAGTTGGTCGGATGAATTTGTTTTCCACTTCTGAACGAGTTTATGTCTAGCGAACGCCATCCCCAGCCTATAATACAGACTGCTTGTTGCCAAGAGTGAAACATGACGGGTGTTCTGTGATGGTTTGTGCAGCCTTATCGCGGTTTTTTTGTGGGCCCCATGATTACTCTGCAAGGGCATATTAAGGCCGAGGATTATGTGAACAGTTTGGCCGATCAAGTCCATCGCATGGTACAAACTTTGTTCCCAATAGGGATGGTGTCTTCCAAGACTACAAAGACCAGTTCAGAACGTCCAGGACTGGTTTTATGAGCACTAGGATGATTTGTCGCATCTCCCCTGGCCAACAGTCACCAGACCTTAATATTATGGAATCTTTGTGGTCTATATTGAAGAGGAAAGTGTGGTCGCTATCCACCGCCATCATCGTTAAACAGAAACTGTATTCATTCCGATAAGACTTCAAGCCGTTTTGAATGCCACCATATTAGGCAAGGTTTTTTAGGTTTCCATATTTATGTCCAACTTTTGATGTCCTATACGAAGTCTTGCCAGTTTGGCACCCTAGAAAAAGACACCCAGTGGAATCTAACCTTCTCCGCCCACAACTCGTAGGTTGCTAGCCGTACCGGAAGACCCTACTTACCTTTGCGATCGAAGAATGTGAGATGGATGGGTATAGAAGAGAAACTTTTCACTTGTTTATTCGAATCAGTTGTACTTGTAGGCATCTCCTTTTCAAGTTCTCTCCTAAGTTCGTCATAATCCGTGAACTTTACATCTGGAATGTGTCCTAGTGTGGCGTAATCTAATTTGTAGAATTAAAAAATATAAGGAATCGTGGAAAACACAAGATCTCGGAGGAAATTATAGTACTTGAAACAGTTTTAAATACATATGATTGACCAAAATGTGACTGGAAGAATCCTACAGTGGCAGAGATACGATTAAAATGAGTCTGACCCCATTTTAATCCAGCCAAATGCATCCAGTTGACTGAAAATGTCAATCATGGAAACTAGGGCATATTTTCGATCTTTTTATGTACCCTGCATCCATCAGTTATTGTTATAGCTATGGTAGTTTCATACGTACTATGTGCCCGACGTAATCTTGTTTTATAGCTAAAATGATCGCTAGGAATGTGAAAATGTTCCCAATTTCATAAAAATTCATGACAAGATTTGGTCTCAAGTCTGCGGACCTACGATTTTTTCAGACTGAGTTTTTGGCTCAAGATCCAAAAATTGATATAAAAATGGATCAGCCACCAAACCAACATTAAAAGCATGTTAAAACACCCAAGTAAAAACACGCAAAAAAAAAAAAACACTTCAAAGGTATAAGGTAAGCTAAATTAAAAATATATCAGCAAATCAAATTAATATTCACACTGGTGTAATTTAAAAGCTTCGTATTTAATTTCAAAGACAAGAAAGAAAGAAAGATTGTGCTTAATTACAAAAGACGCGATTCAAAATTATATGAATAAAAATAGTGGGTCACCAATAGAATATGAACATAATATTTTTTTCAAAAGGTAATTAGTGCAAAACGGGAGGACAGATCACTAGGTTGGTTTATTTGAATTTAATGGCGCAAGGTCCAAAAATGGACAAGCTGCGCCAAACACAAGACAGAAAGTGTCAAATAAAACGATATTTAAAGGATGAGAAAGAAATTTAAGACAGATCACTAGGATATCTCGGGTTGTGATGGCCGTATTTGCTTGAAGAAACTAAACCCACTTAGGGGCACAAACACAAGTTCTGCCAACATAATGAGAAGTGCACCCAGGATAAGTTACAGGAATCAAACCAGCATGTACCACTTAAAACGCGTAGGTTGCTAGCTTTACGATTTACCCTGCAACAAAGATAGTTATTTCGTTTGAGAAATGTCGACAACTGTCGGAAGCAAGTACATAAAAAAAAAAATTCTGGGCAAAATTCGATTGGTTTGGGTTTTACTGCGCAAGAGCCATATTTGGACATTCTGCACCAGACACGCAGTAAAACTTTCGCGTCCTACAGGAATTAAACCTTTTCAGCCTACAACTCGTCGGTCGGTAGCCCAGTGGATATACCTACTGAGCCACGATGGCCCGGACAAATTTCGGATACCATTAATAAAATCTCAAATAGTCAGCGACTTATTAAAAGTTCTTAAGGACGTAATCTCAACTAGTTAACTAGTGTAACTAGTCGTAATCTTAACTAGTGATTTTATTGCAAATTATGCGTCTTAAACATTTTATGAAGAAGAGACTCTGAATCCAAATCATGTGTATAATTCTTAAAAGTATTGTTATGCCCTCAAACGGCATAACACTATTTTTAAGCCATCCACAGTACGCTACTTCTAAGCCCAGAAAAGCGCGCTATTTCCAAGACACAGGAATTGCTCCAGCTCTCTATCGATAGACATCGAACTGACACTGCTGACATCACGCTGATTAAGCAGTTAAAAAGACTGCGCGAAACGATTCTCTCTCATTTCTTTTTACAGTCCAGGATTTTCTTTCGACCACATCGGACGTATTTCAACCTGATCCTTGATTCGAACTTTTCGAATCCAAAACTGCCCTTTTCAAGGCATAAAGCCCTGTTGATTTTTTGAGCATGACCTCGCCAATGGAGGAATTCAATCTGAATATGGATGAATTTCCCAGTCAAGAAAGAGAAAAATTGGAAACTGACATCAAAGCGCTCACGCCGTAAGATGTCTGGGTGGAGTTAGCGACAAACGTCTTACCGTGAACGACAACTAATTTTTGTCGCCAAATCAAGATGGCGGCCGAATTCCGTAACAGCAAAATCCACACTGTGAACCTTTGCATATAGGGAAACGACGAATGCTCAAATTAACAATAGAAAGTAAAGAAAATTGAACTTATCCTCTATTCTTAGGGGGGGGGGGGGTAAATTTTTGCAATTTCCTCGAGGAATGCAATGCACATACGCTGTATTTCCGTGCCCAAGTGATTTCTGCGCCAGATATATTCTGCCAGGTAACCGTCAAACTGACCCTTTACGTGGTTGGATCCCTTAGGGGCTCGTTTGACGGCACTCCACGTACCCTCGATCACATTGGTATGGACTCCTGTAGCCGGGTCCTTAAAGTGCTGACTATGGTTGACAGTCTTATGCTGGAATCGATAACCCTTGAACTCCTCGTCCTTCGGGTTACCGATAGCAGCATAGGACTTCCAACAGTCGGACACTATTGTAGTTCCCGGCATAATCCTTTCGCGAATAACTTCAGCCAAAACAGTCTTACTCCTATCATTCACTACAACCATAAAACCTTTATCCGTTCCTCTTTCAAGTCCTCCAAATACCCATTTACCTTCCACTCCTACCTTTATTATACTTCCTTTTGCCAAACTTGCTCTCATCCATTTCAACAGTCTTCCCTTCTCCTCCAATCTTTCCATTAAATCTAAAGCAAGCATCCACTTCTCTACAAAAATTATACCAGTCAGTCATAGTATGTGTTGCGACATCTATCTCATTCATAACACATTTAATTGAAATATCATTCACCCAGTAGCATGTAATCAACAGAATCTTACAAATATGCAAATGACTACATTCAAACCATGTACCCTTTCGCACAGATATCTTTCTATAATGGCCATTCTTTGTACACCTCCATTCATACCTATCAGTCAAATCCTTTCTTAATTTTAAACCCATTTCATTCCCACATTCAGAACATTTCACACTCTTAGCAATCAAATTAACTTTCTGGCACCATTCAATAACTTTCATGCTCTCCGGATCATGTATACTTTCATCAAACATTTTTGCAAAAAAAATCTATATATATAATTCTCTTAAGTGGCACGAAAAAAATACGCTATTTGTTATCGCGTTTGGGCAACAATGTACAATTCTTTGTTTACCACGAAGCCTCGCGCCTCAATTAAAAATATAAGGTTATCAGATAAAATTTTATTGAAAAAAAATATTAGTCGAGCTGTAGCAGCTTATTCAAACGACATGCTGGGTTTTCGATTTCCAAAGCAGCGCTCACATTTCGAGTCAAAATTTGCTCAAAGTTTTCATTTGAATTCCAAATTGTTCGAGTTCTGATTCCATAGGTACTGCATAAATTTTCTATAGTACAAAAAATTTATGTTTGGAAAATATTTTTTTTTTTGGAATATTATATTTTGTAAACAATATTTTTATGGATGCGAGCGAAGCGACCAAGGTTCGCGCAACAAACCGGGGGTTGGCGAGCGTCATCTCGCAGGGGGCAGGCCCCCTAGTATGAATTAATTCGGTTAGTAATTCCATCTACTACCATACCTGATCGAGGGTAAAATCCAACAAAAGCGCAAATGAAGAAGCGTGAAGAAAATGTTGAAGTGAAAATAGTGTCCAACTGTAGTGAAAATGAACCAAAAATCCAAACCGACTAGGGCGAAAAACCAAAATTCAAAATAAACGAACAACGACAGCAACGAAAAAAATAGCGTCCAACTGAATAATATCATTTAAACAAACCCGGTAACAAGCGTTAACCAATGAAACAACGCAAAAAATACCATTCAGAGCGTGGAGTGCGAGAAATTTCGCAGATAGGGTTGCCATAACAAAACCGGCAGATGTGAAGAAAAACCGCAAAAGGTAGTTACCATATTTGGCGATAAATCGCCTTCTTACCGTGAACGACAGTTCCACCGATGTCTGTCTGAAGAAAGAAGAAATCCAGGAGAAACTAGCCAGAGCTACTACTTCTGCGGAATTCTCGATCAGCGCCGCCAAGATGGGGAACCATTCCGCGTACATGCAGAAAACCTTACAGAAAAGCCTGAAAACAACCAAGACTGAACTAGCCTAGCTGAAGGCTATGTGGAAGATTGTTGCTTTGTTTGACTGCCCTGAACACTACCCCAAGCATACCAAAAAACGGAAAAAATCCAGCAAAAAACGACCTATTGCCGAGGAAATCAACTTTCAATGTGGGTTCATGGAGAGGCTGCAAACATTTTCCCACACCGCCTCCAACCCAAATTCCAATCAGAAACTTCAAACATAATGAAACTTACGCACGAGCTCACCTGCTCAGAACCTCACACACAAAAAAAAATCTCTCCACCATACCCATTCAGAACAACCAGACTTTCCTAGACATCAAACAGAGCTTAGAGCTCTTCCGAGAAATTGCCAAATTATTCTCGAACATTAATCTCAAAAATATCCTGCAAGAAATCGAAGCTGCCCTGACTCTCGCTGAAAAAGCCTTGATCCTTTATGCTTAATTAATTTCATCCTTCAAAAAATTTATCTAACGCTCAGGGCACTCAGCCGAAGTTGAGCCATCCACACCCGTCCTACCGGAAGTTAATCCACCTTCCGTGCTACGCACGTCAACCGATATTAAATTCCACTCTCATTTTCCCCCCAGCGCCAACATGTGAGGTTTTTGCGCGCGGCTTTCGAACCACCCCAACACCCCAAATATGGAGCCAAAGTATTAAGTGTTTTTCATTTTACTTTGCAGAGTGGAGTAGTGTAATTATTTGGACGAAGTGTCCACGGCATTACTCCTTTTCAAAATTCCGCGTGAAACTTTCTCCGCGTTAATTCTAACCCTAATGTTCCCTTAGCGTCTTTTGCCATTTTTCTCACCCCGTCTTATTTTAAGTTCTAGAACAATTCGATTTTATGATTTGTGTTACCTTTTTATAAAGTAATTGATGACATTCCATCTATTTTATGTCAATAAACCTTCTTTGTTATTATTTTAGTGTTTTCCCACGAATTCTTTTGGTGACTTTTTGATCACATTTTACATATGTTATATTTCAGTGTAAACTTTCATAATTAAGATATCGACATCTAATTGATAATTCATGTACAGGGTTCAATGAATCTTTCTGTTCAAAATTCAATTATCACTATACGATCCGAGCTGGTTAAGTTGTGGTCCTTTCTTTACGAACCTTTCCTCATTTAATTTAATTTAATTATCATTACTTAAAAAGGACCTAACAGCATTGTTAAATTTAAATCTACTAATCTCACATTGCGAGTGATAGATCGGCATACTGTGTTTAAAATTATGCCTATTTAAATGTAATTTGCGTTAACAATGTTAAAATAGGCCGACTAGAGCCAGGATGGATCGAATTTCATTTTTAAAAAAATTAAAGATTTATTCACTCTTTGGCTTGAGCACGTTTCAATGTGAGAATAGTAGTTATAAAATATACAAAAGTTTAGTATATAACTATTTAAAACCTTCTCGGGACGGAATCAGTTGAACGAGAATCGGTCTTCGAGTAACCACATCTTTTCCACGGGGAAGGAAATCCCTGAAATAAAAAACATGTATCGTGATTATCTCAAAGCGTTAGTGACGTAGAGGAATTGATCCATGTACCTTGCAGTTGGTACGATTTTTAAAATGCCACTCTAAGTAAAATATTCAAATACTTTTCAGGGGGATTGATTTTGACTAAAGCCCGGTGCACACAGATTTTTCAACGTGCGGCACCGAAGCCCAACTATGCACACATAACCGTGAAATGACGTAAGTACTCATTTCGCGCCATTTGCGATAAATATTCTATCGAAGAAAACGGGTTTATTTCGCTTACTTGGTGCAAAAAAACTATATTTCGAAACAAAATAGACGTTACTGGATACAACCATTTATTAATTATTTATATTCCATTTATTTATGAAAACAAGGTACTTCAGATCCGAGAAGCTTGTACGGCGAGCTGCGGTGCCGTGAGGAACTGAGGTACAAATTGCACGTAGTCATCAAGTTGTTGCAGTTGGATCAAGTTGTCTACTCCATTGGATCCAATGTATATCATACCGCACTTGCGTTGCGGCAGCGGTGCCGCACGTTGTAAAGCCGGATGTGTGCACCGGGCCTAAGAGTTTGTATTTTCACGCAATTTTATTCTTTGGAGTTTTAATATATTTGTGCCGAAATTAAATCAAAATTCGCAAGATTGGTCCGGTTATGATCCATTATCAGATTCGGCTCGAACATGTTGCGCACACTCCGAATTCTACTTCGTTTAGATGAACTCCAATGGCAACGATCTTATGCGCTATCTTACGATTTCTTCACAAGAACCAAGCAGATTGCATCGAGCATTAGAAGTTTGTTCACAGGACTTGGTTCAAGGGAAATCGTATACATCAGTAAATTTGGTTATATTATGTTACAGCTCAAAAGTGTTCCCGGCTGTACAAAGCCAAACCGTACTGTCAACTCCTTGCAGCATTCATGATCGTATACACGACACCCTTTATATTCGTCGCAAAAGTCAACCGGTAGGATAGCTTCTAGTACTACAAGGTTGTTCGCGAGCTTGGTTCACAAAGCATACAAACTACTAAATCTAGTTAGATATGTAGCAGTTCGTTAGATAATACGTACTTTGCTTAAGAAAATCAAGTTGTCATCCCGCTTAATGGGCTTAAGGTATCCGAACACGCTCGAGACCCTTTCTTAAATATGTGGTATAGAAACATTTTAATAATATTTTTATGTTTAGTGTTATTAAATATTTATAGCCCAATGCTTTTTTTAATATGTGTTAATAATTTTGTACAAATGATAATTATGCATGAAATTTTAAAGAAATTTGTCAAAAACTTCAAATGTGCTACTTGAAAATCTATTCAACGAATTTGAAAAATGATGCTACTAAAATAAACTACATGCATTTTTCTTGGGAATATGAACTACAAACAAAAGTATATTTAAACAAAAAATTTTACAAGCGATTGAAAAATGAATACAAGATTTGATAGTTTTACAGGTTTATTTCTTAAATAATGGCCATAATTTAAAAGCTTTTTAACCCAGCCTAATTACTCTAGTTCATACCTTAGACAACGTTATGAAGAACAAGTTCTGAAAGTTTTACGATAATCCATCAAGAACTTTGTGCTATAACATTTGAAGTGAAGAAAGAAAGTGAAACAAACAAATACAAAATAGAAATGTAACCAGATTTTATTGCCTGAAAGCTCTCGCTATCCAGTATCGGGAAATGTCACTTTGCTCACAATCCATCAAGAACTTTGTGCTATAACATTTGAAGTGAAGAAATAATGCATATATATTAATTTAGAGTATAAAAAAACAGTTTGAAGTGTATCGTTTGATCCTCTTGCTTTTACTGTTTGTGTAAGCAATTTTGTTCTTCACTTCTTTAAAAATGTTCACACTATTTCCAAAAGAGAAACCATTTAAACATTTGAGAAAACTTTCTAAAAGCATATTTGCAAAAAAACTGCGCTGCCACGGGAACACTAATCAATATCAACTTACTTTCCAACTATGGCTTCCAGTACACTGCTCTTTCCAGCACTCTGTGATCCCACGACTACGATCTGTGGAAGGTTGATGTGATCCAGGCTGTTATCACAGGCGATCAGTTTGCTCTGAAGACTGTTAAACACGTCGATCAGCTCATCACTGTTCGCTGAAATGAGTTCTCTAAATGGTTCTATGTGTAAAGAGTCGATGGGTACATCTGATTAATATATAAATCATTACCATTCTTTGAATTAGTATGAATTTTGACTCATTTTTCATCTATCAAACTTAACGTATAGTCCATAAACGACTGGGTTTGAAATTTCGAAGCCTATATTAAAGTTATTTTAACAATTCCAATGGTCGCAGGGCAAGATGCAGAAAAAAGTGCAACGAAAACTACAACAAACAAATACAAAATAGAAATGTAACCAGATTTTATTGCCTGAAAGCTCTCGCTATCCAGTATCGGGAAATGTCACTTTGCTCACAACTGCTTTGCAACGAAGCAGTCGGGATTTGTCGATGGGGTCAAGCTATTAACAAAGCATGCAGAAAGGCTCGGTGACAATGCGAATCCTATGCAAATGAACGGCAAGACAATCATGTCTGATTGTAAGGCGAAGTGTAGCCACCGCATCACTCAGTGGTTTATCAGACACCTTTTCAAGATAATTCACTAGTCAAATTGTCTTACATATATTCTACCTGTTCACGTTGGTAGTTAGAAGTCTCTAGATGTCACGAGGATAGTTTATTCGAGCAGAAGACCTTGAAACCCAGTTTTGTAAAGTTAGATTAGTTCCCCAATTGAAGTCACATCTACTCAATGCAATTTATTTTCCTGTCATGGCAGTGCTGGGGGGGGGCTTTGCTTCTCCCTTACCTGGAGATAGTGGTTAGTACAATTAATGATATTAATACAACCCCAGGTTCACTAATTATTAAATTTTAGAAGACAGAAACTAAGGTCGCAAGTGGTTAGTACAAATGTGGTTAGCGTCATGATAAAACAAAAGGCCAAAAGTTCATTAACCATTAAAATCTGAATTAACTGCAATAAACCAGGACTTAGGAACTATTTGGGTACAAGACACATTGAAAAGGCGAAGTCACTAACAAATAAAACTATTAATTTATTAAAACATTAATTAATTATAACGGATACATATAGTTTTAAACTAAAGTACGCGAACACAGTTAAAATACATTCTTTTAAAGAGAGTGAGAGGGATATATATGTGAGGGTGTATTCACACGCTCTAAGATCGACTTACTTGTTAAGGCGAGCATAGTCGAAACTTCTCGACCTGCACTGCTCCAAATCTTGTTCAAAATCTCCTATTCCCCAAATCTCGCAAACTCTATATCAGAACAAGTCTCCAATCCTGGGAGATGACCGCCTACCTGAAAACCCTCGGCCAATCCGTTCTTATTTTTTGACTAACTTTGATTATTTTATTTTTTTCTGGCTTCGCTCAGTGGCTAGTCAGTCCCCTCTTAAAATACTCTCATTGGTTCTGAATTCTCTTTCAAGATTTCCCTTTTTAGATTCCGCTCAACGCCCCCTCATAATTTTGGTTAGAAGCCCTATTATTATTTAACGTCAAGTTCCACTAAGCTTCAGTATCGGCATCCTGTGCATCTGGCTTTCACAAGCACCTAAATTCTTAACACTTGACAACCCCTTTTTATATTCACCTTTGTATTTCTAAAGCTTTCTGAAAGTTTCCTTTTGGGTTGGAATCTTGCGTATTTCTATTCCTTTTCGGCGCTTCATGAAAGGGTAGCCACTCCTTATTTGGTACAATCGGCGGATCTGTTTACTACATTCCTGCTTCGACGCACGGTTCTTTTCCCCCTCTCTTGCGAGAAAGGTGAACGACTCTGTAGTTATTTTGTGATTTCTTAAAATTTCTGTTTAGGAATATGATGAGATTACATTCCCTCATCATCAGGTTTATTTTTATTTGTCAATACTAGGGGGTTCCGCCCCCTGCTCGCTATCGCTGGCCAACCGTCGCTCGCAATCGTATTTAGTTCATTTCGCGAACTATACTTTTCAACTATGAGGGGGAGGGGATTGCTGCACAATCCATCCCTATTTGGATCGCTGCTGGATTGATCCCGGAGTCTAAGTGTACTTCTACATTTTAATCATTTTGGTGTATTTCATGCAGACTTTTAAACTTTTTGGCATACGGACTATCATTGAGAATTGGTTGAATGCTGCTCAAAACGCCTTTTTAATAAATTACTACGCAGGTCAAAAGCTTTGTTAGCATCATATATAAATTTGGCCAAAATGAGGCGTTGTGTTGGTTTGTACTTTAGCTCTTACTTTAGCATCTACAGTAATTCTCATAGCGTATGGACCCCCACCTTTGTTATCAGCGTTAGTCGCATTAAAAGAGGAAAAGCAAAGAAATTATTGACCTATTTCAGATTTAAAACTCAATTCACCACAATGAGAACATTCTTTATTCATATCTCCAATACCTAAATATTGGTTTAATTCTTTCCATTTTGCCGCTGACACAGAAGCCTCTCGATCAGCTTTTCTTTTCAATCGTGCTTCAATTACAGCACTCTGTCTCAGCCTTTCTTCGCATTTTTTCAAATTGTGACAACGCTGGACGACTATTTTTACTTGCAAAAAGGGGTACAGCTACACTCTACATTTATGAGTGATGGCAACGGCTTAGCGATTTTTTTAACGCACTTCTAGTAGCGAGTTACGATAAATTAAGGCATCCCATCTGTCGTTACGGTTTTCATGGCAACCTCGGCAAAGGGAAACTTTCAATTTTCATTTTGAATATTCTAGAAATTCGTTATAGTCGTTTGATTTCATTAGTGGGCAAATGCAGTAATTGCAAATAGGATGATCAAGGAGGAGGTGTCTATGGGTTATCCGCGTACGTCCAATACGGAGGAGTGTTATTACTACACGCTGCCTTCTTAAAGATAGTGATTTTCTTTCAAATATATTTGGTTTAATAGCATGAAGTTTGTTCTCCGTTTGTTTATTCCATTCGTTCTGCCATTTGTCTTCTAAAAATTTGTAAATCCAAGATTTTAAGTCACGATAAGGAATGGTATGATTAATATTATTTGCGGCTGATTTGGCGGATTTGTCAACTATTTCATTTCCTGATATCCCAACACGAGATGGGATACAACAAAATACCAACTTAAGTTTATGGAAGAAAGATGATAATTTTTTTCAGAGTCCAAAACAATGGGATGGCTGTCATAATCAGGATATTTCAATGACTATAAAACACTTAATAAATCTGAAAATTATTCATTTTTTGTTACAAAGATCATATATATTTTCTAATGCTACATATATGACCATTATTTCAGCGGTAAAAACAGAACATGAAGAACAAAGTTAAGGCTGTGAAGAGAATCATTAATAGTGAACGAAGTTCCAACATAGTTTGCCTTTTTAGACCCGTCCGTATAAATTTGTAAAATTATAGTATTTTTCTATTTGCTTGTAAAAGAGTTGTTTGTAAATAATATCAGAAGTATCTGCCTTATAGAAATTTTAGAATGGGTTTTGAAATTCAAAATCATAATTAAACTAGAGAGAAAGGATACAGTTTTTTCAGGGTGACGTCAAGTGAAGAAATTTCGGATCCGTTCATCAAATACAACATTCTTAAGTGGAATGTAGGGATGGAGGAGGTTTTTGCTTGAAAAAGGCGTTTTAAATATGAATTGTATGCAATGGGTGATGAGGGACAGAGGTAATTCTAAAATAATATTCTAAGGACAACAACTGTCGCATATGTCCAGGGAAGGTTCAGAAGAGTCTACATCTAAGCTGCTTGCGGGTGAAGTTTTGAAGGCAACAGAACATAAACGTAAAGCTGTGTGGTGGATAGTATTCAGAGTTTAAAGTACAGATTTTCAGGCTGAACCATACACCACGCAGCCGTAATCCAATTTTAATCGTATTAGGGCTCTATATATTTTTTAAAGGCAAGTACGATCAGATCCCCATGATAATTTTGATAAAACTCTTAATATGTTAGAAACCTTTTCGCAACGATTTACAAGCGATATTAGAAGGTGAAAAACTGAAACCATTTTCGTTAGTCCAATGTGTGATTTTGTTAACGGCCTGTTGAAGTTCGTCTCTATTAAACGAATGTCTTTAGCTGCGCATGAAATTTGCAGATCGTCAACGTAAATAACACCTTTAACTGATGGAGGCAATTAAAAAGCAATATTGTTAATTTTTAAAATAAAGTAACACTTAAAACACTGCCTTGTGGTACTCCCTCCTCTTAAATAAAAACATCCGAGAAAATCGATCCAACCCTTACCTTAAAATATCTTTTCTCTAAAAATTTTGAATAAAAATCTGCAGATTTCCCTTTATATCGTTTTTAAAAATATCCTTTAAAATTCCATGTATCGATTGTAAGCTTTTTCGTTATCGAAAAAACTAGAGAAGAGATGTTTATTTTGCACAAATGCGTTTCTGATTTCAGTCTCGAGAGCGACAAGATTATCAATAGTGGATCGATTTTTTCTGAAACCACTTTGAAGCGGAGAGAGACATTTATCCTTTTCTAAAATATAAATTAACCTCGCGTTGATCATCTTTTCTAAAATTTTGCATAAGCAGCTTGTAAGGGCTATTGGACGGTAGTTCGAAGGGTTCTTGGGATCTTTATTCGGTTTCAGTATGGGTATTATATTAGCATACCTCCATGACTGCGGAAAAGTGTGCTCGTTCCAAATTCTGTTGTAAAATTTCAGGAGATTATTTAGAGAACTATTTTATAAATGTTTTACCATGATGTAACTGATATTATGTGGGCCAGGAATTGATTTGTGAATTAAGGAAAAAGCCTTAGTCAACTTGGAAAAAGTAAAATCACAATTATATACTATACGGTTTGAAGTAAAATTAACTTTATTCTTTTTAGATGCAATTTTAATTTTTTTTAAACCTTCAGAGTAGTTATTGGAGTAGGATATTTCGGAATGGCATGACGCATTTGCGTTTGCTATGTCTTTGGGTGCCGATAGTATTTGGTTATTGTATTCTAGAATCTGGATTTGTCTATTGGGTTAAACACCGCAAATTCGTTTAATCCTGTTCCATAGTTGTTACCTGTGGTCTTACTATTATACTGTTTACATAATTCATCCAATAATCCCCGACTACGTCGTTGTATTTTTCGAAATGCCACTTTTTTTTTATATAAATAATATAGTTTCCACTTGTTGGATATCTATTAAAGATATTACAGGCTTTCCCGTTTCCGAAAAGCATCGCTACATTCATCATTCCACCAAGGTTTCTTTTGTTTTTTTAGGCTTATTACTAACTTTCTAATGGAAGCGTTAGCACTTGCTATAATTATATCTGTTATTTTTCAGTTACTTCATCGATGCCATCAATTTCTATCGTGTTAGAAACATCAGCAAGGCTAGTAAAAAGTGGCCCGTTAGCAGTTTCAAAAATATATATTGAATGGCTGACAGTGTGAGGTTGGTATTGGCCTGCATATTTTAGTTTAATTGGATAATGGTCGCTATTGTAAAGGTAAGGATCCACAGAAAAAGTCCAAAATGGTAAAATTGAAGCAATGCAAATTGCCAGATCTATTGAATGGTAAATAAGTGAAGGCGAGTAAAAGTAAGTAGGTTGGCCGTTATTCATAATACATAAATCATTGTCTGTTATTAATTTTTCAATTTGTTTGCCTCTACGATTCATGTCTTAATTTCCCCAGAGAATATGATAGCCATTTAGGTCACCAAGTATAATGAATGGTTGCGGAAGTTGATCTATCAAATTATTTAAGTCAAAAGTGGCGATATGGGTGTTAGGAGGTAGGTATGAATTGCATATTGTTATTAAAATATTGACATGAAGTCTTACAGTAACAGCTTGGAGATTTGTTTTAAGGTTAATTTGAGTGAGTGGTAAGTCATAAGAGGTAAGGAATGCAACACCTCCACGTGCACTTTGGCCATCATCGTAATCTTTTCTGAATATAGTGAAATAACGAATGTTGGTGCTGTCATTTTTTTCTTAGACTAGGGGGCTCCGCCCCCTGCTCGCTTACGCTCGCCAACCCCCGGGGATTGCTGCGCAATCCCATTTGGTTTGCTTCGCAAACCAACACTCCTTTCACAGATGTCATTTGGTTTGCTTCGCAAACCAACATTCCTTTCACAGAGTGAAACTATCTGAATAATTCGTATTATGCTGATTTCACTTTCCGGTACATGACGTCACAGCGAGGGCTTCGCGCCCTGCTCGCTTACGCTCGCCGACCCCGGGGATTGCTACGCAATCCCGTTTGGTTTGCTTTCTCAAACCAATACTTCTTTCGCAAGTGATTTAACTTTTTTTGCTTTAACACTTAATGCACCCTAAACTAATAGCCGCATCAGTAAAAAATCTTCTGCATCTTGTTCCCTGTACAACTTTAAGTAAACATTGTTAATATCCAAACTTTACGATCTGTACTTTGTCGGTAAACTGTCTTGAGAACAGAGGGGAAAAAGCGAGCCTTTTTCCTCGCCAAATAAAAAGAAATCGTTTTTATGGCAATTGTTGCTACGATAAATTTGATATCTGGCAAACCCGATAGTCAAAAGTGTAACCCACTACTGCTTTCGGAAGCAGCTATGCGATCTGAAAAATACGAAATTTGTGTCACCAACTTTTGATTGCATCGAATTTATTTATGAACCAATTTTAAAAATAATTGTACCGTAAGAAAGAGTACATTGTGAGGTATACTGCAATATTTTTAAAATTAAAAACTAACAGTAATACTATATAGATATGACCCTTTTAGTTTTGTATCGGAAGTTACGATCTGAAAGTTCCGAAAATTGTATGACCTACTTTTAATTGCATCGATTTTGTTTATTAACCAATTTGAAAAATAATTGTACCATAAGAAAGAGTGTAATGTAGTGTATTCAGTGATGTTCTCAAATTTAAAAAATAATGGTTTTTGCCGTAGACATAATGGTTTTAACAAAAAGTAGCGAAAATATCCGAAGATTCCGAATTTTGTATCACGAACATTTGATCGCATCCAATTTAATTATTAACCGATTTCAAAAATAATAGTACCGTAAGAAAGAGTATATTCTGAGGTATACAGCGATATTTTAAAAATTAAAAACTAATAGTAATTAGATATAGATACGGCAGTTTTAAAAAAAAGTAACAAAAATGTCCCGATTTTTCCCGAATTTCAAAAAAATATTATCAAGAACCAAATTTAAATTTAAAAAAAAACTCGACGAGCTGCAAAAATTTACGTTGAGAGGTACTCTTAAAAAAAAACTCACGACTAAAGACTGAAATTTTGAATGTGTTTTGCTCACTCGCGGAAGAAATTTCACTTCTTCAACTTTAACACTTAATAAAACCTAAACTAATAGCCGCATCGGAAAAAAATCTTAATAATTATCCAGGGAATACGATGAAGAACAAAGCATGTTAATTTCATATTTTTCCGATCAGTACTTTCTCGGGAAACCGTCTAAGAATGGAGCTAAACAACAAAAATTTCAATTCTTCGGCGGCGGCGGCGGCGGCGGCGGTAACTTTTTTTTAATATAGAGAGATACGTTTCCTGGAGGGCGATTGCAGCTGGTTTATGTTTGTTTATCATGTCTTAACATCAAACCTTTTACGAAAACCCCGACAGTTCCAGAAAAGAAAGGAAGCCATAAAAAAATATAAAGGAAAAGAAAAACTACCTGTGTTTTCTCGCCCTATGACGAGTTTTGACCTTATTGGACTTGGGTGGAGAAGTCTCCAAGTCATCACCTTCTACAGAGGAAATATCACTTACGGTGTTGTAAAGATTTACGAGGTCACTGGTAGAAGGACCAGTTATTACGTTTCTGGATGAAACATCAGGCAGTAACTGGCCCGTTGGTTGGCCTGGCACAGTGGTGCTAGATCCAGATCTAGGCAGAATAGAGGTTTGAGAATAACGTCTCGCTTTTAATATTATTTTGTTCAAGTGATATGGTTCTTTTTAAATAAGTACTTATAGATCGATTTGGCTGGCTGATGTTTTTTGTATTTGATGAGATTGTAGCTGATGCTTTAGAAAAACAAGGCGTTATAGGTTGGTTTGTTGAAGTTTTATGTCGGTCAGATGGCTTAAACATACTTACATAGGTTTGAGTTCCATTAGTTTTGAAGGGTTTTTTTTTACTATTATAGAGTAAGATATTCCGAGTTTCGGGGTGCGATCATAAACAATTTTTCGTGCCTCCGGAAATGAAATGTTTTGTTTCACTTTACTTTAATTGTCTATTTCTTTCTCCGTTTGAAACTTGGGGCAGGACTTGGCGTAAGATGGATGGTCACCTTTGCAATTCACACAGCAAAGGGATGAGGACGTACAGACATCGGTCTTGTGTTCTGTACTAGAGCACTTTGCGCAAGTCTCTTTGCCACGGCAAGCAAGGAAAGAGTGGCCGAATCTTTGGCATTTAAAGCAACGGACTGGATTTGGTATGAAAGGTCTCACTGGGCAATTAATGTTGGCTATTTTAACGTGTTTGGGTATTCTTGGTATATTGAAAATTAAAATTATGTGTTTGGTGGATATTCTTTGACCATTTCTTTGAATAGCGATTCTTCCGACATTAGATTTATTGGACAGGGATTCCAAGAAGTATTGTTTAGTATAATAGACTAAATCCGATTCAGAAATTATGCCTCGAGATGAATTCAAAGTTTTGCGAGAAGTAACAGTGACTTCTATTGGACCGGTGAATTTAATTTTTTGGATGTTTAAGTCCTGCATTCTATTTGAAACTTATACAAGTACATCTCATGCTAGTGTTTTTTTATGTTTTTTGTATCTCTAACCTTTCCTAAAATAGTTTTGTGAAGTAAAATATCAGATATGTTTTTAAGATTTCCTTCGTTACTTTTTATTATAAAAAATTTGTATTCTGGTAAATAATTTTCATTTTTTTCATTTTCACACACCACTGCGGAAAACATAGGCAATTTCTTTCCAGTCTTCAGACCAATCTATAGCCAAGAAAATTGGCACACAGGTAGTCCTAAAAGTACCTCTCGAAGCTCCAATTTTAAAATCTAAACTGTACTTTCCTGCAATAATTGAACATGGAAACACGTCCTACAGGGTATGTATATGACTTAACACAGGGAAATGTCACGATACTTTTTTGGCTGTCGTGATCATATTTGAAATCCGAGCAACGTTGGGTTATTCAGCTAACACTTAATTCACCCTAATATTAAAACAAAATCATAAATATTAATAATAGAAATTAGTATATATTATTGATCAGCGTGTGGGAGAGAGGTAAACTCAAGTCTAACAGTAAAAAAAAAAAGAATTTTATGAAGTAGCAAAGGAAGGCATACATGTTAGCTGCATCCAAGGCGAGTCATCCGTATTCTGACACGAGATTGAAAACATCTGCGCAAAACCAAGCCTTCCTCCATTTCTTTAACTAGGGGGTCCACCCCTAGCTCTCTAGCCCACGGGGATTGCTACGAAATCCCATTTGGTTTGCTTTGCAAACCAACACTCTTTTCTCAGATCCCGGCATTCCTTTCGCAGAATGAATCTCCTGCGACGGCGAAACTATCGTAATAAGGTCCATAACGTCACAGTTAGGACTTTGCCCCTGCTCGTTAACAATCGCCAACCCCCGGAGATTGAATCCCGTTTGGTTTTCTTCGCAAACCAAGACTCCTTTCGCAAATTATTATTTATTTTTTTACTTTAACACTTAATTCACCCTAAACTAATAGCCGCATCAGTAAAAACCTTCTCCATCTTGTTCCCAGTACAATTTTAAATAAACCGTGTTGATCTCATAACTTTATGATCTGTACTTTCTCGGTAAACCGTCTTGAGAACAAAGAAAAAGCGAGCCTTTTTCCTCGCCAAATAAAAAGAAATAGTTTTTACGGCAATCGTTGCTACTATAAATTTGATACCGAGCAAACCCGTTAGTTACAAATGTAACCTTTCGTTTCACCGATCCCTCTACACGCGATCAGAAATTTGTACACTTTTGCTAAATTATACTTTCCCTCGCATCGAATCTATTTATGATCCAATTTAGAAAATAATTTACCGTAAGAAACTGCATTCTAAGCTTTCACGTGGCATTTTCAAATTTTAAAACAAATAGTATTAAGGGGACACAGTAACCTTTAAACAATTTTTTTTTATTTTCAAATGTGCAGCAAAATGTTTTAGTATACTATATACGTGCATGCACATCAAATGTACATTTCAGAGGTGAAATTAAATTTTATTCAAGCAATAATTCAAAAATTTAATTTTTTTGAAAAAACTTCAAAATTTTACTATTTTTTTTTCAATTTTATATAATTAAAAAAAATTAATATAAATGCGAGGGTAGAAAAATTCATTTTTTAACTTACAAGTAGTAAGGAACTCATCTCTATTTCAAAGATGAAGCGGTGAGATATTTTCTTCCAAACGGGTGAAAAAGGGAGATGCCAGGAGTCTTCGTGGGAATGTTTACAACAAAGTTCTTTCACTCGTCAGGTGTCACGAGTGCTTCCCTCGAAGGGTGTCTGGTATCTGTTAAGTAACGTGCAAGATCCCGATTGGTTTCGGAGTGTCACATGACCCTAATCCCCATCAGGGTTTGGGGCTAGCAACAGAAGAAAGACACTTGTAATGCTATAGTCTTGTTGGCATAACGCATGATTCTGTTCCTGTCGATTTGGGCGTTGGCTCGATCTGCATTGTAATTATTCATCCTGATGATGTTGTAAATAGTGTCGATGTGTCTTAAAGAATAAATTAATTTGTGTTAAAAAGAGAATGGAAATATCATTGGAACGACTGTCATAGCACCACTTATATATATTTTTTGCCATTTTGGCAAACTTTCATTCGATACAGCGTTTCGACGTCACTTGGAAGTCCACGACAAACCCCGTCATGATGTCGACTAAACACCCTACACCGATTTGCGAAGTGTGCTCTCGGGTTAACCACGTGCCATCAAAAGTAACATCGATGTTTGTCACGTCACTCCCATCATCATACGTCTTTTTAATGATGGCTCTTGTATCGTTCAAACTTTTGTTGCTGGATTTCACCAACGACAAGTAAAGCTTCTTTTTATAATTGTTAAAGGTTTGACTCGAGGGCAGATCCATGTTCATTAGCATGCCAAAATCTCTAGGGCCAAATACTCTTTCCCAACACTCAGAAAGGAATGCACGACGCGCATATTTACATCAAAAGATTGTGAAGTTGTTTCTTTGAGGTCAATTATTTTTAATGAAAAGGCACTAGATTGCATAGCATCACAATTGGTACACAGAATATTTATTTTGCGAGTTAAACCAAATTCTTTACCTACTCTCAAAGACACTGATGCAGATTTGAAAGAACTGCACAACAAGCCTTTCTTAATCCTTTCAGGATTTCCACATCAACAATCAAATATAAAGGAGCCTGGTAATCCAAAGCAGATGAATTTCCCGTTTTTATAGATGTTTCCAGTCTTTGAAACTTCACATTCATTGATGTTGTAGAGGTATCATGAAACAAGCAGATTTGTGGAACTGCTTTCCTTTCCTTTCCACCATCCTTTGTCAGACTTCTTATTCAAAATACGACTGCGCTTGATTCGCGGTATATTTTAGAATTTATCACTAAAAAGCAGTTTGAAAATGCAAAAGACAAGTAAAAATATCTTAGAAATGAAATATATGTGGCCTTTGAAAAAATCCTTTGTAATTACGTATAAATGTGGCATATTCGAACCCCATCCACCAAACCACCTGAACACTGCGACACACAAGGAGGGCAGAAGGGAAAAAGAACGAAGTCACAAGCTGCGAAGCTCTCATCGACGCGTTCATTTCTGACGTCTCTTTTAGATAGGCTTAAGAGCCTAAAGCTGTATACTCAATCGTAAAATATATTTTATTGATTTAAAACCGAGTTATTCTTTAGTCTTCGTCCATCAACAACCCTAGACATAAAATAAATCTATATTCTGGTTTGGTTGAGTGGAAAAATACAAGCAAAAATACGAGCGAAAATACGCAGTACAGCAACGGAGTACGAAAGTAAACATTGAGTTACTTTCCTTCACTTCCATTTAAATATATATATATATATATATATATATATATATATAGTCTTTAAAATAAAATAACTAGAAATAGAGCAAGCCTATGACAGTAGTTTATGTGCTGCTCGGGCACAAGCGCAAAGGACGATCCTCAAATTTTGGGTTTCGGTTTTGTACATCCAAGAGAAAAATCTTAAATAACTCCTAAAATAATGTTGCTAGAGCCATGAAATTTTGTACACATTCAGAAAGGGTGTATATTAAAAACAAACCAATAAGATTTTTTTTCAGTATTTTGATCATTTATAGAGTGATGTGTCCCGCTATAGATACGACAGTTTTAGTTTTGTATCGGAAATTACGATCTAAAAGTTCCGAAAATTGTATGACCAACTTTTAATTGCATCGACTTATTTAATAACCAATAAAAAATAATGATTCCATAAGAAAGAGTATAATTCAAGGTATTCAGTAATGTGTTAAAATTTAAAAAGTTGTAATAAGATATAGATATGAGAGTTTTAAAAAAGTAACAAAAATGTACCGACTTTTTCCGAAATTCAAAATATTATCAGGAATTAAATTGAAATTTCTAAAAACACTTGACGAGCTGCAAAAATTCACGTTCAGAGGTACTCTTTAAAAAAAACTCATGGCTTAAGACAGAACATTTGTATGTGTTTTCGGAGTTGGTGAGCGTAAGCAAGCAGGGGGGCGGAGCCCCCTAGTTTATTATATAACTAACTAGGGGGCAAGCCCCTGCTCGCTAGCGCTCGCCAACCCCCGGAGGATTGCTTTGCAATCCTCACTGGTTCGCTGCGCGAACCTATGCTCGCTTCTCTCGCATCAATGAAGACATGTGTCCTAGCAAAAGAGATTGTTTACAAAATATGATATTCCAAAAAAAAAAAATTCCAATCTAAATTTGCTGTTTGCAGAAAATATATCTACAGTGCCTCTAAAATCAGAATTCAAATGAAAACTGCAAATTTTGACTCGAAATGTGATCGCTGCTTTGGAAATTGAATACCCAGCATGTTGTTTGTGTGTACATTTCCCCAGCACTCGAACCACTCACTTTTTCATTGAGTTTGTTGTCTAAAGTTGAAGTTCAAGCGCATTGTTGAACTACAATTGTTGGCCCTGAAAAGATACCCCGTTTTCTTTGATTTCTATTACAAACTACAACAGCTCGACTAAAATTAATTTTTTTCAATAAAATTTCATCCGATTACGCTATGAATTCAATTGAGGCGCGAGACTTCGTGATGGTAAACAAACAATCGCACAATGTTGCCAAAACGCAATAACATATAACGTCTTTTTTGCGTGCCACGTAAGATAATTATATATATATAGATAATCTATTCTATCTAATCCATCAATATCTTCGATTGGTAGATGCGCAAGTACTAAGCACATTCGTATATTTTCATCATCCTTGTATTGCTTAGTTAAGCCAACTTCTTGAATATACTTAATGCGAAAACTTGGAAGTTTCACACTTTTAATTTTACGTTTGAAAAAGTGCGGCGCAATTATGGCGGCTTCTTCAAAACCCATAATTACGGTATCTGGAATCTATTCAGCTTTGTTTTACAAAATCGAAAAAAGTCAATAGTATCGCACCCCGGCTAAAAAAGTGACACAACTCAAAATTGCAGAATTTGAGAAACATCAACTTAAAGGATACTATAAAACTTATATTGAAATAGTATAAGCTTCTTTTAAATTTTAGGTAAGTATTTATGGTGTTAACTTCCATTATATTCTATAGAATAGTAATATAACACACTGGGGCACCTCATACATACTTTTCATTGATATAAAAAAATTTATATTTTTGGACTTTCACTTTTCTTGCCGCGGTGCGGTATGTTGACGTATTTGTGATAAAGCATGCATTGAAGCAATGATATTAATTTCATCTGAAGAAGTTCCAATATCAATATGAACGGAATATAATTGTTTAAACTGTTTACTGGAACTTTAGAATGTTCCATCTGCAAAAAAGTCTTAAATTTTTTTAAAAGTTTTTCCCTCATCTTCTGTTGCAAATATTACCAGCGTTCTGTCTTCATCACCAACATCGGACATTAGAAAGTTTCTTCCATCCTCTATCTTGGTTACATCTTCGGAAAAGTTGATTTGTGCCGCTATTTCTTGTTTTATTATTCACCTTGAGCTTTTCGTCTTGCATCATACAACGATTTTTTAACAAAAATAAAATTTGGTATATTTGTTACGTAATCATTTACTTTGTTAAATAATGGATACATTTCTACACGATAAACACGGGGTATTTCTTTGTCCTCTAATCTTGCTAGTTTCCAGGCACTACAAATCCGTTGCTCAACTTCAATTTCGGCAATAGCGGGCTAGCACACGTGGTTAGGAAAGTTCAGTACAGTTCCATTTTTACTTTTTAAAGTACCACGACAATTTTCAGTTCTCCCTCCTTAAGACAGCCAATAAGTTACTTTCCGTATTAATCAAGTGCTTCCTAGTATTTTTGATGCTTATCAACAATACAAGATTTACCTTTTGAAGTTTGTTTCTTCCAGAGCATAGCCATCGTTTTTCATTAATAGTATACCAACTGGCAATGTCTCAAAGTCAAATTACTGAAAAGTACAGAGGGCACTAGAGGTTCCGATGAGTAATCTAATACCTATTCATGATTGCCTAACGCAGGGGTTCCCAAAGTGGGTGCCGCGAAGGGCCCATAATCTCTAATCTAAGCTATTGCTAAGCAACAGAAAAAATGTTACGGCCATTCATCAAAAATCGGTTCACTTCCCAACTGTGATATTGTCTATCGAAGTTTTACATTCTTCAAGCACGAAACCAGATTGCTTCAGAGAGGGTGATGAGGTACATCTCCATGACGAACACTTCCTCCACTTATTCGCTGTAATTCCTGCTTGCAACACTCAACTTGTTGGACTGAGAACAACCATGTGAAATGCATGGACTTCACATGGTTGTCCACTAGCACAGAGGAATCGCTCACTTTAGCGAGATAATCCTAAAACCCACTTGGTTGCAACTAGAGTGCGTATATAATAAGAGTGGCGACATACGGGAAACACTTTCTGATTGGCTTAGAGACCTTTTCTACCGCCCAAGGCGGTCTTTTCCTAGCTCCCCCGTAGACTTAACATGGGAACTTTTTGTGTGTTCGAGAAAAACGTGTGTATATTAAATTAAAAAGAAAATATAGTTTTTTCATGTTCCATTTCGTGTTCTAGAATGTTTATTATTATTTTAGTGTTTTGTCAGTATAAATTTGAAGACTTTTTAAGGAAATAGCTTTTTTGAACAACATGGTGTTTTCCGCAATCTAAGTTAGTGCGTTGTGCAATCCATCTCATCAATTACGCATGTAATTGAGCGTTTGTATGATTCATTTATACCGAATGTTTCCACATTATAACAATCATATGCTTGTTGTTCTCCTTGAAATGAAATATTAATTCGCCCAGCAACCTTCTTTGAGACGATTCTGGTAGAAAAATGGCTGCCGCGCATGCGCACTGGGCCAAATTTGGTCCCTTGTCACCAATTATATAGGCACTCTAGTTGCAACATGAAAACCGGTTTGTGCAAGGCCAAATTTGGCGGTGCTGGCGACAACGAGAAGGGACTCGCTGCTGGGGAGGATTGGAGCGTGTGTTTCGCCACTTGTTTCTTCTTCGTTTTTTGGGTATCCGGAACGAGGCGAAAGGGCGCTGATTTTTCAAGCGCACTGTACCGAGGCCTCACACAAGGCTAACACTAATACGCAAAAGACTGCATGCCTTCCTCGAGGACTCCTAAAATGGCCATCATGACCAGTGCTTGATCTCTGGTAGAGACTCACCGTCCTCTCCGAATTACTACCAGCTGATCGGAATCTACAGGAACATCACCACCAGTGCTTGATCTCTAGAATAGACTCACCATCCCCTCCGAATCTGATCCGACTGATTGGAATCGCCAGCGACATCACCGCTACAATTATATCATCCCGAGAAACCATACCATATCTGATCTCAAGAACTCCATCAGGCCTGGGATCCACTCTGCATCTTAAAATATTAATATGTGCAAAAATAAATTCAATTGGGCAAGTCCTGCAACACAAGGAACATTTTTACTAGCAGAGAAATCTAACCCCTTCACCACCTGCAGCTCACAAGTTGCTGGAACAGTGGGTATACCCACTGAGCCTACACACCCCCTCGAAGGCTTGGTTGGTTTTGGTTTTATGGTTTTTAACTTTCACACCCCCCCACCAACGTGAAGTAATTGAATGAACGTCATACTAGCGCAACACAACGGGCTATTGGTCCCCGGGAGCAATCCCGAAGGCACATATCCGAGGACAACACCTCGTAGTTTTGAACAGCATTTAGATATCCAGTAACGAAGACAATTTTGAACAGCAGATGACGAGGTCAGTACCCCTGATGTACCCACTCTAGAAATTTAATCACCACGGCAACGTAAGGACATCCTAGGCGAACAGATTTAACACACCAGCCCTATATACACAGCGGTCTTTAGCTGGATCGAGTTTCGACCTATGAACCCTACGGTTGCTAATCCGATAGTTTACTAACTTGGCTACAGCACCCCTATCTATATAGAACATTTTATGACTACAATATTTTTAGCCGTTTCCCAGTTTTGGGGTTGGAAGAGTAACTGATTAGAAATCGGAGGGATGAGATCTCATCCAACCAAAAGACCGTCGTGGGCAAAGGGGGCTGGTGCACGTTAAATCCTGCCGTGGCTTCAAATATCCTCATGTTGGCGTGGGGTGCCAGCTCAGGTATTGCCGCCTCTGACCGTGGTTCAAAATTACGTGGAATAATTGTCCTTGGATCTTTCCCTTTTTGACTGATCCCGGACCGTTTACAATAGCCAGCTGTAATGCTCCAAGTTAGACGTTAATTAAAATACCCAACTTCCCACGCAATATTCTCGCAAAGTCGCATTTAATTTATCAGTTGTCTTGACAATTTATTGAAAGTGACGAACTTCTGCCGAGTCATACAAATACATTTTAGTATGTAATCTTTCTTTTAGTTTAAGTACTAAAATCCTTATACGATTAAAGCGCAAAAAGCAATGAGCTACTTAAAATATTGAGCAAAAATACCCTCAGCAGCTTTATCTGGAACTTCATCTGGATCTTTTTCTGGAACATTGTCTGGATCTTTATCTGGAACATTGTCTGGATTGTTGCTTGAAGTTACCCTTGAGCGGAAAGAAACTTCTGCAAAAAAGCAAATAACAAAACAATGTGTATATCGATAATGAACCGCTTCCAATACAAGTTTATTATGCAATTCAGATACTAATGGTTTGTATCTCTTATCCTATAGTTCTTATTTTCTTCCCAACTTTAAATTAATTTTCTTTTTAAAGTTTGCATCGTAGCATTTACAGTATCGCAAACTTTCATATTTAAACTTTAGAGCAAATATGCGCATTTTTCTTTTGTATTCAATAACATTTTTTGCTCTAAATGCAGAAACTTCCGATTCTGAACTTTGTAGAAGATTCCTTCTGAGGATTCATTCTAACATACAGGTATACTGGATTCTAGATGTACCCAAAGCGGTAGTATCCACTCATTTTGACTCATGGGTGTGTAGCGAGATTTAGCCTACACTGCGAAAATTAACTTACGATGCAGTGGTATATACGGTGGCTCCCAAAAGTGTGTTCTTAACACTTAAATTAGTAGAAAAAGGGTGTAGCCTGGATTCGAATTTAAAGTTCAATGTATTTTAATATCTCCATGTGTGATTCTGAATAAAACCTAACAACTGAAAAAGTATCTACTCATTTTCTTTTTATAAAAATAAAAATGTAAGGAGGCAGAGAAAGAACACGGCACAGAAGTGATCGTACATCGAAACAATTTCAGATAAATCTTCTCCATTATAAATGAAAGTGTTTCTCTGTCTCTGTACGCAGTGTCCTGACGCATCTATAGCACTTACAATAATGAAATTTGGCACACAGGTAGTCCTAATTTTTTTTTGCAATTTGTGTATAGCGCCCAAATTTTAAAATTTATTCTTGAACATTTTTCCGTGCTGGCCACGCAGTGGGCTAGTTCATAAATATAATTATAGTCTACCGTTTTTGCATTTTGGTGACAGTTACAAAATGGGGCACAGCTACACTCTACGTTTATGAGCGGTGGCAACGGCCTTGGCGATTTTTTGGCGAACTTCTAAAGTTGCCAAGGAAAATTTTATTTCAAAATTCTTTCTTCAAAAAATATTTTTCTTTTCACAACGGAAAATGAAAGTTTGAAAACTCATTTGAGAACGTAAAAAGTATATTTAAAAAAACTTTCGCAAAAAGTAGCAAGTTTAAACATTTGAACCAGCAGATGAGCTGCTAATGTTGGGTAAGAATACCCTGAAACATATCAATTACACTAAATATAGAAGACTTTTTGAAAAGAAAAAGATTTTTAAAAGAAAAAAAAAGTAAGAAATAATACAACCTGATAAGTTACAAATGTTCCAGGAAAAAATAAAAAACGAAAATTCCGCAAATGGCAAAAAACAAAATTTTTAACGTTTTGTGAAAAATGTTATAATAATTAGGGCAACTTTTTGCAACAAATGCAACTTTTTTTCACACGTTCTACGCTGCATGTAAAGTCTAATACCAAAATTCCTCCTACATGGGTTGTATTATAAGTGAGTTATAACCGCAACACACTTATTTTGAATGAACTTTTAACATACGTTGCTCAAAGATAGATTTCACTCGTAAAATAATTCACCTTGGCCTCTTATCATTACAACAAAGACTTTTTTAATAGTTAAAAGTTCAAGTTAAGAATTTCACATTCTTTCAGTTTAGGAAAAATCTCACTAAAAATTTGCTTAATTTGACTTACCTGCCATTTTAAATCTAATAGTTTGTGATAGTGTTGCGTGTGATGAAAAGGAAAAATCCTGTTTATTAAAATATTTAAAACAGAAA
This sequence comes from Metellina segmentata, assembly GCA_947359465.1. Taxonomy (NCBI): domain Eukaryota; kingdom Metazoa; phylum Arthropoda; class Arachnida; order Araneae; family Tetragnathidae; genus Metellina; species Metellina segmentata. The sequence continues at coordinate 28,371,732 of OX375882.1, forward strand.
ACGAAATAAAAGTTGTCGGGTAAAAATAAAATCCAAGGATAATCGCGATTTTTTTTTTATCTCTTAATCTCGTAGAATTGCCACAACTTACACCTAATAGTGCATAAAATTTAGAAATGCGGAATTACGAGCGAAAGAAAAAGAAAATATCAATGCACGTTTTTCGTTCCTGTTCGGTGAAAAATATGGCGTCACTTTTTGGGCTTTTTATGAAAAAATGTGGCGTTTAATATTCGGAAATATTTTTTCTCTTTACGAAAAATAAACTAAGATTTTAAATAAATGAAGTATCCATATGAAATTCCATAAAAAGAAAATATTATTGGGACAAATGATTGCTTTTTCGGCAGTACTGGTAAAATTCGTAATAGCTATAAACTCACTACGCACATTCAGGATTTTCCTAAACTACCAAATTATGATTTATTTAAGTACTTGATCAAAGTTTTAGCATGAGACTTATCTAAATGTGTAAACAAAGAAACGTTTTATATTGCACTCACTAAACGAAAATGCGATGTATAAAAGAAAATTGTATTCCAGTATACGGAATAAAGTTTTGATATCTGTACAAACTTGTTTTTTTTTTATATCGTAATTTCGATTTAAAATAGTTTAAAATATTTTTTGGATGACTTAAAGTTTAATTTCGTTTGGCATTTCCAAGTTCGATTTTTTTTTCCCAAGATGAGTTTATAAATTGTTTTAAATAATTCAATATCCGGTAATGGTACTTTTTAAATTTAGCTGCTGTTTGACATTTTAGGCCACCAAGTCAGTTCTCTCGTTACTCCAATACCCACATATCCGAAAATCAAGCAAAACTGGTTTTAAAAAAATCGGTAATAAGGGATGACCTTTAGGGGCAAAAATTTTTCAATATTATCTATGAAGCTCCTGGAATCTGAATATATTGTAATTCTTTTATCTGTTGATGTAGTTATCCTTGCCAGTCTAAAATATAGCATATGCTTCATTCGGAAGTAAGAAAACGAACAGTACCCAGGTAATTTTCTAGCGATGGTTGGTTGGTTTGTTTGGGTTTTATGGCGCAAGGTCCAATATTGGACGAGCTGCCAGACAGATGAAATTTTACCCAGTAAAATCAATCACATTTTAAAATCCATCTAGTCAAATAAAAGTAAATAAGAAATGAATACGTGGGGAACTTAAAAGTATTTCGGTTCTAAAAATGTATATAGATGTTTTGGGAATCGCAATTTCTGTAGTTTTTCGAATGCGGGATGCAACTGCTTCCACAGCTACAAATAATCTTTTTTGCCTCGAAAGTTATCTAAAATTTTCCCAAGATCCTTCTTTCTTGTCCCCTTAAAATAATTTTTTGGCTGAGAATCTTTATTTTCGTTTCGATGATTCCATCTTTTTTGCCTCGAAAGTTATCTAAAATTTTCCCAAGATCCTTCTTTCTTGTCTCCTTAAAATAATTTTTTGGCTGAGAATCTTTATTTTCGTTTCGACGATTCCATCTTTTTGGAATCTTTCATTCCTCTTAAAAATTTCGGTAGATTATCCTCCTTTGGTATTTTGGAACTAGTAAAAGGGATTAAATTATTGGTTGGTTTAGTATTTATTGTTTTTTCAGTAGGTAATTGATTAGATGATTGGTTAATGGTTTGGGGAGATTGCATAGTAATGAATTGACCAAAAGTTAGAAGGTCTGTTTGTGAAGCCAAAGATTTTGAAACTTTTAATACTGTCGAGTAAGAAATGCCTGCTTTAGGGTTTCTATAGCTAGCGATTTTCCTGGCTTCGATAAAAGAAAGGTTTCGAGTAATCTGAATGGTTTGAATTTCCTTTTTCTCGATCCAACGAGGACATGTGCCTGAATAGGATGGATGATCACCCTTGCATTTAACACTCTTTGGTGTGGATTCGCATGTTTTACTATATGTCCTTCAATTGAACAGCAAGCGCAACTTTGAATGACATGTCCAAATCGCTGGCATTTAAATCAGCGTAAGGGGTTGGGTATGTATGGGTCAACAGGACATCCAAGGTAAGCAATATTAACAAATTTAGGCAGAACAGGTACCTTGAAAATATTATGTTTTGTTGGGAAGATTTGACCATCACGACGAAATGTTATCCTTCGGATTTAGCAAACGTGTTGGTCTTCAAATGACTAAAATATCTTTCTCAGTGTCAAATTGCAAATCCGATTCTGAGATGACGCCTCGAGTGATTTAGTGAAAAATGAGGCGAAACGGTGTAATCCCTATTTTTTCAAACTTATGATGGATTGGATTTGTTTTTGAGATGTAATTTCCACTAATATATCACCCTTGTTGTTTTTCTTTATTGTTTTGACACCTCCAACCATTCCGAGAATCTTCTTGTGAATGAGAATTGCTGAAACATTCTTCATAGTTCCTTCAACTTTTCTTATAACAAAGAATCTGTTGCTGTCATCAATTTCATTTATTTGGTACTCCACTGAAGGAGAAAGATTATTTTTAATTTCCATGATAAAACGTCATTAATGCGGACGTTAAAATTCTTGTCAGTAAAATTCGTATAAAATTCGAATAAAAATGGGAAGATTGCCCCAGAACGTCCATATCGTGTAAATCTCGTGTAACATAGCGCCATGTTCGATTGTAAGCCTTTTTCGTGTCAAAGAACACCGGAATCAAGTGGGTTGGGATTACGAATGCATCACGTAGAGGATTCAAGCGTCAATGCATTAATCAATTGTGTTGCGACCCAGACGAAAACCGCTTCAAAGAATCTAAAGTGGTTTTTCAAATTCTAAAATGTAAATTAAAATATGGGAGAAGGGAGTTAATTATCATTATGGCATTACTTATCCGTTCCATTACTTTGCAGAGACAACTTGTCATTGCAATGGGTCTAGTCATTTGAGATCTTTTACGGAAATTGGTTGAATGAGAATTATGGCTTTCCGCCATGTCGTCTGTAATACGTGTTCTCTCCAAATTCGGCAAGACAGATAAAATACGATATAATAAATTTTCATAAGAAATTTTAACACGTCACGATGAATATTGTCAGGTCCATGTGATGTTGGACGAGATTTTAATGCAGTTTTAAGTTCTGACGTAGTAAAATCATTATAGGTCCTTGGCGAAGATAGCTAGAAGTCCAACGTTTTTAGTTCTTCACATCTTTTATAATTGATGAAGTCTAGCGGATAAGAACTCTCATGTGATATTTCAAACTCTTCTCCCAAAGTATCAGCAATCATTTTTACGTCAGTAATTTGTCCATTTTAAGATAAAGAAAGAATGATTACGATAGTTGCCAGATTTTTTGGACACTGTCCCATGTGCTTATATATGATTGTGTATGGAATTTATATAATTTTGCCAGGCTTCTCGCCGATGGTCTCCTAATTTTACGAGCTTCCGCTTTCGTCCTCTTAAATACGGAGCCATCGGGTGTCTGCGGAATTTGTTCCATGCTTTCTTTTGTAATTTATAAGCGCGTCTGCAAATTTCGTTCCACTATGGATTCCAAAGTCTGTTTTTCTCGATGTTTATGGAATGGCTGAATCAGCTGTTTTTATTATGGTGGAAGTAACTGCTCGACCCGTTTAATTGATGTTTGGTATTTCAACCATGTAGTTAGATATATTTCGATTTAGTCTGGAGAACTGTCCAATGTCTTGCGGATAAGAACTCTCATGTGATATTTCAAACTCTTCTCCCAAAGTATCAGCAATCATTTTTACGTCAGTAATTTGTCCATTTTAAGATAAAGAAGTCTTGAGAACTTTTTATTATGGTGGAAGTAACTGCTCGACCCGTTTAATTGATGTTTGGTATTTCAACCATGTAGTTAGATATATTTCGATTTAGTCTGGAGAACTGTCCAATGTCTTGCGGATAAGAACTCTCATGTGATATTTCAAACTCTTCTCCCAAAGTATCAGCAATCATTTTTACGTCAGTAATTTGTCCATTTTAAGATAAAGAAGTCTTGAGAACTTTTTATTATGGTGGAAGTAACTGCTCGACCCGTTTAATTGATGTTTGGTATTTCAACCATGTAGTTAGATATATTTCGATTTAGTCTGGAGAACTGTCCAATTAGCCTTATTAAAAATGTATCGCACCAGACGTCTGAGAAGTTAAATATCATTAAAACTACAAGATAAAATAACAGGGAAATGATCCCTTTGAATCTCCACATGGGAAGGAGAGAGGGGAGCATATAACTAGGTAGCGTAGGAATCCTGCCCCAACTATCGCAAGCCACACATGCCCACAACAGGGTTATGGTTTATGCTGCCATCTTCTTTGATAACCGGACCCCTTTAATAGTCATTTCTGGCACACTTACAGCACAGCGGTACGTAGACTACATTCTATGACCGGTTGTGTTACCTTTCCTTTTGCGACACCTCGGACTTAATTTTCCAACAAGATAAATGCCCGGCCGCACAGGCACATGTTGCTATGAAATGTCTTCAAGCTTTCCCAACACTTCCTGGGCCAGTTAGGTCTCCCGATTTCTCTCCCATAGAGCACATTCGAGACGTTATGGGAAGGCGATTGCAACAATACCGGAATGACCATTTAGCCCGACAGCAGTTGGAGACACCATCCGGGAACTTTTTCAGTCTCTGCCACTCCGGGTGACAGCTTGCACCCAGGCCAGAACAGGACCAACGTAGTATTGACTTCCCCCCGTTGTAACGGTCTAAATCTGAAATAAATCATCCAATTGATCTGAAATTTTATTAGTTTGTTTTTCCTTGTAAGTTCTTCACATGCGTCAATTTTCATCGCAATCGAACCACTCCTTGGTGCGTCGATTTTTTTGTTATCGAGTGTATATCGACAAAAAATTTCATGCGATACTTGTAGACATGATCAGACATAGAACGGGAAGATGGACAGACTAACGCAACCCAGTTCAGTTTCTATGTGAAATACTCTCGCTATGCAAAGTTTCGTGAAAATATATTCCACTTGGACATGGTACGGACACGCATGCGTAGTACGGACGCGCATGTATCCATTCTTTAGTTCTTGGAGTTAAAATATTCCAACTCCATTCTTTTTATTTCGGAGTTTATACATCCAAGTTAAGACAGCGAAATGATGCCGTGATATTTGAACATTTATAACATCTTTGTGTACCAACTATTTATGAGTTGTAAGTAAATTAGGGTTAATTTTTAACGTATTTATTTAGTACAAAATATTGCCGAGTACATGGATTCGTTTGTTTATTTGAAACATTATTATTATAAACAGTATTTTAAACAACTTTCTTATAGGTCATTGATTCAATGCATTATCTATAGAACTCAGTTTCTTAATAAATCAAGCGTACTAAAACCTTTTTAAATAACGTCGTACTTTAAACTGAGGGTTAACACTAAAATAACGTTAAAATAAGACGTAACTGTACGCCGCAATTCAACGATTGTTTCGGACGTAGGTTTCCAATACAATACTATTAAAATCAGCAAAACTCATGTTTTTTTTCTAGTTTGAAATTATATTATTGGATTGGATTGAAAAATTCACTCAATTGCCAAGTAACTATATTTATCATTCTAACTAGGTAGTACGTGGTTTCCATTTAGAAACGAAATCTGAATTGAAAAAAGCTGCGAGGATTCAATTTAAAACTGCATGTCAGTTGGAGTAAAGCAAGTTTTAAATAAGACTGCTGATTTTCGAATGTCATGGTCAGAAAATACTGGAACTACGACTTTTGAAAAATTAAACTTTTTGTCTTAAGTGATGGAAGATTGAGGTTGCTTACTTCACAAGTTGTATCAAAGTTGCAAAGGAATAGTTTCATGCAAAACATAATTTGAAAGGTTTTTCTTTTTAAAACTACTGCGAAATCGACCTTCCGTTATCTGAAAGACTGATCGATTGACTTTCCTTTGTACAAGTTGATATTTAATTTTCAAATTAGTTTCGTTATTCCACTGCCGACCAACCGGTATAATGGTTAAGGTGTTAGCCTCTGGATTGGAAAGTTCCTGGTTCGAATCCGGGTCAGGGCATGGTGGTGTGCCTTAAATCTGTCGTGGCCGAATGTCCTCAGGTTGGGTTAGTGTGGAAGATTGGCGAGTGGGGAGCCAGCTCAGATGTTGCCTCGTCATTTGACTGAAGTTCAAAATAACGTGTCGATACACCGAATGGCTTATACTGGGACGGTGGTAACTAGTTTAATTCCACGTGCGGCAAATGGAATTAAAGGAAAAGCGTATTTGCTTCAAAACATTAATCGCGAATACCATGCCAATTTAATTTGCCATTCCCATCCAGTCACATCCGTTGTAAGAGAGCCGCAAGACAAAAAATGATCATAGGAAAACCGAGAGCTTGACTAAACGCAGGAAGTTCGCCATTTTTACAAGATTAATATAGAGAGAAATGAGCTTCAAGGGCATGCAGTATTTCGATAACTAAAAATCCACTTCTGTAGTCTACTTAATTTAACCTTTTCTGGTTTGAATTAAATCGAATCACATACTTATCACATACGTATTCGAATCTAAAGTCAATTCTACGAGCTATGAAAGGTTTTTTTCGGAACAGCTACACTCTACGTTTATGAGCAATGGCAACGGCCTTGGAGATTTTTTTTGGCGAACTTCTAAAGTTACCAAGGAAAGAATTATTTCCCAACTTTTTTTCTGTCACAAATTTGTTTTCTTTTTACAACACTTTTTAAAGACATTTCAGAACGTTTTAAAAAGTATATTTATTAAAAACTTTCGCAAAAAGTAGCAAGCTTAAGCACATATCAAAACACATTTGTGAACTAGCAGAGAAACTAAGCTACGAATGTTGGGCAAGAATACCCTGAAACTTATCAATTACACTAAATACAGTGAGCATGTTGAAAAATAATTACAAAAGAAAAAAAAAGCAAGAAATAATACAACCTGATAACGTCAGAATTCTTTCGTAAAAATATAATGAAAACAAAAATGGTCAAAAAAACAAAACTCGTAATCTTTTCGTGAAAAAACTATTATAATAAAATAAAAATTCCACAACTGTCAAAATACAAATAATGGCATCACAGAAAACGATTTAAAAGGACCAATGCAATCAAATATTTTAAAAACAAAACACCAATGGTAGGGGAAAAAAAATTTAAAGCGAATCAATGAAATCAAACGATTTTAACGGATTTTGGAAGAACTATCTAAAACATTCAAAATGACAATTTAAATTTTCCGTTTGCTGAGGTTGCCATGAAAACCACAACAACCGTAAAGAAAGATGGGTTGCTTTAATTTATCGTAACTCGCTACTAGAAGTGCGCCAAAAAATATCCCCAAGCCGTTGCCATCACTCATAAACGTAGAGTGTAGCTGTACCTTTTTTCTAATTTACACTTCCTTGAGGGATACCTCGTATAGAAGAATCAATAAACGCAACCATTAGACGATACGGTGGCAACTGACTCAAGTAGTATTAGTCTATCTTCAGCAACGCTTTAGTAAGATATAGCATGGTTGTTTCTTCAAAAATTGAGAAACATTAATATGAATTATAATACATAAATTTAATTTGAAAACCACTCTGAAGTGCTCACGTAAAACCCCGACTGTTTAATAGATATCAAGACACTTAAAATGATTTCGAATGATAATTCTATGCCAGTGGAATAAGCATACAAGACCGACCTGATGATGAAGTTGCAACACCAAACGACTTGAACTTAAGAGACGCCATGGTCGTTCCAACGTTCCGTAATGAAAACTTCTTATAAATTGAACCTTTTAAATGTGTTTACCTTGTTCATTCGATGGATTATAAGTTGAAGTTAATAACGGAATCATTGGTGGTAGGTATTTAATTAACGTCGCACTGGAGCAACACTGTGGGCTATTGTCGACGGTACGGAATCAATCTCAGAAGGGCAATTTTAATTAACGTCGTACTGGAGCAACACAACGGGATATTGGCGACGGTCCGGGATCAATCCCAAATCAAACGATTCGAGGATTCCGAGGATCCACCGTCATCTGACCGTGTTTAAAAATTACGAGGTGTTGTCCTCGGATCTTTCCATTAAGGGACTGTTCCCGGACCGTCGTTAATAGCCCGTTGTGTTGCTCTAGTACGACATTAACTAAAATTATCAATTACCGAGGATCCACCACTTAATTTTGAGGGTTAAGGTGTTAGCCTCTAGATAAGAAGGTTCCTGGTTCGAATCCGGGTCCGGGCATGGATGTTTGTAAACGTATGGTGTAGAGGCGGCTGGTGCACCTTAAATCTGTCGTGGCCGAAAGTCCTCACGTTGTGTTGGCGTGGACGTTTGGAGAGTGGGGTGCCAGCTCAGGTGTTGCTTCGTCATCTGACCGTGGTTCAAAATTACGAGGTGTTGTCCTCAGATCTTTCCCTTAAGAGACTGAATCCGGACCGTCGTCAATAGCCCGTTGTGTTGCTCTAGTACGACGTTAACTAAAATTACCATTTCCATTACCCTTAAGGGACTGATCCCGGACCTTGGTTATAGCCCGTTGTGTTGCTCTAGTACGACGTTAACTAAAATTACCAATTACCGTGGTAATGATAATTTTAGTTAACGTCGTACTAGAGCAACACAACGGGCTATTGACGACGGTCCGGGATCAGTCCTTTAAGGGAAAGATCCGAGGACAACACCTCGTAGTTTTGAACCACGGTCAGGTGACGAAGCAACACCTGAGCTGGCACCCCACTCTCCAAACTTCCACGCCAACCCAACGTGAGGACTTTCGGCCACGACAGATTTAAGGTGCACCAGCCGCCTCTACACCATACGTTTACAAACATCCATGCCCGGACCCGGATTCGAACCGGGAACCTTCCGATCTAGAGGCTAACACCTTAACCACTATACCGGTTGGTCGGCCCAATTACCGAAGATCCACCACTTAATTTTGAGGTATAGGGGTTAAGGTGTTAGCCTCTAGATCTGAAGGTTCCTGGTTCGAATCCAGGTCCGGGCATGGATGTTTGTAAGCGTATGGTGTAGAAGCGGCTGGTGCACCTTAACTCTGTCGTGGCCGAAAGTCCTCTCGCTGGGTTGGTGTAGAAGTTTGGAGAGTAGGGTGCCGGCTCAGGTGTTGCTTCGTCATCTGACCGTGGTTCAAAATTGCGAGGTGTTGTCCTCGGACCTTTCCATTAAGGGACTGATCCCGGACCTTCGTCAATAGCCCGTTGTGTTGCTCTAGTACGACGTTAACTAAAATTACAAATTAACACTTAATATGGAACCACTTCAGCATCTTTGACTTCATTGGTTTTGAGGTTCATCTTTCCAGGAAATCTACAATGAAACCCTTACGTTTAAAGTTTGCGTCTTTTGTGTGGTAAGTAAGTAGATGTTTTAATTGAGATCGTACTGGAGAAACACAACGGGCTATTGACGACGTTCAGGGATCAATCCCAATGGGAAAGATCCATTGCTGCTTTTGATCCTTACCAATGAGAAACGAAAAAAAATTAATATAATTATATGTTACCATACTGCGTGGCCAGCACGGCGTTGCCCGTGACAGTTCTTTTCTTGGGGTCAGGTGTAACCACTGCTCGCTAACCCCCGGTGATTGCTACGAATTGTTAAGAATTCGCAGCCTATTGGATAACAACCATCATAACGTTGCCCGTGGCGAAATTTGTAACCTATTGGAATAAATTCACTGCTAATTCGAATATGGTTTGCTTCGCAAACCACATCATGAATATTATGAACAATGGTTTGCTTCGCAAATATTGGATAACAGCCATAACATAGTTGCCCATGGTGTTGGTTTGCTTCGCAAACCAAATGGGAATTCGGATTGATGTCACAATCTCTTTGCGAAAATACAAATATTTAGTTGAAAAATTATTTATTAAAAGAAAATCAAACGAATAAGGTATCTATCTGGTGTCAAATTTTCCGCATAATTCAAATTCGTTCAAATTTTTTATCTATCTTTAACGATCCCGATTTTACAAAAATTGGTTGTTGGCAATTTTAGATAACGTCGTACTAGAGCAACACAACGGGCTATTGACGACGGTCCGGAATCAGTCCCTTAAGGGAAAGACCGAGGACAACACCTCGTAATTTTGAACCACGGTCAGATGATGAAGCAACACCTGAGCTGGCACCCCACTCTCCAAACTTCCACACCAACCCAACGTGAGGACTTAAGGCTACGACAGATTTAAGGTGCATCAGATGCCTCAACACCATACGCTAACAAACATGCATGCCCGGACCCGGATTCGAACCAGGAACCTTTCGATTTAGAGGCTAACAACTTAACCACTATACCAGTTGGTCGGCCGTAAGAGGGCAGGAAGTATAATCTGTTTATTTTTTGAACGCGAAGGTTGACGTGTTGACAAGTTCATTTATTTAAAGAAAATCACATTTTAGGTATCGATCTAACTTGAAATTTTCCGCAGATTTCGAATCCGTTGATATTTTTACTCTATCTTTAACGGTCTAGGAGATAGAAAAAAGAACTAAAAATTCCAGTTAAAGGTTTCATCTGACCGTGGTTCAGAATTACGTGGTGGAGTCCTCGGATCTTTCCCTTAGGGGAGTGATCCCGGACCGTCGTCAATAGCCCGTTGTGTTGTTTTAGTACGACGTTAATTAAAAATACCATTACTATTACCATTTAAAAGTTTATTTGTTTTTTATAGACTGCTGGAAAATCGTTTCTCCGCGCAAAATGAAAACGGAAACGAAAAAAATAAATTTAGAATTTGTGAACTTCAATGCTGTTGCGCCGACCAACCGGTATAGTGGTTAAGGTGTTAGCCTCTAGATCGGAAGGTTCCTGGTTCGAATCCGGGTCCGAGCATGGATGTTTGTAAGCGTATGGTGTAGAGGCGGCTGGTGCACCTTAAATCTGGCGTGGAAGTTTGGAGAGTGGGGTGCCAGCTCAGGTGTTGCTTCGTCATCTGACCGTGGTTCAAAATTACGAGGTGTAGTCCTCTGATCTTTCCCTTAAGGGACTGATCCCGGACCGTCGTCAATAGCCCGTTGTGTTGCTCTAGTAGGACGTTAACTAAAATTACCATTACTATCAATGCTGTTGCATTCAAAAAAATTAAATTTCATTGAATTCCTTTTAAAATGTTGTAGATTGAATATTAAAATATGCTGCTACCCAAAAATTGCAAAAAAATTCAGATTACCTGTGTGCCAAACCTCATTACTGTTAGTGACATAGTTTCGTCAGCATGCAGAAAATAAAATACTTCCTTTAGAGTTAATGCGCTCTCTAGTGCTGCCATCTATATATTAATAAATAAATATTTTGTGTAAGTAGTTAAATATTTTAACTTCTTATTTTTTAACGAAAGGTAAGTTGTTGAGTTTATTTCGCACTTGGATCATCCAGAGAATAAAGAGGATTTGAACAACTGGAAATGAAATCTATATCGTCATGGGCTTTTTAGAAAAACTTATAACTCCTTTTTTTTCATTATTAACATTTTATTTCTAAATAATGCAAAAAAATTATTTCCCATCTTTTAACCCATGTTCGTAGCTAAAAAAAAATGTCAAAATTCATTATCTCTACTATTATAAAATGAAATTCGTGTTTTGGGTGGTCGCTGTGTCTTGACGAATCTATATAGCACTTACAATAAAAAAATCTGGTACACAGGTAGTCTGAATTTTTTTTTCAATTTTATAGTCCAGCCCGAATTTTATAAATTAATCTAGAACATTTTAAAATTAATTTATTGAAATTTAATTTTATTGTTTTCTTCGGAATGGCAACAGCATAAAAATATGATAGATTTAAAATTTATTTTTTCCGTTTTCATTTTGCGCGAAAGAATGCTTTTCCAACAGACGATAATAGTTTTAACTTTCGCCATGTTGTTCTTTTTTCTATCTCCTAGACCGTTGAGGATAGAGTAAAAATTTTAACGGATTTGAAATCTGCGGAAAATTTCACATTACATCGTTCTTTAAAAATATAATTTTCTTCAAACGAATAAAAATTTTGAATTGAATATTTTTTATATTATCGCAAGAGAATGTAACGTCACGCTAACATTCGTGCTCCAAAAATTTACAGATTACATTTCCAGCCCTCTTCAATTCCTGCGAAAGAAAGCAATTGGTAATTGGTAATTTTAGTTAACGTCGTACTAGAGCAACACATTGGGCTATTGACGACGGTCCGGAATCAGTCCCTTAAGTCGAGGACAACACCTCGTAATTTTGAACCTCGGTCAGATGACGAAACAACACCTGAGCTGGCACCCCACTCTCCAAACTTCCACGCCAACCCAACGTGAACGAAAGAAAGCAAAGAAAATAAGAAATAAAAACATTTTGGTTGGCATTATTTAGTTCTTTTTTGTAACATCGGGATCGTTAAAGTTAGATTAAAAATTTCAACGGATTTCAAATCTGAGGAAAATTTGACACCAGATGGATACCTTATACGTTTGATTTTCTTTTAATCTCCAATTTTAAAAAGGGAAGTGTTTCTTTGCTTGTCTGTTTCTTGCCGCAAAATTCTGACGATTCTATGGCACTTACAGCAATGAGATTTGGCATACAGGTAGTCCGAATTGTTTGCAATTTTTGGTCGCAGCGAATTTTAAAATTCAATCCAGAATATTTTTTAATGAATTTAATAGTTTTATTCTCCATCGGTTTTCAACGATTTTCTTCCAAAGAAGAACCACACCAATCTTGACTTTTTCTACCCACGAGACCTTGCCGTCAGCCTTTGGAAACATGCCAAATGTTTTTCATCGCGGGGAGCTCACTCGAATAAAATAATTTTTTTCGTTTCCGCTTTGTTTTTGCGCGGAGCAATGATTTTCTAGCCAGACGTTAAATCTTAACTGGAGTCACTTAGTTCTTTTTTCTATCGGAAGGTTCCTGGTTCGAATCCGGATCCCGACATGGATGTTTGAAAGCGTATGGCATAGAGGCGGCAGTTGCACCTTAAATCTGGCATGGCCTAAGTCCTCCCGTTGGGTTGGTGTGGAAGTTTAGAGAGTGGGGTGCCAGCTCGGGTGTTGCTTCGTCATCTGACCGTGGTTCAAAATTACGAGTTGTCGTCGTCGGATCTTTCCTTTAAGGGACTGATCCCGGACCGTCGTCAATAGCCCGTTGTGTTCCTCTTGTACGACGTTAATTAAAATTACCAATCACCATTAATGGAAGTAATGGTAATGGTAATGGTAATTTTAGTTAACGTCGTACTAGAGCAACACAACGGGCTATTGACGATGGTCCGGGATCAATCACTTGAGGGACCGATCCGAGGACAACACCTCGTAATTTTGAACCACGGTCAGATGACGAAGCAACATCTGAGTTGGCACCAAACTCTCCAAACTTCCACACCAACCTAACGGGAGGACTTTCGGCCACGACAGATTTAAGGTGCACCAGACGCCTACAAACAACCATGCACTGACCCGGATTCGGATCAGAAACCTCCCTATCTGGAGGCTAACACCTTAACCATCAGACCGGTTGTTCGGCCCAAGATCTTGGACATCCTGAGTCCTCCTCTGAGGCTATCCTAATACAATGAGGTATTTTCGAAAGCTTGAATTATTTTGAGTTTTGGTTCTGAGAATTGTTTGCCGTCCAACCGGTATAGTGGTTAAGGTGTTAGCCTCTTGTTCGGAAGGTTCCTGGTTCGAATCCGGGTCCGGGCAGGGATGTTTGTAAGCGTATGGTGTAGAGGCGGCTGGTGCACCTTAAATCTGTCGTGGCCGAAATCCTCACGTTGGGTTGGTGTGGAAGTTTGGAGAGTGGGGTGCCAGCTCAGGTGTTGCTTCGTCATCTGACCGTGGTTCAAAATTACGAGGTGTTGTCCTCGGAACTTTCCCTTAAGGGACAGATCCCGGACCGTCGTCAATAGCCCGTTGTGTTTCTCTAGTACGACGTTAACTAAAATTACCATTACCTTTTCACGCGGTAAAATTTAAAAGTGCGAAAAATTGTGGTTGGGGTTTATAACACTGCGTTTGGGTCTAGGTCTACGGATCTTTCACAATCAAGCGTGATGTTACTGTGGACCATGTGTCAGATATTTTACCTTTCTCTCCTCGCCAAATCTGACCTGGGCAATTAGAGGAACATTGTATTCCGCAGCGTGGTCTGACTCATGAGGGGACAGCACGGCCGACTCCTCACAAAGCAATAAATTTTGCTTTACGCCACATTTGGGTCTTCAGCACTCCTTTGGCGATATCTCGAAGGATCGCCCAAATAAGAATGCCGCGGTAGCACGCTTTGGCAATCGGAGAAATGCGAGTTCGAATCCAACCAAAGACCTACGTGTACAATGGGGGCTGTTGCATGTTAAATCCGTCGTGGCCACAATTGCCATCACGTTGGCGTTGTGTGGAAGTTTGGAGAGTAGGGTACCTAGCTCGGTTGTTGCCACGTCATCTGACCGTGGTTCAAAATTACGTGATGTTGAACTCGGTTGTTTCCCTTTGTCAATAGCCCGTTGTGTTGCTCTTGTTTGACGTTTATAAAAATCTACTTACTAACTAAAATATACGTATCAACCAAAATTTGAACAAGGTAGAAAATATTGCTCATTTTTCATTTGAAGAGCCCGTATTGTCTGTTTCTCGTCTCATTCCTGACCAATTCTTTACTTCCCTCAATTCGCCAACCAACCAGTATAGTGGTTAAGGTGTTAGCCTCTAGATCGGAAGGTTCCTGGTTCGAATCCGGGTCCGGGCATGGATGTTTGTAAACGTATGGTGTAGAGGCGGCTGGTGCACCTTAAATCTGTCGTGGCCGAAAGTCCTCTCGCTGGATTGGTGTAGAAGTTTGGAGAGTGGGGTGCCGGCTCAGGTGTTGCTTCGTTATCTGACCGTGGTTCAAAATTGCGAGGTGTTGTCCTCGGATCTTTCCATTAAGGGACTGATCCCGGACCGTCGTCAATAGCCCGTTGTGTTGCTCTAGTACGACGTTAACTAAAATTACCATTACCATTACTTCTCTCAATTCACGACACTGAAGTACACTACCCTACAATAATAGACCGGACGCCAGAGGATTTGCATAAAATCCGACTACTTGTTTTGGGGTGTTTTTCGTTGTATGGCCTGGGAAAATTCTTGTTGTTCCTGGTCAACTGAACGCCGACGCTTACGTGAACATTTTGTACAATCAGGTTCTTCCTACGCTCTGGCAATTTTATAAAATGGACGAATGCTACTTCCAGGACGACAACGCTCCCTGTCATGTCGCTCAAGTTGGGTTGGCGTGGAAGTTTGGAGAGTGGGGTGCCAGCTGAGGTGTTGCTTCGTCATCTGACCGTGGTTCAAAATTACGAGGTGTTGTCATCGGATCTTTCCCTTAAGAGATTGATTGCCGACCAACCGGTATAGTGGTTAAGGTGTTAGCCTCTAGATCGGAAGGTTCCTGGTTCGAATCCGGGTCCGGGCAGGGATGTTTGTAAACGTGTGGTGTAGAGGCGGCTGGTGCACCTTAAATCTGTCGTGGCCTAAAGTCCTCACGTTGGGTTGGCTTGGAAGTTTGGAGAGTGGGGTGCCAGCTCAGGTGTTGCTTCGTCATCTGACCGTGGTTCAAAATTACGAGGTGTTATCCTCGGATCTTTCCCTTAAGGCAGTGGTCCCCAACCCCAGGGCCGCGGACCGGTACCGGTCCGTGGATCAAATGGTACCGGGCCGTACAAGGAGTATTAAATTATTTCCATTTTATTTACTTTGGTGTATTTATCTCGGGTTTGTGTGGTTCTTATCTATGAAATGTCTACTCAAATTAGGAGGCGGTAAATCAGAACTTTAAATTTGTTCTGTTACTAGACCTTCAATTATGATTTCTGAATTCTGTATGTCTCTATTTTACAATTTTGACAAATGTGAAACTGTTTTCAAGTTGGCAGACAAAGTAGCTGCGTTTAAAGCCAAACTGAAGTTGTGGGGACGGCGCGTGAACAGAGAGGCATTTTGGACATGTTTCAGACGTTAGCGGGGATTTTAGGTGAGACTGAGCCTAAACATTCATTCTCATAGTGGGTGCACGATTGTGGTTGGGAAACCACAAAATACCCACGAACTAGTAATAAATGGATCCGCAACCCATTTGTCAACAAATCAGGCGAATCTAGCATGTCTGTGCAAGAAGATCAACTGCTGGAGATTACAAATGAAGACGGCCTTAAAACTACGTTCGAGACAACAGCTCTGCCGGTGTTCTGAGGGACTGATCCCGGACCGTCGTCAATAGCCCGTTGTGTTGCTCTAGTACGACGTTAACTAAAATTACAATTACTGCCGGTGTTCTGGATTAAAGTCGTGGCGGAATACCCTGAGATTGCCACCCCAGCACTTAAATCCCTATTGCCATTTCCGACAACCTATCTGTGTTCAGCGGGGTTTTCTGCAGTCACAGCAACCAAAACAAAACAACGGAATAAACTGGACCTAAGCAACACACTTCGGGTGTCATTGTCTCCTATTACCCCCAGATGAAACAGTCTCGTTGCAAAGAAACAAGCTCAGGGTTCTCATTGATTTAGCGTTCTAGTGAATTAAAATGTTAAATCACATTATATTCATTTTTTGTTGCAACTGTATTTTATTTTGAAGGCATGTTTAAACACAATTAAATTAAAATTATTAAATCAAAAAAATCTAAAATATAAACAATCAACCCCCCCCCCCCCCCTATTGATGACGGTCCGGAATCAATTCCCTAAGGAAAAGATCCGAAGACAACACCCAGTGGCGGATCAAGTCAAGTGCCCCAAGCGGTAAAATTTTCGGGGGCTTTAAACTTATTTTTTTACATGAATTTCTGTCTTTTTTGCAAATTCGTCAGTTATTTTTTCATTATAAATTCGGTTTTAAATTTTTTGCTCTATATACAGAAAGGTATATAGTATTAATTAATCTTTCTTTTACCATATTACTCTTTTAATTTTTTACACGCTTTTAAACAAAAAACGATCTTTCTGCTGACGCGTCAGTTAAGGGAATTGTTTAAAAAAATTTGAATAATGTTTCAACATATATATATATATATATATATATATATTCGTAAATGTGCAAAACATTTCTTTGAAGGCTCGATAAATGTCTGGTGTGGTTTTTATGGTGTCCCCGTGTATTAAAAACTTGTCAAATTCATCTTCAAAAGTACAAACATCAATGTCACTTTTGTAAATTATATATATTTTTTTATAATTTTTTATCCAATTTCCAGTTGAAGCCTCTTTTTTATGGGTGAAACCAAGTTTTACAGCTTATTCAGCATTTGCTCTTGCTGATCATCTAGTATTAGAAACTCTTTTCACTGTACTTAAAGAAACACATTGTAAAGACGCTGTTACATCTTTCCTCGAACTCTAATGAAAAGACACTTTAAGTTCTCGGGGCCCCTTCTTATTCCGAGGCCCTACGCAGCCGCTTAGTCCGCGTACCGCTTAATCCGCCTCTGACAACACCACGTCATTTTGAACCACGGTCAGATGACGAGGCAACGCCTGAGCTGGCACCGCACTCTCCAAACTTCCACACCATGCCAAAGTGAGGACATTTGAGGAAGCGACAGATTGTTCACGACGGTTTTCAATTGGATCGAGTGTCAAAATCGCAACCCTCTTGTTGCCAATCAGCGACGCTAATAACTGGGCATCTTCGGACCTTCTTGAATCTGGAGATTGTGCACGGAATGCCTGTCTGTACGGACATTGTCTGCGTACTAAAAGCAAAGATGACGTCAACGGTGCCCTAGTAATAAATAATAACCATCAGGGCCCGAGCTTATGCTATAGCGTTATACAGAAATACAGACTCTATTACAGAAATACAGGCGCTATTCATAAAAATGGTGCTGATTACATCTCAAAACACATGAGTTCAGAAAGGGCTCTTGAGGCAGCCTGTTTTGCTTTCCCCCGTTTCATCGCCGGAATTATGCTGAAAATCATGCGTGAACAAACGACTGATCATGTTTTTACGTTCTTTTTGACTGAACGATGACCGCGTTCTGACAGTCCCTATACAGACAAAAAAAAAACGGTTCTGCGAACAGAAATTTTGCGGAAAAGAAGCACTTGCTAGTCCGTTTCCCTATTTCCCTGTCGGGAATGAAAAACGAGTTTAGAAATGAATGAACGCTTCGTCGAGGGATTCAGGGAAAAACACTTATTTTACAGAGAACCATCGCACAACCTCCATCCAAACCGCAGCGAAGACCTCGATGGAAAACTGAACAAGGTTGAACGTTTACCGGGAAACAATTTTTTCAAATCGACCTGTGATTCTTTAGTTAAACTCGAGGTATTCGTCGAGACGTTTTGGTAAAAGTACCTAAGCAGTGAAGTGGAAAATGGCGCTCCTTTGATTCATTGAAGATCGCGAGTTTACTGAATTATCGAGAGAATAATAGTGCAAAAATCTCGCTCCCAAACAAAAAGGGACAAAGGTTGGTAGAAAACAGCTTCGAATGGTGGTTTTGGACGTGCAGGTGAAACTGTCCGTTCGTTGACTTGTTATTGGATCAGACAGTAGCGAATCTAATCATGCTGTGAAGGGAGACAAAACTTGTTTGCTAAAAGGGTACGAAAATATTTGCTTTCATCAAACTTTTCAGCTTCAAAAGTGGCCAACAAATCACATTTGCCTTCCGCATACCTGTAAAAATCACACACGAATATAAAAAGCGGAAAGAATAAGAATAAACGGGACAACATCGAAGAAAAACACTGAGCCTGTCTGTTACTGCAAGGTTTTTTTTTCTCTCCAAAGCGAGTCTTCCTCTTGCTTTTGAGAGAAGGTGGCATTAAGTGTTAATGCATTTTTATTTACTCTTTTAAAGTAAATTTTTTAAATCTTTGGTTGTTGGCTTCGCGTTTGAACTATTAGCTATTTGCGAAACAGCTATTGCCCTGGTTGGGGTCCACAAAAACCCATTTTTTCATAAGATAAAAGGACCGTACGCGAAAGAAAAAGTGGTGGCGTAAAGGTTTACCCGACCCTCAAACCAGATATGGCCCCTCGAATACGTTTCAAAATTTTGTTGAAAATAAATTAGTACTCCTGCTATGAGGTTAGTCTTAAAATTTAAAAAGTCACTCATTCAAATGTATGTTCGGGTTCAGTGCCGTGACTAGGCAAGTGCAACAGGTGCACAGACCCCACTTGGAATGGGGCCCAAAAGAGAAAGAGAGAGAGAGAGAACCCAAAGAGAAGATTTGAGATAGTAGAAATAGATGAAACACCAGATGAAGGAAGTAACTTGACACCCGAAAAATTGTATAAAATACAAATTTAGTGTTCTTGACACTATTGTCTCAAATAGATTGGCCTTATCAAAAAATGAAAACTATCTGTGACGATTTTTGCTTTCTTTATGGCTTGTCTTTACAATACATGAGTGTTACCGATTTGAACACTGTGGTTTTTGATATTTTTAATTAGCGTCGACCTGGAACAACATGACGGGTTATAGTCGACGGTCCAGGATTAAGACCCCCGAACGGTAAGGTCCGAGGACAACTCGTAATTTTGAACCACGATCAGATGACGAGGTCAACAACTGAACTTTCACCCTCACTCTCCAAACTTCATCAACACGCCAGGACATTTGAGGCCACGATTGATTTAACGTGCACCATCCCCTTTGTACACGGCGGTCTTTGGTTGGGTACGACTCGCAACCCTCCATTTGCTGTCCGTTACTCTTCTTCGGACGACAGCGACCCACGAGGATTATGGTTAAGGTTCTCCGATATAGAGTTGTTGTTGTTACTAATTCTCCTTGGTCTAGATCAACTAGATCAGGTCCAGAAGATCGTACAACCCCAAAAAGTGTATAACTTGGACAGGATTCACTTTCAAATCAGTCTTGACCATCCCCACACTAGCAAGAAGGTGACTGGGGGAGGCCGGAGCCAAACTGCATTTCCTACACGGTAAAAAAGTCTTACGTCCCTGGTCATAGTAGAGAGACTTAATGTGGTCACTAATAAGTCTAGTACTGGCAGTCTGCATTGCTCTATCTCCATCAACCTCCACGGCAGCCCCTGGATGGTCTGCATGGTACCAGTCATGTGATGGAGGTGCTTTCCAGTCGTTGTTGAGAGCAATTTTTCTTATGTTTACGTTTGCCAGTATTTATGGTGGCTAGCTCTTGGTACGTGAGGACGTTTACGTTTTCCAGTATTTATGGTGGCTAGCTCTTGGTACGTGAGGACGTTTACGTTTGCCAGTATTTATGGTGGCTAGCTCTTGGTACGTGAGGACGTTTACGTTTGCCAGTATTTATGGTGGCTAGCTCTTGGTACGTGAGGACGTTTACGTTTGCCAGTATTTATGGTGGCTAGCTCTTGGTACGTGAGGACGTTTACGTTTGCCAGTATTTATGGTGGCTAGCTCTTGGTACGCGAGGACGTTTACGTTTGCCAGTATTTATGGTGGCTAGCTCTTGGTACGCGAGGACGTTTACGTTTGCCAGTATTTATGGTGGCTAGCTCTTGGTACGCGAGGACGTTTACGTTTGCCAGTATTTATGGTGGCTAGCTCTTGGTACGCGAGGACGTTTACGTTTGCCAGTATTTATGGTGGCTAGCTCTTGGTACGTGAGGACGTTTACGTTTGCCAGTATTTATGGTGGCTAGCTCTTGGTACGTGAGGACGTTTACGTTTGCCAGTATTTATGGTGGCTAGCTCTTGGTACGTGAGGACGTTTACGTTTGCCAGTATTTATGGTGGCTAGCTCTTGGTACGTGAGGACGCCTGAGACTTCGCCATTGGTACTTGTTCCCTCCTTTGCCATGCTGTCAGCAATTTCGTTAACGTACAGGTCAACATGAGCAGGTACCCACTGGATATGGATCTCATTCCTGAAAAATAGGGTCTTAAGTTTATGTATAATGTCAATGCTTATCTGGTCGTTAATTCTCCTCCAACCTCTCAAGTGTTGGACAGCAGTGCGACTGTCTTAGAAAATCCAAATGTCTCGCTGAAGGTTGAGTATAAGGAGATACTTCAGAGCTTCCCGATATAGAGTATTACACACCATTCTCCAATCTTCCACACCGCGACAACGAGAGGACATTTGAAGTAACGACAGATTTAACGAGATACAGCCCCTCGTACAGGCCGGTCTTTAGTTGGACCGAGTATCGAACTCGCAATCAACTGGTTGCTAAACCGTGACTCTTCCAACTGGGCTACTGCGGCCGAACTGGTGATAGAGAGAGAAATAATATGCGCACATGCTCCATCTACTTCGAAAGTTGATGAAATTACCAATATTACATAACAAATGAGCCGTTATTTTTGAAGTCTACTTAAAAAAAAAAAATTAGCTTATTTTCTTTAACAATTTTAATAATTTTTATTGCATGATAAAATTTAACAGGTATATAGCGTTAAAAACATCATCCGAATTGAGTAACGTTTGCCAGTATTTAAAATTAATTTAAACGCAAACCCTGAAAATCTCGATGTATGAAAAAAATGGACTAAAACCACTTTCAAAAATAACTACTCTCAAATCGTAAAAACAAACTGTCAGAATTAATGATTTTTTGTATATTATACGCCGACCAACCGGTATAGCGGTTAAGGTGTTAGCCTCTAGATCTGATACGAATCCGGGTGCGGGCATGGATGTTTGTAAGCGTATGGTGTAGAGGCGGCTGGTGCACATTAAATCTGTCGTGGCCGAAAGTCCTCATGTAGGGTTGGTGTGGAAGTTTGGAGAGTGGGGTGCCAGCTCAGGTGTTGCTTCGTCATCTGACCGTGGTTCAAAATTACGAGGTGTTGTCCTCGGATCTTTCCCTTAAGGGACTGATCCCGGACCGTCATCAATACCCGTTGTGTTGCTCTAGTACGACGTTAACTTAAATTACCATTACCGAGAACAACACCACATAATTTTGAACCACGGTCAGATGACGAGGACACACCTGAGCTGGCACCCCACTCTCCAAACTTCCACACCAACCCAACGTGAGGATTTCCGGCCACGACAGATTTGAGGTACACCAGCTGCCTCTACACCATTCGCTATCAAATATATTAGCACTGACCCGGATTCGAAGCAGGAAAAATTTGACACTGTAATATTCCCTTAAAAACAAAACCTTAATTGCATTACGGAATTCGGCGTGCCTGAAGTCGATAAATATATCCAGGCTACCAAAATACAAAACGGGATGAGCCGAAACGCGAAGTGTGAACCACATTCGGAAAACGAGGTTTGAATTCATTATTATTTTTCCTAAAAATCAGGGGACACGTTCACGTTCCGAATACAGAACCACGCCATGCCTTGGCGCATATTGGCGACCACCGCAGCTTTCATTTAAGCAACCCTTGAACCGGCTGCACGGGAGACAGCACAGACATCGAAAGCGTTGGACAACATTCTTCTATAAACCAGCATCGGCGGACATCATCTGTTTGTGTGTACTTGTCACTGACGCTCTTCTACTTACTCAAGGATATCCCTGTTCCGACTCTTGTTTAACGGTAAGTGTGCGTTCTGTTTCTGCATTTTCGGCAGACCGGCATTGTGGAGGGAGGCTCAGAGTAGCGATTGATGGACCCCTGTCTCTCCCCCTTTCGTTGTGAATGGCATCGCCCCCGTCTCAAAAACTCCGGTAGACGCCATTGCGAGGGGTGGAATGGATTTCCCCGACGATCGGCTTTGTGAAATTATTCCCGTGTTTCCCCAGAATTTCATTCTTTGTTAAAAGGCTTGGTTTTCCATTTTTTCAATGTGTGGGAATCCAACCAAGTGGTTGTCATGAGGGTGGAATTCTGTTTTCCCGCAGTAAAATCGTTCGACTTGTCACTTCGAGGGAAAAACGGAATGTCAGAAGTTCAATTTTGATTTTTCTTTAGTACATTCTAACAAAGTGCATTTGATAAACTTTTTCTTGAACACTTCAATTTGCTGCATGAAATCAACTCGACAGTTGCTTTCGCTCTTTCAAAACTTCTCATGGGGTGACAAAGTACTGTGCACCCCACTCAAGTGACAATCAAATTCGTTTTCTTAGTTGAAAACGAATGTGGAATGCTTTTATTCTTTCTGTTATAGTTTTTTAAAACCGTGCTTACGAAGTCGAGGAATCGTATTAAATTTTCATGAAATTCATTTCCGATCTAACTTTAGTGTATTCAAGAGTTTGAAAATTATGAAACCTTTGTTGTATGGAAATGCCACTGACACTAAATAAAAAAAGTGTCGGATTTTCTTTTGTTTGTCTTCCCTAAAACTTGACAGTTTCGAAGTTTCGATCTCTAGATATTTTGACTACAGTCCAAGTTCTAATCACGGTCAATGCATAAATTTTCGAAGTGATTTGTTTTTCTCTTCAAGTCATACGTCTCGGGACATTTAGTCTCTTGTTCAAAAATTACCATAGAGCTACAAATTAAAACTGATGTGTTGATTCTGGTATATATCTTACTCTCGCCATCCGTATTATACCAATTTCAAAAGATTGTTAGTGGTTTTGGTAATTTTAGTTAACGTCGTACTAGAGCAACACGACGGACTATTGACGACGGTCCGGGATCAGTCCCTTAAGATCCGAAAGATCCTATTCAAAAGATTGGAGAAGCAACATAATTTAAATTCATCTAGCATTATCCAATAATTCACCTTCCAAGAAATTATCTATTGATCCCGGTTATCCTCGAATGTTTCCCTTTTGGATTGATAGAGGGCCGTCGCCAATAACCCGTAGTGTTGCTGCCAGTCGGTCTGATGGTTGAGGTGTTAGCCTCTAGATCGGAAGGTTCCTGGTTCGAATCCGGGTCCGGGCATGGATGTTTGTAAACGTATTGTGTAGAGGCGGCTGGTGCACCTTAAATCTGTCGTGGCCGAAAGTCCTCACGTTGGGTTGGCGTGGAAGTTTGGAGAGTGGGGTGCCAGCTCAGGTGTTGCTTCGTCATTTGACCGTGGTTCAAAATTACGAGGTGTTGTCCTCGAATCTTTCCCTTAAGGGACTGATTCCGGACCGTCGTCAATAGCCCGTTGTGTTGCTCTAGTACGACGTTAACTAAAATTACCATTACCGATCAAAATGCGAACAGTTCTATTGTTTCTTTTTTTTCCCCCGAGCTTCCTGTTGCCACTCCACTTACAACAAAGTATAAAAAACAGAATAAGTGGCTTATCGTTTCCATGGATATGCAACACCGTAGTTCAAAATTACGTGGTGTTGTCCTCGAATCTTTTCCGTTAGGGATTGATCCCGGACCGTCGTCAATTGCCCATTGTGTTGCTGTAGTACGACGTTAATTGAAAGTACCTTACCGGTACTATGTAACTTTAACTTCATGCCGAAAACCGATTAGAGGTCGGGTGACTCAGTGGGTTTGCCCACAGTGCTGTCACCCTGCCAGTTCCTACAGGATGTATTTCTCTCTTCTGTTTCAGTAAAACTTT
The DNA here is from genome assembly GCA_947359465.1 of Metellina segmentata. Taxonomy (NCBI): domain Eukaryota; kingdom Metazoa; phylum Arthropoda; class Arachnida; order Araneae; family Tetragnathidae; genus Metellina; species Metellina segmentata. The sequence continues at coordinate 28,396,134 of OX375882.1, forward strand.
CCCCGTGTATGTCCATTACTTGATGTCTGTCTGGTGTTTGGCATAGCATGGTCATGAATCTTGCAGCAGTAATAAAATGTAATGCAGCAATTTTTTTCTATATATTTCGTATAGGCATGTTTTGTATTGCTTCGTTTGTATCATTTATCCGAGGGTCGCGGTTGTCGGATTAGCAACCGGCGGTCCAACTAGAGAATCGTGTATGAGGGGCTGGTGCACGTTGGATCGTTCGTTGCCTTGCATTGGCGTAGTGTGAAGAGTCGGGCTCGGTGCATCACTACACGAATTCGTAGATTGCCGTTGAAAGTCCGTATGTGGAGAAATAACGCTTTAGGCCACAAAAAAATGCTATCTATTGAAAACTAAACAGCGCCCTCTCCATATAAACGCGTATTTTCCTGACACATTCTTTGAGAGAAGTGTTTCTTTTGGACCCCTCTACACACTTTACAATTAGACCAGAAAGTTTCTAAACACCCTGCATATTGAGTCTACTGTGTTTACCATTGGGATGGAGAAAACAAAGTTGAACAATTTAAAAAGGCTATTTCATAAACATTGGACATGTATGCCTTCCAGTTGAAGCCGACCAACCGGTATAGTGGTTAAGGTGTTAGCCTCTAGATCGGAAGGTTCCTGGTTCGAATCCGGGTCCGGGCATGGATGTTTGTAAGCGGATGGTGCAATTAAATCTGTCGTGACCGAAAGTCCTCATGTTGGGTTGGTGTGGAAGTTTGGAGAGTGGGGCGCCAGTTCAGGTGTTGCTTCGTCATCTGACCGTGGTTCAAAATTACGAGGTGTCGTCCTCGGATCTTTCCCTTAATGGATTGATCCCGGACCGTCGTCGATAGTCCGTTGTGTTGCTCTAGTACGACGTAAATTACCAATTATTACTGAGAATTGTTCTGGTTTTAAGAAAATTATGTTGGTCTTATTGATCTTATGAAACGAATTCAAAAAATCATTTTCACGCGGTGCCGACCAACTGGTATAGTGGTTAAGGTGTTAGCCTCTAGATCGGAAGGTTCCTGGTTCGAATCCGGGTCCGGGCATGGATGTTTGTAAGCGTATGGTGTAGAGGCGGCTGGTGCACCTTAAATCTGTCGTGGCCAAAAGTCCTCACTTTCGGTTGGTGTGGAAGTTTGGAGAGTGGGGTGCCGGCTCAGGTGTTGCTTCGTCATCTGACCATGGTTCAAAATTACGAGGTGTTGTCCTCGGATCTTTCCCTTAAGGGACTGATCAAGGAACGTCGTCAATAGCCCGTTTTGTTGCTCTAGTACGACATTAACTAAAATTACCATTAACATTGCCCAGTTCAATGCAGAAATACATATTTATCTTGATAATCCGGATTATTCCTTTAAGATTGATCTCGAACCGTCAACGATAGCCCGGTGTATTGCTCCTGTGCGACGTTAATTAACTACCTACCTTCTCTTGATTATCCTTATCGTTTTAAATTGTCCGGATATTTTTAAAATTTAAACTTATAAAATAACACAGTACATCGTGCAGGAACTTCAGTTTTTGGAGGAACAAGTCTACGATATTGGTGAACTCTCTCTCTACATGTAATGCTGTGGATTCCGCATGACTAGGTGAGAATATCGCAGGTTTCCCTAAAAGTCTCGTACGATGAAGTTTGAATATTTAATTTCTTCCATGATGAGCGGCCTCGAAACGGTCTGCTGACTTGAACCCTGATACAAAGATCTCTATCGAACTATCTGCGGAGTGGTAGATAATTGCATTCCGTAATGTGATAAGAGTTGACTAATCGCCATGGGTTGAAGTGAGCAATCCCTCAAATAAGTAGGTAACGTCTCGGTTTGTTTTTGACACCGATTTCGTTGATGCCCATGTCTATTCAGTTATTCGCTTGTACTGTTGCGATGAAACGTTTGATTCTAGGTTAAGACTTAAGTTATCGAAAATCCGATTGTAAGGATTTTGCGATGGCTGCAGGCGGCTCGTCCCTGGGTGCCCTTCTCTCTTCTGCATCAGTTAAAAAAAAAATTCCTTTAGTGGAAACGGATATTTACTTGACCAAAAAAGATCGCTGAGCCTGATGTTACCCTTGCGCCATAGGAACTAACAAACGATATAGTTGGAGAGCATGTCCAAGTGTTGTAGTAGCATGTCGTGTAATGAGATAAATAGCTTTTGACTCCAACGAGATATCTCGTCCATCAAGATATAGCCGATTTTTAGCTGATGAGATCCAGATCTGATCAGTATTTTTCTATTGACGAGACGATGGATGGACGAGATATCGAGATCTGGTCAGTTTTGCTAATAACGAGATCATTAGTCGAGGCTACCACAGGTGTGTTGAATACATTTTGTTTGTATATCAACTATCATATTAGTAAAGATTAAAATTGGTTCAGTGTGTTCCAAAATTCGTTGTGTACCAGTTTCGCCATTTTTTGCTCCAACATGTGCTCCACTTCCTAATTCCTATGGGGGGGGCTCAGTGGGTTTGCCTAGAGTGCCTATATAATAAGAGTGGCGACAAGGGACCAAATTTGGCCCAATGCGCATGCGCGGCAGCCATTTTTCTACCAGAATCGTCTCAAAGAATGTTGCTGGGCGAATTAATATATCATTTCAAGAACAAAAAGCATATGATTGTTATAATATGTATATATTCGCTTTAAATGAATCATAAACGCTCAATTACATGCGTAATTGATGAGATTTGTATTGCACACGCGCTAACTTAGATTGCGGGAAACACCATGTTGTTCAAAAAAAGCTATTTACTTAAAAAGTCTTCAAATTTATACCGACAAAACACAAAAATAATAATAAATAAACATTTTAGAACACGAAATGGAACATGAATAAGCTATATTTTCTTTTTAATTTAATATACACACGTTTTTCTCGAACACACAAAAAGTTCCCATGTTAAGTCTATGGGAGCTAGGAAAAGACCGCCTCGGGCGGTAGAAACGGTCTCTAAGCCAATCAGAAAGTGTTTCGAGTATGTCGCCACTCTTTATTATATAGGCACTCTAGGTTTGCCCACTGCTCTAGCAACCTGCGAGTAAAAGAACGCAGCAAGTTTCTCTCTTCTGTGTCGACAAACTTCCCCTGTGTGTATATCCGTGAAAGTGTCAGTCTTGAGTTCGGTTCATCTTGGTCGAATATGGGCCCTTGCACCATGAAACCTAAATAACCCCCTATATTGGAATTTTACTTTGGATAAAACTATTGGAGTACCATCATTCCGCTGTCTTAAAATCGAGAAAATCATCAACTTAAAACTTGTGAGCGTATCATTTTTGATCACTTGATTCAGAAAAAGGAAAGATTTTTATTCAAAACACATGAATATCATTCGAATTTCCAAAATTTAGGGCATTGACTCAAAATAATTCACATGTGGCTGTAAATGAAGTAATACTTGATGCAGGTATAATAGACGAATTTTAGCAAAAATCGATGAAATACAAATAGGAGTAATGAATTCATTTGACGAAACTGCCTTCGTAAACGACTAAAATCATCCACTTAAAACTTGTAAGCTTATCAGTTTTGATCACTTGATTCAGAAAAAGGAAATATTTTTATTCAAAACACATGAATATCATTCGAATTTCCAAAATTTATTGGCCGACCAACCGGTATAGTGGTTAAGGTGTTAGCCTCTGGATAGGAAGATTCCTTGTTCGAATCGAGGTCAGTGCATAGATGTTTGTAAGCGTTTTGTGTAGAGGCGGCTGGTGCACCTAAATCTGTCGTGGCCGAAAGTCCTCACACTGGGTTGGTGTGGAAGTTTGGAGAGTGGGGCCCCAGCTCGGGTGCTGCTTCGTCATCTGACCATGGTTCAAAATTACGCGGTGTTGTCCTCGGATCTTTCCCTTTAGGGACTGATCCCGGACCGTCGTCAATAGCCCGTTGTGTTGCTCTAGTTACGACGTTAATTAAAATTACCATTACCAAAATTTAGGGCATTGACTCAATAAAATAATTCACATGTTGCTGTAAATGAAGTGATACTTGATGCATGTATAATAGGCGATTTTCAGCAAAAATCTCTAAAATACAAATTGGAGTAATGAATTCATTTGACGAAATTGCCTTCGTAAACAGTTTAAATTAACAGAAAATGTTATGTTCCATATTATTCATGTCAGGACAACAGTGTTTTTCAAAACCTGTAACTTTCGAATAGCTTTTAATTTGTTGATTTTTCACACCTGAACTTGCGTGTCCAAAATCGCTTGAAACGAGGCGAATCCAAGAAACTACGGACACGCTTTGCTAATTTCCTGAGCGGATATGAGACAGCTGGCGATCATAATCGTTTTCGAGATGACCTTGACATCCGGAACTTTAAATAAATAGCTCGACTCTTATCATGTGTCATCTGTCTCCACTTTCTGCCTTCATGAAAGTCGATTTTGTTTTGTTAATGATGATACTGAGGCGAAAATGAAAACGGAGAGCAGTCTTCCACTACTATTTAATCTTGTATTCACAAAATTAAGTGGGTTTAATAAAAGACCATACTTATCCGATGCACTTTTTGTATACATGTACCAGTTTTAAACATTTTCTACCCTTGATGCATTCTCTGAAGAAGTATTATTTTTGAATCGTGAATTTTAAGAACACCAATCTGTAGTTTGGCACATGGTCTTGCCTATGATGTGTCAATTCATAAAATTATAAATCGCAACTTCGAAAAAAAAATTAATTAAGAAGCACAACTCAAAATGAAGATGTTTATTCGAATGATCCTATCAAAATTACGAGGTGTTGTCCTCGGATCTTTCCCTTAAGGGACTGATCCCGGACCGTCGTCAATAGCCCATTGTGTTGCTCTAGTACGACGTTAACTAAAATTACCATTACCATCGAATGATTCTATGACTCGGACAACAGAACAGTAACATTTCTGTACAGTTAAAATACCACATGGAATCAAGTCCTCGGCCGATGTATTGGATACCCATTATAGGAGCAGTGTTTGTGCCATTGACAAAGCACTACATTGATATTAAGACCAGAAATGGGCAACTTCAAGTTGAACTGGCAGCATTTTTAAGGTTAGAACTGGTCGCACCAAAGCCATCAAGTATGTCAGGAAAATTTTTACCTCACTGTCACTAATGTCAAGGTAACAGCATGGCTTGTCGTGACCACATACCGTAGTATTTCGGGGTGTCAAGGAAAGATATTCATGATGATCCGATGACATCTTGGACATTTTTGGTAGGAACGACATTCATGGAAGTTATCTAATATTGATCCGGGATTAAAGGGAAAAACTGTGTTCTGCCGCTACAGGATCTGTGTTTGCAAAGCTCATGTTAATAATAAAAGAAAAATGTAAGCGATGAACGAAAGAAAAGACTGTGTATAGAATGCAATAAACTTTTAGGGTGTAATTTTTGTTGTATTGAAGGTCGCTCGCGTTTCGAGATATGTAGATTTCCGAAATCGCATAAAATGAAATCCCCTGGTCACGAGCTTCACGAATTCCGTCTTAGTCATCGAGGCATATCTGTAACATGGTCAATAAATGTCAGCAGATCCTTCAAGGTTGGACAGAAAATTGTTTGTTTACCAGTCCGGCGGAGACTGTTGAGACAGATTAGACTCACAGAGCCATCTGTTTGGAATATTTCTTAGCGTTTTTCATCCGGAACATCCATCGCAGTTTACTTAACGGTAAAGGATTGATTTTATGCGCCCGTTCTTCAGTCTACAGTGTTGCTTGAAGATGAACATTCTTCTGAAGGTTTTAATTGCAGAAGAAATTGTTTAGAAACTCTTATTTTTATTTTGTCAAAGGGTTCGCGTGCCTGATAAATCGGTTGTACTTGCTGGTTTTGGGCTTAAGGGCCGCTGTGTGGATCTCTAAAGTGCTGAACCACGAATCTTCCCAGAGATAGTGTTCCAGGTGGTGGATTTTCAGTTAAAAGTATATTTTTGAAACTTAAGACTCGTCCATGAAATTCCAGTCGCCCGGTATCCCTAATAAGATACTTTTAATTCGGTGACAAAAAGTAAAAACCATCAAAACCTGGGGCATAAAACACTATTTTTAACGTATACTGTTTCAACGTTCTTAATTTTCACTGCAGGAATCCAACCAGAGACTCTTGGTGCCCAATCCTTTCGACCTCAAATGGTTTCATGAATTGGTTAATGACGTTTATTATGTGCAATGGGAACCTTCATAAAAGACTATTTTCCTCTATCCCATGCTTCCTAGTGGGGATGGTTAAGTTTGCCCACTGCAACCTGCGAGCTGTTAGGCGGCGCAAGTTAAATTCTTCCCTGTGTGTATTTCTCTCTTCTGTGTTGTTAGTACAATTTTCATTGTGTGTTTCTCTTAATGTTGTCTCAATGTCCCTTGCGCCTTAAAAATCAAGCAATACAACCGGAGACCTACTGGGTGGCAGACAGCCGCTGTGGCGCTATACCAATTAGGCTACTCTTTCCAGATGTCCGAAGGCGTTCTTCGATGGGAATACTGTACACGAGTATGTATTTGGCTTCTACGTGGAACTGAAGATCTTATTCAAGGAACAGTGTTGCGGAGATCTTATCGGTTCATTCTTGCCTTGAGGGATATTCGCTTTCTTTATTGGGTTCGTGTCCAGCATTCGTTTAATCTCGACGTCTATGCTGCACTTTATTGCACAAACAATCCAGAGTCTGGTCATAGAGTTTTGTATTCCATTGCTCCATTCAAGTCATTCCTATTTTGGTCGGGTATTAGCGTGACCGGGAAAACCTTTTGTAGGCCTTTGTAAAATGACTCGGTTCAAGGGAAGTATTTGAGAAGACCGATGATGTGTACTTGACTAACTTCGGTTTACCGTAAATCGAGATAAAAACTAATGCGTTTTCCTTTGCGCTAAATTAATTCCAAGTGATCCTGGACCTTGTGCCAGCAAACCCAAACAAGTGATCCTCGACTATGTTAGTCACCTGGCCGTCGACTTTACCTGAAATAATTTTTAACAGAAAATTGGAAGAGTATTAAATATTAGCATGGGAAGATACTAACCCGCATTTTCAATATATGAGACCATATTTAGAGATCCCTATACTGATCTCTGAAGGTGCTGTAAGTAATCAGGTAAATTTTTACTATAAATTTATTTTTACATTTCATGGTTGCCCTGATGTGTTCTTTTCCCATGGAGGCCGACCAACCGGTCTGGTGGTTAAGTGTTGGCCTCTAGATAGGAAGGTTCCTGATTCGAATCCGGGTTCGGGCATGGATGTTTGTAAGCGTATGGTGTAGAGGCGGCTGGGGCACCTTAAATCTATCGTGGCCGAAAGTCCTCACGTGGGGTTGGTGTGGAAGTTTGGAGAGTGGGGTGCCAGTTCAGGTGTTGCTTCGTCATCTGACCGTGGTTCAAAATTACGCGGTGTTGTCCTCGGATCTTTCCTTTAAGGGATTGATCCCGGACCGTCGTCAAGAGCCCGTTGTGGTGCTCTAGTACGACGTTAATTAAAAATTTAACAATTACCATGTGGTGTAGTCTTCGGTTCCTTCCCTTTGGGGATTGATCCCGGACCGTCGTCAACAGTCCGTTGTGTTGCTCCAGTACGACTAATTAAAAATTACAAGTATCATTTCCCATGGGGTTTACTGCATCTAGTAAACAAGGGAATTGCGACTCATGATCCCAAAGTTATCTTTTGCTACTTGCCCCTTCATCCTTTTCACAATTACTTGATGTTGTCGTGTTTGGCGGAGCCTGGTCCCTTGCGCTATAAAACCCAAAACTAATCGCTCAAATAAATATTCCTCCAACCCTTTTGACACTGGCATTGAGAGCCAAAGCCCCTTCCGCAACTCCCGTAAGAACGCCCCCGTTTTGATTCAATAATCCCAGTGTGCCTCCCGCTTAGCACACATATGCGTGTGCAAAATACATTCTGGCCTTCAGAGGAATATGTCCTTTTGGTATGTAAAGGCCTCGGTCACCTGGTACTCTATTGATCTATTCTTTTTCCATTGGATTTACGGGGTCGTCGTGTCTCAGTGAATATGCCCACTGTGCTAGCAACCTGCGAGGTGTAGGTGGTGCAGGTTCGATTCCTCCCTGATTGTATTTACTACTGTCACTGATTGTACTTACTGTCTACTGTGTGTAACTAAAACTTTCATTCGGTGTGTTTATGTCGTGATATTTCATGTCTTCGTGTCGGGCATGTCTTTTCCCGTCGTCAATAGCCCGCTGTGCTTTTCCAGTGCGACGATAATTAAAATACCAACCTACCGAAAACGACTTACCAATCCCTATTGAAGACGTTTAAATGTTCTTAAAGACAAAAATAAAATTAAACTGGCAAGATATATTCTTGGGATAACAAATTTCTAGAAAAACTCCACTCTATACAATCATCTATCACCTGGATTCGGTTCGGCAATGCAAATTCGAATAGAAAAAAATTAAGTACAACGGACAAGACTTCGCATTTGCCACCACCCATTTTACATATTGACAGGATTATTGATCGGAGTACCTGCCCCCCATTATGGTCAGTCTGCCATTGTATTTTTACTGTTCGACACATTGTGACTGAATTTAGAGTTTTTAATAACCACAGACTAGTTCGATTTGGAGTTTCAATCCCAAACCTGAGAGACCTTTTGGGGAGTCTTTACAGTAAAAATGTCTTTATTTACCTCTGACATCGGTTTCTCGTCATCTGACTGTGGTTAAAAATTACGAGTTGTTGTCCTCGAATCTTTCCCTTGAGGGACTGATCCCGGACCGTCGTCAATAGCGTGTTCTTCTAGTATGACGTTAACTAAAATTACCATTACCACTGACATCGGTTTCGTGAATTTTATTTAGATTTTATACATTGGGCTTGTCTTAATTCAAAATTGTAAATAGATAAATTTTATATCAATCTTTTTGTTTAGACTTTTTTGTTTTGTGTCTGGCGCAGTTTGGCCATGTGTGGCCTCTGCGCTAAAGAAAACTCTAACCTACCGACCGACGTACCATGATCAATTATGTCCCTTGCGCCAAAAAAACGCAATGAACCAAGTAATCCATGGGGTTTAATATTTTAAGTAAACGCGAGGGATACTTAAAACGGTCTTTTACTACATTCATCGCACTATATATTTCCCGATCTCGCTTTTTATCCTCTATTTTTCTTGACGTTGTCTTATGTTTGGCGCAGCTTTGCCAAATATGGCCCGCGCATCATCCAACCTAAAAATAACAACCAAAACGCACTTCATGAACTTCAGTGTTGGTATCCTGGTAGTTAATTGGCTCATTAGAGAACTAACTCTTCCTGTAAACGAATTGCTCTCAGATGTGGGGAGCATCTCGTCGCTTTATAACACCACAGGCATCCGCAGTGATTAGAAGAGCGTGCTTTAGAGCAGACAGATCCATGCTGTAGTGTGCAGAAAGGGAAAATGATCTTCCAGGCTACATTATCGAATAGATCTTACACGCGTGCACGACAAAGATGGACAATACTGAATCGGCTCTTAAGGTGTCGATACTTTCATCTCTCGATTCCCGATATTTTAGAACAATCCGCAAAAGAGGATCGATACATTTTTCGAAAATCGCTGCACATTCTGGGAAATCCGAATATAGGACCAACTAAACGTAACTTTATCCACGAGATGCTAGTCGGATGCCAAGTTGATCCAATCCGAAAGTAGTCCGATACGAAGCTATTTGTATTGGTGCATGACCGATACTCTTATTAAAGTACTTAGACCGTCAAAACGTATCGGATCGGTATTCGTTCGAATTGCGTCGGACCACTTCGATATTCTTTCTGAGATGCTAGTGGCAACGAGAAGAACAGGGGTGATGCGAAACAGCTTTTTTTCGAATACGGATTCTTTATATCCGATGTTTTAGGTAGATCGATACTACGTGATTCGAAGTGAATCGATCCGGGGTATCGATACTTTGACCAAAAATGCTCAATCCAAGTCCACGACCGCAGAGATCCCCTCTGTGTTCGTCCCAAAAAACCGACAACCCGATGTGTTAACATCATTTTAATGCTCTGTCTTCCCGAAAGACGTGCTCATCCCTTAGTCAACACCAATGATGGGCTAGCCCATAAGAACGATCATTGAAACCAAGCTCCCTGCCCCAGGAGAGCCTGAAATGATAAAAAGTAAATTATGCGATTCTAACATTGACCTAGGTGACACTTAAAAATAGATTAATATATGAAATTAGTGCTCTTACCCTTCATTTAAAAAGCTCTGGGTTCGAATCCCGATGTATGCGCAAATTCACTACGAGTCTGGTGTTGACTAGTCTAGGTGACGCTCTGAAACTAGTCTAGGTGGCTCTCTGTGACTAGTGTGTGGGTGGCACTCCGAGACTAGTGGGTGGGTGGCACTCCGAGACTAGTGTGTGGGTGGCACTCCGAGACTAGTGTGTGGGTGGCACTCCGAGACTAGTGTGTGGGTGGCACTCCGAGACTAGTGTGTGGGTGGCACTCCGAGACTAGTGTGTGGGTGGCACTCCGAGACTAGTGTGTGGGTGGCACTGTGACTAGTGTGTGGGTGACACTGTGACTAGTCTGTGGGTGACACTGTGATTAGTCTGTGGGTGACACTGTGATTAGTCTGTGGGTGACACTGTGACTAGTCTGTGGGTGACACTGTGACTAGTCTGTGGGTGACACTGTGACTAGTCTGTGGGTGACACTGTGACTAGTCTGTGGGTGACACTGTGACTAGTCTGTGGGTGACACTGTGACTAGTCTGTGGGTGACACTGTGACTAGTCTGTGGGTGACACTGTGACTAGTCTGTGGGTGACACTGTGACTAGTCTGTGGGTGACACTGTGACTAGTCTGTGGGTGACACTGTGACTAGTCTGTGGGTGACACTGTGACTAGTCTGTGGGTGACACTGTGACTAGTCTGTGGGTGACACTGTGACTAGTCTGTGGGTGACACTGTGACTAGTCTGTGGGTGACACTGTGACTAGTCTGTGGGTGACACTGTGACTAGTCTGTGGGTGACACTGTGACTAGTCTGTGGGTGACACTGTGACTAGTCTGTGGGTGACACTGTGACTAGTCTGTGGGTGACACTGTGACTAGTCTGTGGGTGACACTGTGACTAGTCTGTGGGTGACACTGTGACTAGTCTGTGGGTGACACTGTGATTAGTCTGTGGGTGACACTGTGACTAGTCTGTGGGTGACACTGTGATTAGTCTGTGGGTGACACTGATTAGTCTGTGGGTGACCTGTGATTAGTCTGTGGGTGACCTGTGATTAGTCAGTGGGTGACCTGTGATTAGTCAGTGGGTGACCTGTGATTAGTCTGTGGGTGACACTGTGATTAGTCTGTGGGTGACACTGTGATTAGTCTGTGGGTGACACTGTGATTAGTCTGTGGGTGACACTGTGATTAGTCTGTGGGTGACACTGTGATTAGTCTGTGGGTGACACTGTGATTAGTCTGTGGGTGACACTGTGACTAGTCTGTGGGTGACACTGTGACTAGTCTGTGGGTGACACTGTGACTAGTCTGTGGGTGACACTGTGACTAGTCTGTGGGTGACACTGTGACTAGTCTGTGGGTGACACTGTGACTAGTCTGTGGGTGACACTGTGACTAGTCTGTGGGTGACACTGTGACTAGTCTGTGGGTGACACTGTGACTAGTCTGTGGGTGACACTGTGACTAGTCTGTGGGTGACACTGTGACTAGTCTGTGGGTGACACTGTGACTAGTCTGTGGGTGACACTGTGACTAGTCTGTGGGTGACACTGTGACTAGTCTGTGGGTGACACTGTGACTAGTCTGTGGGTGACACTGTGACTAGTCTGTGGGTGACACTGTGACTAGTCTGTGGGTGACACTGTGACTAGTCTGTGGGTGACACTGTGATTAGTCTGTGGGTGACACTGTGATTAGTCTGTGGGTGACACTGTGATTAGTCTGTGGGTGACCTGTGATTAGTCTGTGGGTGACCTGTGATTAGTCTGTGGGTGACCTGTGATTAGTCTGTGGGTGACCTGTGATTAGTCTGTGGGTGACCTGTTATTAGTCAGTGGGTGACCTGTGATTAGTCAGTGGGTGACCTGTGATTAGTCAGTGGGTGACCTGTGATTAGTCTGTGGGTGACCTGTGATTAGTCTGTGGGTGACACTGTGATTAGTCTGTGGGTGACACTGTGATTAGTCTGTGGGTGACACTGTGATTAGTCTGTGGGTGACACTGTGATTAGTCTGTGGGTGACACTCCAAAAGCTACTCCACATTTAATTTTAATTTTAAAGAGGTTACACAATACAAATGTAGCCCCTTCCAAACTGACATCCCGTGGCCAAATATGGCCCCTGCGCCACAAAACCAACCCATCTGTCTTGTCTCCAACTTGCAAACAAAACCACTGCAGCAGCAGCAGTCTCACTTCCAGCCGCAGCGAGCGATAAGAGATAATAAAAGGCCGAGCTTCCCTTCAAACGAAGTGAAGGTGAAGGACACATTTTCAGGGTTACGACGAACCGGCACACTCCTTGTGCCGCTCGATCCTTCCCTTCCCGTCGTCCGTCTCGCGTGCCCCAATCGATCCGCGGGAGCAACGAACCGGCGCTGATGTCGCCCTCCCCCACCGCTGCACGTGCACGGGGCTTCGATCCGCCGCCCCTCGTGCCACCAACTCCCCCCAAAAGAACGTAACGTCAAAATGGCTGCGTTGTGTTGGAATAAGACGGGGGTGCAGGCGTGCTTTCGAGTAGCGTTTCGAAATTCATCCGTGGCAGATTATTGTTCCTCCGCAAACAATGCCGAAACTTACTGACAGTGGCTTGCCTCTCACCCCCAAAGTAATAGAAAAATTTATATTCTATTGCTTTGGGAGTTCCGACTTCAGATTTTTTTTTTAGGAAATCTTTATCTCAAATAAGTTGGGTTGGTGTGGAAGTTTGGAGAGTGGGGTGCCAGCTCAGGTGTTGCCTCGTCATCTGACTGTGGTTCAAAATTACGTGGTTTTGTCCTCGGATCTTTGCCTTAGGTCAGGGATTCCCTCTGGTGGTACGCGGCAACGTTTCAGGTGGTACGCAAGGATGAAACGAGCGACCCAAATATTCTACGAAGTTTGTTCGATTTTTTTAGTATGTTATAGGGGAAAAATGGGATTATATGAAATCAATTTTGTGATTAACGTTTTTATTACATTGTAATAAATGACGCTAACAGTAGCACATTATTTAAAGAGAAACTTTGTTGCTGATTATCTATTTCTATTCAATGGTTATCTCGGAGAAATTAAGTTGATATCTCTCCCTGTCAAATCGTTTTACGAAGAATTCCTTTACCTTTATGTATGAGAAGATAATTCGAAATAATTATTTGTTTTTAGACCTGTGAGTAAAAAATAAAACTGCAATTTTCAATAATCGTTTAATTTTTCCTTTCTTAAAAGATTATTAATACGAAATACACGTGCATTAATCATAAAATATGAAGATTTCTTAGTATTGTAATTAAAATAAAACGAGCCATGGGGCACTTTTCTGACATTAGGTATATGTTTCTAAAATAATATAAGACTGGTGGTACGCCAAAAATGGCAAGTGGTACGCAGTTACTAAAAGGTTGGGAACCCCTGCCTTAGGGGATTGATCCCGGATCGTCGTTAAGCCCGTTGTGCTCAAGTACGACATTAATTAAAAATTACCAATTATTACCGATCTCAAATGACACTAAGGTCGCTCTCCCGGAATACCCAAGCGATCCTTTTTTTGCTTTCATCTATTCCCAAATTCCTCTATTTTCCTTTTCCTACTTTTTTTTTTCACTTGACGCTGTCTTATATTTGGCCAAGGGTTTGACACTTGAGCCATAGAACCTAAACGCAAATGAAGGTTTGGATTTGAGGGTTCAGTTTCTTTTACCCTTCTGGTGGTTTATCTTCGCGTCGAAAACTGCCTTCTAGTAGCCAGCCTCTGCCACAGACCATTTTACTTCGCGAATTTTCATTCTCTTGGAGAAAAGGGGAAGTTTTTCTGATCTATGGAATCTCATCCGTAACAAAACTAACCAGATGTTGATGTATCGGGTTTCTTGTCGAAATCACTTGGAGATATAAACTACCAGAATTCTGACAGGCCTTAAAAAGACCCGAGTTTTCATTTTAGTTTTTAAGAGCCAAAAAATACCTTAATAATTGCTTAAAGTCCTTCAAAATTTTTAATTACATAATTTCTATCAAAATTAAAAAGCGTTGCCACCGCAGGATTGAAAACTCGCTTTTTTTTTTTTTTTTTTTTTTTTGTTGCTCGGCGGTTTCCCGGGAAAGTGCGGTTCAGAAAATTACGAAATTAACATGGTTCGTTCAAAATTGTACAGGGAACATGACGGAAAAGATTTTTTTCGATGCGGTTATTAGTTTAGGGTTTATTGGGTTAGGGTCAAAGTTTGAAAAACGAAATTTCTTCCACGAGTGAGCAAAACACATACAAATTTTCAGTCTTAAGCCGTGAGTTTTTTTTATTGAGTACCTCTCAACGTGAATTTTTGCATCTCGTCGAGTTTTTTTAGAAATTTCAATTTTGTTCCTGATAATATTTTTTTGAAAATCGGGACATTTTCGTTACTTTTTTGTTAAAACTGTCATATCTATATCTTATAACTTAGAATGTTGAGGGTGGGGGACCTTCAAACCGGGGGTTGGCGAGCAGTGGACGGAGACCCCTAGTTTTTTTACAAACACTCTACATATTTCATTTTGCCTGCATTTAAAATCAATTACGAGTGACCAAAGAGAAGTAATTGAGCAATTTTAAGAATTCACCCATAAATTCTTACATCCGCTAAAACCAAAATCCCCGATACTCGACAAGCATCATTACTTACAGACTTAATAAACAAGTATAGCTGGGTCTGAAATCCAAAAATAGCACCCATGAAAGTTTCTTTACTCATTCACTATGTTAAACGTAACCTCACAGAACCTAAAATAGCATTTGGAAAGGCCCTAATTTTTATTTTGCTAAACAGTGGGATACCTGTTGAATTTTCAGTCGTGAATCTAGTTTTTAACGGAAAACGCGTCCTATATTACAACTCGGCTTTGAAAGTAACGTTTCCAAAAAAATGTCCATAACTTGAAGTTTGTGTATTTCAAACTTATACAGATGCAAGTATTGACGCAAGCACGAAATATAAGAAGGAACTGCGATGATATCGTTCACCAGAATTTCGATGGAATTGATGTATTTGTAGTGCTGCTGTTCCAGTAAAATGATATAAAAAGGATTGCACAGTTCTTAGAGGAAGGAATGGTTCAAAGACTGACTGAAAAACGAGTTATTTGTTCCATGAATGCAACACTTGCTTTTATGGGAAAGGTTTTGCGCTGATATTACCTCCAAGTGGTCTTCCACGTGCAATGACCGCACGGGACAATAGAAAACTAAAATTGCAATGTTTCGAGTGCTTCACAGAAACGACTCAATGTTTGCAGATGTTTAGGGTTTCATGAAGAGGCTCAATTCATAGAATTCAATTTAGCAGTAAAGACGGCGCAGAATTTCCGCGTATTGCAAAACTTTTGGTGGAGTCCATGCTTTAATGTATAATATATATCGAATCGCAAAAAATCAATCCAAGGTGGAGTTGCGTAACAGTTACCATGACTAAATGCTGTTCTCTTAGTTTGCTTGAAAAATGCGAAATTCATTTTTAGATACGTTTATTTAGCATATCGCACCCCGGCTAAAAAAGTGACGCAACTCAAAATTGCTGAATTTGAGAAACATCAACTTAAAGGATACTATAAAACTTACATTAAAATAGTATAAGCTTCTTTTAAATTTTAGGTAAGTATTTATGGTGGTAATTTCTATTATATTCTATAGAATAGGAATATATCACGCTGAAGCACCTCATATATATTTTTCAATGACATAACATCAAAAAAAAATTATTTTTTTGACTTGTGTCACTTTTCTTGCTGGGGTGCGATATGTCGTTGAAATCCTTTATTTGCCAGGGTTGGATAGACATATTCGGTCAATAGGTCGACGGTTCCTTGCATGTTAAAACAGACGGTTTCACGTTTGAAACATGTTTAAGTTAGTAAGTTCCCAAACAGTTTATAGGAACACTAGGTTAGAAATGTCTTAAAATAAACAATGGCATGACGTGTCTAAAACAACTTCGTGCTTAAACTTCTTTGGAGAGTGGCTAATTTTTAGAATAACCAATGATAGCATCCTCCGAAGCAATTCAACTGCTTTCAGAGATGAACAGGTGGCTCCGAGTGTTTTCCCCACTTCGCTAGCCATCTGTACGGCGAAGGTTCGATAGCTATAACTTACTCTGGGTGTATTTCTCCGTGTCGGTAAAACTTTCCTTGTGTTTGTAAGCTCATTACTTGACGTCTTTTGACATGACCTTGCGCCATGAAACCAATCTACCCAGAGATGGAACTGTCCAGGATTTCCACAGGCGACTAAAAAAGGACTTTTTTTGTTTCTATTTTACAACTTTGTCTCAAAAGTTACTAAATTAATAAAATTACACTTTTGAAAATTGGATTCGTTTAGTCCGAAAATTAAGTCCCTTTTCTTAACTAATTGACGGGAAAAAAATATTTTTCGAATAATTCTCAAGAAAATTTTCCAAGCGTCGCCAATTTCAAGATTAATGCCAAATCGTAGCAAACTGAAAGAAAAACATGTATCTGGTAGGTGCCCATGAAAACCTCAGTAAGGAAGTATTTTTTACTTTTCAATTTTTAAATTCAAATATCTGGGGGGATATCTTCAACGTCTTTTTCATACTTGGTACATTTTATGTTTTAGTCGATGCATTTTGTATGTTACTAAAATTTCTACCACAATAGGGCTTAAGATACCTTTAAAAAAAATTATGCTTCTCTTTCACTAGCGCTTTGGCGGTCTCAACGAAAAATTGGGAGATTCCCTAGCCGGTAAGACTTTCAACTAGAGAAATAATGTGACATCAGACAAGGAGATGGAGTTTACGGTTAAAGAAACAATGAACTATCTCTATATATCACAATATGACTATAGCATTAGTTTTTCCTGTTCTTGAAAATTGTAAATAGATAAATTTTATATTAGTCTTTATTTTTTTCTGTCTAGTGTTTGGCGCAGCTTGGCCATGTGTGGCCCTTGCGCCATAAAAGCCTAACCAACCTGTTGTGAAAGCAGCGCTTGCTAATAGTCATTTTAATTAAGTAAAGATGGTTGTGATGTGAAATATCTACCACTTCATAAAAATAAGGGCGTAGACACGAGAAAGCATTAATTCAATAGTATAGATCGTATCATGTTAGAAATTAATTTGAAACAATTTAGAAAAACTTGCTAATATTGAATCGATATATTTGACTAAGACCAACGAAAAAATAGACAGTACTAAACCAAGGAATAATTCATTCCCTTCTACTAGTTCCAAAATACCAAAGGAGGATAATCCACCGAAATTTTTAAGAGGAATGAAAGATTCCAAAAAGACGGACTCATCGAAACGAAAGTATAAAGATTCTTAGCCAAAAAATTATCTTAAGGAGGCAATAAAGAAAGATTGAGAAAATTTCAGATAACTTTCGAGGCAGAAAAGATTATTTGCAGCTGTAGAAGCAGTTACGACCCACATTCTAAAAGCTGCAGAAGTTGCAATTCCTAAAACATCGATATGCATTTTTAGGACCAAAATACTTTTAAATTCCCCACGTTCTTATTTCTAATTTACTTTTATTTGACTAGATAGATTCTTAAGTATCTATATATATAATTCTATTACGTGGCACGCAAAAAAGACGTTATTTGTAATCGCGTTTTGGCAACACTGTACGATTGTTTTGTTTATCGCGAAGTCTCGCGCATCGATTGAATTAATAGCGTTATTAGATGAAATTTTATTGAAAAAAAAAAGGAAATTTTAATGAGCTGTTGCAGTTAGTTTATAATAGAAATCAGAGAAAGCGGAGGATCTTTTCAGGGCCATTTAAAAAACGGTCCTTTTCAGGGCCAACAATTATAGTTCAACAAGACGCTTGCACTACAACTTTCGGCAACAAACTCAATGAAAAAGTGTGGGTCGTTTGAGTGCTGGGAAAATGTACACACATACAACATGCTGGGTATTCAATTTCCAAAGCAACGCTCACATTTCGAGTCAAAATTTGCACAAAGTTTTCATTTGAATTCTGATTTTAGAGATACTGTATATATGTTTTCTGTAATACAGCAAATTTAGATTTGAAAAACATTTTTTTGGTAACATATTTTGTAAACAATCCCTTCTGCTAGGACACATGTCTTCATTGAGGCGAGCGAAGCGAGCATAGGTTCGCGCAGCGAACCAATGAGGATTGCGAAGCAATCCTCCGGGGGTTGGCGAGCGTTAGCGAGCAGGGGGCAGGCCCCCTAGTTTTATTGATTTTACTGGATCAAATTTCGTCTTGTGTCTGGCGCAGCTTGTCCACTATTGAACCTTAAGCTTCGGTTTCCTAAGAAAGCGTAGCCGTGATGAAGCGGTGAGTGGCTTCACTGAAACGTTGTTTATACTAACACATGGTGTTGGTTTCCTAGAGAGCGTTGTTTGTGAACGTAACGAAAATGATCGGAGCCGCCATTTCCATGACTGTCGTCATAGCGGTCTCAAACAGTTGGGGAACGTTTTTTCTCTTGTAGCGGCAAGATTTCATTTCATGCGCCAAACGATTCGAGCGAAGAGGAGCAAAATAAGTAAACATTTTTGAGTGCCATTGATTAATTCGTTTTTGTAAAATCGGGATCGTTAAACGCAGAATAAAAATTTCAACGGATTTGAAATCTGCGGAAAATTTGACACCAGATCGAAACCTTAAATGTGATTTTCTTTAAATAAATAATCATTATTTAATTCATAATTAAATAATCAAATGGTAAATAATTGAATAATAAATCTGTTTTTGATATCGACCTGGCGTAGAAATTTACGCTGATTTGAAATCTGTGTTGAAATTTTCACTCTATCTTCAACGATCCCGAAGTTAGAAACTTTGAACTGGATAATAAAAAACCTCTTTGTTTTGTTGCTCGAATAAAATAAACCACCACAGCCGTCTGTGTCGCCCATTCTTCAACGTATTCTGTCCGCCTAAGTTGACACCTCTGGACTCTTATTTAGACGGTCGTCTAGTTATGCCCGCGGCATCATGACGTATCACGGCTGTTAGATAACGGATCCACTTTCTTAGGAAACCGAAGCTTTACGCCATAAAACCCAAACCAACCGACAAAAAAAAATTTCACAAGATGACAATCGAAAAAGTGTTATTTTCTTGAATTAACGTTGCTAAAATCATCGCCTGTTTAAGACGCCAAATCATTTGAATGGCATATTTTGCTTTTAACACTTGACCCCTACCTGTGAGACAGGTAGATAGTTACCAATTCCCAGACCGATTATCCAGATCCTAACTGGCAACTTTACATCAGTTAATCCATGGATCCTTGTGACATATTATTCGAGAAGTTAGAACTTGACAATCATGAGCTAAATAACCATCTTTACTACGTAATCCCGACGTGTTTGAACCGAATGGCCTATTAAGGTCACGGCACAACCTCGTACAAGAGCGTGAGCACGAAGGCATTGAAAGAATGCGAAATACTAGTTATCGAGCATCCAAACTAATCTGTAGTTAATGACATTTCCGGTATGCGTTAGGGGAGGTGTAATGTATTTCCTAGTTTAATACGATGCATTATTCACGGTCTAGGTTAACGTCTCATTGAATTCTGTCTGCTCTACATTTTCACTTATAACGGTGTTTTCTAAATCTGTTGGAGAATCCCGTCTTTTTTATGCGTCAGTTCTTTCTGTGGGAACTGGGAAATCTCAGCCCATTGAATCGAGGAAGTTATCTCTTGAAATTATCTGTTTTATGTACGTAGAGGCAAAGGAGTGTTTGAAATTTTCCTGTGAATGTTACATGTGTGTGTGTGTACACAAAAATCTTTAAAATGTTTTGATTGAAGGATTTTCTGTGAATAAGCGTGCGCTTTCTCTTCGCGTTTACGTCTCTGCTTTTGACCAGGGTTAGAAATTAGGAGCAGAGGGTCGCGTTTCGGCACCTGAATGCGATCCCTCAGTTGCAAAGCTTGACCAAATGCGTTAAATAACATTTAAACATGCGTTAAGAACCTTTTTTGGTTGCTAAAAATGTTCTGCTTGGATGCAATTTTAAATGCATTTTGTTTTCGTGTATATGTCAACTCAGTGAAACTAAGTTGTTACTAACTTAGTAGTATATGGTATGTGTATGTGGGTAGTTAGTATATGTAAACACACAGTACTAAGACCTAAACTTCGGGCGTCTATACATTTAGAAGTTATTTTATTTGTTATTTCAAATGGAGCGTATACCAAATTGAAATTGCCATCCTTGGGCCCGAAAAATTCAAACAATAATAACATACAAAAGATAGATTATTGTAACAATAAAACCAGAACTTGCAATGGAATCATAAAATTCAGAAAAAATATCACGAAGACGGATTTTACGATAATTAGACCAGTTTCCCAACAACGATGCAAAACAGATGTGTCCCGACAGGATCTGAGCAGTGAAGAAGATGGTAGCACTCATAATCACGGCGCCCTTGCAAAGATTGCACAAGGGGGTGTCCAGAATCCCAATACTGGGCAGTGGATAGCACGGCATTCGGAGAAAGTAGTCATCTTGAAAGCGGCAACGGTCTGCTCTCAGGCAAGAAGCCCTACCAAAGCTCTTTTTCAACGTTTAACAAGTTAATTGAGATTGTCTATTTAAAAGTATGAGAAGAATTTTCTATCAAGCTAAATGTAAGTGTGTGGTGATAGTCGTTTCCTGTACCCATGGCCCGATTTAGAAAATTTGGTATAGTAGGCACAACACGCAGGAAGCCCCCCCCCATGATATTTGTTCACCACAAAAACTAATTTTATAACAATAATTGGTACTTACGTATTTGACTGTTGACCGTTTCAGAGATGTCACCAAAAAGTTTGAGAAAATCATGACATTACTTATAACTCTTGGCAAAATAAAATAAAGCAGATGAAAATTAAAAACATAATAGTTAGATAATTAATGTAATTACAAGAATGTGATAGTGGGGGAAACGGTCGACGGACATTTACGTAAATACCCAATAATTTATGTAACTACTTAAAAACTTTTTTAATTTTTTAGATACTTTTGAAATTTAGGGGCCCTCTAAATTATGGGGGCCCTAAGCCCGTGCCTCAAGGGCCTAATGGTAAATCAGGGCCTGCCTGTACCTAATCTGAATGTGTCCAAGTGATCATTCTCTCCTCTCCATCCTTTCCTTTCACAATTGCTTGGCATTGTCCGTCTTGTGTTTAGCGCAGCTTGGTCAAATATGGAACGCACCACAAACCACAAACCAACTTATTTTGAATGTGACGTTAGTTGGCTTTTTTTTCGAATATGCTTGCAGCATTTCGCGCGCGTCAATCAAAATTACAAAGAATGATAATAAATTCAATTAAACTCCAAACGTTGGGAAATGCATTTTACGGCAACCCCGATATGTATCATGCGGGCGCATTTGAACAGCAGAAGTAAAATCTTCGCAGACCGTCTGGTCTGTACTGGAGATCACTCAGAAAGATAAATATAAACGGTGGATAGACCGGAATCTGCGCCAAACAAGCGAAAAATAATTGTAATCTACTCATCAAAATTGGCGACGATAAAGAAAACTCGGTTGTCAAAAACGAATTTCACACCCTGCTTTAGATTCTTGTCGTTTTCTAAAATCTTCGCAGACCGTTTGGTTTGCACTGGAGATCCCTCATAGACAGAACGATGAATACAAAGAATTGAGTAGCCGGAATCTGCGCCAAAAAAAGTGAAAGAGTTGTAATCTAGGCATCAAAATTGGCGACGATAAAGAAAACTGTTGTCAAAACGATATTCAAAGGTGCAAAATACGACGAACACCCACTAATTTCTCACCCTGTTTTAGATTCTACTCGTTTCGCCCTCGTCTTGACAAGTTAGCAATCTGCTTTTCAACGTAGTACTCAAGAGTACAACCGTGGTATAACCATCCACATAAACCGCAGTGCAAATGCTTTGACACAGTCGCTGCTCCAACATCCAATTTCCACATGGGGAGAGGAAGACACTAATAGAAATGCATTAACTACAGCTCTTCCTCTTTACGAGGCGGATCGGATCTTGAAAAGAAAATTCCGCGAATTATCTTTGGGGATCATCCGGAGCGTGGAAATTGTCCTCTCCTTTTTTTTTTCAACTCTCCCGAGCCACACAATTGTGAAAAAACGCAGAAAAAAAGTGTCGAGGCTCTGGCATGATAGCTACTTTATTAGAGTGCTCTTTTTCTATCTGTTCCCATCTATGTTCTGTGTCGCGTGATGCTATGGGTCATCCTCCTCATTTTTCACTTTGGCTATTCGATGTCAGGAAATGGATTTGTTACGGTTTACATTCCTGAGAAAGGGGACAGTTGTCAATTACGGTCCTGTCCGCTTCGTGATGATCTCGCTTCTCCATGGAAGAGTGCGTGGACTTTTTTCATGCACTGAAAGTGACACTTTTAGTGTTGGAATGGAAATCGAATTTCGTTTTCTACCGGAAAATAGTTTTACTCTTTTGGTGTAGCGTTTTTTGAGTAGTTTTGTATCGAGATTATGCATTATATATATAATTTTTTTAATAAACAGGTGAATATATTTTTCGAGTTTGAATTAAGTATTTGTTGAAATATCTACACTATTTCTATCTTTAACTTTTATCTGTAAATTGAATTTCAAATTTCTTACCGACTAGAGGACGATTCAGTTTTGAAAATATTTTGGGCGAAAAATCAATAATTGGTTTACACTATATTAAAGCACTGAACCACTATTAATGAACTGGGGGTCTAAAATTTGCAGAAAACTGATTTATTATGCTGATAAAACAATTGCGAATCGTGTTCATGCACTTCCTTCTGGAGATATTTACTGTTATCTATACTGATATATACTGTTTATCTAGAAGGGGCAGTGGTTCATGTCAATACTTCTAGAATTACGCTTTAATTTTTTTTTTTTTTTTACACTTACGGTTCAGTTGAATGTGAGTTTTACAAATAGTAAATAAACCGTATATAAAAATCTCACTTAAAAATGGGTCCGTCAAAGCCGTAATTCGGTTTTATACTCACACACGCATAGCTACGTGGATCGATTTTTTTATGAACGCTGTTTCAATTACTGTCTTAAGATTAATCAATTTATATTTTTTCATATCCCGGATAAAAATTCAGTCCCATGATGTGCTTCCCACAACCACATCGTGTCATGTGGTCCCTTTAAATCTAGCTGTACGAATTCAAGGGTAGGTATTTTAATTAACGTCGTACTGGAGCAACACAACGGGCTATTGACGACAGTCCGGGATCAATCCAAGGACAACACCACGTAATTTTGAACCACAGTCAGATGACGAGGCAACACTTGAGCTGGCACCCCACTCTCCAAACCTCCACACCACGCCAATTTGAGGACATTTGAGACCTCTTTGCGCACAACTGTGTTCTTTGGATTTGAACTCGCAACCCTCCGGTTGCTAGTCAGTTGCTCTTCCAACCGAGACACCGCGGCCCACGAATTCAAGGGATTGACGATAGTCAGTGGGTTTGCCTATTAATCAAATAACCTTCAAGTAGTAGGCAGTGGAGGTTCGTTTTCTCCATGGATGTATTTCTTCTGCGTCGGTAAAGCTTTCCTTTTGTGTCCATTTTCATGACGTTATTTGGATCAGCGTGACCAGACATGACCCCTACGCCAAGAAACCAAGCCGACTTTAATCTAGCTCCTAATAAAGATCACAATTCTGTATAAATTTGAAACAAATCATTCCATTTTGAGACAATTTCAATGCCTTTTGTAAGATCTACGCAGTTTTCTAATATACAAGGCCACGTTACTTGGACATCTACTATACCCTAACCTTTTTTTGAGATACTTAGGGTGGTATAAGTGATGATTGGGTTAATTTAATATGTGATTAGTTCTGTGTTAATCGAACATTAAATTGACTGGTTTATTCTTGAACCAGACCAAGTTTAATCTAGCTACTAATACAGATTGCAATTTTGTATTCATTTAATACATCTGAAACAAATCAATCCCTTTCGAGACAATGTCAAGATTCCCAAATATGGTCTCCGCAGTTTTCTTAAAGACGGGGTCACGATGGTTGGACCTGTACCATATCCGAAGATTGTGTTGGAATACAAAAAGCGGTATAATTGAAAGATTACGTTAATTTAACGTTTGATTAATTCCGAGCACATCCTCAGAATCTGGGAGGTGCGCCTGTCTTCCTCGCAAGGAGCGATTCTTCAATTGAATCCGAGCTCGATCAGCCCTCGAGAATGAGTCCAGGGAGGGGCAGCGAGAGAGGTCAGTGTGTTCTGCGCAATTGTTACTTTGGTCAATATTTTGTATCCGAATCAGACTGCGAGGCAGGAGGTGGGGGTGAGTTCCAACACGTTCCTAAAATGGACAGTTTCCGGTCTGGAGAACGGACGTTCCGTCGGACTCGCTTCCTCTCGCAGGTTGAACGATCCAATTTTGTTCGTTAATTTATTTCGGGCGAGCCGTGCTGTTAATCCGGGTAATTGGAGAGGTTTTTTCATTCCTCTTTTGGGGGTACGTTTCCTGCCACACCTTCCGAGCACCAGGTACTGTTCACGCTCCTGCGTGCCTGGCCTTTTGGGGAATGGGTGTTTACCTCTCTGGAGGGCTGCAAGTTTGTTTTGGGTGTAGCGATGGACATGATCGAGGGAAGTGAATGGAGTGTGTTGAGCTAATATTCCGTTTAGACATACTTTCTGTTTTGACCTCCTCTACTGATAGTTTATTACACTGATTCCGCCATCGTGTATTTTATCCATAGACACTTACTGATCAGTAGAGCAACTTTTTGCAACAAAAACAACTTTTTTTCGCACGTTCTATGCGGCATGTAAAGTACTAAAACCAAATTTCCTCCTTCATGGGGTGTATTGTGAGTTATAACCGCAACATAAATGCAACTTTAACTTTTTGCATAAATGCAACCACCAGCAACTTTTAAGAATTTAGCTCAAAATTAATAAATATAAAATTACTATTTCATTTTTTGCCCTCTGAACCAACCCTTCGATCACGTGTGTCTGATCTTGCGAACGCCGATGTATTGTGGATAAAACCGGAAGTTCATGGAAAGAAGCTGTTTGTCCTAACGATCGAAAGTGAAATAAATGGGAAGAAGTACTTTTTTAACACATTGGTTGGCACTCTTGATAATGAAGAGGAAACTTGCGTAATTGACTGCAGAGTTGGCGAGTTGAGTGTCGATCATCAATATGTTGTTTGCCTTGTAGATGACGTTTTAAAATCTCTGAATGTTGATCGAAAGGATTTGGCGCTTCTGCTATCCAATATAGCACATTATATGTCTGCGGCTGGCGCAGTTTTTTAATGTTAAAGAAATTACTGGCCAAGGATTGGCCATGCAACGTTCTTCTGTATATAAGAATGTGTTATAATAGCGTTATACACGACTAAAATTGTCAATATATTTTTCATTTTTTACGGATAATTTATTTTACAATTCAGTGTACCAAAAATAAATGCAACTTTATTTCCATAAATGCAACTTTATTTCCATAAATGCAACTTTATTTCCATAAATGCAACTTTTCCCATTTTTACTGCAACAAAAAAGTTGCCCTACTGATCAGAGAACAGAACCTGCCCCATTATGTTCAATCTGACATTGTATTTTTACTGTTCGACACATTTTGACTGAATGTAGAGTTTTTAGTAACCAGACTAGTCCGATTTGGAGTTTCAAACCCAAACCTAAAAAAACCTTTTAGGGAGTCCTTACAATAAAAAAATTTTTTATTTATCTCTGACATGGGTTTTTTTTCGAATTTGATTTTATACTTTGAGCTAGTCTCAATTCAAAATTGTAAGTAGATAAATTTTGTATCAATCTTTATTTTCATCTAGACTTTTTTTGTCTCGTGTCTGAGGCAGCTTTGCCATGTTTGGCCCTTGCTTCCAAAAAAAAAAAAAAAAACGCCATCGTGGGTTGTTGGGTATGCACACTACTCCAGCAACGCGTCAATTGTTGGCGGCGCAGGTTTGATTCCTCTCTGGATGTAGGTATTTCTTTGTGTTGACAGGTTCGTGGTAGCCCGATTGCGAGAGCAACTGAATAGCAACGGATTGCGAGTTCAGTTCAACCAATGTCGTGTACATGTGGGGCTGGGGCACGTTAAATCTATTTTGGCCTCGCGTTGGCGTAGTGTGGAAGTTTGGAGAGTGGGGTACCAGCTCAGGTGCCGATCTTGTCATCTGCCTGTAGTTCAAAATCACGTGGTATGGTTCTCGGATCTTTCCATTCGGGTTTGTCCCGGACCGTCGCCAATAGCCTGCTGCAGTGCGACGTTAATTAAAATACTTGCATCTTTGCAGTATTTTAAGAATTTCTTTCAAGAAGAACTTTCCTTGCGTGTGCATATCCGGTACGTGTTGCTTGTCTTGTGTTTGGAGCAGCATGGCCAAGTATGACCTTTGCGTCATTAAACCCCAACCCGACCATCATTCCGCCGTACTTGTCAAGAATGAAGAATCTCCAAGTGTTGTCACTGACACTGAGCTGGAAAAGATTTTAGAGTTGTGCAGAATTTCCCGAGACCCCCCCCCCCCGAGTTATTATTGTGAGGTATTTCCTCCACAACGTATTTCAATCTTTGTCATGAAAACCTTGTTTGTGTATATGGTTTCCTTATGTCAAGGTATGGTGGATTTTATAGTTGCCTTCTGCTAGTTACTAACATACTCTCGTAGCTGTGTTGGTATCCCATTTTTTTTTACATCGCTAGTACCATTTGCGTTACCATATGTTACGAACTAGTACCATATGTTACGAACTAGTACCATATGTTACGAGCTAGTACCATATGTTACGAGCTAGTACCATATGTTACGAGCTAGTACCATATGTTACGAGCTAGTACCATATGTTACGAGCTAGTACCATATGTTACGAGCTAGTACCATATGTTACGAGCTAGTACCATATGTTACGAGCTAGTACCATATGTTACGAGCTAGTACCATATGTTACGAGCTAGTACCATATGTTACGAGCTAGTACCATATGTTACGAGCTAGTACCATATGTTACGAGCTAGTACCATATCTTACGAGCTAGTACCATATCTTACGAGCTAGTACCATATCTTACGAGCTAGTACCATATCTTACGAGCTAGTACCATATCTTACGAGCTAGTACCATATCTTACGAGCTAGTACCATATCTTACGAGCTAGTACCATATCTTACGAGCTAGTACCATATCTTACGAGCTAGTACCATATCTTACGAGCTTCACCTTTTTCACATTTCACTTTGTTCTCACGTGCACGAACAAGACGTCCGTGCTCCTATTCCGTTAAGAATCAGCTTACGTTCTTGTTCCGTTACAAATCGGAAAACAACCGTTTTTGTACATAAAGCTTTGTAAAATATTCATTGTTTAAGAGAGATTACAGTGAATAGTTTGTTCAAAATGGATTGATCTGAACCTGACTTTGTGTGTAAATTTACTATTGTGCGTGGATCGAACATAGGTCAGAGCGACCAATATCCATGTACTTGACGTAATTTTGCGCAGCATGGCAAAATATGGCCATTGCGCCATAAAACCCAATCGCCCTCCATCACGCACATTTTGACTAAATAGCCATATCAATCGGTTCGAAGAATCCCTTGCTGCTGGCCGTTGTGTAACTCCTGTGTGACGTTGATTAAAATCGGTGTGTGCCGATGTAAATCAAGTGATTTTTATTGAAAAAATCATTGATATAAATCAAAATTTTAAAATTTCTTTTCTTTCTGTTATGTTTATTAATATTGAAAATGAAAATGGCTGAGAACAAGATGCATGTTATTTATTCAAATTAGTTAAGAACTGCGCTTTTACAGAGTTCATCCTAAAATTAATATATTGAAAGTCATCCTCCCTTTGAAGACACTAAATAACAGTTTTTGTCGATTGGCAAATACATACTTATCTGGGATTACCAGACAAGTATGTATTCGCATCTTGAGCCATTGACCAATCGCTGTCACTCACAAGCTTGCTCATCAGCGTGAGTTTTGTTTTAAACACTCCATGTCATTAAATCGCACATGTCCAATTTTAAACCGTTCTCCATGTGATGGGTGAAGTTGCTCGCTCAAATTATTAAAATTGTGGCAACTTGTTTTTTTTTCAAGATGTTCTTATTATTTATTTAGTATTGTAGTTTGTCTGCAAAAAAAATGTCGTTGTTATATACTAATCCCCGACATGGTCTCTTTAAATTAGACCAAGTCCACAAGTCCATAAACCCCTAAAAAGTCCAAGAAATGTAGAGGTTCCGAAAAAACCTTGTCCATTGTAAAGTCAATGCATTCCAATTTTGCACATAAGTCTTTACAACAGTTTCATATTTTTTTGTGTAGCATATTAGTTAGTTTTTATTTGAATTTGCTGGAAAATTTTACATATGGATCCCTTTTGGAATTCTTTACGCTGCTAGAATAAACTATTCAATATTTATGGAATTGATAGTTTGAATGTGAAAGTTAATTCATTTACCCATAATTGAGTGATTGTATAAGATTGTATAATTGAGAATATTGATAAAAGACTATGAATTGAAGTGGAAATCTTAATTGAATGATTATGATTGGAATGATTAACTTTTTATTGCAAGCTTAAAATTCTACTGTTTTGCATGTTATGTTGCGGGGTAAAAACAATTCCACATACTCGGAAATTTCGTGGCGCTCAAATGGTGAGATAATGAAAATGGCAAGGATGTAGAAACAATTTTCGACATAAATATTTATAATTCACGACATGTAGCTAAAAATCCATCACTTGTAAAAAGTTGCCCCGAAGAGTTTTCCACGTTTACTTCGATGTATACATTTTTATAACATGTTGAATGCTCTTGGCATTCACCTCGTCTAGGACCCAGTTTCACGTCCACGGTTCCCAGAAGACGTTGATCCCTGGTTGTAAATACTCCAGCTTAACACGTTGATTTAATTGCGTCGCATTCATTGGGAAGCCGTTCACGTCCCTGGAGCATCAACAGTACTGATGGTTTATCAGTGTTAATGCCGCTCAGGTTTGAAAGAGACGAGGACGTGCTTTTGGGGAATTTGGAAAATACTTGTTTTTTTTTTCTACGCATGGGGCAACTTTGAGAACTTGACGATCGTCGCATTGCGTCACGTTTTGTCGGTTCTTCCGAGGTGAAATCTTTGCCCTTTCAGACACCAAGCTGTGGTGTCGTGTCAATGGACCATTGTAGTGAAAACATGGCGCCCTTTGCGGTTCCACAATGGTCTCGGAAGTGAAATATTCCACCCACGAAAGTCAATTTTCGACCTTTCGGTTTTAACCTTTAGACTACTGCCGGTGCAGCAATTGTCCATTGAAAGTTATAAGAATCGCGCAAAGAAAGAATTTAAACTTCCAAGGTACAACTGTTGTACGGCCATTGCAGCAGTTGTACCTTGGAAGTTATAAGAATCGCGCCAAAAAAGAATCGTTCTTATTTATATCTATATTCGTAGTCAGAAGGTTAAGCTAGAATTCCATTAAAGCTCAATTTTTTTTTTAAATATTGATCGGAAAGAATCTTGAGTGAACGATTTTGCTATTCGGTTGGGACTCTTCAGAGGGATGACAAGCCCCTGTTCTTTTGGGAGTTAAGTGTCCGTTTGCAAGATGAGTTTCACGCAAGTGTCAGAATTGGTATAGGTGAGCCAAACACAAGACAAGATATCAAGTAAAGGATATTCACATACAAGGAAATTTTTACTGACCCCGAAGCGGGATGCACCCAGGGTAAATTACGGAAATCGAACCTGTGTTAGCTACAACTAACGCAGTGGGTAATCCCTTTTTACAAAGTTAGTTTTTATTTTATGGTAGGGCCATTTTTGGCCTAGCTGCTCCCCAAACAAGGCTCGTACCCACTGAGCTGCGGTAGCCCGGTTGGGCGCCATCTCAAATTTTGACCTAGTCCACTGACAGTGGTTTAAAATTACGAGGCGTGGACCTCGAATCTTGCCATTCTTGATTGATCTCCAATAGCCCGTTGTGTTGCTCTGCTCCAGTGCTCAAGTTTTACTGACACGCAAGAATTACACTCAGTGTAAGTGACAGGAATCGAACCTACGTTGCCTACAGTGTTCAGACTGTTAACGGTCCTAGGAAATCTGATTGTATAAATATTTGCGATTTCTCAAATCTAAAAATCTAGTAACATTTTTGTTTAAGATTTAATTTGTTTGATTGTAGCCTCGGCAGTCTTTTCAAAGTTCAACACTAAAATATCAAATTTGTAAATATTCTCGTGTCTGGCGTATCGTGACCAAATATGAACCTTGAGCCATTAAAACCCAACAAACCAACCCAAATATTCTCAGTAGCAGGGTTCCCACGGTCCTTGAAAAGTCCTTAAAAGTCCTTGAATTTTTTTTTCCTAACTAGGGGCCCTTGAAAGTCCTTGAAAATTACGGAACTTGGTGAAAAGTCCTTGAAAGTACTTGATTTTTTTTAACAAGTTCATAATTGTGTAATTTCGTCTTGCATTGGAAATTGTCCAGACTAGTTTCCTCCGCAGCATGTGTGCCATTTGAGCCTCATTCTGAATGAAACCGGTGTTTCACGCTTTGACACTATGTGATATACTTATAATACTAGGTCTAGATCTCCACAGTATGGCTATCCGTCTAAGTTGATACTTCTGGTCTCCATTAAGACGGCCGCTTCTCATACTCTTCTTCGTGCCACCAAAAGAATTTATCGTACGGTATTTTATCGCACGACGGAAATCGATATGTGTGCAAGTAGCCTGAAAGTTAGCATTGAAACAAGAAGCCCACTCTGCAAAAAAAAAAAAAATCAGGTTCTGTAAGAAAAGAAAATCCAAATTGTTCCCAAAATTGACAATAACCTTTCCCTTTTTTGACTAACAGTTGTATAAAAAAATTATTATTATTTTTTAAATATTTTTCTTTTTAATTGACAACTTTTGTGTATGCCTTGTTTTAGGTCGTTATAAAAAATTTTAGGTCCTTGAAAAATATTTTTTTGGCTTTGAAAAGTCCTTAAAAGTCCTTGAATTTTTTTTGGATAAAGGTGTGGGAACCATGAGTAGGATTGAAGTCGACTTAAGGATGGGATAAAAACCTTTTTTATCAAAGGTTGTAGTAAATACTCACGAGTTGGCTTGAATGCGATCTCTGCCGTTTTAAGTTCTGCAATAGTAAAATGGTAATTGCAATAAAGGAGGTTGCTGGTAAAGCTCAAAGGTCCATATAAATTACGATTCATTTTAAGAATACTGGAGCTTATTTCTAGCCATGATATTTGGTTTCATTGTTTTATTCCAATGCACGAAGCTTCCAGCAAGCAACATTTGTTTTCACTCGTTTGGTAACCAATGAACGTGACAAATCAATGGGAACTTATTTAAACTAAATTCAATTCCGCTTGCTATTGCGTTATAAGGGAAAGTTTTGATATTGCGTCTTATTTTTTGAAAATAAAGTTGATAAACAAAGAAGCAAATTTCTATACATGAAATGAGAACATTTCATGTATAGTGGCGCAGTATACGCAAATACGCAAAGTATTGTGAATCATTTTTGATTCATGTTCCTTTTCGCATCTTTTTTCCTCGTTTATGATGCGTATTAATCGCTCATCGAACATTTTCGAATCAACAAAGTCGCTCAGGTATTCTGGCACACGCGACTTTTAGCTATATTTTTCAAACTCGACGACCAGAAGCATCTTTAAGTAAAATCGTCTCGAAATATTTACAAAATTTTGTCGACTTTTCGAAGCACTTTTTTCAAAAATTCTGTTTTATACTTAACTAGCTGAATAATCCGACGGTGCTTCGGTTTGAAATGGTTAAATGTTGTTTTAAAAATTAAAATAACTTTTCTTACGTAGAAAAATTCAATCATTTAAGTTGTACGGAAAATATTTTGTAACTTCGTTTTAACTTTTTCATAGTATCTACAATTTCTTTCAGATGCAAATATATAAATTTAATTCCTGAATAATATATTGCAATAAGAATAATAAAAGATTAAGACTTACAAGACTAAGACAGAAAAATATTAGTAAAGACGATAATAATTTATGAAATTTAGTAATGGATCAATTATATATGACAGCAACATTTCCCTGTATTAACTCAAATACGCAACCCCTGCAGAACGTGTTTCCTTGTCAATATTCATTTATTGCAAGAAAACAAACTTTAGATTTTAAAATTAAGGCTTCGCGAGAGGCACTTTTAGGACTACCTGTGTTCCAATTTTCATAGCTACAGATTGGTCTGAAGACAGGAAAAAAAATGGCCTATGTTTTCCGCAGTGTTCTAAAGTATAAGTGTACCAAATTTAGTGTAGATTGGTCAAACGGTGTAATTTTGTGTAACAAATTACCTTGTATACAAATCTACACCGTTTGACCAATCCAAGAAAATTTGGTACAATTATACTTTAGAACACTGCGGAAAATAATGGCTAATAAAAAAAGAATCAGGCTATTTCTTTTCCTGTCTTCAGACCAATCCGTTGCCGTGAAAACTGACACAGGTATTCCTAAAAGTGCCCTTCGAAGCTCCAATTTTAAATTCTAAAGTTTGTTTTTCTGCAATAAATGAACATAGATAAGAAAAAACGTTTTACAGGGTTTGTGTATGAGTTAACACGGAAATGTCGCGATCATATTTTAGCTGTCGCGGTCATATTTGAAACCTGAGCAGCGCTGGGTTATTCAACTAGTATATATACATAGAATAGATTAGTACATTTTGTCTTTTAGCCAATTCATTTTATAAATGAGCAACAGACATTGCTACTAAAATAGGATTTTAACAAAAGACTATCTGCTATTTTTAAAGGTTTATCCTACTATTTCACAAGTGCATCGGCTGTGGCAGCCCGTTGCATTATCGCAGGACTTAAGCGACAGAACTTGTTTGTGTATCAGCAGTTTGAGAGATTACCTTTCCACGAAGCCTCCCACTCGAAAAGGACACATGAATGGCAGTCGGCGAAGTTACAATGTGCTCAGCGAAGTAAAAATCCCCTGTGTTTGCTTGTGAACGGGGCGTGCAGCCATATTTCATGCGGGTCCACTGGCCAAAGTAAAAAGGAAAGCGCGGAATTCTCCGCCGATACCCATCATTCGACACGTACAGGATACGATCCAGGACGTGATTCTATTCCTCAGCCCTGTTATCAGGCAGGGAAAATATCACGGTTTATATCTCGGGTGGCAAAATCTTCGGGTTTTAAAAGTTCATCACTTGTGACGTGCATCTTGATCGCGTCTCGTAATTGCGAGTTCGAAACTCAATCCAGCCAAAGACCGTCGTCAGGGGTTGGTGCACGTTAAATCTGACGTGGCATCTTACGTCATCATGTTGGCGTGGTGCGGAAGTTAGGATGATTAAGGGGCCAGCTCGGTGTTGACCTTGTCATCTGATCGTGGTTCAAAATTACGAGGTGATGTCCTCGGATCTTCTGGATTGATCCCGTGCCGTCGCCAATATGTTGCTCCATTGCGACGTAAATTCAACTACCAACCTACCAAAATATTAACCATAGGTACTGTAATAAGTAATATATTTACACCCATATCATGTTTGGGATGGATGGGTTAAAATTTCACCAAGGCCGCGGGACTAACCCAACTGCGCCAAAACACAGAATTAATTCAAAATAAAATCTCATAATTTCTAACAAGAAACACTGAAGCATAAAATTTCGGGTCCGAAATGTTCTATTCGCCACTGAATGGGTATTCTAATTACGCCTTTTTGACACTGTCTCCATGTTGGGCATCGTGAAGGTAACGAATCCCATTTATGGAAGAAAAAAAAAATACGAACAAGAGTAGATCCAGAAAAATATAGTTATGCATCACGCAAAGTTAATAGTTAAGTATTGAAAAGGTGCAATACTCATATATTTGATGATAGTCATGAATGAAATTTGATTTGTAAAGAATAACACACGAATACAATAGAGGGATGTCGAAACAAAGCACTAATCCAGGGGTTCCCAAAATGTGTGCCGCGAATCGCCCATGATATCTAATATAATCTATTGCTAAGCAAAAGGTGCTAGTGGTCGCTGTATAGTGGTCACCCGTGTTCTAAGAAAGCTGTATCTACACATTTTTCGTAAAAATGGACGATTTTTGATGAAAAAAAAAACAACGGTGCAAGATTACTAATGATCATGCATCGACAAGTGGCTTGCTTGGTTACGAAGACAACTACTTGGATTTTGGCTTCACTTCAATAGAAGTCAACCATGAAGAGAGAACGCAGTGTGTGATCTGTTCTGAAGTTTTGTCATCCGAGAAGGCGCAACGCGTTATTGAGTAGGTGGTCATAATGTTTTGGCTCTTCAGTGTATATTATATGACGAGGGTGCCGTGATTATTTATTTTAAGGGTGCCAGGACTTGGATAAGTTTGGGAACCCCTGCACTAATCTATTCGAAATTCTTTATCAATATTTTCTCTTTCTAGTTTTATAAGTTTCTAATTTAGAAATAGGCCTTAACTGTTTTTTATCTCTATCTTTCACAGACGCAATGTCCTTGTCAAACGGCACCACCAACGACAACAACGGGCTGAAATGGACTGTAGGCCTCTTAAACAGCCGCTACAAGTACCTGACGGCGGAAACGTTCGGCTGCAAGGTCAACGCCAATGGTGTCGCCCTCAAGAAGAAACAACTGTGGAGCCTGGAACCCTACACCGGCGAGTCTGAGGAAGAGACCGTGATCTTGAAGAGCCATCTCGGGAAATACCTCGCCGTGGATCAGTTCGGAAATGTCACGTGCGATTCCGACGAACTGGAGAAGTACGCCAAATTCCACGTGGTCGTCAATGAGGATGGACGATGGGCTCTCATGAATGTGACCAGAGGATACTTCTTGGGAGCCAGCGACGATAAGTTGATCTGCTCTGCCAAAGCTCCTGGCGAAGGAGAGCTATGGACAGTGCACTTAGCTGCGAGACCACAGGTAAGATACTTTTATTTCTTAATCTATTGTTCTGTTCCTTTCTCTGACCAATCGTCCTCAGGGGGTGATCTTTAGGGATGTATGAGCATCACAATCCCCAGGTACCCTAGTGATCTTTCCTCCCTTTCATTTTTACCCTCGACCAGCCTTCTGCTTTTTGCTTTTCTCCCTCATTGTGTTGTCTGTCTTGTGTTTGACCTCATTGTGTTGTCTGTCTTGTGTTTGACCTCTCATTGTGTTGTCTGTCTTGTGTTTGACCTCTCATTGTGTTGTCTGTCTTGTGTTGGACCTCATTGTGTTGTCTGTCTTGTGTTGGACCTCATTGTGTTGTCTGTCTTGTGTTGGACCTCATTGTGTTGTCTGTCTTGTGTTGGACCTCATTGTGTTGTCTGTCTTGTGTTGGACCTCATTGTGTTGTCTGTCTTGTGTTGGACCTCATTGTGTTGTCTGTCTTGTGTTGGACCTCATTGTGTTGTCTGTCTTGTGTTGGACCTCATTGTGTTGTCTGTCTTGTGTTGGACCTCATTGTGTTGTCTGTCTTGTGTTGGACCTCATTGTGTTGTCTGTCTTGTGTTGGACCTCATTGTGTTGTCTGTCTTGTGTTGGACCTCATTGTCTTGTCTGTCTTGTGTTGGACCTTATTGTCTTGTCTATGTTTGTGTGTGAGCTTGGCCAAGTATGGCCCTTGCTCCATAAAACCCGAAAACAACGTAGCAATTCTCTTACCAATCCATCCATAAGGTGTGAATATCCTTGTCCAAAGACAGGATTTTATTGTTTTTTTAATGAATTTACAAATCTAGTCGCTTTGCTTTCTCATGCAAAAGCTTTCCTTTGGCACGTCAGTTCAGTGTGTCTTGCCTTCTCAATGATTTTATTAAATATTGACCTGTTATTAGCAATAGCTCCCCAGTTCTTATTTTTGCCATGCCAATGTCTTTGTCCACACATTGTTATTTTAAGTTTTTTTTTTTTTTTAATTTAAAAATATATCGGCTAAATTTTTTCTTCTCCTATTTGGAATCTACATAATAAGTTCTTAAATGCTTCCATGTAATTGCAGAAATGTATTGATATATTTTAGCTTGTGTGTGTGTGTATCTACAAAGACAACAAGTTTCCTAGTCCAAAGAGGGTGGGCTTATAGTAAAGATCTAAAATCCCTGTTCCGTTAAAAAAACAATATTTTTTATTTAATCGTTTTAATTATACAAATAATAGAAATGGGGGAACACAATTTAAAGTTAAATTCACTTATATATATTTAGTTTGACACGTTCTCTATTATTTTTGTACTTTAAGTTGTAGGTCCTAGTCTAATTAGCCTTCATGTAGCAAAAATGACAGTAAACTACAAACTCAACCTATTTTTGTTTTGGTCAGTTTCAAAATCGGTGTATCCATTGGATGTTTGAACTATTGTTCAAGTGTGTTTCATAGTTTGCGAAAATATATTGTCTGGTCAAGTTTTCCAAGAATAGATATTTGTTATGAAATCTTTCTTGCCTTTGGACTTGCACTTATAATGAAATAAAAAAAAATGATAGAAACCAAATATATATTGAAAGCAACTCTTTCTCAATCGCCTTTCGAAGTACTGCAGGTACATTTCCATATTGACCAATTATAGTGCTTTCTGGTCCATACTATGGGACACTGGTACGTTGTTTTACGCCATTACAATGCGTTACTCCTCTGCCAAATCTATAGTTTGGCGCAGCTTGGCCAAACCTAGTCCTTGTGCCATAAGAAAAGGAAATATGTTCTGAAAGTTGCACGAAATTTAGTTTGTCTCATTATTCTTGATCGGTTTTAATATCTTCGGAAAGGTAATATAGCAGTCAAGTTTGCAGACACTAACAAGATGCTCCAGTTGAGTTTTACAGAAAGAAGGTAATTTCACAGAAAAAGCAATTACGATTCTATTAAGTTCAGCCAATTAAAAACTGCTTAAACAAATTAGCTTGTAATAATCGTACCTAAACTTGTTTAGTAAAATATGTTTGGTTGCACTGACAATACTCCAAGGCAAGCAAAAATTCAGTTTCCTTCATT